>BTHU01000020.1:53049304-53639304 GCA_036184795.1 Tokudaia tokunoshimensis | reverse complement strand
GGCCAAGGACGTGAGGTGAGACCCGGTATATAAACTATACAAACTAGGAGAACTGACGCTCCCCCCCCAACTCCTGAGCCTCAGTTACCTCACTGGTAAATCAGAGACAATATTATTTACTTTAAGGAATGGAAGGAAGATGGAGTAAAACTAAGTGTGGGTCTGTGAGGCAAAGCAGCCAGGCCAGCAGTGACAGATAGCACTCTAGGCAGCACTGTGACCTCCACTCAAGGCCAATGTTTGGAGACTGTTGCTAGGAGACTCATGAGCACTTGTATTTCAGGGAGCAGGCTGGGGTGGTGTCAGTGAGAATGTAAGAACATACAGCCTGAGAAACAGCACAGACCCCCTGGACCCATCAGCTGTGTGGCCTTTATTTAGCTTCCTCTGCTGAGCTACAAGAACCTGGATGGTCAAGGAGCCCAGAAGGCCACTTTGAATGGTCACAGCCTTCACCATGAAGACCCACTCTGTGTAGCATGAGTCAAGGCGCTAACCATTGCACATGACTGTGATGAGAAGAGAGAGAAGAGACACAAACAACAATGGCCGGCAACTTCAGAGCCAAGGGCACACGAGAGCATGGTAAAGGTCTCTGGGGAGGAGCCTCCTGCCACCGTGCCTCCTGCCACGCCCTCACACGGACCACCAACTGATGCTCTGCCTCCAGCTAAGTCATCTTCCTTCATCGCATGCTGCACGACCAGGCATGCTCACAGTCACACAAGCATGTACCTGTTGCATGCAAAGCTGTGTGCACATATGTGTGCGCATATGTGTATGAATAGTGATGCATGTTCACACTCACACAGGCATGAGCTTGGTGTGAATTGCTGTGTGTACACATGTATGTACTGCATATATGGAAAAAACGATGCATGCTTACATTTACACATGCATATACTTTGTGTGCACACGTATATGTACACATGTGTGGATAAATAATGTATGCACACAGACATGCACATAGCAACAGTACACACCCATGGCTATATAACTTTTATATATAAAACCAAATACATTTATGTGTACACATACACATATGTGGATATACATAAGACACATTCTGAAAAAGAACACTTATATGCAAGTGTGTGCATGCACACCCGTATGAGGCTCACACCTGTGCACACACATATCATCATATGCAGAGGAAATAGCCAGTAGGTATGAGGCACGTATGATAACAGTTGTTGATTTGTCCCTCTTGTTTTGGCTCTTTCTCGGTGGCCTTTGTCAACATGGCTGCTGAGCACAGATCTGGTTTGCCAGGGATGGTACTGAGGATCAGGTGACCAATAGTGCCAAGAGCTCTTATTTCCACAGAGGGACTAGGGAAGAGTATGGGGCACAAAGAAAACTGGAATGTAACCCTTGAGCTTCTCAGCATCTCCTTTGCAGCCACAACCATTGACTGTGGGGTGACTGGAGGGATACGTCAATTGGCCGAGAGCTTCTTGTGAAAATGACAAACTCGTTGTGCCACTGATGGGAACCTCATTGCTGAGGAACCATGTGTGGTGCCTATGTGCTGTCACTCTATTCCTTCCAGGCATGGAAACCATAACACATGTGCACAGACACATACACGTACATATGTACATACATACATACATACACAGACACACACACAGACACACACATACAAACATATACACATGTACACATACACAAACAGACACACATACATATACACATCCACAGAGACACACACATGCACACAGATACTCACATACACACACATACATACACATAGACACAGACACATATACACACAAAGACACACACATACACAAACACATACACATACGCCCAGACACTCACATATACACACATAGACACAGACACACAGACACACACAGACACATCCACATACAGACACACAAATATACATACACACACATATACACAGCCACTCACAAACACACACAGACATTTACATACACATACAGACACACATACGTATAGACACACATACACGCACATACAAATAGACAAACATACACAGATACACACTATCTCTTTATTTCTTTCACAAAGGGGGAATTTTAAAAAATAGAGGCTAGAGAGGAATCTCAGGTATAGTATCTCAGGCCAGTCAACCTTTTATTTGGGGGGGAGGGGGGAGGGTGGTTTTGCAGAAAGGGTCTGGAACCTCTGAGACCTGGGGATTTCCAATTCTGCTCCAGGAATCCTCTTGCCTCTGCCTACCCAGACTGAGATCACAAGCATATACCACAATGCCTGGCTGTTCTATTTTCCTACATGGTTCTGGGGATAAAATTCAGGACCTCATGCTTATGTGGCAAGTATTTTGCTGACTGAACCATCATTTCCCAGGCTCTATAGCTGATTTTAACTGGTGCTTGATTCATTCACTCACTCATCCATGTGTTCACACATTTTGCATTCACCCATCCATGCATTTACACGTCTAAGCACCCTCCAACCATCCATCCATCCACCCATCCATCCATCCATCTACTCATCCATCCACCCATCTATCCACCTATCTATCCATCCACCCATCCATCTATCCATCCATCCATTCATCCAACCACCTATCCATTCATCCACCTAGCATCCATCCACCTATCTATCAATCCACCTATCCATCCACCCACCCATCATCCATTCATCCATCCATCCATCCATCCATCCACTCATCCACCCACCCATCTATCCAACCATCTATCCATTCAACCATCCATCCATCTATCCATCTATCCATCCATCCATCCACCCACCCATCTATCCACCTATCTATCCATCCACCCATCCATCTATCCATCCATCCATTCATCCAACCACCTATCCATTCATCCACCTAGCATCCATCCACCTATCTATCAATCCACCTATCCATCCATCCACCCATCATCCATTCATCCATCCATCCATCCATCCATCCATCCACTCATCCACCCACCCATCCATCCAACCATCTATCCATCCAACCATCCATCTATCCATCTATCCATCCATCCATCCATCCATCCATCCATCCATCCATCCATCCATCCACCCACCCACCCATCTATCCACCTATCTATCCATCTACCCATCCATCTATCCATCCATCCATCCATCCACCTATCCATCCATCCATCTACTCATCCATCCATCCATCTACCATCTACCATCCACCCATCCTCTCACCTATATCTATCCATCCACACACCTATCCATACAATCACTCATCCACTCATCCATCCACCCACCCACTCATGCACCCACCCACCTTTCCATCTATCCACCCACCCACTCATGCATCCACCCATCTTTCCATCCATCCACCCGTCCATTAATTCATCCACCTATCCACCTATTATCCATCCTTCCATTTATCCATCCACCCACTCACTTACTCAACCATCCACCATTTATCCACCCATCCACCTACCTACCCATCTATCCACCCATCCATCCACCCTCCATTCATCCACCCACCCACCTATCCGCCCATCCATCCACCCACCTATCCATCCATTCATCCATCCATCCATCCATCCATCCATCCATCCATCCATCCATCAATTTATCCATCCACCTACCCACCCATCCACCCACCCACCCACCCATCCATCATTTATCCATTTACCCTCCCATCTATCTACCCACCCATCCACCCACCCACCCACCCATCCATCATTTATCCATTCACCCTTCCATCTATCTACCCACTCATCCACACATCCATCCAACAATGGATTGCTCACTGCGAATTTGCTCTGTATGGAAGCACTAATATTAACCCAACAGGATCCCTCAGGAAGGGCAGAGGGAGAAGGTTGGTGGATGCCTTGAGACATGTGTCTGATGCTGTTCTTGAGGTAGGTGAGCAACTCCATCTGCCACAGGTGAGGGTAAGAGGCTTTTCTGGAGAAGGGGAGGCCTGTGACCTGGGTCTGCAAGTTTGAAGACACCTCAGGCGATCATCAGCATTTGCTCCCCATCCTTTCCATCCTTTGACCCCTGTGGCTTTAAGTTCAGCCATTTCATTCAACCAACAGATGTACACTGGCACCAGCCCAACCATGGGGTCTGCTGCTTATTAAGCCCTTTTGTGCAATCAGGGATTAAATTTCAAATTCACCGACACCGGAGATGAAACAGCTAATTATACGTAGTAATTGCATTTAAAATCCGTGCCTTTGAATGCATGATGAAATCTCGGTGAGAGGCTTCTGGAACCCAACACACACACACACACACACACACACACACACACACACACACACGTAAGGGTTGCTGTGTGGTGGGTGTGGCTACCCACTTGTCCCCTCAATGCCTCCCCTAGAATGCAGCCTGTGTATTTGGAAGAATATTTTTTGTTTCCCTTTATCTCTGCCTCAGGGTTAGCCATTCATCCAATTGAAATAAATCAGAAAAAAAAGGAGAATTAACATGTCCATGCAGCTTTAAGCAAAGAGGCAGAGAGAAATCTGTTTAAAAATCCAAAGTATTATAAACACTAAGGTCCACCAGGATGGCTTTCAGGGAGCCTGTCACCACACCTGATGGCCTGAGTTTGAGCCTCCAAATCTCACATGGTAGAAAAGAAATGGCTCCTACAAATTGTCTCCCGACCTCCACACAGGTGTCCTCTGTGTGTACGCATGTATGCGTGTGCGTTGTGTACATGGAGGTAAGAGCGTAATATTGTGGAGTCAGTTCTTCACTTTCACTATGTGGTTTCCAGAGATTGAACCCAGGTTCTCAGGATTGGCAGCAAACACCTTCACCCACTGATCCATCTCACTAGGCCCCTGAAACTTTAAAAATTCTAGATTAGGAGCTGTATTAGTCATTTTTCTCGGTGCTGTGACAAAATACCTGATCAAGGTAATTTAAGGAAGGGAGGGAAGGTTTACTTTGTTTCATAGTGTAAAACCAGACAGTCCCTCCTGGTGGGGGTGTCTTTCTGGCAGAGCATGAGGCAGCTGGTCACGCGGCATCCACAGTGAGGAAGCATCTGGTCAGGTGGCATCCACGGCCAGGAAACAGCTGGTCACATGGCATCCACAGTGAGGAAGTACCTAGTCATGTGGCCTTCTTTCCTTGTTTTGTTTTGAAGACAGGGTCTCACTGTGTAGCTCAGGCTGTCCTGGAACTCACTCTATAGACTGGGCTGGCCTCAAAACCACAGAGATCCACCTATTTCTGTCTCCCAGGTGCTGGGATTAAAAGCATGCACCACCTTCCAATTCACTTTCTTTTAATTCAGTTCAGGAACTCGCCCACCGTCTTCTTCCCGGTTCAGCTGAACTCTCTCATAGACGTATCCAATGGTGTTTCCATGGTGATTCTAAATCCAGCCAAGTTGTGAAGTGTAACCATCCATCATGGGAAAATAAAGCGCAGGAGTTTTGTGCATTTTCTAAAGTTTGCTGCACAATATTTTTAGATTAATCACTGAAACTTCTATAACTGCATCTGGAATGTGCGAGAGATTCTGCAGTGCTTAGAGTTTCTTTCTCTGACTTTTATGTGTTCATTTGTGTGAATGGATGGATTTTATTTTGCTTTGTTTTGCTTTGGGTTTTTTTTTTGTTTACTTGTTTGTTTTGAGAAAGTCTCACTATATATCCCTGTCTGGACTCGAACTCACAGAGACCTGTCTTCCTCTGGATACCCAGTTCAGGGATTAAAGGTGTACGCCATCACGCCCAGTGTCTGGATGTTTTGTCTGCACAAGTGTCTGTGCACTGCATGTGTGCTGTGCCTGAGGAGTCCAGAAGAGGGCACAGATCTCTTGCAACAGGAGTTGAGGTTGTGAGTCACCATGTTGGTACTAGGAATTGAACTCAGGTCCTCTGAAGAACAACCAGTGTTCTTCTTAATCATTGATCCATCTCTCCAGCCCCTGACTCATCCTTTCAAGTATTAGTTATGAAATAGACTCAGACACCAGGATCCGTTCTCACAGATCACCAAACTTCACTCACTCTGGGGGGTGGGGGGGTGGCAGGAAAGCACACAGCTTAGCCTCAACCTTTTGGCTGTGTGGGGTGTTTGGAGCTACTCCATGGCTGGTCCAGTCTCCTAGAGCTCTTCCAGTTGGACAGAAAATGAAGGAAGTTATGTCAATGACTCATTCCAAATGTTGCCCCACAGAAGAAGCATTTCCTCTTGACAATTAATGAAAGACTAACAGAAAGAAGACTCCTGGGGTCGTGAGCAGGAGGTCTAGAGTGGGAACACTGAGATTTCTCTCTTCAGTTAATCCCGCCTATGGAAAGATTTTATTTATTTTTAATGTCTTTATTTGTGTATTCTATGTGTATGTATTCATGTGTGTGTTTATTCATGTGTGTGTACATGTATGTATTCTGGTGTCTGTGTATGTCTATGCCTCTGTGTGTGTATGTGTGTATGTATGTGTATTATATGTGTGTATGTATTAGTGTGCACTTGCATTTGCATGTGTATGTGTGTGTGTGTGTGTGTATGTATCCTGGTGTCTGTGTATGTCTATGTCTGTGTGTATGTGTGCATGCATGTGTATTATATGTGTGTATGTATTAGTGTGCACTTGCATTTGCATGTGTATGTGTATGTGCATGTATGTATCCTGGTGTCTGTGTATGTCTATGTCTGTGTGTGTATATCTATGTATGTGTGTATGTTTATATATATATGTGTGTGTGTGTATGTATGTGTATTATATGTATGTATGTGTATTATATGTGTGTATGTGTGTATGTATTAGTGTGCATTTGCATGTGTATGTGTGGGCCACAGTTCAACCTCAAGTGTTGTCCCTCAGTAGCTGCCCATCTTGTTTTTTGAGACAGGATCTTTCGGTGGGACCCCAGGGATTTTCTTGTCTCCACATCCCCAGGGATTTCAGTGCATGCCACCACATCCAGACTTCTGCACGAGGACCTCATATTTGCATGGCAGCCAACCGAGCCATCTCATCATTTTGACAAGAGGCAAGGGTGCCTCTGAGAAACTGCAAGTTCATCCTTGTCAGAACACATCGTGCCTCTGTGCAGTGACAACTGTTGGCACTAATGACACAGGAAACATGTCATCTGCCTGTGACCTCCCAGTAGAGTCCCCACTGCTGAGAAAGGCCCCTCTCCAGAAACACTTGCTTGGCACTCCAGTTTGGCAACACAGAGCTCTGCTTGTATCTCAATTGAGGTGACCTTTCCACTCCGTCTGCAAATAAACCAGGCGCCACAAATGCAAACATATATAGTTGGAGCCCAAGTCCACCGCTTTTCTGGTCTTGTTTTGTTTTCAGAAAATAGTGAGATGTTTCCGTAGACTCTCCTAAGAACCCTAAATCTTGTTCGATCAGAAAACACTTAAAGCTCACACTATACCTAATGACCTTGGACGCTGAAAAACAATCTGGGGAAATAGTGACTCAGTGCTCACTGGATCAACACAGACTTGATTGGCCCTTCATCCCCCTTTGCTCAGTGTATTTTGGGGGCATGTGTGTGTGTGTATGTGTGCACGTGTATGTGTGTGCATGTATGTGTGCTTGCATGTGTGTTCATGTATGCTTGTATGTGTGTGCATGTGTGCATGTATGTGTGTATGTGTGCATGTATGTGTGTGCATGTGTATATGTGTGCATGTGCGTGTGTGTGCATGTATGGGTGTATGTATGTATGTGTGTGCATGTGTGTGCATGTGGAAGGCAGACACAAATATCAGGTGTGTTTCTCAATTTCTCCCCACCTTTTATATTTGTTTTGAGACAGGGTCTCACTTCATAGCTCTAGCTGTCCTAGAACTCACTATGTAGAACAGTCTGGTCTCAAACTCCCAGAGATATGCCTGCCTCTGCCTCCCGAGTACTGAGATTAAAGGCGTGTGAGTACTGAGATTAAAGGCGTGTGCCATTACATCCAGTTCTTTTCTCCCCTCTTTCTCACTAAGCACTGGATTTCACCAGTTTGACTAGGCTGAACAACCAGTGAGATCCTTGGCCTTTATCTCTCCGGCACTGTGATCCCACACTCAGTTTTTAAGTGAGTGTTAGGGATGCAAACCCAGGTCCCCATGTGTATGTAACAAACACCAACCCATCTCCCTAACCTCTACTGTGGTTTTGCTATGTCTCCCTTATTCAAATAAAATATGTCCCCACAGGATCATGAGTTTGAGCACTTGGTTGTCAGATTGTGGTGCTGTTTTGGGAATGTTGTGGGAACATTAGGAAGGGGGCTTATGTGGAGGAAGGGGATGACTGGGAGGCCGTCTTAGGGTTACAGCCCCACCTCGATTCTAGTCTCCATATTCCTCATCTCCACCCCAACCCCACCCGTTGGTTTCATGCTTTCTGAGATGCGAGCAAGCTGTCTCTGGCTCCTACTGCCACATATCTGTCTGCTGTGACATCTTCTCCATTCTGATAGCTCAGACTAAGGGTAAAGTAAATCCTTCCTGTTGTATGTTCTTTCTGTCAAGCATTCAGCCAGAGCAACAAAGAAAGCAATTCATAACCCAATCCTTTCCTTTGAGGAATATTTGTACCATGTTTTACTTCAGCAGAATGGGAATCCCATGTGTCATGGTTTGCATATGCTAGGCCCAGGGAGTGGCACTCTTAGAAGGTGTGGCCTTGTTGGAATGGGTGTGGCCTTGTTAGAGTGAGTGTGGCCTTGTGGGAGTGGGTGTGTCCTTATGGGAGTGGGTGTGGCCTTGTGGGAGTAGTCACTGTGGACATGGGCTTTAAGACCCTCATCCTAGCTGCCTGGAAGCCAGTCTTCTCCTAGCAGCCTTCAGATGAAGATGTAGAATTCTCAGTTCCTCCTGCTCCATGCCTGCCTGGATGCTGCCATGGTCCTGCCTTGATGATAATGGACTGAACCTCTGAACCTGTAAGCCAGCCCAATTAAATGTTGTCCTTATAAGAGTTGCCTTGGTCATGGTGTCTGTTCACAGCAGTAAAACCCTCACTAAGACACTGGGTTCTACCATCATGTTGAAGGCTCTTGCAAGTTTGTTTTGCAGTGTCAGCCTTATTGTGAATATTGACGACAAAGCTCTGCATGGCACTGTCTACCTGTAATACGACCGCGAGTCTCTTAAGTTCTTTGAACTTCCATTCTACCAGCTTCAGAATGAGGAGGGTTGGGCTAGGCTATTTCTAGCTCTTTCTATGCCTGTGTGTTTCCGTTCTGAAACATGTCTGTGTCAGCAGATACCGCGCTGAAGGAACTGAAGGCTTCTTCCTAGACCTCTGTTTCTTTTGGCTCCCCTTTCTCCTCTTTCTTTGTCTAGGACCTACCTCCTGTTCCAACTTTTCATAGGTCTACAGGCCGCATGGGCAGGACCCTCATGTTCAGACAACCATCCTGCTGGGAAGTCTGAACCATCACTTACTGCCCCAGATTCTCCTTGAGATAAGTTCTATCTGGATTCTGCCCTCAGGAGCTCTGAGACCACAGATGTAAATACCTTTCTAAACATTTCTTTGAAAGTTTAAATTTCATCTTTTAAAAGTTGACAGCAAAAGCTCGTATCCCATCCATAAGTTATGAATTTGTTTTGTTATTCAAATGCTGATTTTTACAAAAACAAACAAACTAGGAAACCAGATGAGACTAAAGTCCAGGGGGAATGCATGGAACTTCTTCCCCAGTTGTGAATGCTCTTAGAATCCAGAATGCTTCTATCCACGAACTTCTTAAGGTGCTTCTGGAACATTCTCTTCAGTTTGAGGTGTGGAGCCAGTGCATTGATGATCTATGTAACTGAGTAGCACAGTAAAGCATGCTCCTACCCCTCAGATGCTTTTGGACCAAGAATCAATCAGGAGATGTCTGAGGAAAGGCAGTGAGTCCTAATGATCAATGTCATTGACTTGAGACCCTCCTAGGAGACTCTAAGCAGCAGGGCATATCCCAGAGGCTTGTCTGTGGGGTTATATTGCACTCAGTCACCCTGTGTTATTTTTTTCCTGCTTCCTGGGAGCCATGATTTGAGCTTCTCTGCTTCACCACACTCTCCCCACCACATGTGCTAATATCTCCAAGACCATGAGCCTAAATAGACCCTTCTTCCCTTCAGTTATCTGTGTTGAGTACGTTGGCCAAAATACTAAATAAATGTATGCAAAGGCATCACAAGATGTAGAAAGGGGGCATGTGTGAACACGGTGTGGGAAGGGACAATACGAACTTGAAACCCGGATGGATGTGAGTGGCGTGGGAAGAAGAGCGCAGAGGGGAACAGTGAAAGGGTCTGAGCCACCTCCACATGAAACCTTCAGGTTGATTCTCTTCTGGGTGCTGAAACTGTGACCCTTTGGAAGTGAAGGTGGGGAGAGCTTATGTGATAGGAGGGAACCGGGCAGGAACCGGCTAGACTGTTATGTCAGCAGAGTTGGGAGGTGAGGGGTGCCGGCCAGCTGGCCGGCGCTCAGGTCTGGGGCCAAGCTGACTCATTTCCCTACATGCTGTATCACTTCCCACCGTTCTCACACCCAAACCTGTTTCCACTGAGTCCTGTAGAGCCCCCATTCCCCTAGTGCAGGCATTCCTAACTGGCGTACATACCCTATTCCGTTTCATCCCTGCAATCATCCTTCAAGAGGAGCCCCATTATTAGCCTTTCACGGGCCACTTAGGTTTCAGGGAAGGAATGAGGCTTGGTGAGAAAGTCGCCGCCAATCAAGCCATGAATCCGTGTACCTTGGTTCAAGTTCAGATCTGATTTCAAAGCCCCGGGTCTCCGACGTCTCTCCAGTGGTACCCCGAGTGCACTTTCCCAGGGTGCCAGAAACAAAGGTGCCACAAACCGTGCGGCTTTGAATGACAGAACCCGATTGTCTTATGGTTCTGCAGGCAGGAAGCTGAGATCAAGGGGTCACCAGGGCCACCTGCTTCGGAAATCTACACGGGTCAGCCTCTTCCAGTGACGACACTAGCCACCTGCAGCTCAGAGCTGTGTCTTTTCAGGCCTCCGTACCAAGGGTACCACGGTGTTCCTGCCTGGGTCTCTGCTCTTCTCATAAGGACACAGCCTCAGTAGGTTGGACCCCACCCTACCACCTGTCCTCCGGCTTGTATATGCAAAAAAGGTCCTCCTTCCACACAAAGTCAAGTTCACAAGACTTGGAATAGTTTAGGATCATTTCCCAAGGGGAAAGCAACTCAAGCCACAGCAAGGTAGGGTCTCTTCAGAGAGCAAAACCCAAGGGAGAGTCAAGACAGGGCGAGCCTCGGTAAGCAACACTTAACCACCCGGTTTCTCTCCTCTCCCCTGCTTTCTTCTTTTGTATATTGGGCTGCAACAGGCAAGATATTCACAGAACAGAATGCTAAATTATGAAGGGTAATCAATCCAGATATTTACATTTTGTTTTTGTTCGTTTTGAGACAGGGTATCAGGTAACCCAGGTTAGCCTCAGACTCACTGTGTAGTTTAGACTGGCCCTGGGCTTCCATCCTCCCCCACCCCCACCCCACTTCTTGCGGGCTGGGTTACAGGGATGTACCAACATGCCTGGTTTATACAGGGCTGGGGACTGAATCCAAGGCTTCAAGCGTGTTAGACAAGCATTTCACCAGCTAAACTGCATCTCCAGGCCCAGATAGTTAAATCTTTGACGAGAAGCCCCTCACATCGGTGGAAGCAAGGATTGGAGGGAACAGAGAAGATAGCAATCGACCCAGACTCAAACCACCAGCCAATGGTGGTTTGTCCATCTGTCACCAAGCAAGCACATCCCAGCATGCTCACCCAGGAACTGTCAACTGCTGTGTGCCATTATAAATGTTAGCCTTCACATGTTTCCTCCACATGCTTCCTCCTGACTTCTGGTCTGTGTCTTTGGGTGAGTTTGGGTGAAAAGGTAAGTTTGCTTACCGGACGTACAAGGGCCAAGAGCTAAGACATCCGGCCTGCACCTTCATCTCGGATATCTGCAGTAAATCTTTTAAAACTAACATCCTTGGGGCAGAAGCAGAGGTCACTAAGCAATGGGAGAGGAAGGGGTGTCAGTCTGTAGCTAAGTAGGACAAACACAGTATTGTTCCTGGGAAATGAAGGTACAGTTTGGGGTTCTTAGTCTCATTAATAAAAGAATTTAAAGATGGACTCAGAAGGAGGTTCAGGCCAATTTTATTAAAGTTTTGGGGGAAAACAGCAGGACTGAAAACCTCCCATCCAAGCAGTGACCAGGGGAGAGGAAAGATGGAGTATTTTTAAGTTAGGCACGGAAGTTAGAGAAACAGTGGGAAAGAAAAAGCATCTTAGGGCTGAGCCACAGACTTGTGTTCAAAGGAACTGGATTCTAGGCTCTTGTGTCCTGTGGAGAAGATTATAACCAGAGACTCGGGGTAGAAATAGAAATAGAGACAGCCTAATAAATGCAAATCACCCCCAAGAATGGGGAGTATGGATGAGCTGAGGAAAGAATCTGAAAAGTATGGACCATGTGCCCCCCCACCCTTTGTAGGACATTTGCATAACCCCCCACCTCTCTCGAGTTAATGTGTCCTTGGCTTTTCTCAAGCGTGATGAAGAAATGGCTCAATGTGTAAAAGCCCTTGCCCATAAGGGTGAGGGCCTGAGCTCCAGTCCCACATAGCCCTATACAGCAGCATGCATGTCTGTAACCCCAGCATTCTCCCCACTCCCTCCAGGGAGATGAAAGGTGGAGACAGGAGAATCCCTATAAGCTCATGGGCCAGTTGCCCTGGCCTGTTCCTCAGCACACACGAGACTGTCTCAAGCAAAGCAACAATGAGGACTGTAGTGGAGACTGATCTACAACTCCATGCTCGCACTATGATGGACATGCCCACACACACACACACACACACACACACACACACACACACACACTATGTGTACAGCATTCTGGATTATGTGCTGGTTTTTAGGAATGTATTACTTAAAGTGAAGCTTCTTTGTGTGTGTATATGTGTGTGTGTGTGTGTGCATGTATGTATGAATGCATGTGTGTGTATGTATGTATGAATGCATGTGTGTGTATGTATGAATGCATGTGTGTGCATGTATGTATGAATGCATGTGTGTGCATGTATGTATGAATGCATGTGTGTATGTATGTATGAATGCATGTGTGTGCATGTATGTATGAATGCATGTGTGTGCATGTATGTATGAATGCATGTGTGTGTGTATGTATGAATGCATGTGTGTGTAGGTATGTATGAATGCATGTGTGTGTATGTATGTATGGGGTTCTCAGTAGCAAGGCCTGCTGTTTATGTTCACCTTGCCTGAGGTGAGATAGAAAGACAAGGAATGAGGAAGGGTGTGGGAAAGGAAAGGACCCCAGAGTTTAGTGGGTGTCTCTTCCCTGCTGAGAAACATGAATTCCCAAACTGTCAACAACAGCTTAAGGCTCCTTTTCCTTCCGGCTGTCAGTACACTCTTCTAGGAATCTCACCAGAAGTCCTATACACGGGGAAAGGACAGACCTTAACCTCTTGTGCAACCCTGGTGGTTCCTGGTTTTACTTCTCAGATTATATCCCATCCAAGTCACCTCCAGAGCCACCCTAAATATTTCACTTACCGGGAAAAGGGGAAAAATAATTTTTGTCAACCCTTTGAGGTATAACTTGAAAGTCATCAAAACAGTAAATATGCCTACTGCTAGGACAGACAGACTCTTAAGGATGACTCTCCCGGAAGTCCACATCTGTGTCTGTGGGCTGCCTATCCATTCCCCAAATACCTTTCTATTTTTAATAAACTCCAACCCTGCTCCCTACTGGCTTATCCTGAACTTCTTTCTTCATTGAAGCCAAGGACCGGTGTTCCTTGAGTCAAGGCCCCCTGAAAGGTTGAGGGAACTCCTCCGGCTGCTGCAGGTGACAGACACACCTCTCCCCACTGTGGAGACCCCTCCTGTACCACATTCATCTTTTGTGGGTGTGGGGGGGGCATGTTAGGGCAGGAGAAGCCTGCATACTCTCTAGCTCCTCAGGTGTCCCAGTGGAGCTGAACTGGGTAAGAAGAGGCTTAGACTCCTCCCCCTCCTGCATCTGTGGCATGACACAGGGCCTTCATTCTTTTCTGTCTGTCTGTCTGTCTGTTTTTGTTTGTTTTTGAAAAGTAGAAAGACAATCTTCCACATTTATTTTGCCTCCCAACTATCTTTTA
Organism: Tokudaia tokunoshimensis; assembly: GCA_036184795.1. Lineage (NCBI taxonomy): Eukaryota > Metazoa > Chordata > Mammalia > Rodentia > Muridae > Tokudaia > Tokudaia tokunoshimensis. The sequence continues at coordinate 53,625,196 of BTHU01000020.1, read as the reverse complement.
GAGGTTTATTTTTGTTTATGTAGAATTCTATAGTTATAGATACCCCTTGTGGGTGCCCAGAAGAGGGCATCAATTCCCCTAGAGCTAGAGTTACAGGCAGTTGTGAGCTGCCCAACAGGGACGCTGGAGCCTGCACACGGGTCCTCTGGCAGAGTAACAAGTGTTTGTAGCTGCCGTGTTGTCTCTCCAGCCCCAGGCTCTCTGAATTCTGAAGTGTCAGTCTTCCAAGCTTCAGACTTTGACTTCATATTTCATATATGACCACATTTATTTATTTATGACCATATTTATTTAGCTTTCAACGTAGGAAATCCTAGAGGGCTTGGGGGGAAATGACAAGGCAGGAAAGAACATCTGATGACCAAGCATGGAGACTGCAGTTCAAATCTCTAGCATGTGTGTAAGAAGCTCGGTCACACTCACCGGTAATCCCAGTGGTGTGCAAGATGGAGACGGGAGGATCACCCAGGCTTGTCTACTGCCAACCTAGTGCTGGGTTCACTGAGAGGCCATCTTGTATGAGGACAAGTCAGAGAGTGGTAAAGCAGGAGATCTGCCTTCCTCCTCTGACCTCTGCATGTGCACAGGTGTACAAAGCAACTCACATGCATGTGTAACACCACACACACACATACAAACACACACACATACACACACACATACACACACATACAAACACACATACACACACATACACACACACATACACACACATACACACACACATACACACACACATACACACACACATACAAACACACACACATACACACACACATACACACACACATACACACACACACACACACACACACACACACACACACATACCCACACCAGGTCTGTCCTGACTCTATGATGTTCATGAGTCTATGAAACTTTGGTGATGACAAATAAACCCAGGCTTTGAAGTCAGCCATATGCCAGTTCCTAGAGCACGTGTTTAGTGGTGTGACTTCGGGCAAGACAAGCTGCCTCGCCTCTCTAAACACAGGTTCTTCATGTGAGAGGCACGGAGCTGGGAGATGACTTAGCTGGGAAAGTGCTTGCCCTGCAACCATGAAGAATTGAGTTCAATGCCCAGAATCCACATTAAAGAGAAAAACAAACAAAACAAAACAAAAAACTCAAAAAACTAGAACTGTCGACTTATACTTGCAGTCCCAGTACTTGGGACTTGGACTTTGGTGGCTTCAATTACCTTATTGGAGGAAGCTTGTCATTGTAGGGGTGGGCTTGGAGAGTCTCCTCCTAGCTGCTTGGAAGCTAGTCTCCTGACTGCCTTTGCATGAAGATGTAGAACTCTCAGCTCCTCCTGCACCATGCCTGCCTGGACGCTGCCATGTTCCCACCTTGATGATAATGGACTGAACCTCTGAACCAACCCCAATTAAATGTTGTCCTTATAAGAGTTGCCTTGGTCATGGTGTCTGTTCACAGCAGTAAAACCCTAACTAAGACAAGGACTCATATAGATCCCTTGGCTTTATTGGCCAGTCAGTCTAGTCTGCTTGGTGCGTTCAGACCAAAGAGTCTCAATACACACACACACACACACACACACACACACACACAGAAAGATATGTATGTATATATATGTGCGTATATGTGTGTATATGTATGTATAGATATGTATATATCTACACACACACACATATATATAATACACACACACACACACACACACACACACACACACACACACATTCACAGTATTTAAGAAAGGACACCTGAGATTGTCTTCTGGCCTTTCACACACATGTATACACATGCAAGCAAACACACACCCAGGCACCCACATGCACATGTGCACACATACACTCACACAACGGGGTTCAAAGCCAACTACCAGGCAGTTGCCCCAAGTATGGAGTAAGAAACTACTTATATAACATAAGGGAAAGAGTGCCTGGTGCCCGGCAGGTGCCAAAGTAAATATCCAATCCACCTGCTCTTTATTCACTTGAGTTTCTGATGGGTCAAAAGCACAGCCTATAATAAATACAATGTTGCCTCTGTCTTTGCTTCCTTTCACTCCTGGGGTCCTGCTTCAGACAGAAAGAACCAACAGCAACCATCAGAGAACCCTATTGAAAGTGTCACTCATCCATTGAAAGGCCCTCTCCATTCAAGAATGCGATGATTAATTATTCATTGCTTTTGGAGCTGAAAGCGAGGACAGGGCTCTCTGCCTAAAAGCCAGAGCTTGACAAGAGTAGATTTCCAACCGCCAGATTTTGGTCATGGCCTGGCTCCTATGGGATGGACCCCAAGTCTCAGATGTGCAGGGCTGGGAGCCATGCAAGTTTCAGATGGAGCGACTGCTCCGTGCCCATTCCATGCCTGCGATGGATCTCTGCGAGTTATTTCCCTGCATGGGTGGCCTGAGTCCTTTGGTCTCCAGCCCCACGGCTCATTCCACCACTCTGGGCAAGCTGTAACCACCCACCCCAGTGCAAGTCTTTCTTTCATACCTCATGGCATGAGCAACTCATTAACTCTCCAGGGCCAAGGTTGAGGATTACATCAGTCTTACACCCGCACTGTAAGGGGTCTAAATGCCAGGGTAGCCGTATTTGCAGGGCTGCATTCACGCCAGGGGTGCAGACCTATCAATACATAGTTCTGGAAAATGTTTCTCTTCCATTGAGTGTGTTTCTCGGGGACAGCAGGTTTCAAAATGGAAGCCCAGGGTCCAGCCAGGTCGCAGGCACGGGAGCGCGTGGAGGATTCTTCTGGCCTCTTCAGGGTAGGTGAGATCTTGGCTAATGTGTCCCCAAGAGGAACAGGAGGCAGAGCTAAGCCATGCGGTGTGGAGTTTCACACAGTTCTCCAAAAATGAGCTTCCTGTGGTGTAGACTCGAGACTGCTGCAGGAGGAGGGGGAGTGTCCGGCAAGGGAGGCACAGTGACACATTTCCCGAGGCCCTGCGCTCTGAGCCTGCACAGCGGGGACAGAGTGCCATCTGGTGGCCACTGGTTGACATTGCCGGCACCATCCGGGCCTTTTTCTCATTAATGGAGCACTCATAGAGAGGACACACAGGCTACTTACTGGAAATAGAGAAATCAAGTTAGTAGGGACCAGGAAGTTTCAACCCTGCTGGCTAGTTCTCAGAAGTGAAAGGCATTCAGGGGTAAAATGTCATCAATTGTCTTTACAAGCTAAGAACCCTGTGAATAACAGTAATTGTTATGCTTTTCAGTTGGACTTGGGGCCAACTCCATAGGAGGAGACAGATGTCTGGTACCACAAATCTGTCCAAGGTGTCATGTTTGGGGAACAAATCTGTCCGTGTGCTGTGGTTGGGAGTCCCAAAGGCCCCAGAGCAAACGTACTGCTTATTATTGTACTAAATAATCAAAGTGTCCTTTAAGATTTATTTACTTATCTTATGTATGTATATTGTCATTGTCTTCAGACACAGCAGAAGAGGGCATCTGACTACAGATAGTTGTGAGCCACCATGTGGTTGCTGGGAATTGAACTCAGGACCTCTGGAAGAGCAGCCGGTGCTCTTAACCGCTGAGCCATCTCCCCAGCCCTCAAATTGCCCTTTAAATTTATGACTGTAGGGCTGGAGAGATGGCTCAGCGGTTAAGAGCACTGATTGCTCTTCCAAAGGTCCTTAGTTCAAATCCCAGCAACCACATGGTGGCTCACAACCATCCATGACAAGATCTGACGCCCTCTTCTGGTCTGTCTGAAGACAGCTACAGTGTACTTACATATAATAAATAAATCTTTAAAAAAAAATTTATGACTGTATACCATAGATTGGTACAGCTCCCAGCCCTCATCAGAAAAGTGCCTTTGTGCAGTAGATGGTGGTTAACACAGAAACTCACAGCCAATCAGAGGGCAGAGAGTAAATGTTGCATGGAAAAGGAGTGAAAAGACTGTAAGACCCAGAGATCAGGAAGCAGCCAAGAGAAAGTGTCTTCTGGACATGACTGGACTGCGACATCCATGAACACACAGCCATTGTGGTTACCTGAGCAAGATCCAATTGTCTACATTGTAGAATGGAAGGGGTGGGGCGTGGAAGGGACGGGGCGTGGGCGGGCGGGGCATAAAGGGGGTAGGGTTTAGGAACTACTCAAGAGTTGATACCTTCTAGGGTAGGAATTATCAGTTTTCTTTAAGTGTACAGCCCCTGGTTGATTAATCTTGCTCCAGTGGCTAGCCCTACACTCACGAGTAAATGGGCAGCAAAAATTCATCTGTTAGAAAAAGAAGAGACAAGGAAATAAACAAAATCAAGTCCATGAAGTTGGGAGAGGGCTGGGATACAGGTGGATCTGAGAGGTGTTGGGCAGAATGATGGGGTGAATATAATCAAAATGTATCGTAAACATGTATGAGATTCTCAAGAGATTGATTAAAATACATTTAAAATACTTCATATGAATTTAGGGGACCACAGCCATGTGCTATTTTAGGTAGGTGTTTTTTGGGGGGGTGTGAATAGAGACTCCTGTGGCTCAGGTTGGCTGCCAACCTAGGATGCAGCCTATATCACCATGACTTTGAATGCCTTTGAAATTCTGACTTTGAATTCTGACCCTCCTGCCTCTACCTCCCAAGTGCTAGGATTATAGGCATGTGCCACGTCTGGTTTATATAGTTCTGGGGTTGAACCCTTGGCTTCACACATGTTAGGCAATTAGTCTACCAACCGGACCCCATCTCTAGCCTCTCAGTGAAATTTCGTGCTTTGATGGACTATTACATATCGCACAGGAAAGGGCAAACTACAACAATGGGCAGGGTTGCCACCATCTGTGTTTATAAATAAAACTTTATCAGCACACAGCCTTATTTATTCCTTCATATATTGTCTATGCTGACTTTTATGGTACAGTTGGGAGACTGTAGTAACAAGTCATATGGTTTGGAAAGCCTGGCATATTTACATATTAGTTCTTTATGGACAAACGGTCAACTCCTGCTCTACAACACACACTTTGGGGTCAGCTAATGTTGATCCCCTAGGGACTCTGCACAGTTTGCTGGCTCAGTGCCAATAGATCGCATTGCACAGGAACCTTCGCCCATCTACAAGAAGCCAATCTGAGGTTGGGGTGCCGTTCTGTGGTCATGCACTTGCCTAGCATGCACACAGCCCTGGGCTTCATCCCAGCACTGATAGTGGAAGTGCTGCCTGTGACCTGGACTACTCCACGCCTCCTGACCCTACCCGCCCTCGGGGGTTGAAGGTGAGGGGGCTCTGAGTCAATGACACAGACTCCATGAGCAGGTGAGAAACATAGCTGCAGCAAGCTTCTTCTGAACACTGCTGCAAGTTCCTTAAAACCCTCTACCCGCTCCGCACTGGTCCCAAGAAAGCATCGCTTCTAAACAGCAGTTCCCAATTGACTGGTAGCGTCTGCTCCAGTCATCCTTGGTTTCTCAGGCAGTCCTCAATTAGGTCCTCCTGCAGGAGATGCTTTTGCGGCTGCGCAGCCCAGCCTGCGGTGTTTACCTAGAGGAGAACCTGCTGTTCCTGCTGCTGGGAAGGAAGGGAGAAAGGAAGAGGACAGGAGGGAACAGGGGAGCTAAGAAAGGAAGGAGATGGAGAGGGAGTGAGGGAGAGGGGAAGGGGAGATAGAAAGGAGCCATGTTTCCCGCTGATGAAACTCTCTGACTTCTGTTCCGCAAGGATGACACTAAATGAAAGTTCATTTCGTATGTTAAGCAACCATCGTCTTTTTACCCTTTAACCTTTTTACCCTTTAATGTATCAATGTGCATTTTCTTGGACAAGATCGTGGCATTGGGATAAGGGGGACGACGTTTTCATTCTGAGAAAATGCATCCGGAAGCATTTAGAGTCAGGATGCCTACCACCCACTTCCGAATGGCTCAAGCTCTGTGAATCTGTGTCTGTCTGCCTGTCTGTGTGTGTGGACCACACGGAGGAGAAAGAGACTATGAATGGCTGGTGAATCCAGCTGAAGGCTACGGGGCGCCCTTAAATTCCAGATTGTTCACCTAGTATCACTGTCGCTTTGACAATTTTCAGAATAAAAAGGGGAGGGGTCGTTTATGCTATACTCCGAGGTAAGCAGTCAGGTGCCTCCACGGGGTTTTTCCAGCTGTCTGACTTTTATAGTGTGTGCTGCAAATGAAATGTTAATGTCTCCGTTGCTGAGCCGCCCCATTTTTATTAGTTTTTTTTTTTTAACAGTTCTGGGCCTCTTGCATGTTAGGAAGAGACTACATTGACCTAATTTCTAAGCCTCCCTTTTAGAATTTTTTTTTCTTTTAAATATGGGACAGAGTCTCGTGTATCCCAGGTTAGCCTCTGACTCACTTAGGTACGTAAGGCTGGCCATGAACTTATGATCTTCTTTCCGCCACTTCCCAAGGTACAGGGGGAGTCCTCTGGTTAATTTGATGTTGAGGGCTGAACCCAGAGCTTCATGCATTCGAAGCAAGCATCTACGGAGCCGTGACTGCTGAGCTATCCAAGAGTTCTTAATGATGTTGACTGACCAAGATATTAAAGTGGAGCATCTTCAAGCTAGACACACCATCGTCCTACAGGGTGCTCGTTTGGCTGTTTGTCTTTGTGATTGTGTGTGTGTGTCTACCTGTGTGGGTAAACGCCACACTCACGTGCAGGTGCCTGTAATGGTCAGAGAAAGGTACAAGATCCCATGATGCTGGAATTGTAAGGCATTATGAGCTACTTGATATGGGTGCTAGGAATAGAACTCATATCCTCTGAAAAAGCATTGAATGCTCTTAACCACACAGCCATCTCTCCAGCCTCTTTTATTAACTATTTTTTAAAAAGATTTATTATTATATGTAATAAGTACGCTGTAGCTGTCCTCAGACACACCAGAAGAGGGCATCAGATCTCATTATGGATGGTTGTAAGCCACCATGTGGTTGCTGGGATTTGAACTCAGGACCTTCGGGAGAGCAGTCAGTGCTCCTAACCACTGAGCCATCTCACTAGCCCTCTCCAGCCTCTTATAGAAGGTCTCTTAAGAGAAGTAAGCCTTGGAGCTAGTGGGGTAGCTCAGGAGTTAAGGGCTCCTACTGCTCTTATCGAGGACCTAAGTTTGCCTCCCAGAACCAACACAAGGCACCCTGATCTGAGGCCTCCGTGGACAAACCCCTACATGGACACACAGGCACACAAACAAAATGAGTCTTTTTTTTTTTTTAAGGAGCATATTTTTTAGACAAACCTGAGACCAGCTTATCAACCACATCCCATACGTGCTCACACAAGCAGGGAGCTGGGGTTTAGCACACTTGCCCTCCCTCTAGCTGGGCATCTCAGGCTTCCACAGTCAGTTCCCCCGTGAGTTTCAGTGTGATTGCCCTGGCTGTGGGTTCTGCTCCTGGGGTACCTTGAGCTCAGTGGTGCGACAGGCACAGGCAACGAGGGAAGAAAGTGAGCTTCATTTGCAAGCATGGTGTCATCTAACATAAAGGTTAAAGACTGAAACTTTCTGCCTGGGGCAAGCAGGGGGAAAAATGAGGTTTTGCAGGAAGCTGCCTGTTATATCTAAAAGACACGCTAAAAATAATTGAAGGGACCCAGCTACTGTAGGCCTCCTGGGTTGCTCCATAGGAGTTGCTGAGTGGAGAAACTGCCAGCCCAAGAGACTGCTGTCAATAGCTCCAACCTCAGGGGTTATGTAGAACCATCCATTGACCCGGTACCGAGTATCGGGAGTAGGCCTGGGGGATTAACAGGAAACACAGACGCGGGTCATTCTGGTGAGGAGAATGCCAAAGCTTTACTGAGGGACCAGCAATATATACTAGAGGCCGGTGAAAAACAACAGGAAAAAAACAATCATAGCCATAGGTCAGGCACCTGGGAAGTCCCTACCACACCGGGCGGGAAGACAGAAATCAAGCTAAGCCGCAGGATGTTCTGCTGTCAGGAAACCTGTGCAGACAGCTCAGCTGGGGGCGTTGAGCTAAGCTCACCAATGCCCAACAATCCATTGCTAAAAAGGAGGCAGATCTGGAGCAGGCTAGTCTGTCCCCAAAGGATCCCACGGAGGAGGGGACATGCCAAAGAGGCTGAGCATCCTGGGGGCAGGATGCAGTATTCACTCAGCGATCAGACCATCTTTAAGTTGGAGTCAGACAAAGCAAAAGTCTTTAGTCACAACTGCCACTGGCTTTATATAAAATGTCTTGCTGGCCATGGTAGGTATCTGTAATCCCAACACTTGGGAGGTGAAGGCAGGAGGATCTGGAATCAAGGTTATTCTCAGCTATGTATCTTGTCCAAGGCCAGCCTGGGCTACATGAGATCTTGTCTCAAATAAAGGGCAAGGGAGAGGGGACTAAGGCCATGCAAGCAGGAAGACCAGAGTTGAATCCCCAGAATCTTCACACAAAAGCTGGGCTTTGGGTGGGAGAGATGGCTCACCATCTACAGGCTCCTGTCACCAAGCCTGGTCACCTGTGACCTCCACACTCTTGCCACAATATCTGTGCACCACCCCCAAAGCTAGGTGTGATGGTCTGCACTTGTAGTCCCAGTGCTGGGAAGGCGGAAGTCGTCAGGGCTGCCCCTGGAGCTCTCTGGCCAACCCAGCCTAACCGTCAAGCTCCAGAACAATGAGAGACCGTGTCTCAAAAACCAGGGTGAACAGCACTGAAGGAATGACACCAAGCTTGTCCTCTGGACTACACTCTCCCTCTCTCTCTCTCTCTCTCTCTCACACACACACACACACACACACACTTGCACCCAGATATATCTGTTACCCATGTACCCACAAACACACACATTCTCATACACCCTCTCACGCACACACTCTTTCTCACACACACTCTCACACACACTCTCACAAACACTCTCTCTCTCTCTCTCTCTCTCTCTCTCTCTCTCATACACACACACTTGCACCCAGATGCATGTGTTACCCATGCATCCATAAACACACACTCACACAAAAGAAGTAAGGAATGAGGGAGGAAGGGAGGAAGAGAAGAGGAGAGCAAAGGGAGGAGAAAAAAATGTCCTTCTACGCTCTCCAGGAGTGCCCATGGGATTTTGCTCACCTGGGCTGTTCCCACAGCACCTGCCAAGTCCCCGATCTCCAGGTTATCACTCAAATCCACTGTCTGTTTGGACTTTAGTCTAATTTTCCCATAGCCCAGTGAAGTTCAGCTCATTCCATTTTTAATACACTTTTACAAATCAGATAACCAAGTGGCATTGGCTAGGTGAGTCCTTGGTCTTCTGTAGGATAGAACTCATACACAAGCCCACTTTCAAGTGAAAGGGATTGACTACTTCCTACAGAAAAGCATCTGGGAGGTAACCCAGCAGGCAGAGGGAGATGAACCTCATGTCTTTTCAAGGAGAGAGGGGTTTCTAGTGTGTGTGCTCACTCTGTATGGACTCACAAGGTCGGGCTTGTGTTAGGGTCCCACCATCACCCCACCCTGGGTGGGGGTCCTCTCAGGGACAGTCCATCAGTCAGGTTGTTGCCTCCTTGGTCACTACTCTTAATCAATTTGCTCAAAGTTCCTTGTTTCCTGCCTGCTTCCCTGGCTCCCCATGGTGTGTTTGCTGCTGCAGGCAGACTGCTGGCTCCCAGTGACACACATAAAAGTATTCTGTTAGTGTTTGTCAACTTCTAGAGTCACCCAGGAAGGGCTCTCAAATGAGAAAATGCCTCTGTCAGACGGGTCTTGCTCTGTCTGCAAGCCTTTGGGGGGCATTTCCTCATTAATGATTCACGGGGGAAGGTGAGGCCCACTGTAGGTAGTGCCGCCCCTGGGCAGGTGGTCTTGAGTTGAATATGAAACAGGCAAAGCAAGCCACATAGAAAAGCAAGCTGGTGAGAAACATTTCTCCATGGTTTCTGCTTCAGTTTCTGCCTCCAGGTCCCTGCATTGAGGTCCTGCATTGTTAAAGCTCTCTCTCTCTCTCTCTCTCTCTCTCTCTCTCTCTCTCTCTCTCTCTCTCTCTCTCTCTCTCTCTCTCCCTCTCTCTCTCTATTTCTCTCTCTCTCTATTTCTCTCTCTCCCTCTCCCTCTTTCCCACCCCTCTCTCAGATCAGCCTTCCCAATTCATTTGGTCCATGACAATTGAGAGAGGAAGAGTGGGGCAGGCTATCCTATCCCACGAAAAAGATGTGCCAAATTGTTGTGGGAAATATTTAAAAAGTGAACCTGCCAACTCTCCTGCACAGCCAGGCCTCAACACCACATCCTGGCGGTTCTCACCTCCTCCACGGGCTATTCTCTCCCAGCTTGCTTCCATGACATCTCAGCTGCGTTCCCTCTCTGCCATCGCCAGACCCACAGTCCAGTAACCAAGTAAAGCAAAGCTCTTAAAGTTTAATTAATCAACCAGATTTATGTATCAGTAATATCACAATTTACAAGATGCTGACACAATAATTTAAGAGCCAATCGATAATGATAAAAGCTTTATCCCAATATTTCTAACCTTATAAAAACTTAGCTATTTTGGCTAGTAGATGTCACACAGGCCCATGTCCGAAGCCATCTTGGTTCCTTTTTCCTTCTCCTTCTGGGACCTCTGTGACTCCCTGACTCCTAGCTCTGCCTCCCCTTTTCTGTCCAATCACTGCCCCAATGTGATTGAATGGGAAATATCCTGCAACACCAAATCTGTGTTTCTAAAACTCCATTATATTTAGCCAAGTGTCAGTTTTAAACACATTCAAGAAACAGCCTTTGAAGGCTTGGGAGATGGTTCAGCAAGCAAAAATGTTTACTGAGAAACGCTGACAAACTAAATTCAATCCCCCAGAAGCCAGGTTTAAAACTAGATGTGGCAGCATGAATCTAATCTCAACACCCCTACAGTGAAATATGGTAGATAGAAACATGAGAGTCAGCCAGAAGCTTCCAAGCCAGCTCGTGTGGAGCATGCCACACAGTAGAGACAAGAGAGACCTCAAAACAAGGTAAGAAGGCAAGAACTGATCCCCAAAGTTATCATCTGTCCACCACAGATGTTTGCCTCAAAACAAGGTAAGAAGGCAAGAACTGATCCCCAAAGTTATCATCTGTCCACCACAGTGCGAGCTGTGGAATGGCACAATGACCCCAAAATAAGTAAATACAATAATATTTGAGAGTATACATACAGATGAGTTAAAGGCTGTCTTAGCTAGGGTTTTACTGCTGTGAACAGACACCATGACCAAGATAAGTCTTACAAGAACAACATTTAATTGGGGCTGGCTTACAGATTCATAGGTTCAGTCCATTATCATCAAGGCAGGAACATGTCAGCATCCAGGCAGGCATGGTGCAGGAGGCACTAAGAGTTCTCCATCTTTATCTGAAGGCTGCTAGGAGAAGACTGGCTTCCAGGCAGCTAGGATAAGGGTCTTAAAGCCCACACCCACGATGACATGTCTACTTCAACAAGGCCATACCTTCTAATAGTGCCACTCCCTGGGCTGAGCATATACAAACCATCACAAAGGCAGAGACTCCAAAGGCTGTCTTTATGTCTATGTGTATAGACAAGCACAATACAAGTGTCCTGAGAGAAGATGGTAAATAATATATGTTGTTTGGCACCAGCAGTTAGCCTTGAAAGAAAGGAACTTCTAACCCATTCTACAGCCTGCATGAGCTTTAAGGACACAATGCTATTTGAGATAAGTCAGTCACAAAAGAATAAATAATGTTGTGATCACACTAAAGTCACAGAGAGTGGTTGTCAGGGTCGGGGAGGGGAATGGGGTGATGTCGTCAGTGAATGGAGGAGGTCAGTCTGCAAATGGCTGCTATTATGATTTACATTGGAAATGTCCCCCAACAGAGTCCATGTTTTGAAAGGTTGGTCTCAGTTGAGGGCACTCTTGAGAGGTGATCATGTCATGGAGGAGGTGTTAGACTATGGAGGGAATGTTAGACCTTGGGGGGGGGTGTTAGACCATGGAGGGGGTGTTAGACTATGGAGGGGGTATTAGACCATGGAGGGAGGTGTTAGACCATGGAGGGAGGTGTTAGACCATGGAGGGGATGTTAGACTATGGGGGGGGGTGGATATTAGACCATGGAGGGAGGTGTTAGACCATGGAGGGGGGTGTTAGACCATGGAGGGAGGTGTTAGACCATGGAGGGAGGTGTTAGACCATGGAGGGGATGTTAAACTATGGGGGGGGGTGGATATTAGACCATGGAGGGAGGTGTTAGACCACGGAGGGGATGTTAGACTATGGGGGGTGTGTGGATATTAGACCATGGAGGGAGGTGTTAGACCATGGAGGGGGGTGTTAGACCATGGAGAGAGGTATTAGACCATGGAGGGGATATTAGACCATGGAGGGAGGTGTTAGACCATGGAGGGGGTGTTAGGCCATGGAGGGATGTATTAGACCAATGAGGGGGTGTTAGACCATGGAGGGAGGGAGGTATTAGACCATGGAGAGGATGTTAGATCATGGAGGGAGGTGTTAGGCCATGGGGGAGAGGGGGTGTTAGGCCATGGAGGGGATGTTAGATCATGGAGGGAGGTGTAGACCATGGAGGGGAGGGGTTGTTAGACCATGGAGAGGATGTTAGATCATGGAGGGAGGTGTTAGGCCATGGGGGGAGGGGGTGTTAGGCCATGGAGGGGATGTTAGATCATGGAGGGAGGTGTTAGATCACGGAGGGAGGTGTTAGACCATAGAGAGGATGTTAGATCATGGAGGGAGGTGTTAGACCATCGAGGGGGTGTTAGACCATGGAGTGGGTGTTAGACCACTGTGGGGGTGTTAGACCATGGAGTGAGTGTTAGGTAATGGATAAATCCACTGGTGAGTATAGTAACTCAGTTGAGTGATGATGGACTCATTCCCTATATGAGTATACAGTAACCTAAACAATGGATGAATGAATTCATTAATAACTTCATAGATCTTATTCAATGGATTCAAACATCAATGAATTCATAGTTGCTTAGTCAATGAATCATCCATATATGTTCTTAGGAACGGTGACCTACCGCTTGCCTAGGAGGAAGTAGGTCACTGAAGCTAAGCCACTGAAAGGTATGTTTTGTCCCTAGATAACTCTTTCTCTCTCCCTCCTTCCCTACCTCTCTTCATCCTCCCTTCCCTCTCTCTTCTCTCTGTGCCTCCTTCTGTTGTGAAGTGAGCAGCTTTGCAGCCATCATGGTATTTATTCTGCCTGACCATAGTCTATACAAGGGAGCGAGCTGACCACGGACTAAATCCTGAGTCTAAATAAACCTGTCCTCTCTTAAACTCCTCTCAACTTAAATTGTTCTGTCCCAGCAATGAAAGGCCAGTTCAAACAGTGTGAACAGCTCCATCAAACTTCCCTTACAAACAGCCAGGATGCAAACAATTTTATGTTATCTTCAATTTGAAAAAAGAATTTTTTTTTTTTGGCCAGTTTCTACTTTTTTAAAGTGATCCCTTAACACTTTTTTAAAAGGTGCTTCTTCAAAGCCTGGTGATAGTCACACATGCCTTTAATCTCAGCACTCAGGAGGCAGAGGCAGGTGGATCTCTGGGTTTGAGACCAGTCTGGTCTACAGAATGAGTTCCAAGACAGCCAGGGCTGCACAGAGAAACCCTGTCTTAAAACCAAAAGTCGCTTTTCTCACTACTTATTTATTTATTTAGTTTTGTATTCGGGGTCTTGCTGTGTAGTCAAGGCTGGTCGTGTTAAGATGCTCCTGTTCTCTGAAATTCTGGGGTCACAGGTATATGCCACTATGCCCAGCTTTAATTTAATGTAAATTTTCATTAGTGTCGTGTGGTGGTTTAAATAAGGGTGGCTTTCACAGGCTCATAGATTCGAATACTTGTTTATCAGGGAGAGTGAGCATTCCAGTTTCCTGCCTTTTATTTCTCACTCTGTCTTTCTAGATTCCCTCCATGTGAGAAGGGAAGTGAGTCTTTCTGAGTCTGGCCTTTTCATATCATGACATGACTTCTAGCCACCCCCATTTCCTGGCACATGGCATGATTCCATTCTCCTTAGTGGTTCTATAATACTCCATATTTATGGTATATATACATATATATATTCTATTCTATATACATATATACTCCATATATAGAGAATATATGTTATAAACTCCAGACTATGTATAGGTATAAGTAATGTGTGTGTAATTATATATTAATATATATATATGTGTGTAATATATAACACTATATATGTGTGTGTAATATATAATACTATATGTGTGTGTAATATATAATACTATATGTATGTGTACATGATATATAATGCTACATATGTGTAATATATAATACTATATATACTATATATATATACTATATATATATACTATATAGTATTATATATTATATATTATATTATGTGTAATATATAATACTATATATACTATATAGCATTATATAGTATATATAGTATATATACCATATATAGTATATATACATTTGGAGTATGTATATAAATACATTATACATATATATGTCTATGTGTGTAATATATAATACTATATATATGTGTGTAATATATAATACTATATATGTGTGTAATATATAATACTACATATGTGTAATATATAATATATGTGTAATATATAATATGTGTAATATAATAATAATATATATTAATATATATGTGTAATATATACTATATATATTCCATATATAGTATATATGCATTTGGAGTATGTATATAAATACATTATACATATATATGTCTATGTGTATAATATATAATACTATATATGTGTGTAATATATAATATTATATGTGTGTATGTAATATATAATACTATATATGTATGTAATATATAATACTATATATATGTGTGTAATATATAATACTATATGTGTGTATGTAATATATAATACTATATATGTGTGTGTAATATATACTATATATGTGTGCATAATATATAATACTATGTGTGTGTAATATATAATAGTATATATGGGTAATATATAATACTATATATACTATGTCTTCTATATATAGTATATATACATTTGGATACACACACACACACACACACACACATCTAATGCTTTACTGATTGGGCCATCTCCACAGCCTCCATCTTGTTTTGAAGACAGGTTCTTTCACTGACCTGTAGACTACCCTGTATGCAAGGAGCCAAGAGTTCTACACCTGGATCTGCAGACAACAGGAAGAGCAACAGCAATGGACCTAGCTTGGGCACACAAAACCCCAAAGCATACTTCCCGCAACCAGACCACACCTCCAAAATTGCCATTCCTTAAGCAGTCAATCATGAGTCTATGAGAGCCATTCTCATTCAAACCACATCACTAGGGGACCAAGGCTCACATTACTTCATCTTTCCTGACCCTCCATACCATTGCCAACCCTTGTGCATCTAAGAAGTGCCAAGCCCCCAGACACCGTGCTGCTGCTGCAAGGTGGTGAAGCTGAAACCACCAGTTAGTCCTACACAAACAGCCCCAGGGCCTCCTGATGAACCCCTCTTTTTAGAGAGTTGTGCACAGGTGCTGGACAGCCTGGCCCTGCTCATTCACAGGGATGTTAAGATTTCCCACGCTGTCTGCTCGAGGAATTAAAAATAGATTGCCCAGAGAGTACTCACGGTTACAGATTTTCACAGAGAGCAAACGAGATCAAGCACTCCTGTACCTCCACATTTCCTTCCAGGTGCTTTTCTCTTCCTTGCAAAAAGACCTGAATGAGTACTTAGGATTCTCTTCCCACCCTCTGCCCTTTACAGCTTTTATTCAGACCACTCCCTTCTAATTCCATGCTCTCCTAGGGACCCCTGCTGTGACCAGGTCTCTCAATGGACGAGATGCTCAGACCTTTTTGGGTGCCATCAGAACTGGTCAGGAGGTAGAGCTTCGTGTGTGAGTGTGTGTGTGTGTGTGTGTGTGTGTGTGCGTGTGTGTGTTGGGGAGGCGTGAGGGAGCGTGGTCTTCACTGTTTCCGCGTGTATCTATATTTGTGTCGTTTACGTGTATTTGTTGTCAGTGTGTGTGTGTAGGTATGTGTGCACGCACATGCACAGAGGTCACAGGAGAGAGTCAGGTGTCCTGCTCTAACACTATCTTCCTCCACTGAGATGGTCTCTTGGTGAACCTGGAGTTGTTAGGCTGGCAACCAGCAAGCCCCAGTGATCCTGCTCTCTCCACCCACAGAGGCACAGGGTTACAAGTGGGCAATGCCATGTCTAATGTTGCTATGTTTATGCTAATATTGGAACTCGGGTCCTCATACCCATTGAAGTCCTGTGGGCTTCATAAATCAGGCTCGTGGGGAAGCGGTCATTTCCAAGGCAGCCTCTAGGTGGTGCTGCTCAACCACATCTTTGCACTGCAAAGACACCCATCCTACCAGGGGCACCCTGGGTTTGAGCTAACCACTACCTATTCCTCTCCCATTCCTATTGACAAAGGTGCCTAATCTTTTCCCCTGGGCTGGACAGGTGCTGGCACAGGGGAAGGTGAGGGTAGGAGTTGGGGGTGGAACTGCCTGTCTGTCACAGTTAAGGTGCACAGGAACAGAGCCATAGAGAGATGCAGAATAAACTTCCCTTAATCAACTACCTCATATAGAAAAGTTAGCTATCTAACTGGCCCATTT
Source organism: Tokudaia tokunoshimensis (assembly GCA_036184795.1). Taxonomy (NCBI): domain Eukaryota; kingdom Metazoa; phylum Chordata; class Mammalia; order Rodentia; family Muridae; genus Tokudaia; species Tokudaia tokunoshimensis. The sequence continues at coordinate 53,608,631 of BTHU01000020.1, read as the reverse complement.
AGCTAACAAAATAGGCTTGCAAAATGGGGTTTCTCCGCTTCTTCAGAGACATCATCTCCAAATGTGGCACCTGGTGGTGCACACCTGTAACCCCAGCACTCAGGAGCTAGAGGAATGATGATCAGAAGTTCAAGGTCATCCTCTGCTACAGAGTGAGTTTGAGGACAGCCTGGGCTACATGGAACCCTGTCACAGAAGGTGGCAGGGTAGGGGAAGAAGAGGAGGAGGAGGAAGAGGAAGAGGAGGAAGGAGGAGAGGAGATGAGAGAGGAAGGGAGGAGAGGCGAGGGGAGAGAAAGGAAGTGAGGGGAGAGAAAAGAACGGAAAAAAGGAAGCAGTTATTAGCTGATAAGAACAACATTGAATTTAAAAAAGAAAACTGACCATGGTAAGAAGGATCACAGGTAAGTTATTGAAAACCCCAATGTCTTAGTGAAGGTTTTACTGCTGTGAACAGACACCATGACCAACGCAACTCTTATAAGGACAACATTTAATTGGGGCTGGCTTACAGGTACAGAGGATCAGTCCATTATCATCAAGGCGGGAGCAGGGCAGCATCCAGGCAGACATGGTGCAGGAGGAGCTGAGAGTTCTACATCTTCATCTGAAGGCTGCTAGGAGAAGACTGGCTTCCAGGCAGCTAGGATGAGGGTCTTAAAGCCCATGCCCACAGTGACACACCTACTCCAACAAGGCTATACCGCCAAATAGAGTTACTCCCTGGGCCAAGCATATACAAACCATCACAACTAGTGTTTTTAAACTGAACTTCTTGACATTTTTGCCAAAGACATCTTTTTTTTTTTTTTTTTTTACTTCACAGCATCTAGTGATTGGACTTTTCAGCACTGAAGTTTGGGAACTATTGTTATTTACCAGAGTTCTTCAGAGAAAGAGAGAAACCCTGTAGTACTGTATGTGTGGAGTGTGTGTGTGTGGTGTGTGTGAGCATGTGGTATGTTTGAGTGTATGTGTGTGTGGTATGTATGTGTTCGTGGTGTGTATGAGTGTGTGTGGTGTGTGTGAGTGTGTGGTGTGAATATGTGTGTATGGTGTGTGTGGTGTGTGTGGTGTGTGTATAAGTGTATTTGTAGTGTGTGTGTGTGTTTGGTGTGAGTATGTGTGTATGGTATGTCTGTGAGTGTGTGTGTGAGTGTGTGTGTGGTGTGAGTGTGTGTGTGTGGTGTGTGTGGTGTGCGTACACACATGCATGTGCACATAGTCCTGCATCCTCAGCAGGCGGCATATCCCAATATCTACATATGTTGCCCTGTAACTTTCTAGGGAGGCCTGGAAAAACCAATCCCAGAAGCTTTCCAAGCATTCCTACCTCTTCTTAGACTCTAGAAGGAAGCAGTTGCAGCCTCCCGCTGCAGACATCAGGTGCGGTTGCTACTGTCAATCTTTCCAACTGTGACTGAGCATTTAGGTAGAAAACTTGGGACAGGACTCCATCGTCAATGGCGCCACCTTCTATCCAGTGAAACTCCAGTTTCTAGACAGATTTTTCTTTCTCTCTGATCTTGTTTTAGAGCGTACAACTGCCCTGCATTCCCGAGCACAAACGCACCCCAGATGCACACATTTAAAAAGCATTTTCCCAGCGGCCTTTCAGTTCCATGCACCTCTCAGACCAACCTAGTCTGTGCTGTGCCTCAACATCATCTTCATCAGAAGCAGCTGAGACAGACTACTCACCAGCGATCCACAAGATCTGACCCGGACTTCTGTGGAATTACGAGGACGGAAAGGGCCACAGCACCCTTATTTGACTCTGCCACGTCACCCTTCCCTCCACGACAGCTATAAGTAAATCTGGATCAGCTGCCAGTGGGTTCTGAGGATGAACATAGCTCAAGTTTATGAGGCTAAAACCTTTACCTGCTGAGCCATCTCGCTGGCCCACAGTTCCAACTCTTAAAAAACACATAAGCTTCATCTCAACCATACATTTTTCACTCTTTCATGCAAGAAAATAACTTATTGTGACCATTCTGTGCTAGATGATAGACATCTGGGTCTCAGAGACCATCCATACAGGTACTCAGGCACAGTGATATCCTAAAATCAAACAATCGCTTCCTATGATGTTTGAGTTTTGGGGGCTGTTGGACATCGGTGAGCTTAGCTCAACGCCCCCAGCTGACCTGTTTGCACAGGTTTCCTGAGAGCATAACATCCTGTGGCTTAGCTTGATTTCTGTCTTCCCACCCGGTGTGGTAGGGACTTGCCAGGTGCCTGACCTATGGCTATGATTGTTTTTTTCCTGTTGTTTTTCACCCGGCCTCTAGTATATATTACTGGTCCCTCAGTAAAGCTTTGGCATTCTCTTCACCAGAATGACCTGAGTCTGAGTTTTCTGTTAATCCCCCAGGCCTACGCCCGATACTCGGTACCGTGGCGGCACGGCGCTGTCAGGGGGCTGGCAGCCAAAATGCCCTGGGTAACTTCCCAGCCCCACTCTCCCAAGAAGACCCACATACTTTAAAGTCCCTGCAATACACCAGGTGTCCTACGTTTGTCCTTTCAAAGGCTCTTCCCCTTCCTGACCACAGTACAGATTGAGCAGTAGGGTGTAAGTCAGGTAGACAGCTATTGCTGATAGCTCAGTAAGAAAGGAGAGTGTTTAGGTAGAGTTTCCATTGCCGTGAAGAGATGCCATGACCACGGCAACTCTTACAAAGGTTAACATTTAGTTGGTGCTGTCTTACAGTTTCAGAGGTTTAGTCCATTATCATCATGGCAGAAAATATGACAGTTTGCAGGAGGACATGGTGCTGGAGGAGCTGAGAGTTCTACTTGATCCAAAGTCAGCCAGGGGGAGACCAGATTTGTTTCACACTAAACCTGGAGCCAAACCTCTGAAACTAAATAAGCCCTTCCCCTCCTCCCTCTCTCCTTCCTGCTCCCTCTCCCCTTCCTCCTCCTCCTCCCCCTTCCCTTCCTCTTCTTCCTCCTTCTTTATGTTGATACCTTAGGTATTTTGTCACTTCAAAGAAAAGGCATTTAAGACCTCAAAGCCCCGCCTCCACAGTGACACACTTCCCCTAACAAGACCACACCTCCTCCAATAAGGCTGCGCCTCCTCATAGTGCCACTCCCTATGGTCAAACTTTCAAACACATGAATCTATGGGTCCCATACCAATTCAAACCACCACAGAGAGGTTGAAGGCAACTAATGTTTCAATTGAGGACAGACATTTGGAAAGTTGCATGGATTGAAGACATGATGGAGAGTGAGAAGTCTGTAGCTCTCAGACTTTCAGCTTGAGTGATGGCATCTTATAGGTCTTTACTTGATTGTAACAGAATACCTGAGTTATCAATGTAAAGGAGGAGGGGGAGGGGAGGGGGATGGGAGGAGGGAGAAAGGAAGGGGCTTATTTAGTTCCAGAGGTTTGGCTCCATGCTTAGTTGACTCTTGTTTCTGAGTCTGAAGTGAGGGATCATGGGTATGATGGAGCAATAGTGCACATTTATTTTGTGTGTGTGTGTGTGTGGGTGGGTGGAGAGAGAGAGAGAGAGAGAGAGAGAGAGAGAATCAGAAGAAGGGACAGGGACAAACCCAAGACACAACTCCAGTGACCCTCTTTCTCCAGTCTGGCAGAGTTTTCACCACCTCACAATAATGATTGTGAAACCACCAATAGCTTCATCCTTTGACTAGACCAGAATCCTCTGGACTTAGGCACCGGGGACCAAGCCTTCAACATATGACTCATTGTAGGGAAACTTCATGCCCAAACAGTTGCACGGTGATAATGAATGAAGAGTGACTTTTGGACAGACAACACGGGGGGGGGGGCAGTGTTTGCAGGATTTGACAGTGGGGAGAGAACAACAGTGTTGATGTCTTGTCAACAACTTTATGGACACTCTGAAGTGCTCCTGGAAGAAGTGCTTGGGAGACACATTGTTCATCATTACCATGTACATGGTCAATCTATAGCTTGGTTTTTAAAACAACCTGGCCTCAAATTCAGTATTGAGCAGAAGACAACCTGGAACTTCTGGTCCTCCTACCTCTCTCCAAGTTCAGGGATCATGGGCATGTGCCACTGCTCTTGATTATGTGATACTGGAGATGGAACCTGGGAATTCATGCATTCTAGACAAGCACTCTACCAAATGAGCTACTGAGTCCCAAGACTACAGTTTAACAAAGTTGCTCAGAAATTATTTACAGAATGAGAAAAAAAAAATCAAAGATCCATGAGTGCCACTCTGGAAACTTGGGCAGAAAGAAAGGGGACAGTGGGAAGTAGAGAAAATAAATTGGGATGGTGGTGAGGGTGGAGGTAGGAGTAGGCAGAGACCCCCTGAGACCCCCAGAGGAAGACAGCAGTTCAAAGACAGGGTTAGGAACTCTCATTCCTAGACAAAGAACTACAAGCAACAAATGTCTGTGGAGATGGGGAAATCAGCCTCTCCTGGGCGGGAGCCCCCCAGTTGGTTATCCAATTCAAAGTGGTCATCCCTTGTAACCTCCCCGGTGGCTACATACAAACGGGTCATCGGGTTCTCTGGACAGAGAGCTGGGGAAAGAAAATGTGGTGATGAGGGGAAAACATGAATCAAGACAACATGGCTGTTCAAAGTCTGTGGTTTACTTGGGGAATGACAATTTAAGGTTTGGGGGCGAGACCCTTCTCCCAAAGTTGAGAGTCTGCTCAGCGGGGCTTCGGCTCCACTGTTTGGTGGATGTTGGTTCCAAGGCGCTGCTGTTCTGCGGGAGACTCAGGTGTTATTCAGAAGGATGCAGGCAGCTGGCTCCTCTCTCAGGACGCTGCAAATCCTTGAAGAACAATGGATTTCACCTTGGTCCTAGAGCTCTGCCAGGTGGGGGAGGTATGGATCACTGAGGTCTGGAAGTTCCCACCCAGTACTCAGGAGTGGAGGAAGGGCACAATCCTTCAAACCATATACATGCAAACAACAAAAACATACTCAGAAGGTTGCATTTGCATATTTGTGTACACACATACATATATGTGTGCTAATAATAATAATAATGATAATAATAATGATAATAATAAAAATAAAAGGGGTGATCAATTTTCAAAAGTGTAATCCCAGCTTTCAGGATGTGGATTAAGGCAGATCTTTGGGGCTCTCTGGCCAGTCAGCCTAGCCTATTTGGCAAGCTCCAGTCTAGTGAGAGACCCTGTCTCAAAAAAGGAGGACAGGGCCTGAAGAACAGCACTTGAGGTTAACCTCTACATTTACCTCTATGTACACAAATATGACACCTACGCATATCTCTACATGCACGGGCACACACAAGAGTGGGGAGGGACCGCTAGAGTTCTATAGTTTCAACAGAGTCAAGTTAGGTAAGGACAGAATACATACACAAACATGCCTGCATGCAAGTGTGCAAAAGAGCACATGAGCATGTGTGTGCGCACACACACGCACATGAGAAGGGGGGAGGAACACTATTTTAATGGATTCAACAGAGCAAGTTAGGTAAAGACAGAGAAGGTCAGCTAGCAATTACGTCATCCATGTAGAGGAGAGACTGCAAACCTGGGGTCAGTGGTAGAGGTGAAGGGTAGGATGGAGTGGGTAGGTTCCTATGTGTTTTGAAACACAGTACTGAGAAGGGAGTCAGGTTATCAGACTGGCTGCCTGTATCAGCTCCTGACCAGCCTGGAAACCATGCTCACCATTGAGCTTAAGTTTTGTGGATAAAACACCCAAGCACCCAGGCCAAAGTACCTTTTTTTCTTTTTGTAGAAGTTATTTTTAAAAACCAAGGTAAAATTTATGAAGAATGAAGTGCACAGCTTTCAGGGGTTCAAGGCATTTGGCCAAGGATTTAGCTGTGTAATCAATACCTAGATCCAGTAAAAATACTGCCCTAGACACACCCCTGCAGTCTGCTCCTAGACAATTTACATTCCCTATTGGAGACTGCAGTCCTCATCTTTACCACAACAAGCTCCCTATGCTGACCCTTAAAAGTCAGCAAGTGGAGCCCTGGGATGTAAAACATTGTTGCAGAGGAGCAATCACTGGGGATGTAAAACATTGTTGCAGAGATAAGCTATCAGCTCTCTGTACTTCTCTATGGCCTTCTCTTATACAGGGTTATTTATGTATCCAGCGTCTACTGATAGATGCTTAACTTGTTACAAAGTTTTAGCTGCAAAGACGTTAGTCTTTTGTGAAAAGCAGCTTCCTACAAAGATTTACTAGTCTAGAGATTATTTAGATCAAATACCTGGGGTGGAGAGGCGGAGAGGGTGGGGGATGAGGAGTGTGCTTGCTACAATACACTATAAGGTAGGTGTATTGTATTCCTTCTTCATAGGAAACAGTATTTCAAATCAATCCTAACATTTCCTTGCCCTCCAGTAATGCAAATCTCCTAGTTCTACATTCTTGGTCCTTGTCATTTGGTGTTTTAAAATACTATTTACAAGTTTATTGCATTTATTTATTTGAGTGTGCATACACAGGGGTGGGTGCTGTAATGCTCCAGCATAGAAGTCAAAAAACAACTTGCAGGAGTTGGTTCTCTTCTTCAACCATATGAGATCCAACTCAGGTTGTCTGACTTGGCCCCAGGCACCTCCACCGCCTGTGCCATCTTGCCAGCCCTCACTTGGTGTTTTGAATCTTTCTCTGGAGCGGGAAAGAGTGTGTTCTCCTGGATTTAATGTGCATTTCTCACATGACTAAAACTGTCACACACCTTTGCAAGTGCATATCACTTTTTTAAATCTTCATTTGTTCAGTGTCTGCTCAAAATATTTAGCATTTTATGCTTGATATCTTTTTATGTTGAGAGAAATGATATTTATAAGCACCTTTCATGAACTAAGCAATAGGTATTTACTAACATTCTAAGTGGGTTTAAACTGGAATCTTTTATGTGTTTTGCCAAAGGAAAATAGAATGACTGAACCTGAGGGGGAGGGGGAGACATAATCTTTCCTGTGAAATACCAGTTAACTTTAAAACCATATCCATGTTATTTTATGTTGAAGTATTTAAAGATGGGGTTGTGTTTCCCTCATTGACTTAGGGCAGAACTCATGTTTTGAAAGACGAAGAAAACTCACGTCACTCACTCACTTAAACCTCATTCACTTAAACCTGGGATTCTGTGAGGAGTGAGACCTGCAATGGGCATGTCAAGATGGAGTCTTCTTTGTTTACTTCTGAATCTGGCAGTGGATACGATCTGAAATATAGACCCACAAGGAAGCCTTATTTTGAATTTGCTCCTGGGAACTAGCAGCCAGCACTGTGTGGGAAGATCAACCTGTATTCTTGAACTAGGGTCCTGGGTTCAGAATACTGAGGAGAACTTGCTTTCAGCTGTAGCCTGTTCTGTTAAGTGTGTGGCCTCTGATACCCCCACCCCCAAGTCATTCTTAATTTATCACATTACCCTCCTACCCCCCAGTTTGAACCCAGGACCTCAAGCATGCCAGGAAACATCTCTCCCATCTATCTGTTTCCCCAGACCAGACTGACCTTGATTTGTGGCCCAGGCAGGATTTGAACTGGTGAACCTCCTGCCTCAGACTTCTGATACTTGCTTATAATGACAATCATGTGCAGCTGACTTCATGACTTGTCAGTGTGTGGAGTAGTGGAATATATGCTTGTATTGGCCTGTGAGGTTGGGACTGCTCATCGTGTGTGTGTGTGTGTGTGTGTGTGTGTGTGTGTGTGTGTGTGTGTTAGGGGTTGATGTATGGTGTCTTCCTCTATCACTTTTTACCTTGTGTTTGTTTAGACAAGGCCTTCTTTGTAGACCTGCCTGTCCCGGAACTCAGTATAGACCAGCCTGGCCTCGAATTCCCGGTGATCTTCCTGCCTCAGCCTCCCCAGGGCTAGGATTAAAGGTGTGTGTCATCCACACCGCGGTTTCCACGTTGTTCTTAAGAGACAGGCTCTCTCACTGGACCTGGAAGAGATCTCAGCCATGTGCTCATGCTTTCATAGCATGCCCTCATAACTTATTTTCAAAACATAAATCCAGATTGCATTTGGGATCCATCGTGTTAGAGACTTTGTGGAGGCTCTTAACACGCACCCTTTTTTAAAGCAGCCACCTGGGGGACTGCAGGACATCTATGTGAATGCAGGGCCAGCTAGAAAATTTGGGCCCTAGGCCTATTTCCAATTAGGAACTTCGGAACTGGTGTAATACTGCAGTGAACGTCTGCAGCAACTCTTTTTACTAAAAACTGTAAGAGAGTGGCAGGAGGCACCACACTCCAACACAGTGCAAGGAACCTTACGCGGTCCTACGCCTGGCAGGGTATATGTGGGTGGGAACTTCCCGCCGCGCACGCGCACTCGCGCTTAAGGTGGCCGGCGCACGCGCACAGGTCTACTCCCCGCGAAATGGAGCGGGTGTTGGCGGACGCGCTTCTAACGCAGAGTCCGGAGCCCTGCGCGTTGCTGGGCGCGCTGTGCGGCGGGGAGGCGAGTGTGGAGCGGGCGGAGACCCTGCGCCTGGTGCTGCAGCGGCTGGAGGAGCGCGGCGCAGGCGCCGGCGCGCTGGCCAAGGCGGCACACGAGGTGGCCAAGGGCCACCTAGTGCCCTTACTGCACGCGTCCCAAGGCGGAGGGCCTGCGAGGCCACGCGTGCTCCGAGCGGCGAGTGCGGCGCTGCGCTCGTGCGCGCGCCTGGCAGGTCCCGAGCTGGCGGTCACTCTGGCCGAAGAAGCGCTGCGCGAGCTGCCGGACGCGCCGGCTGTGGAGCTGCTGGCCGCCGTGGCGCCGTGTCTGCGCGCGCCGGAGGATGCCCTGCTGTTGCGTCGCCTGGCGCGCGCGTCTGTGGAGCTGGCGCTGGCCGGGGACGCGCCGCCGGCCGTGGGAGCGCGCCTGCTGCCCGCGCTGGCACAGAGCGCAGAACCGGCTCTGCGTGCGGCGTGGGACGCGCTGAGCTCCGCGCGGCCCGGAGCTGAGGGCAGCACTGGGCCAGAGCTGCTGGTGCTGAGCACACTGGCCGAGAAGCTGCTGCCCAACCATGAGCGCTACGGGGATCTCGACGCCCGTCTCTGCGGCCGCTTCTGGAGAACCGTACAAGCGGGGCTGAGCCGCGCGCAGGACGCGCTCACGCGCAAGCGAGCGCGCTACCTGCTGCAGAAGGCTGTACAGGTGTCCGCAGAGCTGGCGGTGGACTGCTCCTGTGGCCTCCAGGACACAAAGGGTACCCACTTGTCTCTCTAAAAAAATATTGTGTGTGTGTGTGTGTATGCGCGCGCGCGTGCGCACGTCCCTGTGTAAGTTTATGTGCACCACCTGCGTATGCTTGGGAGGGCATCAAATCTCCTTTAACTGGAGTTAAAGGCAATTGTGAACTACCTTATGTGTATGCTGGGAACCAAACTCCAGTCCTCTCGAAGAGCACCAAGTGCTCTTAACCCCTGAACCATCTCTCCAGACTGGTACCTACTTATCTCTTTGCCCCAACCGCACTCTGCTTCCCCAAACCAGCCTTCAGGGGGCATCTACCTCATCCTGAGCGGATTTGGCACTTGCATATGGTACCCCCTACACCGGCCTCCTCCTGCACTTTGGGAAGAGTGGACCCAATGAAGGTTAAGATACTGCACACGCGGTAGCATGCTCTGTGTAAGACCAAGCCTGCTCCACGCCTTTACATCCTGATAGAAAGAAGGTTGACATCATATCAAACTGAAAGAAAGGTGCTGTAACCCAAGTTGATATTTGAAATTCGAGGTACAGAATTAAATATTACTCTCGACATTCCCTTTAGGAATATTAGGAGCAGGGCTTGTAGTGTTTTCTAAACATAATATACAGCCTTGCCTGGCTTTGCTTTCTATTTTATCTTTGGGTCCTAGAGTCAGTTTCTTGCTTCTTATAACAAGTAGACTTAGTAAATATTTCTGCCTAGAGATGGACCCTTATCTTCTGTTACGTCCTTAGCTTTGAGTCGAGTGACCTGGTTTGTGGTTGAGCTTGCTGTGAGTTGCTGTGTCTTACTCTGGAATTCAGTCCCGGTGAGCTTCGAGTTGCGGCATCCTGCAGAGGGTGAAGTCTGAAGAACCTAAAGTTTTCCTGCTGTGTTTGGGGCTGCTGAGCCTTGACAGTGTGTGTTTGTTGCTTAGCTTCTGGTGACGGTTTCTCCAGTGGCATCCTAGACCTGACGATGTCTGCACTTGGGGGCTGAAGCTTTGCCTGCTAGCTCTGTGTCCTGTCTAGGAACATGTAGTAGCTTCTGCCTTGTTTCTAGAGAAAGGTTGGAGCAGCCAAGTGTTCTCAGTGCCTGTTGCACTCACTGGTTGGAGAGAGGTCTTGTGCGGGCCGCCCCCAACCCCTATATGAAGCCCACACCAGCTTTGTCTCAGGGGTGGATCCAGCAAGGATTAGTTGGTTTCTTGCTTTCCCTAAGCAGCAGATCCTAATGGTGCATCTTCAGGAGAGGTTTTCTGTCCCTTCCCAGAGGTAGTTAACCTTTGCTTGCTACCAGAGCAGGGAGTATTCAGTAGGACAGGGGCATGGATAAGTACTTCTGCCACTCAGACCAAGACAGACTTGTAGCCTGTGCCTCTAGGGTCTAACATCTGCCTGGGTCTTCAAGATCAGCGCTCAGGAAACCAGCGTGACTTCTGAAGGTTCCAAGGATTCTAAGCTGTTCTCTCTGCCAATTCTGAGCCTTTAATTGGTCTTTAGAATACCATGTTTTACCCTTTCCTCCATGCTTGACCAAATGTGAGGAGCAGCCTGTGTGTGTATCTCTTGGAGACACTTTCTGAATTGTGCTCTCTCATGTTCCCTGCACATTCACAGTTTTGTGGGTGACCCGCCTTTCCTTTCTCGGCAGAAATGCTCTTTTGTGGCTTCCTGCTTTCAAAGCAGAGCTGCGACTGTAAACACCTTGATTTTGTCCTGGGGGAGACATTTCCATCCACATTTTAAAGGCATCTGTATACCCAGAAGCACCTTGAGAAGCTGGAGATTCTACTGTTGCTCTTTTGAAATTGAGATAATTATTTATTTCTGCTTACAACTCTCAGGTCACACTCTGCATCACGTAGAGAAGTCAGCAGGAACCTGGAGACAGGAACTGAAACAGAGATGGTGGAGGGGTTTATGGGTTTGCTCAGCCTGCTTTCTTAGATAATCTAGGACCACCTGCCCAGGGTTGGCACCACCCACAGAGAGCTGGACCATCCAGCATCAATCATGAGTCAGAAAAATGTCCCCCAAAGACTTGCCTACAGGCCAATCTGATGGAGGAAGTTTCTCACTTGAGGCTTCTTCTTCCTGGGTGACTCTGGCTTGTATGGAGTTGATAAAACTCAGTCAACATACCTTTGAAACTCCTTCAATAGATTTTCTAGAATTTTGACGTTTCCTTCACTCATTGGTAAATTTCTTTGGTTTCCAGTCTTTTCTCTACGTTTCTTGTTTCGATGATCAGATTTTAGTTTTCAGACTGTTTTGGGATAACCCCTTTAATTTTACACAGCATCCTGTTCTGATGTCTGTGAGCAGACCCCTCCAAGGCTCAGCCCAGTTTGCAACTTCCAGTCATAAACAGAGACTTGCTGCCTAGGATTTCAGTTTTTTTGGGAGGAGAGTTTCAAGGAAAATCAAATTATTTCTTGGCTTTCCCTGTCAACTAAACTTTATTCTCTCCCCCCCCCCCCGCCCCCTCTCCAAAGTCAGCTCAAAATTTCAAATTTTAATTTTATTGCTTTATTTGTTCCTACATTATTTTTCTTTTTGTTATTTCAATTTTGTTGGGATTAGCCTCTGCAAAGTCCTTTACTGTAGAAATTTGGGGAAGAAAGAGTTTGTGTATCCACAACAGTAATTTTTTTTTAAAAGACTTATTTATTATGTATACAGCATCCTGCCTGCATGTATGCCTGCAGGCCAGAAGAGGGTACAAGATCTCATTACAGATGGTTGTGAGCCACCATATGGTTGCTGGAAATTGAACTCAGGACCTCAGGAAGAGCACCTAGTGCTCTTAACCTCTGAGCCATCTCTCCAACCCCACAACAGTAATCTTAAAAGAAACAAAGCAAGGTTAGATAGGCATGGTGGTGCATGCTTGTCATCCCAGGAGAGGCAGGAGGTTCTGGAGTTCAAAGCCATCCTTGAGTATATAGCAATTTCTAGGCTATCCTGGGAGATTTTGTCTTTAAAAAAAAACAAAACAAACAAACAAAAAAACAAAACAAACAAACAAAAAACCAAAACTCTCAACCCAAATAAAGAAAAACAAAATTTAAATTCAGAGTAGCCAAAAAAGAAAACAAAAACAAGCCAAAATTAAATTTAAAATTTCTTTCTGACTTTCCCAAGCTTCTAAAGTCTGTTCCTGGGCTGGAGAGATGACTCAGTGGTTAAGAGCACTGACTCTTCTTCCAGAGGTCCTGAGTTCAATTCCCAGCAACCACATGGTGGCTCACAACCATCTGTAATGGGATCCGATGCCCTTCTCTGGTGTGTCTGAAGAGAGTGACGGTGTACCCACATACATGAAACAAATGAATAAATATTTAAGAAGCAAAACAAAACCAAAACCAAAAAAAAAAACCCCAAAATATATTTAAAAAGAGAAAAAAATATAGTCTGTTTTCTCTATGGTTGGCGATTGCACTGTTTTTGGTAACACTAGAATTAAGTGAAGAACTGTTGTTATGAAGGACTTAACCAAGTAGCTAAAAGAAGAACTGATTTTTTTTTCCTCTTTTAAAATTCTGTTAGGTCCGAGCCTATTCTGGTGGTCTGAGAAGAAAAGAGACGAACTTCTAAAGTTTTGGGAAAACTATATCTTGATCATGGAGGTTTTGGAAGGAAACCAGGTTCGTGCTCTCTTGTCTTAGTGAATTTTATAGCCCGGGGCCTTTCCCAGGCATTCACGAGAAGGCTGGGTTGTGTAAGCATGGTCAATTCCTTTGTTTTCTGGCATAAATACAATTTAAGATAGCATGGAAGTTATTTCAGGAAATTAAAGAATGCTTTCAGTGGAGTCACGTGATTGTTCAAAATTTAGTCTCATTTAACTTCCCCAACTGTTATGTTGTGGGGGTGACCTGTCCTGTAACCAAGTGTAGACTACTGGGCCCATCCCCATACGATTTTGGATTTAGTTCATCTGGAGGAAGGCTTGAGTGTGAATTTTGGGTGAGTTTCTAGATGACAACCTTGCAGTTGTCCTGGTGTAGAGAGTTGTAGTCTGTGAAGGTCCCTCTCTGTAAGAATCTCAGTATGTAAGGGCCCCTGTCTACAGGGTTATGGGTCAGCTAAGACAGTTAGAGGGACAGCTGGTCGTGGAGTCAGTGTGAAATGGAATTCTTTAAAATTCAAATAAGCGTCTATGGTTGTTTCAGTCGGCTGACCCATAAGACTCATTTATTTTAGAAACTTGGGTTTGAAGTTATTTCGAAACGCGTGAGTCAGACTTAGCTGAGTTATCACAGCGCGGGCTAAGAGACGCAGGAGCCCCAGCTCTACTCTGATCTGCCCCTCCCTACGTGTGACCCGGACCACAGCAGGAACTCAGGGCAAGCTTCTGTGGATGTCCCTGTTCAGCCTTCCAGCCTTGCCCGTCACCTGGGTCAGCCGAGGATCACAGGACCTGAGTTAGGATGGTCCCCGTGGAAATCGGCACAGCGCCGTAACCGGGGGCTGGGCCATGGTCCCCGGCTTTGCCTGCTCGGTCTCCCAGACTTGCGTCATGCTTTGATTAGACCTGGGAGGACCAGGTTCCTGAGACCTGTGTCTGACATGGGACATACAAGAGAAGAACTAGAGTCATGTACACAGGGACCTCCCTTGAGGTTTTGAAGGCGTTTATGTGTGATTTTTTTTTTTCATGCGATTCTCTGCTTTTGTTTCTAGATACATGTCATAAAGCCAGTCTTACCAAAGCTAAACAGTCTGTTTGAATACGCAGTATCAGAGGAGAATGGTAACGATTACTTTTTGGTTCTGTTTATTTGCTTTAATAACATTAATAGTTCTCTGATCTTATAACTAACCATTATTAACCGTAGAGAATTTGGGAAAACCATTAAACAGTGAGGAGGGAACAGGATCATCTTGGCATGGTGTTGCGGGTTTGCCCTGTGTTCACACTGCACCCTCAACCTGTCTCTTTAAAACATAGCTTTAAATGGCTGCAGAGATTTCAGTTATTTAAGTACAATTAGGGTTTGTTTTTTTTTTTTTAGAGCAGTTTATTATAAAACTTCAAAAAAAATCTCCTTTCTTTATAGAAAGGAAAGAATACATAGGATGAGCCCAGAGCCTGCCTCTGTCAAAGCAAATGCACACAGTAGGTGGTCTGCCTCTGTCAAAGCAGAAGCACACAGTAGGCAGCCTTGTCTCCTGGGCCGTGTGTATCCTCAGCTGCTACCTCTTCAGGAGCTCAGCATTCTTTCATTTCATCTGTAAATCTCAGTGTCTGTCCTTAACTGTCCTTAGCGGCCCAGTAGATAGGGCTTGTGGTATAAGCATGAGGTCCAGAGTTTAGATCACCAGTACCAATGTAAAGGCCTCACGGGTCTGGTTACACACTTGTAATCCCAGCATTCCTGAGGCAGACACAGGAGAGCCGTGGGTGAACTGGCTGAGTAGATAGCAAGCTCTGGGCTCAGCAAGAGACCTTGCCTCCATGTATAAGATGGGGAGGGATCAAGAAAGACACTTGATGTCAACTTCTGGCCTCGACATACATGGCACCTGTATTGGAACCATGGTGCCTGTACACACATACACATATCCCCCCCACAAACACACACACGTGTACGCATACCACACACAGATAAGAAATGGCTAATGCTTTCATGATAGAGCTATGTTTTTAATAATAGCCTTGATATTATTGATAGATATGAATGTATGCTTTTAACTGCTTCCCAGTCTCATTGTCTTAATATGCCTTTTACATATATAGACACATTTCTATCTTTTGTTTGTTAGACTGGCAGGGTTAGTTTTTGTTAAGTATCTTGAAGTTCTCAGGAAGAGGACATTCAAGGCTATGACTTTAAATGTGTCTTGAACCCTTGGTCACCCTGAGTCTGAGGGATGTTTGAGAAGATGCACAGCAAACCTGGAGCCTCCTAAAGTGGCTTTGTGAGATTAAGCTTAGACCAATGATGTAGCTAAATGCAGGTCAGGGGCTTTCTACCCAGAGGAGTGGGAAGGTGCTGTGTCACGTGTTTACGCATGAGGACTAAGGACTGACGCCTGCCTGCCCTGGGTAATGTCTCACTGGTAGTTTGATCTCTTTGGAACTGGGCTTTATTCTGTCAAAGAACATGGCTGTTTTCTGACTCAGAGTTTTCACAGACCTGTAAACCTCTCTTGAGTGACACCCTACCGTTTTCTTCTTGAATGCTTGCTGTTAAAGCGATGTGTTGCCCGTAACTCTTAGCAAACAAAACCAAGGAGCATTGACTGGTTTTGAAATTTACCATTGCCAGAGAGCATGAAGGTGTGTTGGGGTAGACTACCAACAAGCAATAAGCCGGTGTAGTTGTAGAATACCGTGAGATTAAAAAATGATGGCCTTTCTAACATAGTTAAATAAAGGCTATTTTAAGAATCAGAAATAGTGGGCTGGAGAGATGGCTCAGTGGTTAAGAGTACTGACTGCTCTTTCCAGAGGTCGTGAGTTCAAATCCCAGCAACCACATGGTGGCTCACAACCATCTGATGCCCTCTTCTGGTGTGACTGAAGACAGCTACAATGTACTCATATACATAAAACTTTTTTTAAAAAAAGATTCAGAAATAGT
The DNA here is from genome assembly GCA_036184795.1 of Tokudaia tokunoshimensis. Lineage (NCBI taxonomy): Eukaryota > Metazoa > Chordata > Mammalia > Rodentia > Muridae > Tokudaia > Tokudaia tokunoshimensis. Next base: position 53,592,869 of record BTHU01000020.1, on the reverse strand, counting down.
ATAAAGAGGTACACATTTATTCCGTTCCTTTTTCCCTTTAGACTTATTTTTATTTAGGTGAATGTGTGTATGTTCCTGTATGATATACCGCATGCCTGCTGGTGCCCTCAGAGGGCAGAAGAAGGTATTAGCTTTGCCGGTGCTGGAGTTACAAGTGGGCGTGAGCGGACTGGCGTGGGAGCTGAGAATCGAACCCCAGTGCTCTCCTAGAGTGGCATGTGCTCCTAACCACTGAGCCATCTCTCCAGCTCCTCATTCTTTCTTTTACTGTGGACTCAGTTATATTCACTTAGGAGTCAGCATCAGTGCGTGCAAGCATAGGGGGTGGGGCGGGAGAGGGAAACAGTATTCTCCACTTGAGTTCTATTTATTTATCTTTTTACATGAAACAGTTTTGACTCCAGGTCCTATGAAGAGAAAAGAGAAGGGACCAAATGGAATTCATGTGAAGGGGAGGTTAGGCCTGGCATGGGGGTGACACATGACCTCAGATCTAGGAGCTGGCCAGCCCCGGGCTGGGAGCTCTCTGAGGATGGTGGGAATTCTGAGAAATGCATGTCTGCAGTGGCAGAAGGCCAGTGTGGCCAGCGTCCAATTGTGTCTTGTTCAGGGTTTCAGAACAGTGGGAAGCTATTCAAGGGTTTTAAGTAGGGGGCTGACAGTTTTAGATTCATGCATGAAACAGCCTCAAGTGGGATAAGGAAAGGATGCACTGAACCACCCCAATCTAAAGCTTTATCTGTACACACAAGGTGGTGTTTTCTTGACTACTGCGCTGGCTGTATCCAGAATGCTGAGCACCGATGTGACTAAGTTCTCCAGGTTCTGTGTGTGTCATAAATAAGCTCACTGCCACGGCACTCTCACATCGCTAGTGTGGCCGTCTCACACACGTCTTTGCTTATCAGCCTGCAGTCTCCATGCAGAGATGGGAAGCTAGAATTGAATGTCAGCATCGGGTTCTTATCTCCACAGGCTGCTGGCTCTTACACCCCTCCTGGCACATGTGCGTCTACAAAAGAATGTTTGAAGGCGAGAATAAAATTCTGGCCAAAGAAGGCGTGATCCACTTCTTGGAGCTGTATGAAGTGAAATCGCTGCCGTATTCTCCGGAACTCTCAGAGGTAATGGCTTCTCAGCTTCTAACAATCCTTATCTTCATCAGAACATAGGAGGTAAAGGCATGCCTCTGTCACATACAGCAGAACATAGGAGGTAAAGGCATGCCTCTGTCACATACAGCAGAACATAGGAGGTAAAGGCTTGCCTCTGTCACATACATCAAAGCCTATGAGGTAAAGGCATGCCTCTGTCACATACATCAAAGCCTATGAGGTAAAGACATGCCTCTGTCACATACAGCAGAACATAGGAGGTAAAGGCTTGCCTCTGTCACATATAGCAGAACATAGGAGGTAAAGGCATGCCTCTGTCACATACATCAAAGCCTATGAGGTAAAGGCTTGCCTCTGTCACATCATATAGCAGAACATAGGAGGTAAAGGCATGCCTCTGTCACATCATATAGCAGAACATAGGAGGTAAAGGCATGCCTCTGTCACATACATTAAACCATATGAGGTAAAGGCATGCCTCTGTCACATACATTAAACCATATGAGATAAAGACTTACCTCTATCACACATGTCAGAACATAGTGGGTAAACAACAGAGCGGGCAAACTGTCAGTCTCGGTGACTGCTGGAATAGGAGCTAGAGGGAAGGGAGGGAGGAAGCAGAATCCCTTGCATGGAGGTTGGGAGGCAGCGCTGTGGCGGAAGGTGGTGGAGGAGCTTCAGAGAGCCTGTGATACAGGCAGGGAAAGTATGCTAGGCGTTGGTCAGTGAAAAGGAGATACAAAAGAAGAAAGAAGGAATGCTATGCTTTTCTGAGTTCGGACTTGGAGGGGTGGGTGGGCAGGCCACGGGGCAGAGCCTCTGGGAGCAGCTACAGCAAGGTGAGCGCGTATCAAGTTCTGCTTTCTGAGACGGGGTCTCATGCTTCTATTTGTCCTTTAAAGCTCTCTGTGTGGTCGAGGATGGTTCTGAACTTGGTTCCTTTTACCTCCTGAGTGCTAGGATTATGTGCATACCGCCACACCCAGTTCATGTGGTTTTAGGGGTTGACCCAGAGCTTCCAGCATGCTGGGTGAATGCTCTTGTCAGCTGAGCAACGTTCCCAGGCTCTGTCTTCCTGTCTCCTCAGATGTAGCTTTTCTCTTTGGGGAAACCTGGATGGCGGGCATGTTAGTCAGGGTTCTTCAGAAGGACAGAATGATAGGGTGAATAAATATCGAAAGGAAATTTGTTAGGTTGGCTCACAGTAGTGGCTGTCTGCTAGCTGGGGAGGTAGAAAACTAGTAGCTGTTCAGGCACGAGGCTGCGTGCCTCAGAAGTCTAATCTGTCATGGAAGGCCCGGATGGTTCTTGAAAAGCCACTCCATGCAAAGAAGCTGGGTTGTGATGGAGGAAAGAATGGCAGCAGCAGCGGCAGCCACAGTGGCAGCTACAGAGTAGATGAGCTCACAAGCGAGAGGTGAAAGACAGGCAGGCAAACTTGGTGTCCTCTCTGTACCTGGGTGATTGCTGAAAGGTGCTGTCCACATCGAGGGAGGGACCTCTGCTTCGGGTAATCCAGTCAGAAGTGCCTCACAGGGGTGTCAGAGAGTGCTGCATGGATGAATCTAGATCCCAACAAGCTCACAGTGGTACCCTTCACAGTGGGCTCGTCTGAGTCATTTCTCAGTTGCTGTTTTTCAGAGTTTACAGTCTGGCAGGGAAGCTCTTGCTGAGGCAGTCCTGGGAACTATGGGAGCTATGCTTAATTAGCAGCATTAACCCTGCTAATTAAGGTCGAAGTCCACCATGTACCTCTGAACTCGCTGTGGTATGGGAGACTCCCTTCATCAGAGGGGTTTCTCCTTTTCTGACATGGTCTGGAGGACTCTAAGCCCCCACATATGCCTCTACCTGAGGAATGTCACATAGCCTCGATTAAATTATAGGACCGATTTCCTTTCTCCCGACACAGCCTGTTCAGCCAGCACCTGAGATTCCTGAAATGCTTCCCCATGCTAACGAGGCATTCCAGCTTCCCTCAGCCTCCAGCCACTGACCTTGACCCTCCTGGATGTTCCTACCTTCAGACCCCCTAAAACTTTATAAGCCTTCAGCCACCCTAAGTAAGGTTGATCTGCCTCCTGATAACTGGTCCTGGTGTGGTCATCCACCTTACGTACTCACAGGGCTTCTGAACACTCTGTTCGAGGTGGATCGCGCGAGGGCGGGGTGACCCACACTATGGGTCGCGATTGTCTGTCCCTTGCCATCTTTTGTCTGAGCTCTGTCTGTCTCTGCCCGTCAGCAGCCTCACAGTGAGGAGATCATGCGAGTTAGGGTCTATGCAGCTGGGTGCTGAGGCTCCCTCCCCTTAAGGGCCGATAGCTCGCCTTGCATTAGGGTCTTCTTCACCACCCTGCTTTTTCTGTCTGAACTCCGTAGTACCTGAGATGCATTCTGGCTACAGCACTTCAGGTAAGCTGGAGCATTTTGACCAGTGTCCAGGAGTATTTTGGGGAGTGTTAATACCCCCACTTCTCAGCACAGTCCGTCTGTCTGTCTTTATCACTATCTGCACTCCTACCTACTTCCTCCACCAAGCTTCTTGGTCCCTGACCCACCCCCCAGGGCCCTGGAGGTTGTTAACAGGTAGCTGCGTTCTGACTGTGCCCACAGGACCCTCCTCGTGTTCACCTGCTCTGCTCCCCAGATCTCCTGAATCCCTGTATAGAGCAAATGGGGTCCTCCCCTCTCTCTGCAGCAGCTGGAAATTTACAACAGTTCCCTTTCCTTTTTAGTTTATTACTGGCCCGCTGATGGATGCCCTCTCAGAGAGCTCTCTGTACAGCAGGTAAGGACCGTGCTATGTGTTGTTGCCGTGGGGCACAGGATCAAGCCTAGTGCTTTGCGTATGCTAGGCCAATGCCACATCGTGGATGACGGCCCCAGCCCTAAGGTCGTGCTCTTCCTGGGCAGCAATGCTGTGCATCCAAGTACACGCTTGGTGCCGTGAACCAAGCCTTGATCACCTTCTTATTTTAGCTTTTTGATTTTGACTTAGTTTATAGTTTTCTAGAAGAGTTTGGGGCTACTAATGTATAGTCAACACTTACTAATGTCCAGTGGAATTTTCTTAGTTGTCCCTTCTTTGAGTGTGTGTGTGTCTGTCTGTCTGTCTGTCTGCTAATAGGACTCACCCTCTTGTATCTTTCATCTGTCTGTCTGTCCCTTCCTCTCTTCCTCCTCTCTGTCCCTCTCTCTCTTTCTTCCTCCCTCCCTTCCTCCTTCCTTCCTTTCCTCTCCCTCCCTTATTCCCCCTTCCCTCCCTCCCTCTCTTTCTCTCTCTGTTCCTCCCTCCCTGGTTCCCTCTCTCCTCTTCCCTCTTTCTTCCTCTTTCTCCCTCCCTCCCTCCCTCCCCCTCCCTCCCTCATCCCTCATCCCTCCCCTCCTTCCTCTCAGTCCCTCCCTCCCTCATTCCCTCCCCCTCCCTCCCTCATCCCTCCCCTCTTTCCTCTCAGTCCCTCCCTCCCTCATTCCCTCCCCCTCCTTCCCTCATCCCTCCCCTCCTTCCTCTCAGTCCCTCCCTCCCTCCCTCCCCCTCCCTCCCTCATCCCTCCCCTCCTTCCTCTCAGTCCCTCCCTCCATCTGTATTAAGAACTTGAGTCCACACGGTGTGTCCAATGTCAGCCCCGCTCCCCACAGTCCATCCTAACATTGTCCTTTCTGCATCTGACAGTGGCCATCATGGCTCATAGAGGTCTGATGGCACACCACACTCACCCTTGGAAAAGGTTAGCCGGCAGAAGTGCGTTAGTTTTGTACCTTAGCCTCGTTTGGAGAGTTATCTATACCCTCAAATTGCCCTTTCAGATCTCCCCTGCTTTTAGAATTATGTTGGCTTTCTGATTCTGATCACTAAAGTCATAGCTCTAAGTAAATTCTACTTAGGATGCCTCTAAAAAGAAAACAACCCCATTCCCTACTCTTTTCTTTAAAAATGCTAGTATCTGGCTAACTTACAGGAATATATTGATTCCCAGTGTCTGATGAGTAAATGTTGAAGACATAAAGTGGATTGATGGTGATAGTTTTGAGTCGCCAGTGAGTCGTATTGCCTGGTATTCCACATCTGTGAGGCAGCTAGGCAGTGTGGTGTCAGCGCACGGCCTCTATGCTTTTGGGAGAGTTGGTGCGTACATTTATCATGACACACCTTCTGGTTCTCTGTTGTGTTCAGTTAGCAGGTAACACACAGCCAAAATCCACCATGGCTGAGTCTGTGTTCATGATTAAACACTACAGATGTGTCATCTCTAATATTGTCTTCACTTTAGACCCACAGATGGGAAGTCACTGAATTGCATGTTGGAAATGATAAAATGCAGTTTAAGTTGAGAGTTTTTTGTTTTTTAATGATGTTAGACTGATGGGGGGGGAGTGACATCATCATCAAAGGCTGTCACAGCCCTTCAATCTAACGGTCTGGAGTCCTGCTCATTCTATTAGAATATCCAGATGTTTCTATGTTCAAAGAATCTCCAAATATTACCGAAAAGTAAAGTGCAGGTCCAGGGAGAGAGGAGCTGTCCAGTTATTTTATTGCTGAGAACCAGCATCATATTGCATTTTAGACTGATGCCCAAATGCACTTATGTGAATGGATTTTAAGTTCATGTTTTTCTCCCTCTCTCCTTGTCCACAGGTCCCCAGGGCAGCCGTTGGGAAGTGACTCTCCCCTGGGATTAAAGCTGCAGAAGTTTCTAGTCACTTATACTTCCCTTCTTCCAGAAGAAACAAAGAGTATGTTGGTAGAGATTTGAATTTACAAACTTTTAGCACGTTTTGGTACGGGCGCCAAGTACACATGACTGTTATGATCAGCTCCATGCAGGTGTCTGAGTACTGACCTTGCAGTCTGTATACTGTCTCCTCCAAAAGCATCAGCAAATAAGGTTGAACAAAGAACTGGGTTCTAGGAAAAGTGCTGGAGAGTACCCAGCCCTCCTTTTCAGCAGGACTTTAGCTAGCTACGGAGCTAAGGAGCGCACATTTGTATAGCCCTGTGTCCTAGGATCAGCCTGCTTCTTCCCTGGGTTGGGGCTCGCGACTCCTGGTGCTGGGTGGCAGAGGGCTTATTCCTTTTGGAATTGTATTGTCACACTTTGTGACTGACTGACCTTAGGTATGGATTTTTTTCTCTTGTATTTAATCTACAAATTGTTTGACAAGCTGACCAGTGATGTCATCTATGCAAATGAGGTAAATATGGTCTGTGGTATGGTATCATTAAAGTGGATCATCTCAGTGATTCTTTAAAAAGCAGTTTCAGGAGAGGACAGTGGAATTGCTGGCTTTGGGCACTGGGGTTCCAGCCTCCTGGGTCTGCATATTAGCAGCATGACTGGCATGCCCACCAGAGCACCCTCTGGGGGCCACCCGCCTGGTGTTGATGGCAGGAGCCAGGAAGTGTGTGGGGTCAGTGTGAAGGAAAGCCTGGCATGAGACAGGGTTTATTGGGTCTGATTAGCGCAGCCAGAAGAGAACAGAATACTTACCCATAGTTCCTTGTGGCTCCTCCGCTCACCACTTCCTGGAGAATATCATGTCGAGTTTTATGCTGCTCGCTTTGAAAGATACAAAACAGATTATGTTTCAAGAAGCCTTTGGCATCTTTTCTCCCCCAAGACGGTCTCACTAAGTAGCTCCGGCTATCCCGGAACTCCTTTATAGACTCGGCTGGCCTCGAACTCAGAGATCCACCTGCCTCTGCCTCCTCCTGCAAGCTGGGATCAAAAAGGTGTGCTTCGCCACACGCCTCGCTGCTTCTGGGATTTCTTAATGAGAGAAAACAGTGCTGTGAACAGATGCTAGAGGAGACGACGAAAGCATCAACCCCTGTGTCTCAGAAAAGGACATCAGCCATGTAGTGAGACCCAAGAGAGGCATGAAATGGCCTTCCAGTGTGCCCAGGAGCTAGGGGCTACCCTGGGAGTGATTCTGGCCCCGTCTTGAGCAGCTCAGAAAAGTGGTCCCCAGAGCTAAAGCTTTTACCTTTAGCTGGGTGTGGTTGTTCATGCCTGTGATCCCAGCACAGGGGAGATGTAGGCCGTAGAATTGCCATGGATTCAACCTAACCGGACTTAGAGGGACCCTTTCTCAAAAAAAAAAAAAAACAAAACAAAACAAAACAAAAAAAAAAACTGAAGAAGCCCCTCTTTGTCTCCAGTTTAAAAAAAAAAAAAAAAGAAAGAAAAAAGAAACCCACAATTTCCTGATTACCAGATTCTCCATGGCACAGTGGAATCTATCATACTAAACAGGAGTGAAATTGCAATAATTTTTAAAATAACGCTATTGAGATTTAATTTACGCCCCTCAGGTCTCCCTTTACACTGTTTACGCCGTTCAGATCATTGGTGTTTGTTATATTTAAAATTGTATAACTAACCCACTGTCTGTTTCCAAAATACTTCCCTCATCTCCAGAGGGGACCCCATGCCCTGAATTGGTCCTCACACGCCAGCGTCTCACAGCCTCGGTTGCGTGTCTGTCTCTCGGCCTGTGCGTCTGTCTCACTCGGGCATATCTGTCTCTCTGATGCTGTGCGTCTCTCTGCTGCATGTCTGTCTGTCTGAGGCACGTCTGTCTCCCTGCTGTATGTATCCCGTGGGTATCATGCAGGGAACTGAGCACTTCTGTCTCCTGGCTGGCTCCTTCATTGAGCGGGTTTGTGCAGCAGGAGTTTTGTTTCTATGGCTGAGCCAAACTCCATCCTCACCCCATGGTGGGCTGTTCCTAGTTTTCTTCTTAAGATCCATCCTTCGGTTTGTCCGTTACTCAGCAGGCGTCTGAGGTCTCTTTTCACGATGGCCAACAGGGCTGCTCGGCGTGTAAATGGTTTTGCACGAACCTGTGTTGAGTTCTCCTAGTCGCACAGCTAGAAGTGGATTTTCAGGGTCACACTCCCTCTCCACGCCGTCTGCGCCCTTCCACATCCCCATCAGCAGCGTGAGGAGTCCACTTTATCCAGATCCTCCCAACAGGTCAATATTCTCTCATTTTTAGCCATCCTAGTGGGTCGGAGGTGTTGTCTCACCGAGGTTTGTTTCTATTTCCTCATTGACTAAGGAAGCTAAGGACTTTTCCGTGTGCTCATGGCGGCGATAACGTTCTCAAACCGTTTCTTCCAGGTCATTTCCTGTTAAAGTTCATTCAGAGGATGGCAGACAGACACTGGTGTGCAATGCCGGTTTTGTTCCTGTCCAGGGCTTTGGCAAGCGTACCCAGCTGTAAGGCCCTGGGTGGAGAAGGGCTTCTCGCCCTCAGGTAATTTACTCACAGTGTGTTTGTTTATTTGCTGTGTAGTGCATGTGAGGAAAACTGATATGTTTTATTCATATAATTGAATGAATTGAATGTATTTGTTTGAATTTCTAATTTAAATATATTCCATGTCATATGGACTTAGGTTTTGACCACTTAAGGCTTTTTTTTTTCTTTTTTAAATTTAAGGACAAATATCAAATCATGATATTGATTAGAAAGTATTTAGCCAGGCAGTGGTGGTGCATGCCTTTAATCCCAGCACTTGGGAGGCAGAGGCAGGTGGATTTCTGAGTACAAGGCCAGCCTGGTCTATAGAGTGAGTTCCAGAACAGCCAGGGTTATACAAAGAAACCCTGTCTTGAAAAACAAAAACAAAAAAAAGTATTTAGATATACATGAAATTCTTACTTTAAAAACATTTTAAAGTAAGTACTTTATGTTCTTTTGTTGGTTTGCTTGGTTTTCTTCCTTCCTCTTTCTTCTCTCTGTCTGTCTGTCTCTCTCTCTCTGTCTCTCTCTCTCTCTCTTTCTTTGAGACATATTCTCACTGTGTAGCCGAAGCTGGCTTCTGATTCACACAGATCCTCCAGTCTCACTTTCCCATGTGCTGAGATTACAGGCGTGAGGTACCGTGTCCAGACTATCCTTATTTTTAAAAGAAAGTTTGTATTAGAATCGAACGGTGTCTGGGTGTGGTGACTCACACTTGTAATCAGTACTTAAGAGAATGAAGGAGGGGAAACACAAGCCTGGGGCCAGACTGGGGTAGAAGTTAGGATCGGTCTGGATGGTGAGATTTTTTTTTATCTCAAATTAAAAAGAAAACCAGAAATTGTGTTCTGTGTGAGACCATGGTGGGTAACTGGCTCTGCAGCTCTCCCGGTGCTGGCCGCTCCTGGTGACAGCCATTCCTGGTGACAGTCACTCTTGGTGCTGACCACTCTTGGTGATAGCTACTCCTGGTGACAAGTCATTCCTGGTGACTGCCACTCCTGTTGCTCTCCTGGTGAAGGCCACTCCTGGTGATAGCAACTCCTGGTGACAGCCACTCCTGGTGACGGCCACTTGGTGCTAGCCACTCCTGGTGACGGCCACTTGGTGCTAGCCACTCCTGGTGACGGCCACTTGTGGTGATGGTCATTTTGTATGTAGTAAGTTGTAGGCTGTGTAAGTCAGTGATAGTGAGTGATCAGACTTCTCCCGGCACCTACTGGTGTCCTTGTTTTGAACCAGGGATGTTCTCCAGTGCACCATGATCACACACCAGGTCCTCCTGAGGGGAGCAGCTCAGTGTTATCTTCTTCAGACAGCCATGCGTCTGGTGGATGTGGTAAGTGTACCTTTCCATACAGACTTACAAGTGCCTGTGCACACGAGTCCAGCCTGTGCACACATGTCCAGCCTGTGCACGCATGTCCAGCATGTGCACACCAGTCCAGCCTGTGCACACCACTCCAGCCTGTGCATTCAAGTCTAGCATGTGCACACATGTCCAGCCTGTGCACACATGTCCAACCTGTGCACACCAGTCCAGCCTGTGCACAGCAGTCCAGCCTATGCACTCAAGTCTAGCATGTGCACACCAGTCCAGCCAATGCACTCAAGTCTAGCATGTGCACACCAGTCCAGCCTGTGCACACCACTCCAGCCTGTGCATTCAAGTCTAGCGTGTGCACACAAGACCAACCTGTACACACAAGTCCAGCTTGTGGTGGTGCTGTCCAAAGGCCTCCTGACAGGGTTGGCCCTTGGTGTCCAGATGGAACTTGGACTTGGGGATAATTGACACCACCCCAGGTAGCAGAAGTGGCATTATGTACAGGTTGTGTTGGCACTTGTGCCATGGTCGTGTTGTGTTGAAGAGTGGCGTGCTGTCTGGGGCTTGGGTATGCCAGCATTTATGAGGCCTAGACTGATGCAGAACCAGGTCCCAGGACAAACCTGGTCCCAGGGCCCTAGTCTACTTTCCTGGAGTCTTTCACAAACATTCTCACAGCCTGGTAGAGGGACCAGGCTGTCCTGGGTGACACACTAGGAAAGGAGCTCATGGACATAGAGCCCCAAGGAAGATAAGGTCTAGAGCTACGTGGCTACATAGGGAAAAGCAGTGAGCATGGGGGCGTCTTCACAGGTCTTGTGGCCCCTGTTTAACTTTGGGATGCTTTGTTAGAGGAGCCTCAACACATCAGACAGTACTAATAAGTGCACATGCCATGTTGCAATTGGACTTCACCTAACCCCGGGACTGTGTGTGCCAGTTGCCAACCAGGCCTGGTGCAGAGTCTTAATTCAGAATCTGTGACCTTTGGTCTAAGGAGCACAACTTTTCTTAAGTTGGAGGTTCTTTTAGTTGCTTCAGAAGAATCATTTCTTTTTATTAGTAGTAATTAATTTTTATTGACAGTATTTTTTTTAAAAGATTCTCATTTTTTTCCCTCAAATATAATAGCCAATTTTAAAGAAAATGTGTATTTAAAAAATGTTACCCACTCTATAAGCAGAAGGATTGCCCTGAGCTTGATATGAACCGGGGATAGATTATTCAGTCCAGGCTAGTCAAGACTACAGAGTGAGATTGTAGTTCAAACACTCCCCAACCCCACCAAAAAAGTCAAAAAATACGTATGTGTATATTAATAAAAAGGATTGACTTTTGATATAATAATAGATTGTCACTGAGTAGTCCCATTTATTTATTTATTTATTTAGGCATGTGTCTTTGTGGGGCATGCAATATGTATGCATGAGTGTGTGAGTGTGTGTGTGTGCGCGCGCGTGTGCAAGTGTGTGCAAGCAGATGCTTTCTGCTGCCCTTCACTTACTGAGGCAGCATCTCTTGACAATTCTAGTAGTTCGCCTGCCAGGCTTGCCCAGCCATCCCTTGTCTCTGCCTCACAAGTGGTCACAGAGTTGGCCACCAACTCTGTTCAGTTTTTACATGGGTTCTGGGAATCTGAACTCTGGTTCTCACACAGAGCGCAGCAAGGACTTTATACACTGAGCTGTCTTCCCAGCTCCTGTACTTCTTTTGAAACAATGTAACTTCTTGTATCTTAACTGAAGACATCCTACTTTAGTTGACTTGATGTTTCCACAGAGCCATGACTCCAACCTGTTAAACTGAGCTTTTTCTGCCTAGGAGAAAGTGTCTCTTTCTGACGTCTCAGCTTTTCTCATGTCTCTGAGACAAGAGGAGTCCTTGGGACGTGGGACCAAGCTGTGGACAGAGGTGAGCTGCAGATCAGCTGTTTGAAAGCTCTATAAAAGTCCCCTCTCTCCATTGAGCCATCACTAACCACTATGAAATGCAACAGTTGTTTTAAAAATTATATTCTTCAGTGCTTCTCAAATGAATGGCAGTTCCATGAGATTGTATCAAGCTGTGATTTAAATTCAGTTTATGTGGAAGCTAGAAAATTGGCTCAGGGAAATTAGAAATGCTTTGTTCTGTTACATTTTAAGAATAAAATAACCCTGCCATGGTTTTCCTGTGTAGCTCTGTGACTGGCTACGTGTCAATGAAAGATACTTTAAGCAGTCCTCAATTGGCGTCTCTGATGGATGTGAGGCGTCGCTAAATGCTTACGTGAAGAACCTAGTTCAAGAGTTCGTGAAGTCTCCTGGTTGGGAAAGTAAGTCTGAACTCTTTAGAGAACGACGGAATGTGTTCTAAAGTAATGTTCAGACTGATGTGTAGGCATAAGCCGTTGTGCTGTGTGAGTCTGAACTTCAGCCACATGAGCAGAGCCGCTCCCTCCTGGCCTTGTGGGTTGGGAGACTTGGGGATGTGTTGAACCAGTGTGTCAATTACTCAATTACTCGAGCGGGAAGAGGACCCACAGGGCAGGTGTGTGTGGGTCGGTAGGATGGAAACTGCTGAGTGCAAATAATGCAAATAGGTTTATGTTCATGTGTTAGAAGCACCACGTTTATTGTAAACTGATGAGTGTATTTATCTGATCGATATGTGTGTGCGCACGTGTATGTTTGCATGTGTGGGCATTTGTGTGCGCAGGAGGCTGGGACTTGTCAGTTGCCCTCCACTTTCTTTTCTGAGGCTGGCTCTGATTGACTGGTTAGTCTAGCTGCTTGAGGCAGGGTCTGATTGGCTGGCTAGTGTGGCCTGAGGCAGGATCTGATTGGCTAGTCTCCTGTCTGCCTCCCAGCACGGAGAGATTGCGGGTGGACCACCATCTCGGCCAGCTTTTACACAGCTGTTGGGAATCTGAACTCCAAACTCCTCATCCTTTCACAGCTGAGGCTTAACCCCCTGAGCTATCTTTTCAGCCCTCGCCCTCTCCCACCCCTCAACCGGTTTCAAAGAGTGTATTTTTAGAACGGTTATTTCTATCACTCACTTGTAAAGACCTTTCTTGTTCTTTCCTTTATTCTTTTGCTTTTTATGTGGTTCTGAGATTTAAAGCTCCGGCCTTGGGAGATGCTCTACCACTGAGTTCCACTCCTGGCAGAGACCAGGCAGAGACCAGGCAAGAAACATGTCAGCCTGCTGGAGGGAAGAATTCAGAGAGACTCCTTCATCAGGGCCCCTTTTACGTTTCTAATGCTTCCTTTTCATTAAGGACATTAGCAATAATTAGGGGAGGGGACGTGCGTTTGAATCTGACACACCAGAGACTCCCTGCCTTTGTCTCAGATCAGCATGTTTCCTCTGATTTCCTGACCCAGGAGTAGGTCTTCTTAACAACTGACCGGGTAATTGTCCTTGTAGAGTTCAAGTATGTCCACATCTTTTCCTTAGTGTATCTCTCTGTGATGTTGCTTCAGGCTTTTTTGGGTTAGGCCTGCGACAAAAGTAAAACCTCCATTGCTACTACAAAATCAGGTACAGTGGCTCCGGTGGGTCTGCCTCAGCCCTGGTACCTCACCCCTGCTGTACAGGGTCTGGCATCATCTTCTGGAAGTCTCGGCCCAGCTGGGCTTATTCTGCCTGCTTCCAGATGGTTTCCATTTGGAACTCCCTCCCCCCATGTGCATCTATTCTCAGAGGCTCCCAGTTGCTGCTAGGACAAAAGCAAAATTCCCTGGATGTTCTGCTAAGGGGCTGGGTTGGTCACCTCATTTTCTGCCATTCTCTCTCTCCTGCATGCGCATCTTCTGTTAGGGACTAGTGCTATCCCTGCCCTACCTGGAAGGTTCTTGACTCCCTTTTTCCGGGTCTTCTCAACTGTCTCCGTCAGCTCAGTTGTCCCCAGATCAGGGCACTTCCTCTAGTGTATACTCCAGTGTGGCCCTCACTGTAATTGCACTTCTGATATTCTTGGCTGAATGCTTTCTGTGGTCCGAGGAACCCTGAGACTGTAGCATCCAAGCAGGCTTGCTTCAGGAAGCAGGGACAAGGCTTTGATTTTATTGTCTTTAAATGTGGGATGTAATGTTTCTCTACTGATGTAACATGCATGGCTCAGGAATAATCATGGAGCTGTTTTCGTTTCAATGCACCATTTTTGAAGGAGTTAATGCTTTTTAAAAGAAAAAATTAGAAAAATTGTGTGTGTGTGTGTGTGTGCGCGTGTGCGTGCCAGAAGGCCAGAAGACAACTTATGGGAGTAAGCCATTTTTTTCTCTACTATGTCCTGGGGATCAAACCGGGACATCAAGCACCATTTTTCAGGTCCTGAGAACGCGTCTTGAGCCCTACCTTTTGTTCTCTTACAGAAGAAAGCGGCTTCGTGCCAGACTGGCTGGGAGCCAGGCTGACGGCTCTGATGGTCCTGCTGGCTGTGGACGTGGAAGGAGTGAAGACCAAGTTCAGGTCAGGGTGTCTTCAGTGGTGGGAGTGGGAGGCGCATGGGGGAGAAAAAGGTTAGTTAGGTTTATCAGGGGCATTGAGACTTTTCAGTGATTGGTGGAGTCACTGAGAGGCCAAAACCAGGACATTGGCCACATACTAAAGAAATGTTTAACAGTTGTTAAGGGCCAGTCAGTGCTTGCAGGTTGGTAAACTGAATGTCAGATTTACAATTTAATGTTAAATTAGACAATATATGATGTTTACTGTTTTGTACTGGCACCAGAAAAATAGATGGTAAGATCCCAATGTAAACTGTAAACTGCCCCAATGGTGGCAAAAGTAGCAGATAGGATGGATTGGCCTCTAAATACAGGGCAGAAGTGCCAGGGTTGTGCAGGACTTTGGCATCATGTACTGTGACCTTGACAAGCCACAACTAGACAGTCGTAGTGCCAAAGGTGTCCTTCGTAACAGTTTTATAAGTTTAGGGTTTTTCTTTTTTGTATTTTTGAAAAAACAGTTTCTGTTACGTATCTTTTATTAGTTTATGCTTTTCTCTTCTTAAATGTATTCATCAACGGTCCTACATGTCCATGGATTTGGGTTGTTTTCACCCCATTTCCTTCTCTTCTCCCTTCTTTCTTGTTTGTTTTGCTGTAAAACCATCTGTCAGGACCTCAGCAGTTTAACATATAGCGTGGGCTCAGGCTTTGTGTCCTACCCTGTGAGGGTTGCAAGGCCCTGACAGGTCCTGGGCATGTGCGCCATCCACGAAGTAAACGGTATGATCCCTGAGCTGTCTTGCTCCACAAGTGCTAGGTAGGGAATTGCCATACTTTGGAGATGGCTGATGTGGGTGTCCTTTTACCAACCAGGGAAAAGCAGAGAACTCAGAACGTGTTGAGGGTCTTCTTAGACCCCTTGCTGGATGCCCTAGGGAAGCTCGGCACCAGTGTCTACATGCCCTTGTGGAGGACTGACCGGTGCCTCCAGCTGCTGGTGAGGTTGCTGCATTCTTGTGTGCCGAGAGGTTCCCGTGCCCAGGATGGTGAGGACGAGTGGGTTCTGCAGTTGCTTGCTGGGGGAGGGGGGATGTTGCTGGTGTCCAGAATGAGAGGACTTAAGTTTAAGCAACTTTGTGCTTTTGTGCATGTTTAAAAAAAGAAAAGAAAGAAAACAAAAGGCTCCGGTTCATTCTGCAGGAACCCCTGGCTTCCACTTAGGAAAGACTCACCTTTGGCCATGAACTCTCTTGGCACAGTGGTTGAAGATTAGTTGGCTGAGAACATGGGCCTAGAAACATGGTGTTTTCTTGTTCTGGGGCTCCACAGAAATGGTATCTGTGAGAAGTCCGTGTGTCTTTTCCACACAACATCCACCCAGGGTCACGTTCCGTGTCTGCTGACTCCACCGCCTGCCCAGACTCCTCATGCTGGGCCTGTGGTAATGGAGTTCTGGATCTTAGTGATTACCTTTCTCTCTCAGTTGTACAAGAGCTTCTGGTATATTTTGTACTCAAGACCCCACCTCTATCATGTTAATAAAGCACTTTTACCCCCACAGATGAGGAGGTATCCACTGCCCTCCAGGCCTCCATTACGTCTGTCTCGGAGAGCGTGTCTCAGTTTGTGCTCAGGAGACTCACGATGAATGAGCTACAGGACGTGAGTAACTCCTGGCTTCAGAAGCTTCTCCTGCAGCCCGTCATAGCTCTTGCTTTCCCTCGTCCACACCCACTAGATCCACCGGGAAAGGGATGTTTCTTTGGTGTGATGGTTTCTCCAGAAGTCACTCTGAGAAGCAGAGCGACTGCAGACTTCCAAACAGCCCAGTGTCATGTGGTAAAATGCCCTGGAGTAGCAGCAGGTTGAGGGAGGAAGGTTTATTTTGGCTCGTACTTCGACAGACGTGGATCTATCGTGGCAGGAAGAGATGATGACAGGAGGGGGCTGCAGAGAGGACTGTGGGAAGGTGAGGCAACTGGCTACTTCCGGTGGTAAACCGGAAGCAGCTGGATTCCAATCCTAAGGCCCGCCCTCCAGCAATCTACTTCCCCTCATGTCAGGTGGCATCTCCCAAGGTCTCACAACCTCCCAAACAGCGCCACTGCCTGGGGACAAGTGTTTAAACTCACGAGCCTCCCAGAATGTTTCCCACTCAAACCACTGTGCCTAGTTTCCTTTCCATCTGTATTAGTGACTACTGTGACCTGAGCAGGGGATGCGGCCCTTCTGAGCCTCAGTTTCCCCAGATGATATGTCTGTCAACTTACTGCATTTAGAAAGTTTGACTCAGGGATTTGAGGTGCTTGACATATTTGTGTGTGACTGGGACCTGGACCCAGATATTCTGAATGTCAGATTAAGGGTAGGACCAGGGCTGCGTATGTGCGTGCATGCCCATACACGAGTGCACACGCGCGCACGTGCACACACACACACGCACGTGCACACACACACACACACACACACAATTAAAGTTTTGCTCATTGGTTGAACTGCTGTTACTGTTTCTGAAGGGCCAGGCTGGAAGAGCTGGAGAAACTGGGTATCTGCACAAGCCTATCAAGGCAGGAAGGACTCTCATGGTTCCTCCCTTTCCTCGGGTTTTCTATGTACTATACAGTTGTTAGGAGACAGAGATATTTTCTTCAGGGGAGTAACTACTGGGAAGGTGCCTGTTCCCCCATAAGCAATGGCAGAAGGGGTCATTGGAAAGAGGAGGGCCGTTGGGAGTGGCCAGAACTAGAAAGGGAAACTGTGGTGACTACACAAAATGCCTTACAGAGAAATGAAAATGCAAAGATACCCACTGAAATATATATTGATGCTTGCTTTAAAAAAAAAAAAAAAAAAGAAGTCACTGAATAGTTTCTGCCTGCCAAGGCTTCCTCTTTGATGTGCTGTGAAAGTTCCATTCTGGGAGAGGCTAGATTATAAAGAGGGACCATCTTAGCTTGCACACAGACATTCTGAGCACTGCATGATGGGATGGCTCTTTCTCTTCAGCGTCCCCTTAGTGCAGGGATTGCTTCCTGCCTGAGTTCTGCTTGTGTGAAGTCACAGATCCTGTTGTCCTCACATGTCCTGACATTTTTTGTAGGTGGCGGATTTGGACCGCTGCCAGCTCTACCTGACGGTGTTGGCCAAGCTTGTGAGTCTCCAGGTTAAACTGGGCTGGAAAGCAGGCAACCCCGTCAGCCGAGTCATTTCTCCTTTGAAAAACGCATGTGTTCGCCATCTGCAGGCGGCTGAGGGCAGACAGGTAATCCTCCTGGGATGAAGGTGTGTGGTTAAGTCCAGGAAGGGCTACTTATTTGATTGCTTTACAATATTTTGTGATTATAAGGATTTCCTAAATTTGATTGTTGAGATTCTGCCTATAGGTGCTAATATTGTGTGTGAGAGTATAGTTGGAACACATCAGAGCTTTGAATGTGTAATGGGGATCTGATCTCTTTCTCTCCCTCTCCTCCCTCTCTCCTGTTCCCTTCCTCTCCTTCCCTCTTCCCTCCCTCCATCTCCCTCACCTTCCTTCTCCCTCCCCTCTCCTCTCCTTCCCTCTTCCCTCCCTCCATCTCCCTCACCTTCCTTCTCCCTCCCCTCTCCTCTCCCTCCCTCCCTTTCTCCCTTTCCACCCTCCCACCTTCTCTCCTCTCTCTCTTCCTCTATCCCCCCTCTCTCCCACCCTCCTTCCTTTCTTCTCCTGGGGATTGAACACAGGACCTCACACACCCGAAACTGGGCCTAAATCTTTTTTTAACTCATGATCTTTTTTCATAAACCTTGCTATATGGGTCTATAAAACGGGAACACAAATTAAGCATTTGCAGATAATAAGTCATAAATTTATTTTAAAACAGTTTTTTTGGTATGCATATAGTTTAGTCTTTTTTTTAAGATTTATTTATTTATTATATGTGAGTTCACTGTAGCTGTCTTCAGACACACCAGCAGAGGGCGTCAGATCTCATTACAGATGGTCGTGAGCCACCATGTGGTTCCTGGGATTTGAACTCAAGTCCTCTGATAGAGTAGTCAGTGCTCTTAACCGCTGAGCCATCTCTCCAGCCCTAGTTTAGTCTTTTTTAAAGAAGAAAGCAAATTGCACACTAATGAGGTAGATATGATTGCTTGCCTAATGGTATAGTCCAAAGATATACTAATTTATGCTCGCATGCTGAGGAACAATTGTAGGAACACATTAAAGTCTGTGTTTTCTATAAGTGAGCCTATGTTTCTGTAAGAGCCGAACTACACACACAATGCCGCTTATAAGATACAATAGTCTCAGTCTGGGCCCAGGTGTGCTGGTGTATTCGTTAGCTCTCTGTGGTGTGAAGTCAAAGTGAGAGTGTTTGTGTTCAGAACCAAAGCCGCTGTGAAGTCCCACAATGAATATGGACAAGCGGAGCTATAAACACCTTAGACTCATCACACGTTTTGGTTTTTCAGGTAATTTCGGGTCACTGTGTATTAAAAAACCTGGCTGTTGTCAGATTTTTTTCTCGATCCCACCCTTAGCTGTGTAACACTTGTGGGGTCTCGACCTGTAGTTTAGAGTGCTTTTGTGGTCAGCCTGTGCTTTAGCACTGAGCTATATCCGGGCTCCCACCTCATCCTCCTTAAACTAGGAGATAGACTCTTCCTAGGTTACCCAGGCTGACCTTGAACTCACGAGCCTCCTGCTCTGCCTCCTGAGCAGCTAGATTTATAGGCATGTGACTTTGTACCCAGCAATTCTTCAGTCTTAAAATCACCCCCGTGCAGATATGGGAGATGCTTAGGTCTTTCGCTCACCCTGGCCCAGTGCAGAACCCTTTCGTCAGCCTTAAATCACAGCTCCATGGTTGGCTCCCTTCCTGGGTTTCCAGGCGAGTTGGCCACCCTTCCACTCTGTTCCCATTGTGTCCTGTGTTGCAGCTGCCCCAGGGAACCACCTAGAGCTTCTCTGTCACAAGCATGTGCTCTTTACTTCCCTGATAGAGATGATGACTTAAGGGAAGTCATCTCTTGCTTAGGGTATAAGAGGGAACAGTGTTACGGTGGGGGAGTGGTGCGCTGCTGCCTCAGTGTCAGTGGGGTATGGATGGAGCTCTTGACATCGCAGCAAACCAGGAAGTATAGAGCTCGTACCAGAACCCTCTTCAAGATCTACCCCCTAGTGACCTGTTCACTAGGATTCCACAACCACCCAAACAGTGCAACCAGCTGGGGACTTGTACTCATGTGACCTGGGTTGATTTTGCACTCAGACCATTAGCACATCCTATCCGAGGCTTTCATCTGGCCTGGCCCTTCCAGGAGAGTGAATGGTAGTAGTCTCTGTTGGGTCAAGGTCTCTCTCCTACTGACCCTTGTGCCTACACAGTGGTGTTTATTTCCTTCTTTATAGTTTGTGGAGTTGTTTATGCAGATATGTCCGCACTGGATTTTAGCACCTGTAGGCATTTCTTAAATGTAACAGAGAAAGTCAGAGTAGGTAAAAACCCAACTTTAGAGGCTGGTCCCTGTGTTTGGACCCCGACAAAGCCAGGACATTTTTATTCACAAGCAGCTGATCTGTCCTATAAGAAGGTCTAGGCAGCTATCATTGTAGAGGTTGAGTTTTCCTCTTACGTGCTGAGTACTAACTGTCATTTTATTTTTTATTTTTTTTAAAGATTTATTTATTTATTATATGTAAGTACACTGTAGCTGTCTTCAGACACACCAGAAGAGGGCGTCAGATCTCATTACAGATGGTTGTGAGCCACCATGTGGTTGCTGGGATTTGAACTCAGGACCTTTGGAAGAGCAGTCGGGTGCTCTTAACCACTGAGCCATCTCTCCAGCCCACTAACTGTCATTTTAAACTCTGCAGAGAGCGCATACTTGAACTTTTTTTTTTTAAAGATTTATTTATTATTATATCTAAGTACACTGTAGCTGTCTTCAGATGCACCTGAAGAGGGCATCAGATCTCTTTACGGATGGTTGTGAGCCACCATGTGGTTGCTGGGATTTAAACTCAGGACCTTCGGAAGAGCAGTCAGTGCTCTTAACCTCTGAGCCATCTCTCCAGCCTACACTTGAACTTCTTTTATTCCACTGATGTTCGGCTGCAACAGGAAGGGAGGCAGGTGTCGTGTTGTAGCTTTGCAGCTTTGGTCGCCTCAGACTGAGACTAGATTGCCTTGCTTCAAGGTCATTTTGTCCTCTGCAGGAGCTGACCCTGAGTCATCAGGTGCAGAGAGTAGTCAGCATGGCCACCCTGGCAGCCCTGTGTGAGGCTGTGGACCAGCACCCAGTGCTGCAGCCTGATTCTCCCAATGCCGACCCTGTGGACAGGTTCCTGTCAGCTCTTCCACTCAATCACATGCTGCAGAAGCCCCCGTTCAGAGGAGCAGAGCGTCCCCTGGAGAATGGCAGGTGAACGAGGAATGTCTTCGTTAAGGGTTAACGACAATCCCGTATTTGCTGCATCGTGGTTACTGGCGATACCTGATGGTGCTCATGGTGCAGCGGAGTTGGGGAGATGAGGCCCCACTCTGGAGGAAAGGGTGCTATTAAGGCTCTTCATCTCCCTTGTCAGAAACCTGCCCACCTTTCTAACTTAGTTTTCAGACAGTCTCTCTCAAGGTTGTGGCAATACCTTGCAAAAATTAATTCTGTGAGGTTGCTTCAGTATTTAGTGGCCAGGCTGCTTGATGGTGACTGGGTGTATGTGCCTTGTCTCGGTCAGTTCTCTGTTGTAACAGTTTATCCGAGGCCAGATAGCTTAGAAAGAGACGCTTAATAGTTTTGGAAACTGAAAAGCTGATGGATGTGGTACCAGCATCTACCTGGGTCCTGGAGAGACTCCACGGTGCTTTACTCCTGACTGAAAAGTTGGAAGAGCCTCCCACCCCAATCCCCCAAGCTCTGACCATGGATTTGCAAGAGCCTGACCACTCTCAAACCATCCATCCACTTGCCTCATAAGGAACAGCCCCATATGCCAAAGAAATGAAGTCAAGTTGGGAAACTGAGCCTTAGTATCTTGTCTTTTGATGTTTTCAGTGTCTTTGAAGAGTCATCGTCTTCCAAAGGATGGGGGAAAGTAGTTGCACAGTATCTACATGATCAGTGGGTTTGCCTCTCCTTCCTGCTGAGAAAGCACCACCCCCTTATTCCAACCACAGAAAGTGACGTGCCGGAGTGCTTTCTCCCTGCTGTTGAGATGCCCATTCAGACCCTGCAGTTAGCGCTGGATGTCCTAACGATCCTCCCTGCCGACCGCATCTTGCCTGTGTTCCGCTGCATGGAGGTGCTGGTTCCCAAGGTGAGATGGAGGGAAGGCTGAGTCGGTAATGAAATAGCAACAGTGTTGTGGAGATTGAAACTGTGTGATTTCACCCTCTTCTTCCAGCTCCTGACCTCTGAGGAGACGCTCTGCGTAGAATCCTTTGACGCAGCTTGGAAAATCATATCTTCCTTGAGTAACACACAGCTGACGTTCTGGCCTAATTTGAAAGCTTTTGTTCACTTTGTTTTCAATCATGAGATTCTTACCATTGCTGCAAAACTCAAGGGCCAGGCGTACTTCAAAATAAAAGAGGTAACTTTTCTCTTTGTGGTTTGTGTGGTCAGTAGGACTAGAGAATGTAATGGAACCAAGTACTAGGGCTGCTGCTTTTGTTCTCAGAATGTGTGCTTGCATGAGGTGAGGAACTCTGGTGACAGGGACAGGAGGCTCAGATGACTGACAGGACGAGAGCAGAGGTTGGCTTTGGCTCACAGTTTCAGGGGTTACAGTCTATCATGACAGGGAAGCAATCACATCCGTAGGGGAAGGAGAGGGAGGCAGTGGCTCCTGACATGTTGGTGCATCAGGAGGAAGAGAGCAGACCAAAGCAGGGTCAGTCTGTACTCCTCCGAGTGTCACCTCACAAAATATCACCCCCAGATGGACAAAGGAGTCAGAACACCTGAGCTGTGGGGACACTTAACACTCAGAACTCAAATAATAGGCCATTCCTTCAGCTGGGGAGATGCCCCAATGGGATTCTGTCCTGCTGGAGTTTCTGGTTATTTCTGGTTCCTGTTCGTGGTCCATACTGCCCCTTCCTGCCCTTCTGCCGACTGTGGGGCACCTCAGGAGACTGTGGTCTTGACCTTCTGGAGCACTGAAGTCCTAGTTTTGCAGGGAGGGGCTGCCTCCTCCTGCGTCTCTGGCAGATATCTCTCCCTGGAGAGTTCTGGATGAATACCTCAGCCAGGGGCCCTGGACTTAGCGCACACTCTTGAAACACAAGGGATTAGTATTCTGTGATTATGGTTCCTCTGAAAACATTCCTGTAGAGTTTATTTTTGGGTTTTTCTTTTTTTTTCTTTTTCTTTTTCTTTTTGGTAAGTTTATCACACGACTTTCATTCACCCTTTCAGCAAATCAGTATACTACACACAGAAAGCTCTCTTCAGCGTGCCCTGGGGACACACAGAAAGCTCTCTTCAGCAGGCCCCGGGGGTTGGGCTTTCCATATTGAGACCCTTTGTGGTTGTCATTGAAAGCTGTATTTATTTTGCATTTTGATGTTCAGGGTTTGGGGCCAGGCTGTGAGTTACTCTTCTCATCCCTCTGAGAAGGAAAGAGAGGTTTTTTGGCTCATGGTTTGAGGACACAGTCCATCACGAGCAGCAGGAGTATGAGGCAGCTGTCACGGGGCCATCCATCCTCAGTCAGGAAATGAGGCTGGATGCTGGTGCTTAGCTCGCCTTCTCCTTTTTATTCAATGCAGACCCCAGGCTGCAGAATGTGCAGAGTCTGGAAACACCCCCCTGTAGGCACATAGAGACACCTGTCTCCTCATTGATTCAAAATCTGCCAACCTGACTGTCAAGATTGATCATCCCAGGCCGGGAAGGTTTCTTTCGTTGGGATCCATCATCTGAAAGCACTACTTTTTAGCAAAACTAATATGCTGCTAATTTTAGTCATTATCATACTGTTGATTTTAATTATTATTATGCTGTTAATTTTCTTTATAACTGATCTGGTCACAGGTTAACCCGAGCATTGTGTCTCATTTCAGATTATGTGCAAGATGATTGAAATGTCCTCCATAAAGTCAGGTGTCTTCAATATTCTGATACGCCACTGCTGCCAGTCTTGGCTAGCAGCTGCTTCCGGTGTGTCCCGGGGGTCATTCTCCATTGCTAAGGATTACAGTGAACTTGTCCTGGAGGCTTGTGTGTTTGGGACAGTGTTTAAGCGTGACCAGAGGTAAAAAATGCCACCGTCAGCTTGTCACGCATGGGTGGGGTTGAGCATTCAACCAGGCTGTGTAGTTTAACTTTGGGAATTTAATTTGCTGAGCCTGTTCCCCCCCACCCCCATTTTAAAGGCTCATTCAGGATGTCCAGACCTTCATAGAAAACCTTGGACAAGACTGTGCAGCAAACGTTGTCATTGAGAAGTAAGTGCAGCCTGTTTCTGTGCCTTGACGCAAGTGAGACATTCCACTTGATTTAACTTCTATGGTGGTCTTCATTCATAACGTTTTAAAAAGATTCATTTATTCTTACTTTATATGTGTGAATGTTTTGCCTGCATGGATAGCAGTGTACCTGGTGCCCTCAGAGCTTGGAAGAGGGTGTCAGATACCCTGGAAATGGAGTTACAGAAGGTCGTGGCCCACCATGTGGTTCCTGGGAATTGACCTAGTGTAGCTAGTGCTCTTAACTGATGAACCATCTCTCTAGCTCTGTTATTCATAAATGTTTTGGGTTTTTTTTGGTTTATGAGACAGGGTTTCTCTGTGTAGCCCTGGCTGTCCCGGAACTCAGTCTGTAGATCAGGCTGACCTCGAACTCAGAAATCCGCCTGCCTCTGCCTCCCAAGTGCTGGGATTAAAGGAGTGCGCCACCACTGCCGGGCTATTCATAAATGTTATGAAAGTTTTCTCATTATATCTACTTTAACGAATAAGCTCTGCTACTGCTGCTGCTGCTGCTGCTACTACAGCTAAATGTTTGGCAAGCACCTTAAGAGAGGTTTGGGGAAATACAGCCCATCATGACTTCAGGATTGGCTTAAGGACATGGCTTCCAGAGCTGAGTAGCAAACAGAAATGGGAAGTGAAGCAGGGTTGTAAACCTTAAGGCCCTTCCCCAGTGACTCACTTCCTCCAGCTAGGCCCCACCTCCCAAGGTCCCCCCAAAAAAAACCCAACATAATGGGGCCACCCCTTGCAAACATAGCTGCAACATATGAACCTGAGTGGGAATTTCCCATCCAAACCATAACACAGGCCTTCAAAAATGTGTTAGAAGGGAACTGGAGAGATGGCTCAGCAGGTAAAAGTACTGTCTGCTCTTCTGGAGGTCCTGAGTTCAGTTCCCTCACAACCATCTGTAATGGGATCTGATGCCCTTTCCTGGCATGCAGGTGTGCATGCAGAGAGAGTACTTATATACATAAAATAATAAAATAATAAATAAATGTTAAAAAATAAAATAAAATTTTGGTGCTGGAGAGATGGCTCAGTGGTTAAGAGCCATCTTCAATTCCCAGCACCCACATAGCAGCTTACAACTGTCTGTAACTCCTATTCCAGAGGTTTTCGACACCTTCACACAGACATACATGTAGACAAAATACCAAATGCATATGAAATAAAAATTTAAAAAAAAATTTAAAAAATGAGTTAAAAATAATATTCTTTGCTCATGTATTTTGTTTATATCTTCTCTATTTACTAAGTTAATAAGCTCTCAGAAGTGTAATATAGCCTAGTTCAAGTGAAGACATGTCTGCAGATAATATAGGCCCCTCTTCCTTCTTATGGGAGGGGCCCTGAGTGGAGGCAGTCATGTATGCTTTATTCTTTAAACCTTTATTTGGTTGTAAAATTTATAGAATTCATTGTTACCATTTTAACAAGTAAATACATTATATGTAAAAATAGAGTGAATGAGAGGCTCTGAGGTTTTTTTTGGGGGGGCTGTATAGAAGCTCTTTCATTGAATAATTAGTGTAGAAAAGTTCATTTCTAGTCAATGTGCGTATCTGGTGAGTGTGGGATAACCATGAGGGTTCTAAGATGATGGTTCTTATCTCATTGAGCTTAATTTTTTTTTAATATTTATTTATTTATTATATGTAAGTACACTATAGCTGTCTTCAGACACGCCAGAAGAGGGCATCAGATCTCATTACAGATGGTTGTAAGCCACCATGTGGTTGCTGGGATTTGAACTCAGGATCTCTGGAAGAACAGTCAGTGCTCTTAACTACTGAGCCATCTCTCCAGCCCCGAGCTTAATTTTTAATTAATTAATATTTATTATTATGTGTTGGAGGGAGAAAGGCTTATGCCATGACACATATGGAGGTCAGAGGACGACTCTGTCCAGTTCTGTCCATCCCTCCGCCTTTATGTGAGTTTTGAGTGTGGAACTTTGGTGGCCAGACTTGCTTGCCAAAAGCGTTTCCCCCGTGAGCCACCTTACCAGCCCCGCATTGAATTTTTTGGAGCTTATCAAATGCTTTTCATTCAAGTCCTATTTTCGAGTTAAAGCCAACAGGTGATTGCTGTGAATATTTATAGCAAGTGTTCACTCCAGGGCTAGCTGCACTTTAAGTCATCTGCCACGCTTCCCTAAATGTGAGCAGTTATAATTGTTTTCAAAGACTTTTACTCATGTGTATCTGTGTGTCTTTGTGCATGTGCAGGTGAGTTCAGACACCTAAGAGCACAGAAGAGGGTGTTGGATTCCTAGAGCTGGAGTTCCGGGAGGGTGTGCGCTTCTTGATGTGGGTGCTGGGAACTGAACTCAGGTCCTATAGATGACTAGTACATCTCTCCAGCCCAGTTAATTGTTTTCAGTTTATTATTTTGTTTGTTTATTTGCTGGGCTGGTTTAACATAGTAGTTAGAGTGTCACTTTCAAGTGAGTCTTGCCAAGAGCTTATTGCTACATTAAAGTGATATCTATTAACATTGTAGCAGTTGAACTGAGGTGCAGAAATACCGACAGTTTAATTTTGATGTGAATGGGCACTACTGTATAATAGGAAGCAGGGTCTGGGGACAGGTGTGTGTGTGTGTGTGTGTGTGTGTGTGTGTGTGTGTGTGTGTGTAGATCCTTGAGGTCTGGGTGGATCTGTGCCCAGTCTTTTCTGTGGAACACTTGCTTGTTGTTGTCTGTTGTTTTCCAGTTCAAAAGGATATTCATTATAGACCTACATAATCTCAAACATGTTTCAGGGGAGGACTTGGTACTTGTGATGGCATTTGGTACCAAAAGGTGGATGTATTTTTTTTCTATTTCTAAAACATGTTAACATAGTTTATCATTTTATATTTTAAGCACTAAGAGAGACGATTATTACGTGAGAATCTGTGCCATCAAATTCTTGTGTCTGCTAGATGGCTCCGACGTGTCCCACAGGTTGTTTTTAGAAGATCTTGCCATTGAGCTCTTGGATAAGGTAAGGAGGAGCCTTTATCCCCGCCGTGAATTTACCCTGCTTTCAGCAGGCCATGGTCTAGAACTTGCCCTTTATTTTACCCGAACATGTAGAGACATGGAATATCTCTTTTACCACAGAAAGCCTGATGGTGATGTTCTGTGGTTTTGAGTAAGGGCTTCGTTTGTTAGTACCTGTCTACCTAAGCTTCTCAGGTTTTGTTCCCTTGACCCTGTAGCCTTCACCTATGTATATCTCTGGTTGCCAGTCCAGACATGTTGCATTTCCTGTGCTGCATGCACACATTTATCTATGTATGAAAAGAGCAGATACCCAGGAAGGGGCACCCTGAGAGGATCCCAGAATCCCTCAAACACTGCTGTGTCTGTTACTTTTTTTTTTCTTTGTCATGAAAAAAGACTGGACAGATGTACCTTAAGGAAGGAGGGGTTTATGTTGGCTCCTGGTTTTCAAAGTGCAGTCCACCATGATCGGGAAGGCTGAGTTTTCAAAGTGCAGTCCACCATGATCGGGAAGACTGAGGCAGCCATGATGAGTCCATGGTCAAGGAAGCAGAGAGAGATGAACATCGGTGTTCAGCTCATTGCCTCCTCTGGTCAGTCTAGGACCCAGCCCATCAAATCACACAGCCAGCATTTAGACTGTGTCTTCCTACCTCAACCTAACCTAAAGCCTCTCTCACAGACATACTCAGCATTTTCTCTCTTCAGTGACTCTACGTGATGTCCAGCTGCAGTATTAACCAACACAGCTGTCTTTTTTTTTTAAGATTTATTTATTTTATTTATATGAGTACATTGTAGCAGTCTTCAGACACATCAGAAGAGGGCATCAGATCCTACTATAGATGGTTGTGAGCTACCATGTGGTTGCTGGAAATTGAACTCAGGACCCTTGGAAGAGCAGTCAGTGCTCTTAACCTCTGAGCCATCTCTCCAGCCCAACACTGTCTTAAGACTCACTGCTGTCAGGCTCAGATCAGGTTCCTGATGTTTCTGTAGGATTGATGAAAATTTTTTACTTATAGGGTAAAAATGACCAGCTTTTCTGAGCTTGCTAGATCATCTGCCAAGTCATCTATGACCCTTACTTACAGTGTCTGAAGGACGGGTTTAATAAATCTGGGAGAAAACAGAAAGGATGGCATTGAGTGCAGTCAATTTGAGAATGGAACCTGAGGCCTTGTATTGCTCTACCACTGAGCTGTGTCCTGGTTCTTTTATTCCTGAAGTGGACAGAGTTCTGCCCTGCTGTCTGACCTGGTGGGTGCTTGAGTGACTATGGAACCCACTTAGTCACATGTCTTAAAACAGGACAAACTTTGTTCTCTGAATGGAGAAGATCAGCTTTGGGTATATAAAACCTAGGAAGTATTTTTCATGGGGAAAAAAAAATCCTGTCCTTCCTTGAGGAGCTGGATGTGGGGGGAAGTGGTGTTTCAGAGGAAGTGGTGTTTCATTAGCAACCTCGAGGCTGAGTAGACTTGAGAGTAGGGGAGCAGAACATTATCTAGAAAGGCTTCTGAGAAGTGGAGGCATGCCAGCCTTTGATGGAAATGGCCCAAGATGCTTGACTGACCTTTTCATCTTAGAAGGAATCTAACAATATGTATAACATTCTTCAGTGGCTTCTTGGCTCAGCAGTGACTTGGTGACAAAAGTCACCCTCGAAGAGCCGAAGCTATAGCTTGGTAGTAGAAAAGGAGTCCCTGGGCCTCAGACCCTGTGAAGGTGGGCTGCTTGGCTGATTTTACTGAAAGCCAGAAAGAAAAGCTCTGTGATGCAGGGACGCAGTGCTGCCACCTTGTGTCCAGAGGTGGGATTGAACTGTTGGCCTCTTAGTGACTTTGGAATTAAATTGCAGATTCAAAGGGCAGAAGCAGAGATGTATGGAAGGTTGCTTTGTGACACCCTTCAGGTTTGGAGTTGTCACTGATACTGTTCTAAGTCACAGGTAGTGTAGGAGGCTTACCCTGACTGATTCCCACCCTGTCTCTCCAGGATGAGTCAGCATCCAAGTCCAGAACTCGTTACCATGAGAACTCCCTCCAGCACCGGGTGAAGAACCGTGTGTGGCAGACTCTGCTCGTCCTCTTCCCTGCATTTGATCAGGTGTGATAGTTCTCATGTTCTGTGTTTCAGTTAGGGTTTCTATTGCTGCGAAGAAACACCATGACCAAGTTGGGGAGGAAAGGGTTTATTGGGCTGTTCATCACCAAAGGAAATCAGGACAAAACCTCAAACAGGACAGGAGGAACCAGGAAGCAGGAGCTGATGCAGAGGCCGTGGGGCATTGCTGCTTACTGGCTTGCTCTCCCTGACTTGCTCAGCCTGCTTTCTTATAGAACCAGGACCACCAGCCTAGGGATGGCACCACCCACAGTGGGCTGGGCCCTTGCCCATTGATCACTAATTGAGAAAATGTCCTATACGTGGATCTAATGGAGGCCTTTCCTCAACTGAGACTCCTTTCTCTCTGATGACTCTAGCCTGTGTCAAGATGTAAAGTCCTTTTCATTAAAAAAAAAAATGGATCTGTGTATGAGAAAGGCAGAGACAGAAAGAGAGAGAAAAAGAAGGGGAGTGTGAGAAAGAGACAAACACACAGAGAGCCTGACAGTCTGAGTTCAATCCTGGGGACCTACATCATGGAAGGAGAGAGCTGACTCTCAAAAGTTGTCCTGGCCTCTCCATGTGTATACATACATACACACAAACACACACACTAAATGTAGTTTAAAAATATGATTTTTTTTGCCATTTTTCTATCAAAATTTTCTTACCAAATTTACCAAAAAATTCTTAGCAAGAGATTCTACAAAAATCTTTAAGAATGATTTTCCTCATCCGGGCAGTGGTGGCACACGCCTTTAATCCCAGCACTTGGGAGGCAGAGGCAGGTGGATTTCTGAGTTTGAGGCCAGTCTGGTCTACAGAGTGAGTTCCAGGACAGCCAAGGCTACACAGAGAAACCTTGCCTCGAAAAACCAAAAAAAAAAAAAAAAGATTTTCCTCTTTAAAATAAAAAATGTAACAGGCATTACTTTTAAATATGCCTATTAAATTAATGTTATATAAAATGTTTATGTAAATAAGTACTTTACATGTGTATCATGTGAAGAAGAGAGGTGAAGTTGGAGCTCAAGGTCTAGTCCAAAGAACAGCTGGGAGTGGGAGTGGGGGTGAGAGTGGGAGCGGGAGCGGGAGTGGGAGTGGGGGTGGGAGCGGGAGCGGGGGTGGGGGTGGGGGTGGGGTGTCCATAGAGCTGAGAGACCAGAGCACAGTGAACGCATTCACTGTCTGGAGCTCCTGATCCAGGTGTTTCTGAGCTGCTGGGTCCAAGCGTGAAATAAGCTGCACATGAGTGCTGCCACTTACGCACAAGGCTGAGCGCTGGTGTGATGGCTCAGTGGGAGGACTTGAGGCCACTCCCCAGTACCCACATAAAGATCCAAGCTTGGTAGCGCACCGTCATCCCATTGCTTAGGAAGTGGAGTAGGCGGGGTGCTCTACAGCTTGCTGGTTAGCCAGTCTATCCAAATTGGAGAGACCCTGCCTCAAAAAATAAGGTAGAGGGATGGAGAGATGACTTAGCGGTCAAGAGCACTGACTGCTCTTCCGAAGGTCCTGAGTTCAAATCCCAGCAACCACATGGTGACTCACAACCATCCATAATGAGATCTGATGCCCTCTTTTGGTGTGTCTGAAGACAACTACAGTGTACTTAGGTATAATAATAATAAGTCTTTAGACTGGAGCGTGCGGGGTCAATCGGAGGGAGCAGAGGTCCTGAATTCAAATTCCCATCAACCACATGATGGCTCATAATCATCAGTACAGCTACAGTGTACTCATACATACATTAAATAAATAAATAAACAAATCTTTAAAAAATAAGGTAGAGGGTGACTGAGGAAAATACCTGACACTGATGACCTCTGGCCTGCCTCCATATGTATGTGCACACATACCTACACACAAGTCCATGCACATATGAACATTTACATATATATGCACCACCTACAGAAATGAAGTAAGCATATAACTTAGGGCAATTATTAGCTTTCTGTATCTTTCCCTGTCAAAACCTAGATGATCAAAACCTTCATCATAGAATTAATGCCTGAATAAAGAGTGAGGTGCTCACTGGAAATGCTCTAGCACAAAGTCAGTCTTATTTTATTTCATGTATAGGAGTGTTTTCTGGCATGTATGTGTGCGTACTGTCTGGGTACAGTGCCCACAGAGGCCAGAAGAGGTGTCAGATCCCCTAGAACTGGAATGACATGTCTGGGCTCTGGGAAGTGTACCCAGGTCTTCAACAAGGGTAACCTCTTAACTGCTGAGCCATCTCTCCAGCCTCAGCTGGGGAGGGTTCTTTTTTTAATTGAAAAGTTATAGTGTGTTAACAATTTAACGTATGTTTTCTCTCTCAGAACTTCTTACGTGGGATTATTGATAAGGTTTTCCATGCTGGCTTCACCACCAACCAAGCGTCCATAAAATATTTTATTGAGTGGCTTATTATATTGATTCTTCATAAGTTCCCTGAATTTCTTCCAAAGTTCTGGGAGTGTTTTTCTTACGTAAGTAAGGATTTTTTTCTTCCACCCTTCTGAACTAGAAAGGGGTGTGACTGTGGAGGTGTACCTCACTTCAGTGCCTGTTTCTGTCCCTTGGTGACTGCAATGTTGACATTGTAGTTTATACTTGTGCATCCTGAGTGTGATTGGACAACAGAAATTCCCCAAGTTCGTCTTGAGTATGTTGTGATTCGTTCTAGTTTTGACAAAATAAAGATGAGAA
This sequence comes from Tokudaia tokunoshimensis, assembly GCA_036184795.1. NCBI lineage: Eukaryota > Metazoa > Chordata > Mammalia > Rodentia > Muridae > Tokudaia > Tokudaia tokunoshimensis. The sequence goes on along the minus strand of BTHU01000020.1, from coordinate 53,561,475 downwards.
AGGCTTTTGCTATTAAGATGTAAGGGAGGCTGGGCATGGTGTTGCACAGCTGTAATCCCAGCACTCTGGAGGAGACTGACGCAGGGAAATCAGAAATTCCAGACCAGCCTGGGCTGCGTAGTGAGGGCACTGTCTCAAACAAAACAAAGAAGCAAAGCAAATGGACGCTGTGTAATACCAAGCCTTGTCCAGCTTGGTGCTAGAAATAAGGCAGGTGAGGAGTGAATTGCTTTTTTTTCCCTTTGAAAAGAACTTTAAAAAGGAAATTTCAAACAACCGAAATAGAGGGTCTCTTAGTGAGGGTTTTACTGCTGTGAAGAGACTCCATGACCAAGGCAACTCTTACAAGGACAACATTTAATTGGGGCTGGCTTACAGGTTCAGAGGTTCAGTCCATCATCATCAAGGTTGGAGCATGGCATAATCCAGGCAGGCATGGTATTGGAGGAGCTGAGAGTTCTACATCTTTATGTGAAGGCCATTAGGAGAATACTGGCTTCCAGGTAGCTAGGATGAGAGTCTTAAAACCCACACCCACAGTGACACACCTATTTCAGCAAGGCCACACCTCCAAATAGTGCCACTCCCTGGGCCAAGCATATTCAGATGACCACAGAGGGTATAGAAGGAAACATTTGCCACCCAGCCATGGACAAGCGTCAGTTCTATCTCACGTGGGCCAGCACCAACTCTCACCTCACCCCTTCCCACGAGTACTAGTTACTTCTTATAGAGCTGATAAAATTCCTGACAAAAGCATCTTGAGGAAGGAGGGGTTCACTTGGCTCACAGTTTGAGGGTGCAGGCCATCATGGTGGGGAAGGCATGGTGACAGGAGTGTGAGGTCACATTACATCTGTAGTCAGGAAGCAGGAAGGGATGGTGATGCTCAGCTCATTTTATCCCCAACTCAATTAATCTAATCTACGTCATCCCTCACTGGTGTGTCCAGAGGCTAGTCCCTTCCTCCAGGTATAGCCAGTTGACAGTATTAACCTCACCTGATCTCATGGTGTGTGACAATCACATTTGATATGAGTGTTGGTGATCATAGTGGGCTCTTTGCCCTCCTGGGTCCTTTCCTGGTGTCTGTGCTTGAGCGTAGACACCCAGATCACCCAGGTTTGGGTTGCTAGGATACTCAACACCTACTTAGCCATGCAATCAGCATCTGTTCTTGGTGGTTCTATACCATGAGAGTCTTGATATCCATATGTATCTGCAAGGGCTAGGTCTTCAGATGGCATTTCTTCCCCCATGACTGTCACCTTGCATGCGGCAGCAGGATACTGTCTCACCTCCTCTGCCCCTTGTCTTTATCTTGCTCTTTTTACCAGCTTCCTCAGTGTCCTGACCCCAGTCACCACTCCTGTCCTGGCCCAGGGACTTGGTACATGTGATGCCATTCAGTGCTGTCCGGCTGTACTCTGGGCTTGCCTGCATTACCTTGGGCTCCAGAGAGTGCCCCCCTAACTGGTTTTCAGTCCTGTGCCCTACACATGGCAAGCCCAAGGTGCTTCAGGGAAGAGGGCAAGAGGCTGCCTCCTACCTCTGCCCGCCCAGGGTTCAGCAGCCTTTACTCAGTTAAACCCCAGTTCTTCTATCTCGTCTCCTATCAGGGTGAAGAAAGAATCAAAACAAGCATTTGTACATTTTTATCTGTTTTATCACATTTGGACATCATTGTTCAGAATATTCCAGAAAAGGTGAGTTTTGAATTATTGGCAAGAAGAATTTATGAACTTGGCATTCTAATAGAAAAGAATGTTGTATTTGTACAGTTTAGTTGTTGTTTGTTTCATGGTTAGTTATCTTTAGGATGTGTTTCTTCCTCATTTTATTAGATACTTAAGAATTTCTTACGAGGTTGTTTGATCCTATCTACCCCTCCCCCCAACTCCTCCCAGACCTGCCCTCTTCTCTACCTGATCTTAAACTGTCAAGTGTCCTTGTGGGTTTATCCCCGACTGACCTTGAACTTCTGATTGATCTTGTTTCTACCTCTCCCCATGCTTGCTTCTTAATTTTGCCTCTGAGTGGCTCAAGGTGGCTGTTGGGGAGTCCAAGAGCTCAGCACTTGATGGAGGAAGGTGGGTACCTCAGGTTCTCCACAAGCGGGACTCCTATAGGACACTTCCTTAACTTTTCAGCCTAGGTCATGTCATAAGGTGGGGGTCACATTTCTAGAACATAATGACCATGTCACACCAGCATGAAGATTGATGTCAACTTAGGGCCTGAGAGGGAGACATATTGTAGCCATTAGAAGAATGGGGACACCTGAAACCATTTCTCTTGAGATAGTTGTGAGTGTTGCTAAGCTCATTCTCCTGGGAGGAAGACAACAGCCCCACAGCCAGGCTAGTAAAAGGCTTGCAAGAGCTGTCAGTCCTCCATTCTTTACAGCCTTGCTCATGCAGTCACACCTCCCCCTCAAGCCGGTTTCTTCTGTCTTTGCAGAAGCTGGTTCTGAAGCAAGCCCTCACCGTTGCCCTCCAGTGGTGTCTGAGCCACAACTTCAGTGTTCGGCTCTATGCTCTGGTGGCCCTCAAGAAGACCTGGCGCCTGTGTAAAGCACTGCAGTTTGAAGAGTGTGGCGCCTGGGCCACAGTCATCGAGTGCAGCCTCAGCCAAGCAGAAAGCATGCACGGAGCGGGGTGAGGACGCCTCATGGTTGTTCTTTCCAGCAGAGCCTAGAGGAGGCACATTACGGCTTTCTCTGTCACTGTCCCACTGTGCTAGAGCACAGAAGGGCTTGGGTCAGCCCCATGCAACAGATGATGCTAAGATAGATAGATTGATGAGGAAATCCAGATTTGGGGGGGGGGTTCTCTGTGTAGTCTTGGCTGTTCTGAAATTTGCTCTGTAGATCAGGCTGGCTTCAATCTGCCTGCCTCTGTCTCCCAAGTGCTGGGATTAAAGGTGTGAGCCACCAATACTGGGCCGGATTGGGATTTTATACTCATCCTTTATTTGAGCCCCGTAGATTCTTGAGTTGGCTCCTACACAGCAGGCAGGCAGCCCGGAGGAAGCCAGACTGACCTCAGAGTGACCCCTTATCCTTCTGCTGCCCACTTCCAGTTGAGCATTGCTTTCTGTGGTGAGGTCATGGCTGCCTAGAGAGCACTGAGCAGTTTTCTCTGCCTGTGGATCCTAGATTAAGGTCCCTGATCCTTAAAACTATTTGGCTCAGGTACCATATATTATTATTATTATTATTATTATTGTTATTATTAATAAAACTCCTGGTCCCAAATAGTACCAAACAGTCAGTGAGAATCAAGCATTCTGAGTTTTATGTGTTCTCTGTTCTCTAAGTGAACACTCCTCTTTGAGACCTCTGTGGCAGGCACACACCACAGCAGGCCAGGTAGACAGAGGTCCTGTCTTTATGTGGCTCAGTCAGGTAAAGAGAACCGTCAAGCAGTCACCCCAGTGCACAGGTCTTTCAGTAGGTGATAGGAATGCAGTGGGCACCACCATATATACATGTGGCTTAGAGAAGTCCTTTAACCAGCATCATCTGTGACTTCCCAAAGAGCAGGAATTGGTGAGTGAAAAGAAACTTCTGGGCAAGAGAAGCTTAAGCTTGGCTTTAAATTGGAGATTGGTGGCAGGCAGGTCCCTGGCCAGTCCTGGGGACATGAGGCAAGTATCTAGGTATTCAGAGAACTGAAAAGCGTTAGAGTTAGGATGACAGTGGCCGGTGGTACCTGTAGGCCTTGGCTTTGGGTGAGAAGCATGTCCAAGGTAGTCCACGTAGTGAAAGGGAAGCTGCTTACTCAGATCTGAGGATAGTGAGGGGATAAATGGACAGGAGAGAGAGGAGCGTGAGAGAAGACAGGCTCAGTGTAATAGCACAGCTAGGTGTTGCACCAGCAGCGTGAGCAGGGATGGAACCTGCAGAGTAATGAGCACAGCTGGGGCTTGCACCAGCAGTGTGGATGGGATTGGAACCTGGATGGCAACGGGTGGCACACAAGTGGCAGACACCTGTAACCTCTCTGCAGTGTTTGTGCTTAAATGCTTGGAGTGTTTAAAGTACTTCTTGTTCACTTTTTTGAAAACATAGGCAGTGAGGAAGGTAAGGTACAAGGAACTTATGCAGAAAGTTCTTTCAAGAGCATAGTATAGGAAGTCGTCTTGTAGACTGAAAGTGCTACCACAGTTCCCACTGATGGTCCCAGTTCTAAACGGCTTGTTCTGTCACATGATTTTTGCCTTTCAAAACTGATGGCTGGGTTTGCCTTGCTCATAGTTGGTGCATTTTGTGGATGGATACTGTTTAGCTGTGTGTTGCTTGCCTTCAGAATGAAAACCACAGCCTACGTGAAGATTCTAGGAGGAGCTGGAGAGATGGCTCAGGGGTTAAGAGCACTGACTGCTCTTCCAGAGGTCCTGAGTTCAATTCCCAGTAACCACATGGTGGCTCACAACCATCTGTAATGAGATCTGACGCCCTCTTCTGGTGTGTCTGAAGACAGCTACAGTGTAGTCACATACATAAAATAAATTAAAAAAAAAAAGATTCTAGGAGAGAAGTGTCCACTGCCAGGCAGAGACACAGGAACCCCAACCCCAGAGGTGATGGGTGTTTTGGGTTTATATTATATGATTGAGTTTGAGGCTAGCCTGGGCTACACAGTGGAAGTATGTTCTCCACCTTCTTCATGTTCTACTGGACAATGCCTGTGTTTGACACTCAGAGACCTGGGTTTTATTCTTTTCATGTTTTTTTGTTATTGTTTGGTTTTTTTGGGTTTGTTTTTGTATGATTTTGAAAGCATTACTTAGTTTCTCGTTCATCCTTGAGTTCCATTTCAAAATATAAAACTCTGTGGGCTAGCTGAGTGGTAGAGTACATTCTGGAGGGCATGAGGCCTGGGTTCAAGTCCCAATTCTACAAAGAACAAAGCAAAACTTTGTTGTTTTGTTCTTTGATTTTTGATACAGTGTCTTGGCTGTGTAGTTCAGGCTGGCTTTATTCTCCTGGCAATCCTCCTGTCAGTCTACTGAGTGTTGGAATTGTAGGTGAGCACCACAGTGCCTAGTTTAAAGAAAGAAGAAGAAAAACTAGGCATAGTTGCATGTATTTGTAGTTCCAGCACTTGGAGGTAGAGACGTTCAAGATTGTCTGCAGATATCTGAGTTCAAGGCTCTCCTCATGAACCTGAGACTATCTCAAAAACCACAACCAAAGTGAGGATATTTCTACGTGGCAGTTTATCCATGTGGCAGTTTAAAATACACATTGCATGCTGGGGACAGACAGAGCTTAGGAGCAATGTGTTCACCTGGCATGCACGAGGCCCCAGGGATTACTCCCCAGTAGCCTCATGTTAGTGACTGATAAACACAGTCATATGAAAGTTACAGAAGGAAGAGTTTGTCTTGGCTTATGGTTCTAGGGTGATGTGTTCACCACGCTGAGGACACCTGACAGCAAGCAGGGGGAGGAGGAAGCCGAGATATCATAACAGGGGACAGAACTGGAAGTAGGGTGGGGTTGTAACATACTTCCTCCAGCAAGGCCATAAACCTCTAAACTTTCCCAAACACCACCTACTGGGGAGCAGGTGTTCAGATATGTGAACCTATGGGGGACATTTCTCATTCAAACCACAACCTCAGAGACAGACAGACAGAGACAGAAGTAGAACATACATTCATTAATGTTGGAGAGTATGGACTATGAGCCTGGGATAGAGAATTCTTTAAGGTACTTCTACTGACTCCCCCTCCTGACCTGGTTCCTCCCTGTCCTCCCCTCAGGAACGCCAGGAAGAACTGGCAGCGCATCCAGGACCATTTCTTCTTCTCCACGTTTCACCCCCTGAAGGACTACGGTCTGGAGGTAGGCTGTCTGTCTGTCCGCAGGCCTGATACTCTTTCCTATCCCAGCTGTTGAAGGCTGTGATGAGGTTCTTCCTCTGTCCCCTTGACCCTGTGACGCTGTGAATGTGCTTGCGGTTCGCCCCTCAGCAGTGACAACTGGCTAGTCATTCTCACTTTCTATTTCTCTGGCAGTGTCTGGCTTGTAAACCTTGGAAGGGAATATTTAACTCTAAGCAGAAATCAGAGCAGATTTCTGAAAGGAAGTGAGTGAGAGAACATGTGTGCAGGTGAGACTTGTACTGAAGCCCGTGACCAATGCGAGAACAAAAGGTCTCTTGTTAATGGCAGTTAATCCTTTTAGGGTCTGGGTAATGAAATGTATGGCAAATGGTGCTCCGCTTTGCTGAAAGTAGCAGAGTGCTTATGTAATTTTAAAAACTGTCAACATACATATTACAGTTAAAATAAATGACATCAGAGTTTAAATTCTTAAAATTTAAGGCACCAGGCATTCTTAAACTCTTTTCAACTCGTGTAGGAATCGTGCTGCCTACCTAACTCTGAAGTGAGAGCACCTGACCCAGGTGACTTTTCCTCTGGGGGTCTATATTGGGAGCCTAGCTACACACACATACATATACACACACATACATACACATAGATACACCCATACACATATATATACACACACATATTTACATGGACATGTACATATATACATGCAGATATACACATACATACACATATACATACCCATACATATACACACATACATGCACACTACACATGAACACGTTTCTGTCACACTGCCATTATCATTTTTCTCAAGATAAGATAGGATTTTTCACTATCGTACACTTTGTCGGTGCTCCTCCGCTCCCAAGCTCAGAGTCCTTTCTCTTTCCCCCTGCCAGCCTTGCTTTCAGCTGTTATCTTGTCCTCAGCAATACCAGGCAGAGCGGTGAGCAGCAGTGGGAGTTATGTGTATAGTCTTTGAGGCAGGGAGCTCATGGTCCGCCAGACTCTGTCACTGAGCCTTAGTGTTTGGGGCTGGGCTTCGGAGGCCCACCTGATATCCATTACACTCCATCATGACACTAGTTAAAATTTGCACAAATATGTCTACCATGAAGCAAACCATATCTGCCTTAAAACCGGCCTTGAAGACATGTGCATTGGGTGTCATTTCGCTTTTAAGTTGTCTGTTACTTGGGGTTCTCTCTCTCACATGCCCTTCCATGGTTGGGAGTTCAAGAGGGAGGAACAGAAAGGTGGTCTTATAGGCTCCATTTACATTTACCCACCTTCTTACACATGATGAACCAAAGCTGACCAAGCCTTCACAGCTCACCCCATGTCATACAGTGAGTTACACTGTTGAGCCAGGATACAGGTTTTGGATGTCTGCCGTGGAACTGTGCATGGTGTGAGTGTCTGGTGGCCAGGACACTGCCTTCAGGTATACGCTTCTCTTTAGTAGTAATGCCCACTGAAGCATGGTGTGCTCTTGATAAGAGCTTAGTAGTCACATGTACTTAGTGTTGGAGGAGAGGCCCTGCATGCTCTTGGGGGTCCCTAAGTGAGTCTTCGAATGTCCTAGGGCAGAGTGAAGCTCACCTGCAGAGGTACTGCAGGCCTGGCAGCCTGCAAGTCTAGGGTGGCTTGAAAGAAGCATAGCATTAATAAAACCTGGTTCTGGTTTGGTTTTGTTCCCCCCCCCCTTTTTTTTAAGGAAAATAATAGATTTCACAACTCTCTTTTCAGACCATATTTCACACGCTCCCACGGCTCTCGGGTGTCACTGAGGAAGAGTGGATCGCCCTGGAGAAGTTCGCCAGCTTCACAGACATCCCTTCCAATGCAGGGTCCCAGTGGTACCTGTCTGGGACTGCACTCGGTGAGCTGAGCCCAGGAGACTGGTCCCAGCAGGACCAAGGTAAGGGAGCTTCCCTTTACCCCCGCTTCATGGGCGAGGGCTCCTGACTGCTGTCTTGATGATTTTGTTTCACTGACCTGGGTCTCCACCTCGCACACGTGTGGCTTGGCTCTGATCCCGACTTTTAGCTGAATGCTCGCTTTCCAGACAGCTCATCTTTCTATAATGACGGTGGCTTCCTTTTTAAGTAGAATTCATTGTCTGTGATTTGTTCTAGAAAGGTAAGCTTTCCACAAGGCTAAACATGTCACGTTCTTGCCTGCTTACAACGGAGCAGAGCTCTGGATCCTGGTCCTTCTGGGTCTGGTTAGGCAAGCATTCTGCACTTTCCCCACAGCCAGTGTCCCCAAAGCCAGAGTCCCTAAAGTCAGGGCTTCCCCTCTCCACACCTGCCCCACTCTGTAAGTTTCCTCTCCTGGCTCTCCAGCCGCTCCCTGCCAGCCCCAACTGTGGCTGTTAAGGTGCTGTCTCCAGGCTAAATACTTAGCTTATTAAAAATGCAGCCTCCAGTGCAGGTGAAATGGCTCAGTGGATGCTTGCTGCCAAGCCTGATTACCCGAGTCCGACCCACATGGTAGGAGACAGCTAATTCTCACATGCCACTTGACTTCCACATGCACACCATGACAAGCATGTCCCTTCGCCTCCTAATCAATACGTGTAATTTTTTAAAACTGCAGACACCAGTCCCACCCCATGGTTTTAATTCATTGTGTCTGGGTAGAGTTCTGTGTAAGGCGGAGATGGTTCAGTGTTAACGTCTTTAGACAGATCACCTTGAATCTACTCATCCGTTCGATGACCGCTGGTGTCCAATGTGCTCGACGTGGACAAGGTCCCTCCCACGGCTTGTGTTCTTTAACAGCAGACGGCTGCACACAGATAGATCATACAGTGGCAGCAAAACCCCAGGATGTCTAGCCCAGTGGAGAGCGCACCAAGGGCTGAGAGACCCTTGTGAGGACGTGGTATTGCGCACAGACTGCTTCTGGTTACATTCCCAGCATTCCCAACCACCTGTAACCCTAGCTCCAGGGTATTCAATGCCCTCTTCTGGTCTTTCTGGGCACCTGCATGCATGTGGTACATATACATACAATCAGGCTGTATACAAGTATTAACAAGAAAAGAATATTTAAAAATACATCTGCAGATGCAAAGAGAATTGACTCAGGCTACATGCAGGCACTGTTATTTCTTCTCAGGTTCTGCTTTGGGTGAAGCAGACAGCCATACAGAGTGGGCTGACATCCAGAAAAAAATCATCCCAAAGGGACAAAGCGCTCTGGAGTCAGACCTGGAGCTTGCGTTTCAGGATCGGGCTGCCAAGCTCGGAAAGTCCATTAGCAGACTGATCGTTGTGGCCTCGCTCATCGACAAGCCAACCAACCTAGGAGGTAAAGTCATCTACCGTTTGCGGCTGTCTGTTCCACACACAGTCTCTGAGGCAGGCTTCAGAGGAAAAGCTGGGATGGTGTGAACCCTGTGACATGCTGGAGGCAGTCTTGGTAACGGGCTGTTCTGTTCAGGGCTGTGCAGGACCTGTGAGGTATTCGGGGCTGCGGTACTTGTTGTCGGCAGTCTTCAGTGTGTCAGCGACAGACAGTTCCAGCACCTCAGTGTCTCTGCAGAGCAGTGGCTTCCACTGGTAGAGGTGAGTGTGAAGTCGCTTGCTGGGTCCTGTATTTGTGAAGATGTTTTGGCGTGGTAACTTTATGCCAGTTTCTCAGTGTAATCCTTCTGTACCAAGTTCCAGGTTTAGTTTGTGACCTGCGGTAGTGTGGCAGTCCCCTTAGCTGCCAGTCAGCAGGCTGTGATATAGAGGGAATCTTCCCGATGCTGTCGGGTTTGAGTTTTAGTGTTTTGTCCGCTCTCTCACTTCACAATGGGACGATTTCATATTCTGTTCTTCTCAAACTGCCACTAAGGTGAGACCATCCCAGCTGATGGATTATCTGCAGCAGAAAAAGGCGGAAGGCTACACTGTCATTGGTGTGGAGCAGACCGCGCTAAGCTCAGACCTGGCCCAGTACCGCTTTCCTGAGAAGTCGCTGCTGCTGTTGGGGTGAGCTGATTCTCTGGTCCATGTCTCTTCTCTAGGCTGTTGTATGACTTACCCTGCTTCCTGTCGCACAACTTCCTATGAGCTTATTATAGCATTTATGGGGACCTGCTGGTTTTCCTTTTCTCACCTGGCTGTTTACTAGTAAACCCGATATTGGCCTTTGTAATGTCCCTTACTTACTGGAATCCAGGTGGATGTCATTTATCTGTCTCCAATAGTAACATTCAGGACTCCTAAAAAATAAGAGTAAAAGGTATTTCCCTGTAATACAGGGAAATTAACATGACTTGCTCCGGTTTTCTTCTGCAGAAACGAGCGGGAAGGAATCCCAGCCAACCTGATCCAGCAGCTGGATGTGTGTGTGGAGATCCCTCAGCAGGGCGTCATCCGCTCGCTAAATGTGCACGTGAGCGGAGCTCTGCTGATCTGGGAGTACACCAGACAGCAGCTGCTCGGGTGTGCAGAGCCACCGTCCTGAAGGCTGGGCCTCACCTGCGGTCTCTCACGGTGCTACGGATGGTGACTTCTGTAACCATCTGGACTAACGAAATATTCTGAGATGTCCTGGGATTATCTTCATGTCTCTAGCCTTGCACCTCAATGCCAAAATCTTTTCCTGTGCCTTAAAGTATATTTATTTATATATATATATATATCATATACATATATATCATATACATTGATATATATCATATACATTGATTATATATATAGTCCCCTTTTTAGCTAACCTTTTAAAATATTTTAAGAAAGGAATTTTTAAGATCTGTTCTTCCTAGAGACTGGTATTGTCTAAAGTTGTTATTTATGTGTACCTAATGCCCTTCTGTTTTGCTGCAGCAGCAGAGGGAAGGCTTTGAGAGGCTCCTGCCTCTCCCTGCTCTTAGGCACCTGTGTATTCCTGCTGAGGGAGGGAACACATGTGGCAAGACGTGGATGAGCTCCAATGACATTCTTTATCCTCCAGTCCAAAGCTTCATTTCCAAAGCCACGAACTGAGCCCTCATTGTTCGTGTGAGGTTTAAGTGAGATTTGTCCTATACAGTTGGAAATGTTTCTGAGGACTATAACCATCACCCCCGTGCCGTTGAACCACTCCTGTGAATCCCTACTGAAACCAAGACTGGAACCCATGAATGCTTTCTGTTCAGATAAGTGCATTATTCAATGGTAATCATTATCATCATCCAGCAAGGAACTTGTTTATCACTGGAACCCTTTGAGTAATACTCAAATTTCTCCTGAAGTTTTGATCTGCAACAGTGTTTCGAACATAGACCACCACATCTCCACACCCCCACTTCCTCCAGATGCTGTTCCTGTGGTCTGAGATAACCTACATTATCCATCTGGCTTCTTTCAGGTAGCTGAGCATGTCGGGTGTTGTTAGTATTCCATCCATCACTGGGATATAGTACTTCATCTCCTCTTGCCACCAGCATCTGGTTTTACGTGACTGAGTGATGCTGCGGGTTTTGCTTTCAGTTCATTTGGTGAGGCACCTAGGAGTGGGGCTGATGGGTTAAAGGTCAGCGTGTTTGACTGAAAATCTCTGTAGCAGGCTTTTCTAGTTTACAGTATTGCCAAGAGTGACTTGTTCTGCATACCATCATCACTTGGTATTATCAGACTTTAAGCTATTCTAACAGGTATCTAGTAATACATCTATATGGCATTAATTACCATTATTCCAATATTTAATAAGGAAGCTCTTTTTAGATATTTGTCTTCTGTTGCATTTTCTTTTGAGAAATAGATATTCACACAATTTGCCCACTTTTTAAACAAGATCATTTTTCTTAAGAATCATGAGTTTTGTTTTTATTCTGGATTCAAGTTCTTCAAGAAATAATGTGATTTGGGAGTACTGTTTCCATGTTTGTTACTGTTACACTTTTGGGAGCCCATCCTTAGGCATTTTTTTACTCATCTTGGAATAGACCCAGTTTTCCCTTCCCGATCTACATATTTTTCTTCGTCTTACTGAACTAGGTAGCAACCCAGGTATTTGTCTGATCACCAAGGATATCTGAACAAGTGTTTTATCATTAGTTAAGGCTTCTTCCGACTTCACTGTGTAGTTTCTGTATTAAAATACTAACTGCCAGAAGCACAGGGAATAAACTGTCTTAGCTTTTATTTATTTTATGTGCAACTACATTTGCCTATATTTAAACTATGCAGCTTTTATTCCAAAGGGGGAAAGGAAGATAAACCATGTATTTTTATAATAAACTTTTTATATAATAATTTTATGCTTTTTCTTAAGATACACCCCTCACTAAATTAAGGCAGTCCTTCGTAGTTTGAATGACGAGATCTTCTGTCTGTCTTAGTAACTGCGGTTTACAGAGAAACAAGAGCTGATGCGCACTGTGCTTCAAGCTGCTTTTGTCCTGGAATCATTTCTCAAAAGTCCAAAGGAATAATTTCCACTTGTGTGAAAGTCCAGAAGGAGCCTAGGAATTTTCAGTTGACTGTGAAGACTGGAATCCTCCTGCTTCAAATTTTTCCTTGAATTTTAAGTAGTCTCTTCTTTTGTCAAAATATTTTATCTATTGAGACAAAAAGACCTGACATTAGAGCAAATTATGCGGCTCAGGCAAGCAAAAGCACAGATTTAAATGTAACATGCTACTCAGTATCAATGGTATTGAAGCAGAATTGTGGTTTGTATTCTGGGGTCCAGAGTCAGGGGTCCAGTAAGCTTCTAAGAAGCCTGAAGAACCATGAGTTTATCCCCTCACGGCTAGTGTTTCTGTTTAGTCTCCAAACATCCTGGGAACTTAGGAAACAGTTTTATGCACACTGGAGTCTAGTGGCCGCTCTTGGTCAGGTCAGTTTTACAGACAATTGTTGGTTATAGGTTCGGTCTATCAGACAGCCCTAGCATTTCTGTCAACTCTGTTTTGTCTATCTCCCCAGATGTGTTTCTAGACAAATGACTAACGAGTCACACATTATGAAGACTTGGCTTTAGTTTTTAGTCACAGCCTCCCCTCTTCATGGGGCGGGATACTGACCAAGCACCTGGAGACAGGACAAATGCAGGACCCCTCCCATGTGCACGGGCAGACTAGGAAATGCTGCTCTTGTTAAAAGCCTTCAGCAGATGTCTGGATGGACCCCCTGCCTGAATACCTACTTGTTCACTGAGAAACCCTGTTCTCTAGCATAGCAGGCAGATTTGTCCCTTACAGTTCCAACTGGAAGAATGGAACACCCTCCTGCCCAGAAGGCACCTTCTCATAGGGCAGCAGCCCTGACTGCTAACCCAGGTGTAGGTTTCAAACATAGTTTCTGGACATGATGTTCAATCTTTAACTTCATGGGAAACAGGATCTCAGTTCAGATTGGGTAAGGTCGTATACATCTCCACAGAGCCTGTCACAACACTGCTTCATCTGAAGCCTAATCCTTCCCTTCCCCTCAAGTCCCTTTGGTTTGATGGTCTCTGTGGTGTTTGACAACGTATTCACAATGTTCAGTCTGTCAATCTTGAACCAATTGCACTAGAATGGGTGCTACATAAAGGATAGAAGATTAAAAAACATATGATATCCCTCACATTTTGTGGCAAAAATTATTATTGTAACATTTGTCAGGAATCAGTGCCCCAAGGGACGATTGCATTAAAAGGTACTTTATTTTAGGCATTCCATCCCAACTTAAATGGGGTGGGGCGAACCATACCTTCTACAGATATCTTCTACAGGACTGATGACTAACCAGAATCTAACTATGGAGAGGTTTGAATGCTGCCAAGTCTGTCTTTAGCCTTCTTAATCTCTCACCCTCCTCCGAGACTGACATAACACCCCGGTGACAGGTGAAACCTTTTGTAATGTTTTAACAGACCACTAGCTTCCAACCAGAAGGCTAAGAATATCATCAGACAGCAGAGACTTTCTTCCTTTGCTGTAACAAACTTACCTGATGTTTCCACCCATGTATTTGAAAATTGTATTGACTTACGGCTTTTGTTTCCTTCTATAAGACTGCATGAAACCTCTGCCATATTTGGGGGAAAACCTCAGTTATATTTGGCTACAAAGCAGACTAACCCTTGAAGTGAGAGCAGTATTTTAGTGTTGACAACATCTTGTCCAACAACAAAGCACCTCTTGGGGCTTTTCTCACATCCTGAACCTGTGGATGTACCAGCCACCCAGAACCCTGGTTCTCTTGTCCCTGTTCAGCACAAGCCTGAATCTTTTTCAAGGGACCTTAGTTCGAATCCCCTCGTGCACCTCAATGGCTGCCTCGTCCTGGAGAAATGTTTCTCCTCTCTGATGCATGGCTCCCACTGCATAAATCTGGATGCAACACCTCCCAAGACTGAATAAAAATCCTAGCGAATAAAAGCAAGTGTCTCAGAAGACATTCTTCCCATGATCCTCCATTTCCTCCCCACCCTCTCACACACGTGTGTCTTTGGACACACCTCTCAGTCTTTATAGGAGTCTAGGACAGAGGCTAGGACAAGGTGAGGGCAAAGAACTGATACTCAGTGAACCAGACTGTTGAATAAGACGGGGCTTGAGGGGAGGAGCTGTGAGAAACACTATGGATGCCTGCAGAAGCCACAACACTGTCCCTTCTCCAGAGTCTGGTAGCGCACTGTCATTTCTCCACTAATACCAACTAAGTGGCGACTTCCAACGCGTGACCTTGTCTGTCACTCAAAACCTACCCCGAGGTGAGGGTGCGCGCAGGGGACGTGTCGCAGCCCCACGGGACTTACCCACTGCTGGGGACAGCTGGCCTCGAACGAGCTCCTCAGCTTCTGGCACCGGGCCGCGTCCTCCGCATAGTCGTCCAGGCAGCGCCAGTACAGGTCGCGCGCGCCCCAGCATGCCTGCCTTTCCTTCATGGACGGGGCTGCCATTCCTGCAGAGGTCACGCGGGGAAACCACGTGACATGCAACCCGAGGATCGGCTTACGTGGGAGCGCGGTGCGGACTGTGGTTCCCGTGCGGCTGTGTCGTCCCTGCAGGTTCACGGACTTCACAGGGAAACTCAAGGCGAAAGTGCCGCCGCGGACTGACCTATCCCGGCCGCCGTCGGCAAATGAGAGGGCGGAACTTCCGGCCGAGTCCTTTCCCTGGCGGGTAATTTCCGGCCACAGGGGGCGTGGCCTGTGGGCAGAAACTAGTGCCTGCTTGGTACCGCCCTCGACCTGGGAAAAGTGCTTTGTAACTGAGGAGGGACCCAGAGTGAGCAGAGGTGGCTGTGCTGGCCCCGTGCTCCGACCTAAGCGTGTGGTGGGAAGGAGATAGCTCTCCAGAGAGTGCCGATTCCGGGTGAGGGTGAAGCCGAGGTTGGCCATGCTGGAGGCTCCCTGTGCCTTCCTTAGGGAAACCCTGTAGGTTTTCAGGGTGTGCAGTGTGATTCTAAGCCTCACCATAGATGGGACATATACCCCAGAGATCTAAGGACTTTAACAGGGATGACTTTACCTTATCAATGTCAGTTGATAAAAAGGTAGAGCATTATGTAAATATGACTGATGGCTATTAAAAAAGGATGAAAGAGCCTTAGATGAGTTAAGCTGAAAATGCAAATATATTTTAAAGATTATTTATTTTATCTTTATGGCTGCAATTATGACTATGTACCAGATATAGGTTCATTAAGAGCAGGCATGAATGAAATGGGAGATAAAAGCAGGTGGCATTTCATAGCCGGCCACAGCTGTCTATATATCTCTTCCTGACTCCATGATCAAGAATTCATTGGTAGCTGGAAACTGACCACCATGCAACACTCACTGTGCAAAAAGCAAGCCAGAATTCTGCTTTAGTCTAGTCTGGAGACAATTTACTAACACACAACTGCATCAAACATTGAGAAAGGAAAGCCAAGTTGAGATTTTTGGTTTTTTGAAAAAAAAAATAAAATTAACAAACATTTGGTGAGAGAGAAATTAACAGTAGCAATTTCAGTAGTGAAGTTTATCTCTGTAGATGACAAAGTTAGAGGATCTTTTAAACAATTGAGTGCAAGTAAAGTTTATCAAAGTGTACAGTTTCCAGAGAGATGGTGCTAGTAAGAAATTTAAATTTGCACTGACTGAAAATCTTTCTACAAATTCCAGATAGTTCCACCAGGAGGTTCCTCTCGACTTTTAATTAAATCTAATTCTATGTAATTAAATTAAATTTAATTAAATCTAATTCAATTCTACTTGTATTCTTGCTACTGTTAACCTGTACTAGTTACAGAACCTCCCAAACTCTGAAATAACAAACTCTTTGGAACTCATTGATTTAAAGGGGGGGGGGGACAGAAGGAGAGAGGGGAGGGAGAGAGGCAAAATGATATGATAATGCTTTATATTTATCACTTAACTAAGAAGCTTTGTTGTAGAAGGATTAATGTACATGATTATGGGTGCCATCTGAGTCTTTGTTGAGGGTGTTAGACATTATACATTGTATGTTCCTCAGTGCCTTTCCAATATCCAAAAAAAAAAAAAATGTATTCAAAATTCTGGTGAACCTGTATGAGAACGTATGATTTGGGGGTTGAAAAGTAATTTTTAAAAATTTATTATTTTGTATGCATGGGTGTACTGCATGTGTGAAGCCTTGAAAATAATTTTTTTTTTAGCCACACTCATCAACACAAAACCAAACAACATCATGAAACGGATAGAAAAGACAAGTCACTATGCAGGCATTCAAATACACCTACAAACAGTAAGAAATAGAAACCTTTTTCCTTCAAGGTGCAGAAGACAGATGCAGCACTGTTGAGAAAATGAGCAGTAAATGTAAATACTGATGTCCTTATTGGTTACCACAGTAATATATGTAAATACTGATGTTCTTATTGGTTACCACAGTAATATATGTAAATACTGATGTTCTTATTGGTTACCACAGTAATATATGTAAATACTGATGTCCTTATTGGTTACCACAGTAATATATGTAAATACTGATGTTCTTATTGGTTACCACAGTAATATATGTAAATACTGATGTTCTTATTGGTTACCACAGTAATATATGTAAATACTGATGTCCTTATTGGTTACCACAGTAATATATGCAAATACTGACAGCCTCATTGGTTACCACAATAAATGCAAATATTGACAGCCTCATTGGTTACCACAGTAATATATGCAAATATTGACAGACATCCTCACTGTAACCACAGCAATATATGCAGATACTGACATCCCCACTGGTAACGACAGCAATATATACAAATACATCCTCACTGGTAACCACAGCAATATATGCAGATATTCACATCCACTACAGTATTAAGGATAAATACATAAGTAGTAAAACCATAAAGAGCGGCAAAGATTATCACAACTGTTTCTAGGGCAAGGAGAGATTTGATCTGGAAGGGCACAGAGACTGAACGTGAAGCCCTTGGGTTCTGCTCCTGGACCTGGATGCGTTTGCTTTCTAAGCACTCTTTTAACCAAGCGTATGTTTTATCTTTTTCTGCTTGAATTGTGTGCCCAGTTTTTAATAGAACGAGTAATTGGCCCAACAGAGGTGATCATTGTTGGAATTGACCTACAGAAGGATAATAATGGCCATTACAAAGAGCTTGATTACTAAATTTTAATGTGTTTACCATCTTATATGTTCTTTCTGGCCAAAAGTCAGCCCAAGAGAGTCCTGGCTAAAAGTATAGGCCCAAGAGAGGTTATCATTGTTAGGATTGATCTACAGGAAGATAATTAAAACCATCATATAAAATATGATTATTTTACTTTAACGTGTTTACCATCTTATCTGTTCTTGAGCAGTGTCTAGTGCTAAATACCACTCATGCAGTCACACAGTTCTTCTTTGTCTGTGATAGGGGCTGAGGCAGAGAGGAGACATACTGCCAAAGCAAGCGCCACAAGATGTCAGGTGTGCTGTTCCCAGCCACGGTGTGAAATGGAGAGCCAGTGAAGAGAGGTCAGGGGAGAGGGCGGAAGGCAGGCTGTGCTGGCAGTTCCAGCCACAAGAAATCATGAGAGTCACCCAGTCTAAACTGAGTGGATCCCCACACTCCTGGTGGGCAGGGCAGGACAGACTCAGTCGTACTGAAAACAAGGGTGTTGTTTTTCTGCCGCTGCCCACAGACTTTTATTTATACTCTGTTTTTCAAAGCAGTTATCAGAGACACCTACTCAGGAACACAAATGGGACAGACTCCTTGACTCCAAGTGTTGCCACACACCCTTCTGAACACCGGGTCCATCTGTCCTGGTGTTTTCCTTTTGTTAACTGGAGATGAACTGCGAGGCTCCCCCTCCCCTCCCTCTCTCCTTCTCTTTGCCTTTCCCCCTCTCCCTCTTATTCTCCTTGGTGAGTTGATCTAACAGCTTCAGTTACTATTTCTGTCAGAAAGGCAAGGCAAGACCAGGTTTGGGCTTTAAAATAAACATTCCTTTCTCAGGACCCCAGTGGACATCTCCACTAATTTATTTTTGAAACGTCTGCACTGGGTCTGTCTACTCGTCTCCTGTCTTTCATCTATCATCTACCCCCTATTATTAAATCGTCCATTGACTCTCTCTCCATCCCTATTATTTGTGCCTATCATCTGTTGTTGCTGTTTCTACTTTTGTCTCTGTGTATCTAGCCGGCTATTAATTATGCATGCACGCACATTTTATTATGTGTATGTTTTTACCCATTCATTCATCCCGTCATATAGCCATATATATATACATATATATATATGCATCGTGTATATATATATGCATCGTGCTGTCTACTCAAACCCGCAAATGTTGCCAGTCTGACATTATCTGTTGATACTGAAAGCAGCTGATTACAGCATACCACCTGACTGTGGGCTTTACTACTATTCGTATTTATTTTCTAGCACTTGTTACTGTGGTTTGGATATGGTAGGAAATGTGCCCCTCTAAGGTTCATGTGTTGAATGATTGCTCTCTTGTGTGGTGATGTTAGGAAGTGGTGCGATGTGGGGCCCGGTGGAATGCTGCAGGGCGGGAGGGGGCGGGGCAGGGGGCGGGGAGAAAGTAGAGGAAACCCTGAGCGGATGAAATTCTTGTGTGCTGTTGGGGGCGTGGCAGAGTCAAGGACCACAGTGCCTCCAACCGGTGAAGGAATGTCAAAGCGTTCCCTCCTGATCTATGTGAATGTCCACCGTAGCTCCCCACCCAGACATTTACTGCTTAAAAGACTGCGACCCTACAGAGACTCTTCCTCTCTAAACCTGTCCCTTTGATCCTAGTTGTGTGCTTGCCTCCCAGTGATGACCCTGCCTGTCTGTAAGCTACAGTAACAAACACACGGAGTTTTTTCATCTGAGAACCCAGTCCAGCAGCACCCTGTCTGTCTGTGTGTCTGTACGTGCAGCTGTCTGTCATTTCTTCATTCCCTTACTGCCCAGCCAGGTCCAACTCCCTGGATCCTTGATGGACACAGCAGAACGCCATCAGGTCACTTGATAGGTACATTGTCCTCTTGAGGGATGAAGGTAGCTCTCGTGAGTCGCTGAGCAGTTCTCTCGAGTGAACTATTGTAAGAGAGAAAGACCGACCCCTCCCTGTCCCGGCACCTTCTCTCAACTGTGATAATACCATTCTATCCTCCATGGTGCAGAGCACACGTCGGACACACCGGACTTGCAGTCTCCCACACTGTCAGCTAAATAAATGGCTTTCTTTACCAATTACATTGTATTTTGTTACAACAATGGAAAGCAGACAGGTGCGGTCCTAACAGCTCACAGCTGGCTCTTTGGTCGTTTAAACAGTGTTTCAACGTGTCGCTTCCTTCCTCATTCACATTCCTGGGCTTGAACTTCACTAACTTGGCTGTTCTTGGCATTAACTCACCCACCTTCTGGAGCATTTCCTTGCTGCCTTTATCCCCAGTCCTTTATTTTTCTCATTTGTGTCATTTGGTTTCAGTTTTAGCTCTTAAACATCGAGTTCAGCGCCTTCAGAACTCTTATGTGAGTGTCCCTAACTTTTTTGTTTATTGGTTTTGTTTTTGTTTTGTTTTTTTGAGACAGGGTTTCTCTGTGTAGCCCTGGCTGTCCTGGAACTCACTCTGTTGACCAGGCTGGCCTCAAACTTAGAAATCCACCTGCCTCTGCCTCCCAAGTTCTGGGATTAAAGGCATGTGCCACCACTGCCTGGCTGTTTATTTTTTGACATAGTCTTCTGTACAGCCCACACTGGCCTGTACAGTAGGCTGGCCTTGAACTCCTGATTCTCCTGCCTCCACCTTCTAAGTGTGGGGATCACAGATATGCCTGGGTACATTCAGCCTGGGTCTCTGACTTGATGGTGACCATGACCTCTCTCATTTTCACAGACTCTGGAAATGTATGGAATTAGCCCAGCATCTAGGTGGGTTCTGGTAGGTTTCAGGCAGGAGTTGGAAGAGTTCATGTTGCTTACAGCTTGTATGTAGAAGTCAGGAGCCATGCTGAGACACAGTGTATCCTGTCTTCTATTTTGACAAATGAATGCTCATAGGGCAACATTAAAAGCATGTGTAAAAGCATTAGTGTTTAATAACTAAAAATTGCCAAATATCAAAGTTGTTTATCTGAGTTAAATTAATATTGCCATATCTAAGAGTCTTGTCATTGGGTCACTGATATTTAATAATGTGATAATTTATCTAGATATACAGGCTTATTCTTCAAAATATATTTTCCTTCATTTTAGAAAAAAATATAGCTAAAAGAAAGTTTCAAACAAATCTAAAATAATAATATCCAATAATAAAATAATTTGTTCAAAGTACTTAAAACTCATACATTCAGAGAAATATAAATTGAAGTAAATGTAAATTGAAAAAGTTAAAGTATGATACATATTTTTACACTATAGTGATAAAATATTCAAACAACTCATCAAAATATAAAAAGGCAAAATGGACAATAAAATCAGTTTAAGAAATAAAAGAGAAAATTTTATGTAGAACTTTATGAAATTTAGTTAAATATTAGATATTTTTATTAAAAAGCATCTAGACCTTCACAGGGACTTTGAAAAAAGTGTTACGATGTGTTCGCTCTTACAGTGCCTCCCTCCCAGGGCACCTGTTGCGGACCGCATAGACCACATACCTGCAGAATCCTGGCTGGGAATGCTATCTCACTCCTCTGCTTTACCTGCATTGTAAACAGACATGGCTCCTCCCAGGCTAGCCCATTTGCATAGCAAACCCGCTAGGGTTTAAACCTGGGCAGCAAGCCCTGACTGCCGACCTCCCATTGCCCCAGCTCTGAGCAGAACAGCACTGTCCTGTTCTGAGCACCGAGTTTGTCTAGAGCCATGCAGGATCTGATGCCAATCTTACCCACGCTCACTCGGTAGACACTTAACCCTATAGTTTCTATCTCCTCCATTTCTTTTCTACCCTCTGGAACCCTTCAGCATTTCTGACCTTTCGGTTTTCAGGACCTGAGGTGAGAAAGAAAATAAGTACTTAAGCTGTATCTCAAGTTAATCTGTTTCCAAAACACCGTTGAGATGCTGACAGGAAACACAGCTGCCCAGCGCTAGGGCTGCTCACAGCGAACAGGTGAACCAGCGACCCTCTGCAGGCTCAGGCTGCCCACGTCTCCCCCTTCTCTCATGGTCTCCCCATTGAGACTCCATGCTTGCCACCACCACCCTGCACCCAGTACCCAGCATGCTATTTCTTCCTATTGTAAATAATATGGGCCCGTTCCTTTTAAGTCCACCTGTTTTCTTTCTAGCCACAAAACACACAGTTAACATGAGCTTCTCGATATGTGAGGCAATTACTTGGTTCCAGAATGAGGACAGTTAATGACAATAAGAACCAGACACGTGAAGCCATGTCCTGCCAGCCCACATCAGGACAACCCTTTTAGTATTTTTGTCACCGTATCAATGGTAGTGACCTCACGGATAGAAGCTAGAGCACTGTCCTCTTTGGGTGGTGAAGCCTGTGTCCAGTCAGCTCTAGGCTCTCATTGTATTTGTGCACAGACCAAAGACTTGAGTTTTCATTCCATCTCATTTTCCTCAAATTGTTTTGGACAAAGAGGATTTCAAGTATTTATTTAACTTCAAGAAACAATTGAAACAGCTCCTGTCTTACATTTGGAAGTTAATCAAAGGACAACCAAGTTGCCAAGACCACTAACACAGGCAACAAAGAAATTGTCTTAGTTAGGGTTTTACTGCTGTGAACAGACAACATGACCAAGGCAAACTGAGAGTTCTACATCTGAAGGTTGCTAGTGGAATACTGGCTTCCAGGCTGCTAGGGTGACAGTCTTAAACCCATGCCCACAGTGACACACCTACTCCGACAAGGCCACACCTTCTAATCCTGGCACTCCCTGGGCAAAGCATATACAAACCATCACATTCCACTCCCTGGCCCCTATAGGGTTGTTCAAACATAAGTCTATGAGGACCATACCTAAATGTAGCATAATGCAAAGATACATTTTGTCCCACTTCCAAAGTCACTATAGTCTATAGCAGTCTCAACAATGTTAAAAGTCCAAAGTTCCAAGTATCTTCTGAGATTCATCCAATCACTTACCTGTAATTCCCAAAGCAAGACAGGAAACCATCTGAGCAAACTCCAAACTCGGCATCTCCAAGGCTGATGTCACCAGTCTTCAGATCTCCAACTCCTTTCTCATCTTTGTTGATTGCAACAAACTTCTTTCTCCTGGGCTAATTCCACTCACTGTTAGAAGCTTTCCTCAGCAGATAGCCCGCAGCTGTGGCATCTCCAATATCTTGGGGTCTCCAAGGCAACTTCAACGTTACAGTTTCTTGTTTCAAAGTCTGGGATCTACATATAATCTTCTGGGATCCTCCAAATGGCTGGTGTCACTTCTCCAGCTCTGCCCTCCGTAGCACTCTAAGCTCAGGTTGATCCACTCCACTGCTACTACTGTTCTTGGTGGTCATCCTTGGTACCGGCATATCCAATACACTGGGGTCTTCCTCTGCAACAAGGCTTCACCAATAGCCTCTCATAGGCTCTCTTTATGGTGCCAAGCCTCAACTCCTTTGCATGACCCCTTCAGTCCTGGACTGTCAACTGTAACCGAGGCTGCACCTTCACCAATGGTTTTCCATGGCCTCTCACAGTGCCGAGCCTCAGCTGCTCTTCATGACCCCTTCATGCCTTCAAAACCAGTACCACCTGGGTGGCTCTTATACATTTCCAAGTACAGCTGTAGCATGAGGTACAACCTTGGCTATCTCTGGAACACAGCTTCTTTGTGCTCTCAGAAAACACTTCCCAGATTTTATCTCAGTGAAGCTGGTCTCTTTTAATCACCACTTTCTTAGCTCCAGCTAGCTAGCATCAATGGTCCCAGTAGTCCCTTTTATTCTGAACTCTAAAGTCAGAGCCAAATGACCAAAGCTGTTGAGTTCGGCTGCTTCCTGGGGCTGGAATGTGGCCCCCTTGTTATATTACATCATCACCTGCTTTCTGTTTTCCATCTCCTTCACTGCCTAAGCTTGGCTGTCCTGGAACTTGCTCTGTAGACTAACTTTGAAGTCAGAGATCTGCATGCCTGTCTTGTGGGATTAAAGGTGTATACCACCAGGTCTGGGTCTAAATTCGGCTGGGTAGGATCTTGCCCCAAAGTCCAACTCCCTTAATCTGCTATCTCCTAGAACACAGAATTGGGCTCCGTTTCACTTCCTGGTGCCACTTTAATACTCAAACCATATATTATATATTTTTCCTTTTTTAGCTTGCTACGCTTGTTTAAAATGTTCTTCATAAGATGTAACCAGAGAACAAAGTCTATGATGGGCGTTTCTGAGACTTCCTTTGTCAATGCAATTAATCTGAGTCTCTTCACCTTAGCCTCAGGCAGACTCCAGACAAGGGCAAAAAGTAGCCACATTCTTCACCAAAATATCACAAAAACAGTCTCAAGGCCGCATATTGAAATTCTCCACTGAAACCTCTTGGGTCAGGTCTGCACAATTCAAATCACTCTCAGTAACAAAGTCTTCCATATTCCTACTAGGATAGCTCATTAAGCCCCATCTAAAGAATTCTACTGCTTTCCAAATCCAAAGTCCCCAAATCCACATTCTTCCAAACAAAAACATGGTCAGATCTATCACAGCAATACTCCAGTCCCTGGTACCAACCTCTGTCTTAGGGTTTTACTGCTGTGAACAGACACCATGACCAAGACAACTCCCATAAAAACAACATTTAGTTGGGGCTGGCCTACAGGTTCAGAGATTCAGTCCAGTATCATCAAGGCAGAAGCAGGGCAGCATCCAGGCAGGCATGGAGCAGGAGAAGCTGAGAGTTCTACATCTTCATCTGAGGGCTGCTAGTGGAAGACTGGCTTCCAGGCAGCTAGGATGAGGGTCTTAAAGTCCATGCCCACAGTGACACACCTACTCCAACAAGCCACCCCTTCTAATCCTGGCACTCCCTAGGCCAAGCATCTACAAACCATTACAGACAGTTCAGCCAGGTAGACTTGAGAGATGGGTAGCTATTTTATGGGAAAAAAAAGTAGCATTTGGGTCGAGCTTTAGAAGATGAATAGAGTTTTCAGAGAAGGCGAGGGACAAAGCAGTCGAAGTAATAGGAGACTCCCATCTCATCCTGGTCAGAGTAGCAGGAATCAGAAAAATAACGCGCTGGTGAGGATGCACACTGGAGGGAGCTTTTGCAGGCACAACAGAAATCTGTAAGGTGGGACTTAAAGAAGCCAAACACGGAGCTTTTGTATGACCAAATCTACCCCTTTTCAGTATTTATCCCAAGACTCCTGAGTCAACATACCACAGAGATCTCACACATCCGTGTTTACTGCATACTATTTATAAGAGCTAAGTATGGGTCAACCCATGTACCCAACCACCAAGGAATGGATAAGGACAGTGTGTGGACACAACAGAATCACTTTCATCCACAGAGAAGGAGGTTACACGGTTTGTAGGCGAGTGGATGAAACTGAAGACATTCCTAATAAGTGAATTGCGTCAGTCTCAGAAAGACCCATTCTCCATATTCTCTCATTTGTGCTCTGGATTTGACAGACACATAAAATCAAATGTACCGATGGATAACTTGCAAATAAATTTGAAATCAGGGGGCAAAACGACTGATGGGAGACAGGCTCAAAGGTACTTTGCACTTGCACAAAAATGCCTTACATAACTGTTCTTGTCAGCTCTGTTGCTGTGGTAAACACCGTCAGCTCACAGGTTACAATCCATTGTTGAGGGGAGTTCAGGGAGGAGCTCAAGGGAAGCAGGACTGAAGCAGATACCACAGAGGAAAGCCGGTGAGGGTTCTTTGTCTCTGGTTTGCTCAGCTACATTTCTTAAGCATCCCCAGCCCACCTAGCTAGAGATGACACTTCGCACAGTGACCTGAGCCCTCCTATGTCAACTAGCAATCAAATTGCCCATAGACATCATGATCTGGGCAACTCTTCAGGTGCAGTTACCCTTTCTAGGTATATGCCAAGCTGTCTTATGAAGCTGTAACAGTAATGCTTTATAATAAATTAAAAAAATCAATAAAACAGCGGCATTTATTCTTCTTGGACTGCAATAATACAACGACCATAAATTACAGCTTATAAATATAATTTATTTCTCACAGTTCTGAAAGCTGAGATGTTAGAACTCAGATGTGAGACTGCTGAGGCCACGCCCTCCATAGCTGTGTCTCCCCCCACCCCCACATTACCGAATCTGCACCTAGGCTCCAAGCATGCCAGAACAGAGAGGCTGAAATGCTACAGATCCAGAGCCTAACCAAAATTTATCTTGGGCTATCTTTAGACTCTTTGATAGCCACTTACTGCCCACCTCTGTGTCTGACCTAACATTCTTACGAATGTTCTGTAAGGCCTTTGGAAAGTACAAACGGATCCCCAGATCCCACCAACCAAAAAGATTGCCATCAGGTAGAATCTGAGGCCAATAGCTGCAGTTTCCCTGCTACACGCCACCCACTTGATGGTCCCACTCGTGGCTTTGAAAAGTGTCTTGATTTATAGCTTTCTTTATTCTGTTATGAGCAAAACTTCATGAAAATGTTAACACACTGTAACATGGTAATTAGGATCAACTGAATCTGTTTTCCTGGGCCATGGTCACTTATAATTGGCTCCAGAATAAAGTATCTCTTGTCTCCTTTGAGGCAAGAGCTTTTTATTTTTCTATTCCTTCTTTCTTTCCTTTATTTTTTTGCTTTTTTTGCACTGACATGGATAAATGTAACTCTTTTAGTGTCACTGCTGTTCCTATAAAGACCTAGAAAATTTACAAGATCGGAGACGTGTTTGCTTTAATTTATTGGAGTAAAAATAAAAAGTTTCTAATGTGGCATAGGGAAATAATGAGACAGTTTCAATGTGGCTAAGAAGCATGATTTTTTTTTTTTTGGTCTAAGTAGACCTGAATGTTCTGTAATTTTAAAATAATCATCTAAGCGTGCCAGCATGGGTCCTTAGTCGCCTAGGCAATAGTACAGGTTTCCATGGAAACGCATGGGTCTGTATCAAAGAAATACCTTGATTTTTTTAATGGCAGGAATGAGCTTCATCTAAGGAGTACCTAAACTCATTGCAGGCTGCTTAGTCTCCCCTGGTCATCGAGCTCATAGCTGTGAATGACCTTTACTGCAGAGAAATGAAAGATGCATATTTCCTAGTTACATTTTACTGTGCAGCAACCGAAGGGCAGCTAGTTTTTAAGGGGGTCCCGCATGTTAGTGTACATCTTCTCCCAAGGCCCCAGATTCTCTGCATCTTCATCTTCCAGTAGCTTGCCTGAGACACAGGAGCAAGGAGGGGGATATGTGACTGATGCTAGCCTTGTAGACCCAGGGCTGAAGAATGGGATGGGGGAAAGCAGGAAGCAGACAGACAGATGTTCATGGAACCCCACTTGGTACCATCCAGTCTTTGACCGAGGCAACAAGTCAATATCTTAGGTCCAGATCCTTCAGTGAGCTCACATTTTAACTCATTTCAAACCCATGGACAATGACCTAACCAGCGCTGTCCAGGATGCTGAAGCTTAGATTCTGTTGGGGGGGGGGATGCATATCTCTCTCTCTTTCTCTCTCTCTCTCACATACACACACACACACACACACACACACACACACACACACACACACTCACACCACATCCTAATAAGTTCACATAATTTAAACCGCAGGGTACTAATTAAATAATTACGTAGGATGGGGTTGTGGAGAGTGATGGAGAATGCCACTTTGTAGGTGTGAGAAATCTTTGTGATGCATGTCTGAGGAGCCAAAGGAACAGGTATCAGGGACAGTGTCTTCTGTGTGAAGGGACAGACCAGTGGCAGAATGTGAGTGAGAGTAGAACAGTATGTGCTGGGAAGAATGTGGGACTCAACATCACCCAGTGGATGGAATTCCATCATCTTCCCTGACCATATCTCCAGTCCAAAGCTTCACCTGGGGTCCTACCTCACTCACATGGCACCCATAAGTAATCAGTGAATATAACCTTTGAAGTGATCAATATCAGCTCAGGACACCCAAAAACCAAGTTCTCAGCATGAAGGAGATCAATTTGCCCCGGAGGGACAAAGGGCGGAGAATAAAAGAGAAAGGCAGAAGATAGAAGATCAGAGAGAAGGGGCATTTGTCCTGGAGGGGGTAGGACACACAGGGCTGCCTTTGGATAGAGAGGAGACAGACTTGACTCATTGACAAATGGCAGTTTATAAAGGTAAAAGGGAGCCCTGTGTTAGGATGAGGTGTTTAATTTTAATTGGGCTTGTTAATTATGTGATCCAAAGCGGCTTTGGATTGCTGGATTTCAATACTTTGATAGCAGGATGTTGGCAGTCAGCCTCAGAATGAGGAAACTGCCAAATAAGGGAATAGCTATTGATAACTAGCTTCAGGAATATAATCTAATGGTTTTTAGCAAGACAGAGGGAATTGGGGAGTATGGCAAGGCTGGTCAGAGCCATGCTTGCCACGTTCAAGCTGCCCAGAGTCCCTTCATCTGGTATGGGAGCAACTGAGTTAAAGGAACTAAGTCAAAGGAAAGGGGTTTGAGAAGCTTTTCATACTGTCTCACAACAACAACAACAACAACAATAATAAAAAAAAGTGGAAGGGCTGGAGGGTTGGCTCAGCAGTTAAGAATACTTGCTGTTCTTACAGAGGACCTAAGCTCAGTTCCCAGCACTCACATAGGAGTTCATAACTATCTGTAACTCCATGGGCACTAGGCATGCAGGTGCTACACATGTATACACACGGGCAAAACACAGACATATAAAATAAATAAACCTAAAAAATAAGCAAGAGAATGTAAGACCTGTGAACAGAAAGAAGAGGGGATACTGGGGATGAAAGGGTTAAGCAGGGATGGGTGCAGGGTGTGGGAAGGAAGAGATTAGTGGGCGGTTACCAAAGTGTGAAAAAGCCCATGGAAACCTAATGCTTAATAAACTAGTTTCAAAATACAAATTAAAAAAAAAAAACCAACCCAGCAGCTTTTTTTCTCATGGCAATCCCATCTCCTCCTATGAAGACACACAGTGAGGCCAGTGACCTTGTGTTCCTGGGGTTTTGCAAGTACCTTTGCTTTCCAGTAACTCCCTCCCCAGAGCAACCTTCTCTGCTGTGTTTCCAATTCATCCTCGGGCCCTGCTTTTCCTGATGGTGGGAGCTAGGATTCCCTGCCCACTGGGCACCTTCCACTCGCTTTATTCTCAAGTTCCAGAAAGTATCCAGAGATGCTTACCAGTAAGGACTTTCCTGATTTGCTTCAGGTGGAGGAGGATGACACTGGGCTTCCTTTAATTAAAGTGACCTGGTCAAGACATCCCCATTTGTGGGGAACATGTTGAGAGCCAGTCCACCATGCTTTGCCTCTTGGCTCTGTTGGGTTCCATCCTGGTGACTCTTGAGTCACGGATTAATCTCTCTGGAACCTGTCTTTAAAGCCAGACCCATGCTAGTGTCCTGCAAGACTGTTGTATGGACTAATAAGGTCAGCTGTGGGGAAATGTTCTCTGTAAACTGGAAACAAAGTATCCACAGAGTCTGAATAGACCGGGAACGTCCTTCTTCTGTGGTCTCTAAGTGCTATTATAACATCGTGGTTTATGGTTTACTACCAGGGTATGTCGCCCAGGTATTAAACAATTTTTGCTAATCTAGTCAGGTAGAAAAATGTTCTCATCTTTGCTCAGGTTCAGAGACAAAAAGGACATGGAAGACCAAGTCACGTGGCCATTTCTAAAACGAAGTTGGGACACGCAGTCAGCTCTCTTTCTTACAGCCATGCAGGCACTTAGGACCTGGCTTAATTGATAAAAGTTCCTGAAACATAAGCTTAATTACCCGGGGTTTAGATGGTTTGTTAGTTTCATTCTCCCTATGAAGTATGCTTCTTGTCCTGTGTCAGGAACCCTTTAGGAAGAATTCACATGGTATCAGTGTCCTGAACCAAGGTTCGAGGAGACCAATCTGGACTCAGCATTTTTCTGCCCATTCACTTCCCATCTGTGAGAAAGGCTGTGGCACACTGAAGGATGCCTGTGTGTGGCCGTGGCTCCTTTTCCATTTCGACTTGCCTCTGCCTGGTCCAAGTGTGCATTCTCTGCCACAATCCTTCCCTCCTCCATCCTCCTCGTCTCCATTAAGAGGGCAGCCTGCTGTCACTCAGGCTGTGTTCAGGAATATCTGGCTGTGCTCACTACCTTGAGTTTCAAGAAACTCAAATTTCTGAAAGTGTATTTTCTACTGCTAAAGTTTTTGGGCTGGAAAGATAGATTTATGTTCTCTTAAGATGTGAAAGATACAGGGATAAGAGATTTGAAGGAAATCGAGAACAACTTTGCATATATGAGTGTGATACACTTATTGGGAATTCTAAGGAATTTAATAAGTGGTTTGGAAATTTAACAGAGGTAAAAGCTTGAGATGTGCCCCCGAGAATCTCCACTCCACCAAAACAGCCTTTAAAATAAAATGTGTTGGGACTTCAAACATGGCCCAGTTAGTAGAGCAGTTGCCTACTGTGTATGAAGTCCTGGGTTCAATTTCCAGCATTATATAAACTAAACTAGACAGGCAACAGACACCTATAATTCCAGCATTCGGGAGATAGAAATGGAAGATTTAGGACTTCAGAGTTTTCCACTGCTACAAATCATTTGAAACCAGCCCGGGCTATCTGAGACTTTGTTATCTGTAAGGTGCTGCATATAGCTATTTTCCCTAATAGCCTGGACTCTTCAAGACAAATGACTATGAGAATAAGCCTAGTTGCCTGCATCTCATCTTTCTGGGGCTGACTGGATGGCAGTTATTTAGTCTAGCTCTGGTTCAATGCATTGATGGGTTAGACTGGCTTGATACATGACTCTTCCCTGATGCCGAGGTTGAATGTCAAGAAAGGCTTTCTAGAGGTTGCCTCGAAATAATGAAAATCCTCTAATAGGGTTTTCCCAAAGGGGTAAGTTATCAAGCATAGCTTAACCCACAGCAATGCTAGGGATTTGTTTTGGAATAGCAAATCAAGAACAAGAAAGAAATTGGGCCAGGGACATGGCTCAGTGGTACGGTGCTCATGTCTGTTTGTTTGTCTGTCTGTCCATTATCTCTCACCCCTCATGATCATTTATTATGTCAGTTATTTAACAATCAATCATTATCCACCTACCTATCAATCATTTATCCATTAAATTATTCTATCCTTAATTATCCTGCCTCCAGGCTCCTGCCTTGTGATTCTTTCTGAGTTGTAAGCTTAAAACAAGTCACTTTCTCCTGAAGTTGCTTTGGTCATGGTGTTTCAGCACAGCAATAGAAACACTAAATAAATGCCAACACCGGATTTGTTACTAACTCATTCCCCAGGCCAGAGATCCCAGCCCAGGGACTGTCTCTTAGCCCTAGACTCACTCACAGACTTTGTCTTAGTAAAGTGCTTGGCCCATGTGTGGAAAGAAGAGGAGGTTGCTACAGAAAAGCTAGATTCTAATATTATGGTTTTAAAGGAAGGTAGGGATTCCTGGAAGGAGTGGAGCTCGCCAGGTAGCCTAATCAGTGAGGCCCAGGCCAGGAAAAGACCCTGTCTCAAATACACAAGATCAGAATGATAGAGGACACAGAAGGCCGACCTCTAGATTCCACATGAAGCCAAAACAGAGTTGGTCTGCAGGTGCTACCTATACGAGCCTCTAGAGGGCAGGCCCTTCCCCAGTGGGGTGGCCTCTATACCATCAGCTTCCTTAAACATTTCCCAGGTGTAGTATTTTTCTGTTATAGTCTTTCCCCAGTATCCCCAGTGGTTAAAACCCCGTGGTTTGTTTGTTTTTTACAAAAGTAAATCTCTTACCCTACCCTCACTTCAACTTGGGGCCCCTGTATTCCAAAAAGAGCAGAGTTTTAACCTTTTTTTTTAAATCAGTGAGCTGGTAGGACATTTGCTATAGGGCAGGTATAGGGCTAACTTTATAGAGGGAAATGTTTGCTGGGCTGAGTTAAATGAAGGATTCGGTCGTGGAGGTGACAGGACATGACCTTGCCACCTGTGATGCCTTTTGGACTTGGAGACATGGATGATGTGACTCCTACTCCGTCTTTAGGAACCCTACCCTCCAAAGCTCTGCACAAGACACTTGGGTTTCACAGCTTGTGGCCACAGCTGCCAGGACGCGACTTCACCGACCCTCCTGCCTCGGCCCCCTACTGTGCTGAAGTTACAGGGGTGCATGTGTGCACAGTAGCCACGTTCAGCTGTTTACACGGGCGCACCTGCTTGTGTAGCAGGGATTTTACCACTGAGTCGTCTCCTACTGCTCCGTCCTTTCAGCCCCGCAAACTTTCAGTTTCTATGTCTGTCACCATAGCAACAGCCACCTTCCCTCTGGCAGCTAGGCAGGCTGCACAAGGACACTCAGTGGGAGGTGACCGGGAGGCATCAAAAGCACACTCAATGTTTTTTTTATTTTTGTTTCAAATATTTTATTAATCTGTTTGGCCAAACAAGTAATGGAAACTGAGAATAACAATTGGCTAAAAAGTTCAGGTCATGAGTACCCCCTTCCCCCCAGGAAACAAAAGACTCCATGGTTCCAGAATGCACCTTTAGGATATATATGATACCATTTCAAAATCAGGTTCCCATTTATATGTAACAATGTAAACTTCAAAAATAGTAAACTCTAAGCCCAGTCCCTCTGTACAGATCTATCACAGATAGAAGTCTCCGGCAGACCTTAAATGTGTCAGTAAACAGCCCGGCGCTTAAAAGTTTCTTTAAAAGGCTTACAGACTCAGTAAATAATGCTTCAGTCCTGGTCTGGAAGTGAAAGCCACCAGCCGTTCCTCCCACACGGTGCACTTGCTGTGCACACCGCACACCGCCAACCGCCCTCCAAACACACTGGCTTTGTCACTTTTGAACACACATATACACATATAGTTTGTGTTTGTTTGTTGGTTTGTTTCTCTAAAGATTTCTACATCTAAATTATAAGACGGCGCCAGTGACATTTAATGTCACCTCGCTTCACATAGGACAGAGATGCTGTAGAAGGCACTGAGTTCTCCTCATGGTCTTATGAGACCAGACCAGCTAGGTCAGAGTTCTGTTTTCTATCATGTGACCCAGCATAGGCCTGTCCTCCGTTTATCTTCATGTCTATTATTCTTTTCTGCTTTGCCTCTCTCTCCCTTTCCCATCCACCCATCTGTCCACCAACCATCTACCCACCTATATGTTTATCCATCCATTCATCCATACAACCATCCATTCACACATCCAACCATTCACACATCCATCCACCCACCCATCCATCCACCCAACCATCCATCCATCCACCCAACCATCCATCCACCCAAATTAACCGACAATTATCTTTTGGTTCATTGAGATTCCTTAAAATTAAGTATACAGTTCTGGTATAAAACAAAATATGACCTACTATAGCTGAAAAATAATCACAGTGCACAATGTCATTTTCAGTTGCTAAGAGGCAGAGCCTTTGCCCTGGCTTGTCCAGTTTGCCTGTCCTCTGAAGAGACCGACACAGGCTCATTTTACCCCACTTTACATTCATTGAGGAAGCGCTGAGAGGTTCTTTTCTCATCTGTTTTGAATCGGTACCCTTAGTGGAAGGTCTGACGTGGAAAAGTGCAAGCAAATTGGACATGCCAATAAATACCGTAGAACTTACCGCAGTTACCAAAACTGTACATGTATGTACATCTCACCCAGCTGAGGTTCCTCCCTCAGGAATAGACCTCAGAAACATTACCATGGGGGCATCCCAGAGTTCCAGAGGAGTTTTCTCAGCGAGCGAAGGATGGGCGGCCTCTTCTGCTCCTACTCTGGGGGCCCGTGCCCAAGTCCCCGCCGCTCTCTGCTGTCTCCTCCTTCTTCCTCACTTTGAGGCGGGTGAGCAGCTTGATCAACCAGACATCCCACTCTTCTGGAAGGAGCAGGAGGAGGAAGCCCAGGCCGATAATGATGATGGCGATGACCCGGACCCCGTTGAAGACTATCTGACTGGTGTAGTGATCGACCACTGTGGGAGACAGACCACCATTTACTCAGTCTGTGGATGTGGTGATATGTCTGAGCATCCAATAGGGCAGGAGGTTTGTTAGTGCAAGCTGGGGTCGCCTGAACCTCTCAACACCTGTCTCCTCTCAGGTCTTGGGCTTGGGTGCCACCATCTGAATCTAATCCAGCACCCAAGTGTAAGTTGGTAACTTGAGTGTGAGAAAAATAAATCAAGGGTAAGTGGGAGCACACGTGTAAATCAGACATGCCAGGGGTTTAATTCTGGGCGATTTGGATTTCGGGATGAAGAAAATATTATTTTTTATTTATATTTTTGGTACTTTTCACAGTACTTGTGATGTCATACATGACATTTTATAATTTAATCTCACTGCATGTGTATGTGTTAGGATAAGCAAACCCGACCCAGTTCTTTTAGGATGCTAATTGTGAATTTTCTTTTTAAAAGCTTTGTTTATGTGTTTTAATTTGTGTGTTTGCTTAATTGTATGCATATGATCTTGTGAGTATCAGAGGCACAGTGTGGTCAAAGGACAACTTTTGGGAGTCATTTTTCTCCTTCCACCTTGGAGATCCCAATAATCTAACCCGGGTTACCAGGCATGGTGGCAAGGGTCTTTACCCAGCCATCTCTCCCCTCCCCACTTTGTTTTTGTTTCTTGAGTCTCACGTAGCCCAGGCTACCCTTGAACTCACTAAGTAGTTGCGAATGACTCTGAACTCCTGATCCTCAAACCATTGCCTCCCAAGAGCTGAGGTTACCTGTGTTGCCAGCATACCCAGCTGTACTGAAGAGTTCTTGTTTTCCCTGCCCATCGATTGCTGTGAGGCTCTAAGCCTCAGGTGATGCCCCTTTCCCAAGAGCTTCCCTAAAGACACCTGACCTGTCCTGATGAGCAGACAAGTGTCAGGAGTAACTGGGAGATGGATTGAGATCCGTCTGTAAAAATCCAATCCTTCTTCTAACAGCCACGACAGTGCTTGGAGCACCCCACTGTTGAAGGCACCTTCTCTCTCTCCTTGGCTAACCTAGACTGATCCCCTTTGAAGCCTGCCTGCCTCAGGAGATAGCACTGCTGTAGGGGGCAGAGCAGTCTCTTGTCTCTTCTACTGGAGGCTGCAAACTATTGATTAACAGGGCAACTACCTACTGCTCACCCTGGTGGGGGTAGCTTTTCTCTCTGGCATGGCTAGGCTCTGTCATTTCCCCAACTTCCTGCCTCCTCCTACTTCTCTCCACTCCCCAACTCCCCACTTTGTCTAGCAGGAAGGCAGAGAAGGAATGAGAGGGTAATAGTGCACTCCCAAACCCAGAGTCTTCCTGTGGACTCTCAGAAGCATTTCAATTTTTGACACTGACAACTGTCAATTCATTGGCCGGGGATGGTTCACCCAGGGTCCTCTGAGCAGGGTGAGCCCTGCAGGCTGGTGGCTGCTCTGCTCTGCCAAGTTCCAGAGCATTCATTGTCCTCACTTTCCTCCTCTTCATGGGAACTGGATTCCTGCCTTTGACATGGGATTAACCCTCTTTTCTGCAGTT
This sequence comes from Tokudaia tokunoshimensis, assembly GCA_036184795.1. Lineage (NCBI taxonomy): Eukaryota > Metazoa > Chordata > Mammalia > Rodentia > Muridae > Tokudaia > Tokudaia tokunoshimensis. The sequence continues at coordinate 53,526,558 of BTHU01000020.1, read as the reverse complement.
AAGCCATGCGAAATATTCCTCACTAAGCCTCAGCTGCAGGATGTGGCCAAAGTAACTCTCAGGGCCAAACCAGCGTAGGGTATGCCTTTTACCATATCCCCCATGTGACACCAAATTAAAACACATGGCTGTAGGGTGCTGTGTGAGAAGTGCCTTCCAGGAGCCTATTATGTTTACATTGTTTTTTGACAGCTGTGTAGGAGTTTAGGCGCCTTCTACACCCCCCCCCTCTCTCTCTGGTGTGTGTGTGTGTGTGTGTGTGTGTAATCATGCATGTGTGTACATGTGCACTGGTTATGAAGATGAGGGGTCACTTCAGCTATTGCCTCTTGGGCACCATCTACCATTTTATTTTATTTTATTTTATTTTATTTTTTGGCAACAGGGTTTCTCTCTTGCTTAGAGCCCATTAAGTAGGCCAGGCTAGCTGGTCCATGAGCCCAGGGAGCCTCCTGTCTGTGTTTCCTCAGTATTGCTATTACAAGGGTGTGCCATCACGCTGGCCATCTCCCCAGTTCTGAAGTACCGTCTTATGGATTGTTTCCTCTACTGCTCAATAGGAAACCAAAGGGGCAGGCACAACCTTCAATTGTGAGGAGACACATTGATCAAAGGGCTGATGAATGGGGACCTCAGACATCTAGGATGGGGTGGGCTGTGCCTAGTGTTCTGAGGTCTCTTCACACTGTGGCCATGAGGCACCTGGGAGAGTCTGGTCAAAGTGAGGGATAAAGAAACCATTGAACAGGATGGGGAGTCAGGGAGGGGAGTCAGACTTCAGGAGAGTCTCTAAAATCAAGAGTGGCTTTGCTTCCAAAACCCACTGTGGATAGGATATGGGGCCGGGTCCCTGGAAACCAGTTCTCTAATGGAATCAGGGGTCCAGAGGCAATGTTGCAATGAGCCAGGGTATGAGGCAGAGGATTCTGGAAAGGAAATTGAAATCTCAAGCCAGCATAAAGCAGCCAGGGAGAGGAACCAACTACAAGGCCCCAGGACAAAGAGGGTTCCCATACCCAAAGGGTTCTGGCCCTCATCCAGGAGGCAGAAGGAAATAACATTCCTGCCTCACTGGAGTGCCAACCTGTTTCCACATGACTGCCCGATGTGGCAAGTTCTCCTCATGAAAGTCACTTGAGAAATTCACTCATTTCCTGCTCCAGGCTGCCCTAGGTTTGTTCTTCGTTAGGAAGGAGACAGCCTTGTACTTTCTGGGCTCAACTGGGCATAGAAGTTTCTCTGCTGAATTGGGCCTGATGGGTGACACACCTGTAACCCTAGAGGCTAGGCAGGAGGACTGCAAATCCAAAGACTGTCTGGGTTATGAAGTGAGTTCAAGGGTAGCAAGACCCTGTCTCAAAACAGAATGTTGAAAAAGGATGAAGGAAAAATAGTTCAACGGTAGGGAGATTGCCTGGTGTGCACGAGGCCCTTGGCTCCATCCCAAGTACAGCAAGATAGTTAACAACAACAACAACACAAACCTGTCATGGAAAAAGACTGTGTATACAGCAAAGGGCTATATACTAACTATGCTAAATGTGTCTTCTTTCTTTGCAGAGGTTAAACACGCATTATACAGCAGCCACAGTAATAATAGATGTAAGTGGCTATGTGAAAGTATGCATGTGTGCATGTGTGTATGTGTGTGTGTGTCTGTATGTGTGTGTAAGCCAAGGAGATGGTGTGTTTATAACACACAGAGACAGAGATTAATGAGAAAAAAATGCTTACCTGCATTTACAGGTACACTGAGGACGATTCCGAGAGACATCAGCGTGGGATACGTGACAGCGATTCCAAAATTTAATACAATATTGAATGCTGAAATGGAGAATTTGAAGACTGGAGTTACCCATAACTGTCCTGTCCTTGACCTCTGTGTTGGCTCATTTGACCCTAGTTTCTAAGAGAGGCAGGAGGCAGGCACTGCAAGGAGTCCTGTCATTCCACGAACTTAAGCTTTTACTCTTGAAGGAGCAGGATTGGGGTTAGGAGGAGAATTTTAACAAGTCTCAGGGGGCTGGAGAGATGGCTCAGCGGTTAAGAACACTGAGTGCTCTTCCAGAGATCCTGAGTTCAATTCCCAGCAACCACATGGTGGCTCACAATCATCTGTAACGGGATCAGATGCCCTCTTCTGGTGTGTGTCTGAAGACAGCTACAGTGTACTCACATGCATAAAAAAAGTAAATAAATAAAAACAAAACTCAAAACCAAAAACAAGTCTCAGAACCGGAGGGAATGGGTCTGAAAAAAAGGTGAGCAAAGATCTGCGGCTCCTTTTCATTGTTGGTTCTGTCCTGGGTGGCTGAATAAGGGATGTGACACGCCCTTAGCTTTACCTGTCAACCTGACAGCCTATTCTCAGGTCTCAGTGAAAGAACTGCCAAGACCAGACTGACCTGTGGACATGTCATCAGGGGCAGGGGGTTGTCTTGTTAATTGATGTTAAGAGGACTCAGTCCACTGTGGGCGGCATCAATCCTTAGACAGGTAGTCCTGGGCTTCAGAAGCTGGCTAAGTGTGACCCAGTGACTGAGCTAAAAAGCCAGCAAACTGTGCTCCTCCACGGTTTCTGCTTCAAGCTCCTGCATGAGTTTCTGCCCTGATTCCCCTTAGTGTTAGACTGTGACCTGAAGTGTAGCCAGATGAATCCCTTTCCTCCTCTAAGGTGCTTTTGGCTGTCGTGTCTGTCACAACAGCAAAATGAAACTAGAACAAACTCATAAAGTGTCTCTTTCACTTTTCTTCCCCAGCCTTTATCTAGCAGTGAAAGCTAATGAGAATGGTAATTATTCATTCTCACTGAACAGAGACACTTTCACAGTGCTCTGTGGACCCCTGTTACATTAACTGCCACTGTGCTATTCAGAGCAGCAGTGACAGCTGATATGACAATTGCCACAACAATGACCACAGTTCTGCAAAGCCCATCTAAAGACAAAGGACCGGAAAGATGGCTCAGCAGTTAAGAGAGCCAGTTGTTCTCACGGAGGACCCAGGTTCAATTCCCAGCACCGACATCAGACAACTCACGGCTGCTGGTAACTCCAGCTCCAGGACATCTGAGAGATAGCCTGTTCTAGCCTCCGTGGACACCTGCATATACTGGTTGACTCACACACATGCACATGTACACAAAAATAAAAATAAGGGATAAAGAGATGGCTTGGGATTTAAGAGCACTTGCTGTTCTCACAGAGGACACCGGGTTTGGTTTCCAGCACCACATTGTGGCTCACAACCATCTGTCATTCCAATCCTAGGGGATCTGAGATCTTCAGACCTCCACAGCCATCACATGGTGCACAAACGCATAGGCAAAACTCATAAGTGTAACTATACACTTGTACACTTACAGTGAAATGAATACATCTTTTTACAAGCCCTTCCTTCTAAGGCCATCCCCTCCCCAAAAAATATTTCTTAAAACAAAACAAAACAAAAAACCTTAAATACTGTTCTTTTAAGAAGTTGCAAGGACTTTGAAAAAGAGTGAGAACTTCAGGACAGCAAGGGTTTTCCCTTCTGTGTCTGTTGCTATCTGCCGGGGCTTCTGCACAGGCTGTTGCTACTTACTCAATAAGAGAATGGAAAACCCACAGAGGTTTCCCCATGGAATGTCGTCGAAGGAGTTCCAGTACTCCACTCTGGTGAAGTAGAGGATGACGGGGATGCAGGTGATGAAGATGATGTTGAACACGCCCAAGATGGACAGGAATAAGGCCGCTTCTCCGAACTTGGCGCTGCCCAGTAGCAGCTTGAACAGAACCTGCCAGGGAGAGTAGGAGGTGAGGATAAACCCAGGTTCACCTATGTGGAAAGCTGGGCGATGCCGGCACGGTTGGCACCATAGTTCCACTGGCTTTGACCTTCCCTGTCTGTCAGCGAAGCCTGATGAAGCTTGGTGGAATGTTGCAGTCCACATGCTGTGTAGCAGCACTTCATGCTGAACTATGTCTGGCCTCACAAACCTTGTCTCCGGGAGTCATGGATCTGCATACTGCACACGGCTGGAGTATGTTATGTTCACAAAGTGTAGAACTGTTTGCCATGATTGCACAGCCTCTCTGGGGCCTCCAAAAGGATCCTGACCCAGGACTGACTGACTGACTGACACTCTGACTCTCTCTCTCTCTCTCTCTCTCTCTCTCTCTCTCCTCCACCCCCACGCGCGCATGCACATATATGTGTGCCTGAGGGTCAAAGATTGATCTCAGGTATCTTCCTGGATTAATTTCCATGTTATATATTGGGACAGGGTCTCTATTTGAACCCAGAGCTTGCCTAGCTGGTTGGTTTAGCTAGCCAGCTTCCTTGGAGGGTCTCCCATCTCTGTCTTCCATGTACTGGGATCATAGACGGGTCGTCATGCCCAGTTAGCACTTACAGAGGACTGGGATTCTGAACTCCAGACTCCATGCTTCCAAGGCAAGCACTTTACCTATGAACAACAGCACTCCCAAAAGAGGGCTTAATCTGCGATGATGTTTTCACTGAAACAAAATTGAGAGACTTTGCCAGTCCCCGCTCCATCTTACCTCCCTTTGTACAAATGACACGGGGCTTAGTGAATTGCACTAGACTTAATCCTCCCACAATGTTCTTGTTTGCACATCATTTTTGATGTTCAAAGGGCTGGGAGACGAGGGACGGATGTGACTGTGTGGCCAGAAGCTGGATTCAGGCATGTCTGTGGACCCTATCCAACTTGTTTTGTGAACAAGGAGCCCAGTCAAGTGGCTGTCCGTCTAGTCCTTGTGGTTCCTTTGCCTAGCATGTTCCCCATATTTATGTAAGCAATCGGGAAAGGGAGATAAGAGTTTCTGACTGCCTAGGTAGTCCCTCTAGACAGGTGCTGTGGTTTAAAGGTGATATGTTCCCTCCCTCCCCCCGCAGGCTTGTGTTTTTGAACATGTGATCTGCTGGTGGGAAAGTCATGGACGCTTTAGGAGGAGGGGTAGAGATCCCTGGGAGTGGGTGGAGCCTAACTAGAGGAAGTGCTACCCAGGGGTGGAGCCTATTTAGAGGAAGTGATCACTGGGGGGTGGAGCCTAGCTAGAGAAAGTGATCACTGGGGAGGGATGTGTGAAGACGTTTTGTATCCCCGAGAGAGAGAACCCAGGGGAGAGGAAAGGAGAGGAGAAGGATAGACAGGAGCTAGGAAATGACAGTATGGGGCCTGACAGTATTGGTGTAAGAGCAGGACACCCTGCTACGCAACAGTCATTTGTTGTCTCTAGACTGGCACTTAGAGAGTACTTTCCAACGACTTCTAACATTTGTCAAAACTTTGTTTTTCTTTTCTGAGGCAAAGACTCAAGACAAGCTTGTGGCAATGCTCCTGCCTCCGTGAATGATGGCATGGAAGACATAAGCCACCCTGCCCAGCTCTTGCCAAAGATACTTTTGCGCATTTATTTCACAAGTAGTGTTTGAACCATCATGGACTCATAGTACTTGGTGCCCCCAAAATCACACAGCCAAAGAGTTATATGACAAAGCCATACACACAATCCAGTCTCCATGTCCCATCAGGCACAAGCACGGACGGGTTCAAGGGTCCAGTCTGTCTCAGCTGCCTGCCTGGACCCTGCCCTCTTGATGCATAATGAAAATATACACGCTTCTTAGAAGCCCACACACCATCCAGAATGTCTGAGGCGACAGGGTGTGAGTCCCAGAGCTCTGCTGCCCCCAAACCTGCTGGGAAGGTGGGTTCATTGTGCCTACCTTGTAGAGGGCTGACATGGAAGCAGATCCCACCACCAGGGCTATGCCAATGACTGAGTGACTGTGGAAACCATCGGCGTAGGTCATCATGACAATGCCTGCGATGGCAAGGATGGCGGCCACGATCTATGGGAAGGAGAAAAACATTGTCAGGCCATGGAGGGAAGAGACACTGTCAGGCCTTGGAAGGAGGTCTAAGTGCTTAAGAGGTAGAATGTTCTATTCATGGGTTTTTCCAGCTAGAAGAAAGGAAAATGTCTCATCCCGAGACTGACAGGGCGAGAAGGGAGAGGTGGCTGATGGGGTGGAGCTTACGGGACACCTGTCCAAGCTTGACAGAACCAAACTGCTGAGGCATGGGTAGCCAGGGTGCTGGTTTGGCTTTGTCTCAGGCTGTCTGTAGCCAGGGCTGGCCACTGAGCCTTGACAGATTAGTGATCTTATTCCAGGGACAGGTTCCTCAGTCATGACGAGGCTTGAGGGACAGTACCTAGTCAGCACCCGGGAGCTACTGAGCTCTCTTCCCATCTTCTACGGGTACCTTACAGGGCCCGAACTTGGTGTTTTTAATTCTCAACAGGGATCACATGGTGGTGAAAGCAGAAGTTGGCCTCACTTCACACACTAGCAGTAGGGACTGACCACACCCCTGTCCTTCGAGAGCTGTAGATCACGCCCTGACCCAGAAGTGTGGCCCCTCTCCCTCTCCTTAGCTGTTTCTACCCTGGGTCTCTCCTCTATGCTGTTCTTAGCACTTGCAGGTTGTGGGATGCAATCTCTAAGGAGAAAGTGTGCTGGCATCCAGAACACATGCAGAGTCCAAGCAGAGAGAGACGGTTGCAGCACTCAGAGTCCCAGGGAACTAGGAGAGGGGAAGACCCTTCAAAATCAAAGTCAGTGGCAGCATCTGACGGCTAAACTTCAGAGGCCAACACTGAGTATTTTCTGTGTGCTTCCTCTCTTCCTCAACTGAGCTCAAACCAGGGGGTTAGTGACACTTAACCTCTTGTTATAGATGTAAGACTCAGAGAGGTTAAGGAATCTGCCCCAGGGTACACAGCTTGAGGCAGAAGAGTCTAAACAGAAGCTATTGGATAGCAAATCTGGATTAACATTTAAATGGGTAACAGTATGTGGTTAATCATCATTGCCAGCTTGAGGGGATTTAGACTCCTCCTGGGAACACTGGACCTGTCTGTGAGGGACTTTACTGGGTTAGTGAAGGTAGGGGTGAGTGGGTGGCTTCATCCCATGGACTGAGGAGAAAGTGAGCTTAGCACCAGCTTCCGTATCTGTTTCTTGATTACAAGCGTAGTGTGGTCAACACATTCTGCCTCCATGTCTTTCCCACCATGAAGGATTGTATCCCTCAAACCGTGAGCCACAGTCAACCCTCTCCCTTCCTTAAGCTGCCTTTGTCAGGTGCTTTGTCTCAGCAACAAGAGAAGCAACTGAGACACAGAGTGATCCAGGGCCTGCCTTGTTCTTAGGTGTGAATAGAGGCTTGTTTGGGTCATCCTGGGGTACCTGTGAATTTGATAGCATCCTGGTGTGTAGGAGAGACCCTGGAGGAAGGGAGAGGAGAGGAAAGGAGATAAATGGAGGAGAGGAAAGTGAGAGTGAAAGAGAGGAGGGAAGGAGGGAGGGGAGGGAGGGAGGGAGGGAGAGAGGGAGAGAGAGAGAGAGAGAGAGAGAGAGAGAGAGAGAGAGAGAGAGAGAGAGAGAGAGAGATATTTCTGATGATTCTGAAAGCATGTAGGGAAGACATCTGAAGCAACAAAGGAGACTGGGTTATTTTTCCTGAAGACTTGCAAGGCAGATTCCAGACTCTCCCATGTTCTTCTCCACCGGCTCACAATCAACAGTGAAGAGCTTCCACCTCAACTGGGCTGTGCAGAGATTTAGGAAGAGGCTAGGGGGTCAGACAGAGCCCCGGTGAGTCTTCTCTCAGCTGTGGAGACAAACAGCTCAGGCCCTGTGGGTCCACTGAGCAGGAGGCACCAGGGACAGTGACTTCCTGGGGTCCTAGCACTGGTCTTGAGATCTGAGGATCTGACTGTGGGGTACCTGCTCTCTGTGCTTTAGCAGTCCCTTCGGAGGGCGAGGCCACCTTCCAAAGTGTGTGGACCGCTTCCCACCTCACCTTCAAGATCCTTCAGTCAGGAGACCAGAGCCCAGTCCTCATCTAGCTCCAGAGTTCAAGGAAGCCCAGCGTGACGTGGAAGAGAGCTGCTGGCTTCATGTTTTATACACCGAGACAACGGAGGATTTTTGGTTTCCATGTGAACGTATTCCCTGCCTATTTTCTGTGCTACACTGAACTCTCCTCAGACCTGTCAAGCTTGTCCTGTGGATTCACAGGTTCCGGGTACAACTTCCCAATCCAGGGCACCAGATGACGAGCAACTTTAAAAACTGTCCAATTTCTCTGTCCAACTTTAAAGACTAGGCAAGCTAATTTCAGACATTGGTTCTGCTCATGGGCTCACAGCCTTGTCACCAGCTCCCAGACTGAGCATATGGCTACTATGTAAAAACCTCTGTTCCAGGGCTCACAGAAGTAATTGTAAGTAGAGATGGGGACAGGCTGAGCTGTGTTTAAACAGACACCTCAGCAGCGACCACCCGGTGACACCAGGAGTGACCAGGGTCTCCAGAGTATTTTAAGACACATTTCCTTATATTTTGCACTTGTCCGCCTTGGCCTAGAACTGCAGGTTCCCCTTCTCATCTTCAACAAGATGTAACTGGGTGACTCAAGCAATTGTTTTAATCACACAAGTCTCGTTTGCTGCTCCCACTGCCCCTATCACCCCTCTCCCTGGAAGCCTTCTTCCCCACAAGGAAGAGCCTTGGTCCTATCCCTCAAGCCTACGAAACTGGCATTGATCACTCAGCCCCCAGGCTGGAAGCTACAGTAGCTCTTAATTCTTTGGAAATTGTCTAGGGGTAGCTGCCCATCCCTGACAAACACTTAAGCGACCTCCAGTTGTCTCTCGTTGTTTTTGTTTGTTTGTTTGTTTTTTTAATCTCAAGGATTCCATGAGCTTTCAGAGCTCCTGTATTGATCGTGTAGCCTACAGTGGGAGGTTCTTCACTGACTGACCATGCACTCCTAAAAGGAGAGCGTGCCTGCACAGTGTCTACCTGTTACAACACCCTGTCACCCTGGAGCTTCTCCCTACAGCACCCACTGAGTACTGAAAGCCTAACACAAACCTGTAGTGTGCAGGGGTCTGTAGAGAGCACTTTAATCAGAGGCCAACATTGCCAGACTGTATCCCCGTAGAAGGGTGTAGGAAAATCTCCTACCCACAGACAACAAACAGGCACAGATCTCGACCACACTGTGCTCTGCAAGTCGGCTGAGTAGCTCAAGTTTATTCTCACCCACATCTCTCTTTCTGTTTCTGTGCCATTGACCTTGAAGCGTCTCTTTCCCATAACAAAAATTTACTTGAGACATCTGCGTCATGCCCCCAGAAGCTCTATGGACTCTCTTGATTCTTTGACCCCTAAGTAGCGCCTGGAAAGGCATATCCATGGTTCAGTGTCTCCAGGACACTCAAGTCTTTAACTCTGCGTCTGTGTGAAGCACCTGCAGTCCCTCCAGACGAGTATTAGATCATTGATTTGCTGAAGGCTTTTCTGGGTGACAGCCCTGGGCGTGAGTTTTTATTCCAAAATTAACACTGAGCCTCAAAACAAACTCTCCCCGCCCCCTCCCCCACCCGCTGTAAGCTAAAAATATGAACCAGCAGTTGACTCACGTCCCTACTGCTGTTTGTATAACTCAGGTGGGCGTAAGCCCAACCTCAAGGTGATGTCATTAGTCTCAGGACGGTGAGGTAAGGACAGAGGCAGAGGACCCGGAGTCTGCCCCTTGATGGTTGCCAACATGGTTAGCTCAAGTGAGGCTACCCAGCACCGGACCCTGAGCATCGAGAAGGAAGGAAGAGATGATTAGCTGCCCATTGAGTGGCCAGTGTTCTGTCCTACTGTGTGGCGAGGAGAGGAACAGCAGAGGCAGTCTCTGACCACCAGAGGGAGCAGGTAGAAAGTCACTGATTCTGTCCTTGACCAATGGCACCTGTTTCCTCTCCTCGGGTTAGGCATCTCCATGTTCCTGCCAGGACTTAGCACTGCACTTATCATGCCCCACGCAACTGGCATGAAGTCTGGCTAGCTTTCAATTGACTATGAGATTTTCTCTGGGAAAACTCTGGCCATTCATAGAATGTCATCGTGTTTGCCCTTGATCTAGAGTTTCAAGTGAAATCCCCAACTCCACTGCCCTGCACTACCTCTCAGCTCTAACTTAGCACAGGTGTTTCTGGCTATATGGTTCAGGCAAAGCCCCCAGCCCCTCCCAGACACATACACCCCGGCTGATTCCCTGCTTGGCATGAGCTTTAGGGAATGCTCTTGGAAATGTCTGGGATGAAAGGTGCTTTCACAAATGCTTGTCTAGTGTGGGTAGCAAGCAAAAAGGACTGCAAGCCATAGCAAGAACCTCATCCTTTTGAGAATCGGAAGGACCTTGGTCAGCAGCTGACGCTTGCATGGAGCATGGGGAGCCAACAGACAGGGCGGGTTCTGCTTGGCACGATGGAGAGGAGGAAGACAGATAATTGAGAACTTACCCTCACTCCCATGAATCTGTCCCTGAGAACAATCCACGACAGCAAGAAAACAAATGATTTGTTGCAGCAGAACAGGACGGAGACGTCTGTGGTGTTTATCTTCTTTATTGCGTGTAAGTACAGGTAGTTTGTGAGAGTCCAAAGAACACCAAAAGGTGCCGCCTTGGTAAAGAACACTTTCAAAGTCAAGCCATTGTCTCCAAAAAACCGACAGCATTCCCTAAAACAGGGGAGGGGAAGGGGGAAGGGAGGGAGAGGGGAGGGGAGGGGGAGGGGGAAGGAGAGGGAGGAAGGGAAGGAGGGAGGGAGGGAGAGAGAGAGAGAGAGAGAGAGAGAGAGAGAGAGAGAGAGAGAGAGAGAGAGAGAGAGAGAGAGAGAGAGTTATTATCTTGGGTTCGCACAGACCATGACTTACCTTCCACTCAGATAATAAGCAAAATAAAAATTTACAGGGTGGGGGGATGTGGTTCAGTTGGTGGAGTGTTTGCCTAGCATGCAAGAAGACCTGGGTTCCATCCCTAGCCCTGCAGGCACAACCCTGTAATTCCAGCATTTGGGAGGTGGAGGGAGAATTGTAGAATCAAAATCATCCTCAATACATAGCAAGTTTGAAGCCAACTTGGGCTACGTGAGATCCTGCCTCAAAGGGAGTTCTAGGACAGCCAGGGCTTTACAGAGAAACCCTGTCTTGAAAACAAACAAACAAACAAAAAATCAGAAAAGAAAACTTAAGGACTAGTTCTCTTACTTGCTATTATTTTTATTATTTATCGATGCATATGTGCAGAGGCCAGAGGGGATGCTAGGTCCCCTGGGGCTGGAGTGAGAGGTGACTGTGAGCTGCCCCACACGGTGGCATGATGTCACAGGCTGTTGTCCCTTTTGCTTACTCCAAGCTCTGACCTGGAGACTCAAGTCCACAGGAGCTGAGTGAGGGGTCTGGTAACTTTCAAGTGGAAGAAGGAAGTCACTGCCAGGGGCGTCTGACCCATGGACTGCAGGCTCGACATAGAGTTGTAAACTTACTTAAACACGGAGATCCATTTTACAGTTTGGCTGTGTGGTTTTTCAAGGGTGTGATCACTGTGGATGAGAATATCAAATCATAATGTGTAGAGGCTGGAGCACCCTGGTGTGGGCTAGAGCATTTTTATTTGTCTTTTTTGATAGGAAAGGGGATGAATAAGACTGGATAGTTTGCCTTTGTGGTTAGGCAGAGATATGCGCTGTAGATTTATTTGACTGTGTGTGTGTGTGTGTGTGTGAATAGGCATGCCTGTGTGGATTTTGTGCAAATGCCCATGGAGACCAGAAAAGAAGCTAGAATTAGAGGCAGTTGTAAGCTGCCTTTTTTGTTTCTTCTTCTCCTTCTTCTTCTTCTTCTCCTTCTCCTTCTCCTTCTCCCTTTTTAAAAGATTTATTTATTATTATATGTTTGGAGCTGTCTTCAGACACACCAGAAGAGGGCATCAGATCTCATTACGGATGTGAGCCACCATGTGGTTGCTGGGATTTGAACTCAGGACCTTCAGAGGAGCAGTCAGTGCTCTTAACCACTGAGCCATCTCTCCAGCCTTGTAAGTTGCCTTATAAGGATGCTGGGAACTGAGCTTGAGTCCTTTGCAGATGCAGCAAATGTTCAGGACCTACCGAGACATCCTTCCAGCCACTGGATGAGCAGTTTTTGGTTCTGACCAAAATACAAATAGTTTGAACTACCTGCGAATCTTCTCCCTTCTTTATACTATCATGTGAACATTCCTGTCTCCCCCTTCACTAAGTTTACCCAGAACAGAAGCAGCCAGCTTATCCAGGAGAGCAGGATCTTACAGGATGGCACCAGTCAGAACACACTTCAGAAGAAACCTTACGGACAATTTCAGATTTTCCAAGGAAGAGTTCACTGGTATTTTAAAAATGTTTAAGAAAAGCAAAAAGCCTGCCTTTCTTTCACTGTCAGTGAAAGAGGCAGGGCAGGGAAGGCTTAGGGGATGATAAACAGAGAGTGAGCCTGTGGAGAGGGGTGCTGAGCCAAGGTTGTCTGGGATAGACCCTGGTGAGGAGAATTCGGACTCAGCAAGTGCTGTTCCCAGAGGTCCTTGGTCCAGGCACACAGATGTGGTGTAGCTCCATGGCAACTGGCCAGAAAGGAAGGCAGCTGGCCTGTGACTTAGAAGTAGATTCAGGACTTACGAATCCTTACAGAGCTTAAGAAAAGACATCACTAGCCAAATACTGAGTACACTAGAGTGGGGGAGTAGTCTTCCTGGAGTTGCATAGTATTAAAAACCAGCAATGGAAGAAAATTAAAACCAGGAGCCAAAGGAGATTTGATAGTTCTTTGAATTTAATTTTGTTATTTTTTTTTTAAATAAGCAATCTAAAATGCAGGTCGTGTTGTTTACTGGTAAACTATGAAGTAGTCATGGAAGAAACAGAAGAATTATTTGGGAGGGACCTGATGTTCTGCGAAGCAGGGATGGGTAGAATAGCACTTCCCATTCGAAGAACATGACGGAGTTTTGCCACCTGTGCTGAGCCTAGGAGTCCCGTGTGGCTTCTCAAGAAGCCAGTACCAAGTAGAACGTTCCAGTTCCTAAAAAGGCTACAAAGTGATTGATGGCATTACTTCCATTCTAGTTCCTTCTTCCTCAAAGGCTGGTGTCTGCTGTGAGATGTTATAGCGCTCCCACTTCATGCTCTGTGGTGCTGTTCAAGCCCCTATGGGCCCCTGTAGGAAGGTGACAACCTCCTTCATGTCTGTCACGCTGGTTGTTACACACTTTTGTGACTACACCAACAGGGTTACAGGTTTTGTCCTGGTGTGAATACAAACTCATTTTCTGTACTTCATAAAGGATCACCGAGTGCTATGGCAAATCTCAAAGGTACTTAGCAGGTCCTCGCTTTTCGTTCCTTAGCCAGTGGTCATATTTGGGAAGCTGAGAGACCTTGAGGGGGCAGGATTGGCTGGTGTGAGCAGGTCACAAGGGTGGGTCTTGAAAGCCATACCCAGCCCCTGGCTCCTGTCTCACACTCTCTGCTTCCTGATCCATCAAGGTATGAATCACCTTAATCTCAGGTTCTACCATGCCTGCTCCGACACCATGTACTGGATCCTTCTGCAACAGTGAACTGTGCCTATCAGAGATTGTGGTCGACACGACATGTGAAAGTAATTAAGACAGGGTGCTAGAAGTCCACAATCCACTGGTCAATGTGTGTGTGTGTGTGTGTGTGTGTTATAAAGCACAATTCATGCTGTGTCATGGCCATTCAAGGCCAGCTGGACAGCTTACATACTCTTTGCAAGTCTCCAAATACTGACAGTGGTGGAAACGTGGAGAAAGGGAAGGCATAGACAGACTGACTTCCCAAGCTGCTGGAAAGGTGGTGCTGAGTGGGTCCCTGACAGGAAGTAGAAGTACAAGGGTTCTGTATCCGTGGGCCTGACAGAGTCATCATGGACTCAGGATTCATGTCCAGAAAGGGGCAGTTCAGCTTGGTGGACCTTGGTTCTACTAAGACCAAGTTGGCTAACCTCTGTTGGGCTAGTGAGCCTTGTGCTAGTTTAAGACCAAGGACTGAACACTAATCCATGCCTGCTGGCTCACCTGTGTTTGCCTCTGACTGCAAGGGGACAGCCATCCACATAACTGTGTAGAACATCCTTCATCCCTTCCTCTCATTGATGCTCTGAACCAGAGACAGGCAGGAGGATGGCTTTCAGGTGCACTCAGGTCCCTTCAGATCCTACCATCCAAGTCAGAGGATAACCAACATCGAGATGTGTTTGTTTATGGCTCTGGCTGTGCCAACTGTTCTGGGTACGTCAACTACTGAATTTGGTTCAATGTTTCCCGAACCAATGGAATATAGACAATACAAGATGTGTGTGTGTGTGTGTGTGTGTGTGCATGTGCGCACGCATGCATGCACACATGTGGATGCACACAGTGGTCAGAAGAGGGCATTGGATCCTCTGGAGCTGGAGACACCTGATGTAGGTGGTGGGAGTTGAACTCAGGTCCTGTGCAAGAGCAGAAAGTGCTTCTAACCGCTGCCCCATTTCTCCAGTCCACTCCCCACCAGCCCCCAAAGTGAACTCCTCAAATTAAACAAATGTTTGTTTTAAGCTAAGCCACTCCCTTCATTTCTTTTGCAATTTTTTCTGCATATTTCCCCTGCCACTTTCTGGGGCTCCTTTTAATTTAACATTGGGGTTACAGCTGGGACTTCCTCCAGCTTTTCCTCTTTGTCTTGGTTTTATTTTATGGGGAATTATCTTGAGTTCCAACTCTTCTATCAAAGATTTAAAATCGGTTACTTCATATTTAATTTTCAAGAGTAGTTCAGATCCCTCATATAGTACAGTTGGGAGGGTAAGACTCATCCCGTCAGTGGGAAGCAGAAACAAGTCTACATATGACAATATAGCAGACAGCCCATGAGCAGAATACAAAGATGTCATGGAAATCCTGCCCAGCGTAGAGGTGCCATAAAAGACGCAGATTCTTAACTGAACCTTAATAGTTCACCCAGGTAGGTGAGCAGATAAGGAAATAAATTGTATTTATGAAACATGAAGAAAGGGTTGTGAAAAAGAAAGTAATCTTGGAAACTAAATGTAAGACAAACATTTAAAAATCAATAGAGTTGGAATATAAATGATCTTCCACAAAATGAGAGAAAGTGAAATTGGGAGATACAGCAGAAAGCCCGGCATTAAGTCAGGGATGCAGCTAGAAGAAGAAACAGTGAAATGAAGTAGAGGAAATAACACGGAAGTGGGGTGAGATCCCGGAGAACTGGAGAACAAGGAGCTACACACCACGGTGGCCCCCAGGCACCGAGCAACGACGGAGAACTACACAAGACACACATTTCTGAAATAAAGGCATAAAGATGTGATTTTTAAGCCTCCAAGGGGAAGCATGACATGGTGGGGCACACCTGTGTGATAGCACTTGAGGGACATTACTGTGAGGCTTGTGTGGGCTACAAGGTGAGAACCCAACCCAAGAAAACAAATGAAAGGAACGAAATACATCATGGGATAGGAAACCGTGATAGAACCTTGCATCTCAACAACAAGAACAGAAGCTAGACAGCCACAGATGACTTCAACATTGAGGAAACATTGCAGCAGCAGGCAGGTGCAGCAGCATCAGGGGCAGCAGGGGCAGCAGCAGGTGCAGCAGCAGGTGCAGCAGAAGGTGCAGCATTGGCAGCAGCAGGGGGCAGGCAGGTGCAGCAGGGGCAGGAAGGTGCAGCGGCAGGGGCAGGCGCAGGCAGGTGCGGCAGCAGCAGCAGGGGCAGGCAGATGCAGCAGGGGCAGGTAGATGCAGCAGGGGCAGGCAGATGCAGCAGGGGCAGTAGGGGCAGCAGCAGGTGCAGCAGAAGGTGCAGCATTGGCAGCAGCAGGGGGCAGGCAGGTGCAGCAGGGGCAGGACGGTGCAGTGGCAGGGGCAGGCAGATGCAGGAGCAGGCAGGTGCGGCAGGTGCAGTAGGGGCAGGCAGATGCAGCAGGGGCAGCAGCAGGTGCAGCAGGGGCAGGCAGATGCAGCAGGGGCAGGCAGATGCAGCAGGGGCAGGCAGATGCAGCAGGAGCAGCAGGCGCAGCAACAGCAGGAAGGGGCAGCAATGCAGACAGAAGAGTAGCTAGCTTGTGCCTGAGGAGGATCTGCTGCAAGGGCAGAGCCCAGGGCAGTCTTGCTAATCGAGATCAGGGGAAATAACCATATGTTTCTGAGATGCTGTCGGAAAAATACCAAGACAAATTAGAATTTCTTTTTAAGACAAACATTTCTGCAGGAGAAATGCAGGGTTGTGAAGGGAAGTAGTCAGTAGATAACCTCAGAACGCTCAAGATAATAAAAGCACCTTTAACCCCATCTTGGGATAACATTATTTTGGAGGAACTGGAATTGGGGGAAGCAGGGTGTGGTGGTATAGAAGCCAGTATATTTAAGAAAGGCTCAAAGAAGAACTTCATGGAGCTAATTTTCTTTTGTTTTTTTTTTAAAATGTATTTATTTATTTCATATATGTGAATACACTGTCACTGTCTTCAGACACACCAGAAGAGGCCATCAGATCCTATTACAGATGGTTGTGAGCCACCATGTGGTTGTTGGGAATTGAACTCAGGACCTCTGGAAGAGCAGTCAGTGCTCTTAACCGCTGAGCCATCTCTCCAGCCCTCATTGAGCTAATTTAACCAAGCATCAGGGGAGAGTCTCTACAAGACTTCCGAAGCAGGGAGGGGTGAGCCTGGCGTAAGAAGGCACTGGGCTGGAGGCACTATTTACCTAAGCACCTCCTACACTACTCTTTTGGTTTATAAAGTATGTCAATGTACTCATTGAAAATATAAATTATTTAAAACCACATGAGGGGGGTGTTTAGGTCTCTGTGGTGGAAGCTGACATAGTGTACTCTTAGGTAGCTCTGAGGAGTATGGTTGAAGTCAGGGGGGAGCAGGGAGGGAGGGAGGAAGCAAGGGAAAGTCTGATTGGATGTTGTGACCCAGAGAGAATGAAGGACCTGTTCGGATCTAAGAGATATGGGTGTGGAGCCCTACAGTCCGTGCTACCCTTCAGTGATTTCCCATCATCCTCTCCTTCTTAGCTTTCCCACCTCAGCGCATCCACGCCTCTCCACCTTGAGATACCCACAGCAAAGCGGGTGTCAGCTTTAGCCCGCTCTCCCCTCTCCACTCACTCATCCGACCTCTCCTCTGTCATTCTCTGGCAGCCCTAACTCAGCGCATACCCCTCTGCTCACCAGACCCTGAGAGCAGCCACTCCTAACCTCCACATCCATTGCTGATTCCAAGGGACACTTGGAAGCCTCTGATATCACAGTCTGTTCTTCCCAGGGTGCCCCCCTTGCTTCCAACTTAGCTCGTTCCCCAAGACTCACCCCTACATTTCCAGTTGCAGCTTTAGGTATACCTTCTGCCCTTTGGAGGCAGTGTTCCATCTGCATGGCCTTCTATGTCCCTCCACCTGGAGATATTTCTCCAGGTTTCTCTCTACAGCCTCAGTTTACTCTCTGAATAAACAGAGAACAGTTTTACCTATTTTGTGGGACCAGAGCCCAGCTGGTTTCTTCAGCCAGTTTGGTGTTTGGACACCCCAACAGCTTAAATCTAGCTTTCTGGAGAGCCCAACGCTCCCTCTTGCAGACCTCACTTAGATGGTGGTAGCACGGATCACGTTCTGATCCAGACCAGCCATTTTGGATTCACTCTGAGCTTCTCCTTTTCTTTCCTCACATCAATGATATCACCGAGTCCTGACGATTACTGTTCTTAAATGATGTATGCCCACGACCATAGTCTGGGTCCATACCACTGTCCTCACTTGGGCTACCACCAGAGCCTAATCTAGTCTACCATCTGCAACCAAGCACACTGCAGTCCAGGAAGACTAAAGTATTTCAAAACAAACCGATTGAGGGCTCCATCACCTTCTGCAAACATTCCAGGCACATCACCAGGCCAGAGGACATGATTCCCACAATGTGATTCGCAACGGAGCAGGACCAGTTTCTAACAGCAGCACTGCATCTCTGTTACCGCCACAAGCGAATGGCACAGTTTGGTTTCAGACCTGGGACAAGGGACTGATGTGCATATTTTACCTGTCAAAGCAGATCTTGTCTCTAGCTCCTCCCAGGATCCCTTAATCCCTACCTAGCATATCCAAAACTTGAACTTTCCAGTCCAGGGGCTGCTGCCCTTCCCTCAGGGGATCCTCTCTATATAAGCCAGACATTTCATTCTCTCTCCTTCACTACCACTACTGCTATCTCCTCCTCCTTCCCCTCTTCTTTCTCTTCCTCCTCTCTCTGAGTCCCCTCTTTCTCTTCTCCCTGACCCCTCCCCTCCGTGGTAACTCTCCTGGCCTCATCCTTTGAGCCAGCAAACAGCTTCCCAATAAACCTACCTTTAATATAATCTAATCTGTCTTGAATTGGCTCATTTCACTGGCGGAGAAATAACCTATCAGGCACCACCCGGCACTCATCAGTCCCAGGACCTATAAAGCGATTCTGTTTAACTTTTGAGATCCTGAAGAATAAGATTACTGGAAACTTTATCCAAAAAAAAAAAAATGAAATGTGAGTCACAGTTACTAAACATGTATGCAACTGCAGGATATTTGATTTGCTAAATGTGTATACAACTGTATATATACAACTGTGGGATATTTAATTTTTCTACACAGTTCTCATATGTTTGTACCCAAATGAGCTCTCCATCTCTCTCCCCTCCTTTCTTAAAAATTTTTAATTTTGGTTGATACAATGTGAATTTTACCCTCTTAAACATTTTTGCACAATATAGCTTAATAGTGTCTCTTATCGCTGTGTAACTGACTCCTAGAACTTTTTCATTTCTTGCCCTGAACTCTGAACTCATGAAGTAAGAATGTTCTTGCTCTCTTTCTTGCCAAGAGACCGCTGTGTTACACCTGCTTCTGAATTCAACAACCTTAGAACCTTATAGAAATGGAATGTGTTTGTCACATATATCGTCAAGGTTCAGCCAAGTGATAGACAGTGCAGGAATGTCCTTCCTTTTTAAAGCTGAGCTGCAGTTCACTATAAGGCTATAGAATATCTTATATGATGATTTTTATCACTTGGGCAATTAATGCACTTCACACACTTCTACTTTATCTGATGCTTCCTTGTTAAATTTTGGTCCATTCACGGTACAGATTTTTATTCTACATATTCTTAAACTTGAGACACATCATCATTGACCCTCCATTTGGGACCATTCTTTCTTCCAAGAGAGTCTCTTTAAGCATCCCTGTGTGTTATGGTTTGTTTATGCTCAGCCCAGGGAGTGGCACTATTAGAAGGCGAGGCCTTGTTGGAGTAGGTGTGTCAGTGTGGACATGGGCTTTAAGAACTCAATTCTAGCTGCCTGGAAGTCAGTCTTCCACTAGCAGCCTTCAGATAAAAGATGTAGAACTCTCAGCTCCTCCTGCATCTTGCCTGCCTGGATGCTGCCATGCTCCCGCCTTGATGATAGTGGACTGAACCTCTGAACCGGTAAGCCAGCCCCAATTAAATGTTGTCTTTATAAGACAATAATATATAATGTTGCCTAGGTCATGGTGTCTACTCACAGCAGTAAAACCCTAACTAAGACACTCCTAGTATGGACCAATCTTCCTGAAAGCATCATTGTTTTGTCTTCTCCTTATTTGAACATTTACTTTATTTATTTTTTGGTTTGTGTGTTTGTGTGTGCATGTAAATACAGGTGTCTGTGGAAGCCAAAAGAGGGTGTTGGGTCCTCTGGAGCTGGAGCCACCAGCCGTGGGCGCTGGGAACTGAACTCTGACCCCGGAAGAGCAGGAAGTGCTTTCCAGCCTGTCTTTTCTTAAAGGCTAACTCCATTGGGAATTCACACAGAATTCCAGGCTCACAGAAGCTTTCGGCCCTTTAAAATTTAACATTTTATCTTCTTCTAGTTGCCAGTCTTTCTGTTGAAAAGTCTGTTACAAATTCTCCTTTTTGCCCTTTTTGATGACTATGTTGTGTTTTCCTTAGCTTATCTTTAGCATTTTGTATGTTCTTTGCTTTGGTATATTGCTACAATGTACTCTTTACCCCCACAATGGGGATCTATGAACCCATGGTCTGATGTCTTCCATCAGCTTTGGGCACTTCTTGGCCAGCGTATCCTCTCTCCTCATTTACTCCTGGGATTCTGGTGATACATGAGCTCCCTCTATGTATGTCCACTTCTGTTTAGCATTTCCATCCTCATCTGTGGTTCAGCCTGAATACGCCAAGTGACTTTCCAGCTTATGAATCCTCATTTTTGCTGTGTCTAATCCGCTGTTAAGTCCACCTACAGACCTTAAATCTGTGTCACTTGGCTTTTTCATTTCTAGCATTTATCATTTCCCAGAGTTGTCAGTTCTCTGGTGAACGTCTTCATGTTTGTGTGTGTTCACGTGAGTAAATTAGTTAAGGTCACTCCATAGTCTTCATGTAACAGCTCCAAAATTGAAGGCATCTCTGGCTCTGCTTCTAAATCCCATTTTATCTTGACTTATTATTATTTGATCATCAGGTCCAGCATTTCTTTCAAGATTTATGCTTTTTAAAAGAAATGATAAAAGCTAATTATGAAAATCATACAGATGTATGTAGCTGATGCTACTTTCTTAGATTTCAGATTGATTCCTTTCTTTGCTTATTATTTTGGCATGAAGGTACCACCACTTCAACTAGCTCATGCGCATCTCTTCTTCCCTGATATCTTTTACTCTTAGCTCACAGCTTTATTAGTGAACAGTTGCTACCAAAAGCAACAGTTTCTTACCAATAGCTCTCCTGCTGGATGGGTCTGAAGTCCAGTTTTTTTCCCCAGGAGCGTGAAACTATCAAAGTAAAGACTTGGTGGAGCCTTTCTGCTTGGTTTCTGCGTCTGACCCCAGCTCTCCATGCCTCAGGCATCAGGTAGTGCCTGTGGGGTAACGTCAAGAAGAAGCTGGGTTCAGGAGGGCTCTTTCCTGCTGGGATCTTTAATGGGTCTTGACCCACGGCCATGTGGACATCAATAAGTTTCTGGATCTGTCTTCTGGTCTCAATGTGTGTCACATGGTCTTGGCTAATGCGTTCTGTTTGGCTCAGCAGATCCACTCTGTGAACAGGGAAAGTCTGCAAGAGGAAAGAGCAGCGGCAGATGTGAGACCCGCTCCGTGCTTCCCTCCACTCAGGGGTCTTGGTGTTCAAGTCCCAGATGGACTTTTTCTCTGGTGCCCTCAAATAACTTTCGTGAAAACATTCGCTTTCCAATGTGTGTAATTCTTCTCAGAGGAGTGCTCGTTTGACTGCCATAGACCTGTCCTCTCTGTTCAAGCAGCTAACATTTTGGGGCTCTGAGGAGGTAGCGGGCATGGTCTGGGTAGGGAAAACTTACAGGTTGTAATAGTTGGAAGTGAGTGGGTTTCTACCTATATATAATAATACATATATACATACTCTCGTGTAGATACAGATGTAGATAGACATATTCCTATATCTATATCTATATCCAGTACACACACAACATGAGAGCACATAACTTCTTAAAAAAACAGTACCACTGACTATACTGTACTGTGCATTGGATAAACTCCAGGCCTTTGTACCTTTTGGCTAACTTTTCTCCTTCTATCCTTAGCTCCTACAAATTGCCATCCTATAGTTTGCACGTGTTTGTCCATTTTAGTTTCCCTATATAATTAGGACCATGTAATATGTGTCCTTCTGGGATTACCTTATTTCACTGAGCACAATGCCCTTCAAGGATAGGAGCTGCTTCTGTTTCTGGCCTGTTGAGAAGAACATTCCAGAAACACAGGAATGCAGCTGCATCTTCAACATATGGATTTCAGTTCAATACCTACCCCCAGGGGTGGGGTTGGGACCATAGAATGGTTTCTATTTTTGTTTTTGAGAAACCTCCTGTTTTCCATAGTGAAGGTATTTGTATTCCCACCAAAAGTGTGAAATAACACCAACATTTATTGTCTTGTGTTTTCTTTCAAAAGCTATTCTGATGGGTATAAGATTATAGACTCTTGGTGTATTTTGTTTTGGGTATAGGATCCTTGTAGATCCTTGCTTTTTTGTTGTTTTATTTTTGGAGGTTTGTTTATTTCTTTATAAGCTCTCCCTGAGTAGCCCTGACAGGCCTGGAACACACTATGTAGACAAGGCTGACCCTAAACTCACAGAGACCCCCTGGGATTAAAGTGTGCAACACTACCCCAGCAGAAGATACGTAAACATTTTTTATGTGTGTGAGTGTATGTCTGTATGTCGTATGACTGTATGTCTGTGCACCATGTGCTTGCAGTGCCCTTGGAGATCAGAAAAAGGCATTGGATCTGGCATGGGAGTCACAGGTGGTGGTGAGCTGCCAAGTGCTGGGAACTGATCCCAGGTCCTCTGCAAGAGTAGCAAGTGCTCTTAACTTCTGAGCCATCTTGCCAATCCCCCTCTTTGTGGTTTTAGTTTGTAACTCTGCAATGATTAGTCATGTCTTGCCCCAGTCAAGGTTCTTTAGTGGAGCAGAACTGATAGATAGGGTGAGGGTATATTACAAAAGGATTTAATAGCCTGTCTTGCATAATATAGGCTAGGAGTTTAACAACAGCTCTCTCACACTGAAGGCTAAGAAACTGGTATTGCTTAACACACAGGCTGCATGCCTTAAAACTCGGATCTGGTTCTGGAGACCCAGCGGGTTCCTGGAGAGCTATAGGTCTTCTGTTCATGCTGGAAGATGGAAGAACTGGGTTCCTGTGTCAGCAAAGGAGGACAGCGTCCATCTGCAGCAACAGGACAGATGCTCTCACAAGGGCAAATGCTGATAGGCAAGAGCAGCCCTGCTTTACACCTCACACAGCTGCAGGTGTCATACACTCTGCAGGGGGCCTCTCTTCAGTTAATCCTTCTAGGACCCTGCAGTCTAGTCCTGAGGCACTCCTCTTAGTTGATCCCAGATCCTTTCAAGTTGTCAGTCAAGAGCAACTGTGGCTGGGGACGTAGCTCAGTGGTTAAAAGGCATGTTCGAATCCCCAGCGCCCATGTGAAATGTCAGGTATACATGGTTGTCCATCTGTGAGGACAGGGGATCCCCAGAAAGAGCTGGTTAGCAAGACTAGCCATATGGACGAGCCCTGGACTTGATTGAAAGACCCTGCTTCAGTGAACATGATGGAAGAACCATCCATGATTATTATTGACATCAACCCAGGGCCTCCACATGCATGGACATACTGGTGTGCTCACATACATGTGAACACACACACACACACACATACACATGCACACACACAGTACACATACAGGGAAATGTAAAAAAAGGTGGAGGAGAATAGCTGTCACAAATGGAAACCCTTTCACGGATCTCCTAATTTTCTGTATGTTTTATTTAAAGAAGGTCTGTTCAAGTTCCTTCCCAATACCATTTTGTTTATAGTCTGCTAGGTCACCGAAATGTGAGCAAGCAAACACTCCAACAGAGACGCAAGCTCAGGACATTTTCAGCCCACCAGGAGCCCATTCTAGCAAAGCTGAGATTGGTCTAGCCTTAGCTATAAGGCTGTTGAGATGAACGGTGAGAGACTCAACCAGCAAGAGAGTCTGGGAGGACCAGAGGGGTGCCCTGCTCTTGAACATCATTGGCACGGGCTTCCAAATCATCTTTGTAGGTCTAGGTGAAATGATGTTCTACACCAGAAGAGAAGACTAACACATCAAATACAAAAGTTGCCCATTACTTCCATGTGCATAAACATGGTCACTAGCGTGTTGTCTGAAGGGGTCCACCTGCAGTGTTAGACCACAGACCCTCTAGCTGGCATGCATGCTGGCACTCCTCCCTGCTTCAGGTTGCCCATCATACTGCATCTGGAATCGATCTCTCTTAATCTTTCATTTGAATCCCCTCCCTCAATCTTAACAGGAAGCCTGTCATTTCACGCCCCACCCCACCGTGTCTCTAACATGATGACACTCCATCCCCCACAGCACTCTCCTACGGTCAAGGTCGAGTCATAGATTCCCACAGTTGCAAGGCAGTAGCTAGCTAGCTTCCAATAAAGCTCATTTTTGAAGGGTGATTGCTCTTGGCTTCCTTGCCCATGAACTAACTGAACCGGCACATGATTTCTGGCAGGCAGATCTTCAGAGCCTGACCAGGAGGAGATGCACTGCAGAATAGAACCAGCCTCTCCATGCTTGGTGTCACTTTGCCTATTCTGGGGACCAATACCAGCATCTGGGATAGACACCTGACACCTTCTGAGGACCCTCGCCTGGGATAGCCTATCTGATCCAGTGATATCAGGCACAGGGGCTCTTATCAAGCAGAAAGACCATCAGAGCCTCTCCTGAAAGATGGGTTTCCTCTCCTGTAGAGGCTGGCGATGAGCCGGAGTGACAGCTGTTAGTTCTGACATGGAACAGGTTGCTTGGGAGAGCATCCCCGCCTGTTTTCACAAAGCCCATTTCTACCACACAGAGGGACATCCACCTCACTCTCGATCAGCAGATCCCATGCGATGGGAGCCACTGGGTTTTCACTGTATTTTGCTGTCTTTTTAGCGACTTCCACCTCAGCGAATTCAACTGTAGTCTCCTGAGCTGGCAAGAGCTGATCAGGACAAAATCTCATAACACACCAGCCACAGCATCTTCATCCCAGCTTGGTTCCTCTGGAAGACGTTGGAGCTCAAACTTCATAGGAATTCATAGGAATTCATAGACATTCATAGGAATGGCTGGTGTGTAACCAGACTGGCAGAAATGAAGATAATCGGAAGAGACTCTTGAAACAATGGACCCACAGACATGAGAATTTCCCCAGGAATATCACACTGAAGAAGGAAAAGGTGCTACCCAGAAGGGAACTTGTCTCTCAGAAATACATTTCACACAGGTCTAGCAACTTGTCAGACCACCTCGCAGGATGAGATTGAAGCCTACATAGTAGGTCAATGATGGGTGGGGCCAACCTTGACTGACGTTGCTTAGGTGTGCATATTCTTGGCCCTCTATTTAAACCTTGATCTCACTTAAGAACTCCAAAGACAGATTTGGGTCTGCTGGGTCTCTGTTGTCGTCTCAATGTGGCCATGTTGAATAAGTCTTTTTCTGCTTTCCATTACCAATTTGGCTCATTCTTATCAGCTCATTGAGGATGGGTGGTTATTCATGACTTAGGGCACAGGCTGTGACCCCTAAGTGTGATAACAGGTGAACCAGGATCTACCATGGAGTGCAGGAGTAGGACACCCCTGCCTGGTTGGCACCTGGGATCATCAGCAGGTGGTTGTTTATAGCTTTTGCTATCATTCAAATGGCATCTTCCCCTCTGTGAATTAAATGTTTACTTCATCCAGAGTTCAGAGTGGAGGTCATGTTGGCCTGGTTGTAGTAATGGTAACAGACTTGTTACCCCCACCTGGGCATCCAGCACTTACACCATCTTGCACCCTTCCAACTTCAAAAGTCCCTGGAAGTGCAAGCTGATTGAGAAGGAAGGCTGACTGAGAGGGAAGTTCTAGAATGCAGCTTCCATGAGGTTGCCACCCACGAGGAGGAGGGGACAGAATTTTGGGGTCACTTATGTTTCTGTAACCCCCTCATTCACACCGTGTAAGTCAGTCTGACAAACCCACTACTTTAGTCTGCCACCACTGCCCTGTGTGGGGTAAATAGAAATTTATTCACGTCTCCCTAGGGAATATCATCATAAAGTTTTGCTGTGTGTCATAGTTACCTCCAGCACGCAACGAAAACCTAGAGTTACCCGGGAGGAGAAAACCTCAGCTGAAGAACTTCCTCCAGCAGATTGGCCTGTGGCTAGATCTATCGTAAGATGTTTTTTTAATTGCTAGATGGTTTAAAAAAAAAATCTCAGTCCACTATGGGCAGAGCCATCCCCAGACAGGTGGGCTTAGGCTGTATAAAAAGCAAGTTAAACAAGCTGTTAAGATTTCCTTCCCAGTTTCTGTCTTAGGGTCCTGCCTTGAGTTCCTGCCTTGGCTTCCTTGGAGATGCCCTGAATGTGTGAGATCTAATTAAGTCCTTTCCTACCCAAGTTGCTTTTGGCTGTAGTGTTTATCAGAACCTTAGAAAACAAGCTAGAAGACAATGGCAGAAAGAGGCTGTCCTGCTTAGATTCTGTTGACTTGACACAAGCTAGCGTCATTTGGGAAAAGGATCCCAAAATTGAGAAAATGCCTCTATCAGAGTGGCTTGAAGGCATATTTATGGAGCATTTTTTTCTGTTTTGATTAACAGTTGATGTGGGAAAGTCCAGCCCACTGTATGTGGTGCCACCCATGGTCAGGTTGTACAAGAAATCCAGTCGAGCAAGCCACGGGGAGCAAGCCAGTAAGCAGCATTCCTCTAAAGCTTTAGCTTCAATTCTTTCCTCCCCTGCTTGAGTTCCTGCCCAGTCTCCCCTGTATGATGGACTCTGAACTGGAAGTATAAGTCAAGCTGTTTTAGGTCATCGTGTTTATCACGGCAACAGGAAGCAACCTAGAACCGGAGTTCATTTAGCTCATGAGAGAGAATGCTTTCCTGATAACTCTGCAACTGGAGGCTATCAAAGCTGAGTGTGTCCTTTTCCAAAAGCCATTTTTCAGACACCAGGGATAATACCAGCAGGAGAGCCGGGCAGCAGAGCTGCACACATTTGGCCAGTTTCTGAAGAACCTGTGTGAGCAGCTTGTCTCCTAGCAATGGATAGGCTGATGCTTGAGGGGGGCCTGGGCAGTGTGCTCACTGGATGTGTCTCCCTGGAAGGCTGCGGCATTCTCCAAAGCCCAGGGCTCCAAAGGGATCTTTGCTTGATGATGTCTCATGGGTTTTTCCCCACAGCTACTGCTGAACTGAGCAGGGGCGTGCTGGACTTACCCATTACACATTCTCTGACAGTTAGTGCCATTGTCAGCTTGACAAGATCTAGAATAGCCTAGAAGTAACAGGTGGGAGGGGTCTGTTTTGGGGGATTGTATTGAATCAGTTAACTTAGGTGAGTGGCGACATTCCTTGGTCTGGGATCCTCAGCTGTATGTATTGGAGAAAGCAAGCTGGGCTCGAGCGTACAACTTTCTCTCTCTGCTGCTAGGCTGTGGATGTAATGCAGCCAGTTATCACCAGCTACTGCCACTGTGGCTTCCCCACCATGAAGGACTGTAACCTTGAACTGTGATGGAAGACAAGCCCTTTCTCCCTTAAGCTGCTTTCGGTGACAGAGGTAACTAAGTTCCCCAGGCCGTTTGTCTGACATTATTTTGTTACTTGGGTGAATATTTGTTGCCCTCTGGCTTTTCTCAGTGGAGCAGTATCTTGTCCTTGTGATCTGTCTGTTATGACTGGCTACAGGAACCCAGTGTGACAGTGCTGGGGCCGGCTGGGACAGTAAGACATGGAAAAAGGCAACTTGTCTCACTAGGAGGTATTTCTTGGCACTGAGCCCAGATTGCTGAGGCTGTGCATCTGTGGGCTTCAGGGGTGAAGGGGAAACCCTCCTTCTCTGCCCACTTCATGAAGCTATCAACTGTCTTCCTGCAGGGCTCCCTCATAGACCCAGGCTGTTGCCAAGCACTTGCAGATTGTGTCTTTGGTGCTCTGATAGAACAAGGGTCTGCAGCTTTAGGCTATATCCCACAATCCCAAACAGCCTCATCCTCCTGGAACTCTTTCAGGGACAAAGTTAAAGAGCAGTCTGTGTTGCAGTTTGACAACTCTCAATTCATAACCCGTCTCTCCCATGTTCTCTGTTACAGATGCTGGACTAAACCAAATCACAAACTCAAAATTTTCCACTACCATTCCTCTCCCTCCAAAACTTCCAAAATTCTAGAGTTTTGCTTATGCGTGTATGTGTGTGGGGGGTTCCCCTGAAAGGAGCTCTCCAAAGAGGCTCTTCTGGCTGCCTGTACCATCCCAATCACGTTGGCAATCTCCCCCACACTCTCATATTCTGACTCTTAATAAAGGTCATCTCCAGGTTTTAAGTGAAAGCACCTCCTTCTGGACGCCCTATTATCTTTAGATCACTAAGTATTTATTGCATTGTTTCCATCTCTACTCTGCCTCCCAACTGAGGCCTCCAGACCCTTGCTCCTGATACATTGTATCTTCTGAAGGGGACTGGCGTCAGTATCTCTGCTGTTCCATGCCTCACTCCCCACGCCTCCCTGCAGCTTGAGGACAATTTACATGGTTACCCCTTCCAAATGATCTAATCTTTCCAGGAGCAGGGAAGCTAGTCTTCCCAACATCCAGGAAAGGACTTGACTCAGAACAGGTCTCTAGTAAACAGAACTGGGTGGAGGAGCCGAGCCTAGGGCTGATGCGAGGCTGGCTTTACTCTGCTGGGAGCATTGGCATTGGCATAAAGGTTTGTACACACATATCCTAAACTGGAACACTGGTGTGGACAGGGACGTTGAAGATCTGGCTCATTACCCTGGAGATCAGTAGTTCTCAATCTTCCTAAAGCTGTGACCCTTTAATAAAAGTTCCCCATGTTGTGGTGACCCCCAACCATAAAATTATTATCATTGCCATTTCATAACTGTAATTTTGCTACTGATATGAATTGTAATGCAACTATATAATATGCAGGATAACTGGCATGTGACCCTAAGGGATTGTGACCTCCAGCTGGAGAACCCTGCTCTAGCTGCAGAAAAGCTCAGGCTCATAACAGGCATGCTGTGCCTAAGATCTTTGAGACAGTTATCAGTAGACTCCTCTGCTGTGCGATAACACATTATTGAAGAGCCCTGTGGAGTATGGAGAGCAGGAAGTTTTTTCCCTCTGGGTTTGAGGGTTAGAGGTATATGGATCCATCTCACCAGTCCTGAGAGAGAGAGAGAGAGAGAGAGAGAGAGAGAGAGAGAGAGAGAGAGAGAGAGAGAGAGAGAGAGAGAGAGAGAGAGAGAGAGAGAGTTTGTAGCAGCTGAAGGAAACACTGCCATCCTCAAGGAGAAAAATGCCTGTGGAAGGGAAGGGACTATGAAGTGACCTTTGGTATAGGAGTGCTTTGAACTGCAACTCTCCAAGGTCGACCCTGGAAGACAGGAGTGCATCTGTGTGCTTTGTGTGCATGTGTGTGTGTGTGTGTGTGTGTGTGTGTGTGCCTGTGTGTGTGTGTGCGTGCACACACACATACAACAGTGTCTACCTCCTCTGTGTGCTGTGCCTGTGTGTGCAACAGTGTCCATCTTCTCTGTGTGCTGTGACTGTGTGCCTGTGTGTGCCTGTGTGTGTGCCTGTATGTGTGTGTGTGTGCCTGTATGTGTGTGTGCCTCAGTATCTACGCTCTCTTCCCCTTTGTTTGACCAAGGACCACTTGTTCTTTGCTGAGTGAGACACGTAGCCAGACCGTGACCCTCTGAGACTCTTCCTTTCTGTCATATTGGAGCACTGGGATTCCAAACACAGGCTCTTGTACCTGGCTTTACATGGGTTCCCGGGATCTGAACTCAGGTCCTCATGTCTGCATGGCAAATGCTTTACCCACTGAGCCATCTCTACAGCCCCTGCCCTGTAGTTTTCAAGGCAGTTTTTCTCTTTCTGAGTAGCTCTCCCTCTATGCTATCACTACCCACTACTGGCAGCCAGAACCGCCTCATTCCAGACCAACAGCACAGGCATCTCTAGAGTTGCATGGATTGTTATGGTTCACATGGAGGCTTCATTAAAAGAAAGTTATGGCTGTTTAAAAGAAAGAGATGGCTCAGTGGTTAAGAGCACTGACTGCTCTTCCAAAGGTCCTGAGTTCAAATCCCAGCAACCACATGGTGGCTCGCAACCATCCTTAATGAGATCTGATGCCCTCTTCTGGGGTGTATGTGTGTGTGTGTGTGTGTGTGTGTGTGTGTGTGTGTGTGTAAGCATATGTGCTAGACTGTGTATGTGTATGCATGTGTGTGTATGCTATGTATGTGTGTGTGTGCGCGCGCATGTGTGCTAGACTGTGAGTGTATGTGTACTGGACTGTGTGTGTACGTGCGTGTGTGTGTGTGTATGTGCGTGTGTGTGTGTATGTGTGCTAGACTGTATGTGTATGTGCATGTGTGCTGGACTTTGTATGTGTGTTTGTGTGCTGGACTGTGTATGTGTGTGTGTGCTAGACTGTACGTGTGCTAGACTGTGTGTGTGTTTGTGTGCTGGACTATACGTGTATGTGTGTATGCTAGACTGTATGTGCGTATGTGTGTGTATGTGTGTGTGTGTACTGGATTTGTGTGTGTGTACTAGACTCGTGTGTGTGTGTGTGTGTGTGTGTGTACTGAACTCGTGTGTGTGTGTGTGTGTACTAGACTCATGTGTGTGTGTGTGTGTGTGTGTGAGAGAGAGAGAGAGAGAGAGAAAGAGAGAGAGAATTCTCCCCTTCTCATTTCCTAACTGCATGATCTTGGGAAAAGGAATTTCCCTGTATGGACCTCCGTTTTATCATCTTTAAAACAGAAATTATAAAACCACTTTAAAAAGTTATTATTGTGGGTGAGGAGATGGCAGGGGAGTAAGAGTTCACTGCTAGCACAGGAACCTGAGTTTTGATCTCAGTACCCATGTAAAACACTGGTCATGGCTGCACAGCTATAAGCCCAGCCCTGGGAGGGAAGGGTGGAGACAGGGGTATAGCTGCAGCTTAGCCTTGCTTCAGGTTTAGTGAGAGAGTCTTGTCTCAAGAGAGTAAGGTGGAGTGATCGAATAGGGCACCAAGGTCGGCTTTGGTCTCTTTGTTTTGAGACACACACACACACACACACACACACACACACACACACACACACACAGACACCACACACTATCCTCAGAATTCACTTAGACATCGTTACCAAGGTTCCTGATGTGCAGTAAATTAGCTCGAAGCAGGGTCTGTGACTGCCGGGACTATGGATCACAAGTCCTTGGTGGTGAGGGAGACCCAGGCACCACAGTTTTTCCACCAACAGCTCTTTCTACCGCAGAACACCTATCCCAGCCAGCTGTGAGCAGCAGCTTTGATGTCTGGGCACCCAGGCCTACAGTCTTAAGCTGTCTGGAACCTGCTTTTTTCAGTTTTTTGCCCTTTATAGGACTCCGGAAGTCAGCTGTCTTTCGTGGGTAGCACCAACATTGCAGAATCCACACATCTTACCGAAATCGAACCAACTGCCCAGTGCTCTCTGGTTTTTGTGGCTCTATTCTGCACTCTCACAGAGCCCCTTTCACAGAGCATCAAGCCCACTTAAACCCACAGCTCTTAGTTAGCAGTGACTTACACAACTGTTTATGCTAGGCAATTTCTAGAGCAGAAACACGAAGTATGGGTCCACTGTATAACGAGAGCGTTTGCTTGAGGGGAACAAGTGTCCACAGTTCCTGCAAAATCAAGAGCGTGGCTCCTGTTTCAACCCACGCTCTGGCTCAATCCAGCCTGAGACTACTGGTCACAGAACTGGTTGTCCCTCAGTGCCCTAGATGGGATGAGGAACACAGCCGAGGTGTCCTCATCTGGTGACTGAGATGGGGTATTTTTGGCATTTACAGGCTAACGCCCCCACGAACATTCAAAGTCCCAATCTGGGCAGCAGGAACTCCTTTTATATTGACAATCGAGCAACAGGATTTGGAGGAGACTGAGACAGGAGATTGTAAGCTCAGGGCCTTTCTGAGCTACAGAATGAGTTCAAGGCCAGCCTGGGCAGTTTAGTGAGACCTTGTCCCAAAATGAGAAGTCAAAGGAAAGCTGGGGAGGTAGCTCAGTGGTAGTGTTTACCCCATATGTGTGAGACGCTGGGTTATACTGCCAGGGCTTCAGATCTGCCCAGGAAGTCAGAAACCTCTTTTTCTCTGTCTCTGCACTGGGCAGTGCTTCAAAGAACCTTATACATGTTCTGGAGAACTGTCCCTCAGAGCTTCCCTCTCCCATGTCTAGTTTTCAGCATCTGGGCTGTGCATTAGAAATGACATTAGACAATGCATTACATGATTTAAACTAAAGGCAGCCCTGGCTACTCAGGCCCAAGGAGGACAGTGTTCACCATGTCAAGGAGGTGAACAGGGCTTCAAATGTTTGTAAATGACTCAAGTGGTTCATTTTTGGAATGAAGTCTGCCCACTCTCATTTCCTCCATAGCTGGCTACAGGGGACACACCGGGTTCTAGGAGATCCCTGTGTACAGAGGGCCCTGCCCACCAAGGTTTGTGGGTGAACATTTGGGCTCTGGGAAAGCAGACTGAAAGGCAGATGGAATGGCCATCCCTGCTTTGTGCTGTGAGATACATCCACATTTTGAAGTAGGCAGAGTGGGTGACCACAGGAATAGGTTATGTTCTTCTAATAGGTATGAGCTGATGTCATAGAGGCCTGGGGCTCACACAGCCCTCGTCACCAGTTTGCAGATGCAAACACACCTCTACTCCACTCCAGCCAGCAGCAGAGATTGCTCTCCGCCTGCTGGCTTGGAGGAACTTTTCCCTGATGCTCTTCCTCACAGCGCAGGAACAGTTGTCTGCGGGAACCGCACAGGGTTCTTCCTCTGATTCACAGTGACTGACAGAATGTGCATCTGGGCACCAGGGCATCAAAGGGGCACCCAAAAGCCTTTGCTCTGCCAGGCAGCTCGCTCCACAGGGCTATGATGCAGTTTCTACTCTGTGTGGGCTTTGGGAATAATAAAACAGCAGTAAGTATAGGCTGAGCCTCAGCGTCAACTGTCAAGGCTTGCTTCCCGCACCCTGGCTGGGGCCGGAGCTCTGATGCATGGTCGATGAGCCAGGGGTTGGCTGGTTCTGCACAATGCACAGTAATCCTGATACAAAGTCTACAGGCGTCTTCACACCCAAGGCTCCATAGGGCTGATTCATGGGATCTGACAACATAGGCTCTTTCCCAGCATGTGACACTGTCTGTCTGAAGGTCATCCGTAGCATCCTGAGTTATTTGCCACCTGGACTGCAGCCCAGTTCAAGAGAAAAGCCTGAGTGGCTGACTTTGACCATGTACATCCCATAACGCAGGTCTAGAGATGTTTCTTAAAGGGCCAGCAACTGTCCTAGGGCTTCTTAAAATCCATGTGTGTGTGTATGTGTGACTGGGTATGTGTGTGTGAGCACACATGTGTGTGCATGAGTGAGTTAATGTGCATGTGTATGTGTGTGTTGTGTGCAGGAATGTGTGTGTGTTGTGTGCATCAGTGAGTGAATGTGTTTATGTGTGTGTGCGTGTGTGACTGTGTGTCACAAGTGTGTGTATGTGCATTAGTGAGTGAATGTGTTTATGTGTCTGAGCGTGTGTATGTGACTGTGTGTATGTGTGAATGCTCACCTGCGTGTGTATGAGTGTGGTGTGGTGTGTGTGTGTGTGTATGTAGAGGCCAGAATTGATGCTGGCTGTCCTTCTTGCTCCGTCTCCACCTTATCTTTGAGGTAGGGTCTCTCATTGAACTTGAAGCTAACCCATTGGCTAGGCTTGTTGGTCAGTGAAGGGTAGAGATCTATATGTCTGTGCTTCTCCACCTCTGGGATTATAGACCGAGCAGCTGGAAATTATACTCAGGTTCTTGTATAGAAAGCACTTTCCTGAGACATCTACCTAGCTCCCACTACTTTATGAACTCAATTTCAGCACCCCCTAAATCCCTGCCTTCCAACGGACGATCCCACTAGACACACGGGAGGAATATCCCAGTTGGCTCGGTCATTAAAAATCCTTGCTGAACAAGTCTGATGATCCAAGTTCTATCCTTGGAACTCACAGTGGAGTCCCAAAACAACCAGCTCCTGAATGTTGTTTTCCGTCCTCTACACGTGTTTTACACACACACACACACACACACACGATAATAAATGAATTAATTTTAAGATAATTTAAAAATAGAATTAAGTGAGAGGAATCCGTTCTGGAGTTGTGCGAGAGCAGAAGCAACAGATCACAATCAACAGATCAAAATGATTTCCCTGTGAACACCCTCGATCTGACCATCTTATTGCACATGCCCCTCAGAAGTAGAGCTCAGATAATACCTGTAGCCTCCAGCAGATCACCAGGGCAACCTGCTAGCTCTCCAGTGGCCACACCCACTTCAATCAGGCCACACCTTCTAATAGTGCCATTCCCTGGGCCAACCTCTTCCTAGCTCTCCGGTAGAGAGACCGCCAAAGCCAGCTTCAGTTCCGGAGTGAATCTATTCAGGGAGGGATTCCCAGTAGAAAGGCTAAAGCGCCAGCTACCCCCAGTCATTGTGCTCCCTTTGTTCTGCTAACGTGCTTCCTGACTCGGGGAAGACATGTGGGCTGAGAAACAGCATCTCGGTGGGACCTTCTGTGGCTGAACCCAGAGAGGGCAGCAGGAAGAGACTCCTTTAGTGATGAGTGAAGCAGACTTAGGGATGGAATGCTGGAGTCTAGCCCTGCCTGGCCACTCCCCTTACAGGTAGGTGCTCAGAGGTATTCTGCCGGGATATTACAAACAGGAGTCACCTGAGAACCGACTTAACATAAAAGGTTGTTGGTGTGAAGAAACTGCCCAATGCACATCCTGCTCCCTACCAGCTTCCCTGACTTCTGTTGAGCCTTCAGGGATGTTCTAGAAGCTTCTCAGCTTATCTGACTATAGTGGCTCAATTCTCTCCACTCTAGGATACAGGAGTCCTTTATGTTCTTTCTGTTTCCCCTCTTCAGGGTACATCTTCACTAGAGGCTGTCTTTCTTAGGGTTTTACTGCTGTGAAGAGATACCATGACCAAGGTAACTCTTATAAGGACAACATTTAATTGGGGCTGGCTTACAGGTTCAGTCCATTATCATCAAGGCAGGAACATGGCAGCATCCAGGCAGGCATGGTGCTGAGGGTTCTATATCTTCATCTGAAGATTGCTAGCAGAATACTGACTTCCAGGCAGCTAGGTTGAGGGTTTTAAAGCCCATGCCCACAGTGGCACACCTACTCCAACAAGGCCACACCCACTCCTACAAGGCCACACCCACTCCAACAGGGACACACCCACTCCTACAAGACCACACCCACTCCAACAAGGCCACACCCACTCCAACAAGGCCACACCCACTCCAGCAAGGCCACACCTTCTAATAGTGCCATTTCCTGGACCAAGCATATAAAAACCATGACAGAGGTAAATCCTTTTTTCCTTTGTATTCTGGCAAGTCAACCCAACTCTAGAATACTCTATTAGGGTGAGCAACCAATCATTCTTAAATATGAATGGATTTTCTTCAATCATCTCCTACTGGCTTCCCTCACACATTTTTAAAAATATATTCACACATTCAGGTATAGGGTGAATGAGTGTGGAGGCCAGAGGTCAATGTTGGTTGGTGCCTTCCTCAATCTCTTCTCTACTCTTTGGGGATGAGGTTTGCTCTGAACTTGAAGCTCACTGATTGGCAAGCGTAGATGTTCCCAAGATGCAGGGATCAACCTGTCTCTGCTTCTCCAGATCTGGGATTACTAGTCTAAGCCACAGCACCCGGCTTTTTATGTGGACTCTGGGAATTGGGCTTGGGCTTTCATGCTTGTTCAGCAGGTACTTTATCCACTGGGCTGTCTCCTGAGCTCCACCTCCCCCACCCCTACATTAATTAATGGCATGCATCACTGGGTTATTTAAAAGTTGAGGAAATGTCATCACTCACTGGAATACAGCATTGGGTTGATACAGGGACAATATTTTAGATTTTTTTTTTACATGTGTGTAAGTTTTTAATGACACTGTGGTGGTTGAAAGGGAAGGCTGCCTCCCCGTTGGCTCGCATATTTGCATGGTTGGTTCCCCAAATGAAGCACTGTTTGGAAAGATTAGGAGGCGTGGCCGTGTTGGAAGAGGTGTGGAGTGGACGCTGCTGAGGTTCCAGAAGACCACACCAGACCCCATCTCTCTCTTCCTGCAGACTTCGAATCAGGATGTGAAGCTGTCAGCTACTGTGACCTTGTGACAGTACCACGCTTCCAACACAATGATAACAGACTAACCTCCTGAAACTGTAAGCAAGCCTCCAATTAAATGATTTTTTTAAAAAAAAAAACGAGTGGCTTTGGTCATAGAGACAGATACATATGGAACCTGAGGTCTACATCCTGGATGAATGAGGCATTTGGTTTAGTGTAGTTTTTTTATTGTTAAATGTGACTATGGTCAGCGTCACTTTCAGCTTATATCACATTTTCTGTTTCCATTACGGGTCTCTGAATAGCTCAACAATGAGCTTACTTTGGAAGCAACAGGAACTTCATTCAGTGTAGATCCCCAGAACCCCTGTGAATGCTGGTTGGTGGGTGTGGCCACTTCCCTGTATTTCTAGCCTTAGAAGGTAGAGACAGGAGATTCTGCAGAGCAAGCTGGCTGGCTAGACTAACATTGTTGAGGGAGCTCAGAGTTTGAATGGAAGACCCTGCTTCAAAGAATAAGGTGGAAGAGTGGTCATGGAAGGATCCTGAAGTTAACTTCAAGTTCAGGCCTCCAGACTCATGCACAATTGCTGACATGTGTGTCAACACATAAACACACTCATGCACACCACAGACACACACAGGTAAGGAAGAAATTACCTCAACAAAAGCAAACACGCAGGGAACCCCTTCCATCTATTTTGCAGAAAGAAGCAAGCTTGACCCACACAGAAGGTCAGAGGTTCACTAATGGTCAGGAACAAATCCTCCGATGGGTGATATTGTCCATGTCTGAATTATTACCATTCTTCTCAGGATCTCAGCGACAAATACTTTAGAGACATTCTAACTATCTGAAAAGAATAAGGGCTCATGGCTGACATGCTGACAGCCTCTCCTTTAACTTCCTGCACCTGGCAAGACCCTCTTCCTCAGAGCAGACATGGCCTCCACAGGAGGGGCCACTGGATGTCCTAAGGGAACTCTGTTCTCCCCACACCTTGAAATACACAGCTAGCCTCCAGCAACTATTTTAGGAAGTCTATAATTTGAATTCTATCCAACTTTTAATTCTGCAATAAAATTCCAAGGCGTGCTCGCTCAGGCTGTTGCCACAGGAACTCTTGTGCTCAGGAACTGTGTGGCTGAGGTGTTTCTTCTTCCTGTGGAAGAAGCCACGTGCTGCAGGGACCTGGCCGACCGAGTTCTGTGTTTGGTCAGTGTCTCAGCCCTGCTTTCCTGGGCTGTGTGACACCTACCTCCCACCTCGAAAGTCCCAACAGGCAAGCGTCATCTCCATGGGAACTTTGGGAGGCACCACATGGAACATTCTCCAAGGGTCAGACAGAGGGTTTGTTCTCTTTTTCTCTCCTTCAGAAATCATTCTACCTTTGACTAGAGTCTAAATGGGCGGGGCTGGCCAGCACCGGGGTCCTGAGTGGGCCATGAGCCACATGGGTAAGCAATGACTTCTACCAACACCCGTAAGAGGAGGATAAAGAGGACAATGAACAGCAGCCATTTTGTCCAGAGAGTATCATACTGCCACATGGAACCCCAGTAGAGCAGACTAGTTGCCCCACACTCTTCATTTCTTTGCCCCGCCATACCCATAACTTGTAGCATTCCTACCTTGCAAATGGCTTGATGAATCGTAGCTTTTAGCCAAGACTCCAAGCCTATAAGATTATAGTCTATACAAAACCTTACTTGACTTTTGAAAATAACATGTGACAATTAAGACCATTTAAGTGTCTGTGTCTAACAGACAGATTTAACAGAACACATTGTCACTTGTTGCAGCTGCATTAGGTGTCTGTCTGACTTTGTGACTTTAATATGCTCTGTTGGTCCTTTTGTCTCTGTTTCTACACTTTTATGGACTGACTGGCTTCCTTTATGTATTTATATTTTTTAAAGCATCTATCTTTAACATTTAAGCACACAATTTTTTTCCTTTTGTTTTTCTTAAGCCTAAAGCTGACTGGTACTGCTGCTGACTTATACTATTTATCTTTTTAATAAAGATTTTATTTTTATTTCTAAATATGAGGATATGTGTGTATATGCTTATGTGAGTGCAATGTCTGAAGAGGCCAGAAGAGGACGACCTGGAGTTGGAGTTGGTTGTGAGCTGCCTGATTGGATGCTGGGAAGTTAACTCAAGTTTTCAGTAGGATATGCTCTTAAACACTAAATATTTCTCCAGATCCTACAACTTACTTTACAACAGCAAAACAAAAACAGAGCATTTAATTTTACTCCTGAAATCTCAACTTTTGGCTTTCAATAAACTCGTCACATTGGTTCCACCATATTTCCCACCCCTGTGGTGGTTTGAATGAGAATGGCCCTTATAGGCTACATATTTGAATTTTTGGTTCCCGTTAGCGGAACTGTTTGGAAAGCATTAGGTGGTGGTCACCCTATTATATTGTTACCTTTTGTGAAGAAGTTGTGGCCTTGTTGGAGGAGGTGTGGCCTTGTTGGAGGGGATGTGGCCTAGCTTGATGACACGTGGCCATGTTAGAGGGGGTGTGGCCTAGTGGAGGAGGTGTGGCTTAGTGGGAGGAGGTGTGGCCTTGTTGGAAGAGGCGTGTCACTGGGGGTAGGCTTTGAGGTTTCAAAAACCATTGTCAGCCCCAGCCTTGACCCCTCTCTGCCTACAATTTACTGGTCAGAAGCAAGTTCTTAGCTACTGCTCTAGGCCATGCCTAGCTGCCTTCCTGGCTCCACACTCCCTGTCATGGTGGCTATGGAGTAACACTCTGAAACTGTTAAGTAAGATCCTGATTAAATGTTTTATTTATTTATTTATTTTAGTTTGTTTCTCAATATAGATGGTTGTGAGCCACCATGTAGTTGCTGGGATTTGAACTCATTACCTCTGGAAGAGCAGTCAGTACTCTTAACCGCTGAGCCATCTCACCAGCCTTAATGTTTTCTTTTAAAAGTTGCATTAGTCATCATGTCTCCTCAAAGCAATAGAACAGGAACTAAGACAACCTTCCACTATTCATTTATATATATGTATCTACATGTGTGTTCACAACAAAGTCAGAGCACATCTCGAGGACTTGATGCTCTCCTTCTACACTGTGGATCCCAGGGACTGAACCCAGGTTTTCAGGCTTGGTGGCAAGTGTCTTTGTCCGCTGAGCCAGCTCTGACCCTGTTGTTTAATCTTCTGCAGTGAAGGATCTTGGTCAGTTTGTTTGCTCAGTGTGTCTTCTTTCGTCCTGACTTTCTGAGCTGCATTTAAGTAAATATTTCAGCATCCCCTGGAATTCATGAACTTTCTTTCCAGGCAAGTATAGTCTATTTTTTTTTTTACTAAATTTACATGTGAATGTGCTCAGTGAATCTTAGATGTCAATCATTCTAATTTCCATTTATAGGTTTGGTTGGTACCATTCCAAGTCTGTCTCTTTAGAATACCTTGTTAGTTGCTTGTTGCTGCCGTTATCATCTGAGCAACGGCGCTGCCTGGGAATCGGCACACATTTCTTTTTCTTTGGTTCTGTGGTTTGTTCTGGAGTCCCACGCAAATCTGTCTGCACTGTCATCAGGATGTGGACAGGCCCCGCCCATTTGGAGATGCTCTGAGGAACGACACATTTTCTACTCATTCAGGCCCTTGGCAGAATGCAAATCCTTGGTGTTCATAGGATTGAGGTCCCCACACCCTTGCTGGGTCTGGTTCCGGCTTCCAGAGACTGCCTACATTCTCGAGCGGGTTCCTTTCTCCATCCTCTCAGCCTTACAGACGCCTGGGAAGTTATCTGACTTTCTAGCAGGCGGTTTCTCCCACCCTTCTCTGTTCTCTCCTCTCCTGGATTTTTCCTTGACTACCTTCTTCTATTTTTAAAGATAATTAAGTTGGATCCACCTGGATTCTCCAGTCTTGCTCACCCCACGTCAAGTTCCCAAATGTTAACAATGGATGCCAAGTCCCCTCGCTGTGGATTCAGCCCCAAGCACTGTGAAGTGTGATGTGTCTCCTCTCAGGGAGAAGCCACAGCTCTATCTACCTCACTGTTGCTCTGAGCCCTGAATCCTGCCTTATCCTCGACCTCCTGGAGTGTGGAGTATTGATGTTGAGGTCACTCTGTAGTAGACAACAATTTAAAAAAGACTTTAAAAGTTTATGTAGACATTCTTTCCTTTAGAGTTCTTTCAGTTTTTTTTGAAATTATTTTTTTCTTTTTGAAGTGTATGAGTGTGTGTGTGTGTGTGTGTGTGTGTGTGTGTGTGTGACACAGCCTGTGTTTATGGAGGCCAAAGGTCAACTTCAAGTGTCCTGTCTCAGTCTTTACCCACCTTGTCTTTTGAGACAGGGATTCTCACTGACCTAGAGCTCACTCAGTTCCTCCTGTCTCCTCTTACCAGTGCTGGGATTATAAGCATTTTCTACCATGCTGAACTTTTAAATGTGGACTCTGGGGGACTTTGGTGAAGTCCTCATGCTTGCTCAGAAAACACTTCACAGTCCAGTTCTCTGTCCAGTCTGAAATTCTTCTCTTTTTACATTTCCCATCTTCAGCAAAACATTAATTTGTTGAACATCTAGACTCAAGCTCCTGCTTCTACGTTTACCATTTTTTTTTTAAAAAAGATTTATTTATTAATTATATGTAAGTACATGGTAGTTGTCTTTAGACACTCCAGGAGAGGGAGTCAGATCTCACTACAGATGATTATGAGCCACCATGTGGTTGCTGGGATTTGAACTCTGGACCTTTGGAAGTGCAGTCTTAACGTGCTCTTAACGGCTGAGCCATTTACTATTTATCTCTCTCCTTCATCAGGGACTGTCAGACAGCACCCAGGAGCCTCAGGGGCCACTGATTTTCTGGTTGGAGGCCATACATAGTTCTCTCTTAGACAGAAATCATTGTGTGTTTGGGCGCACACGCATGTTGAGTGTGTGTGTGTGTGTGTGTGTGTGTGTGTGTGTGTGCATGTGCCTGTGTTACTCAAATGCAAAGCTTCATGATTCCTGCTGCATTTGCTCTGCATGCAGCTTAGTTCAGCACTATGATAACCTAGGCTAGTTCAGAGTAAGTTCTTACCTCAAAGCAAAAGTGGTTATGTAAAGGGTTGTTTGCTCACTACAAACCCAGCTGCCCCTGGCTCCCTACCTCAGAGGGAGTTACAATGTCCCCACCTCGGGGCTAGGGAGTGAGACAGGGAACTTGAGGAGGAGGGGCCAGTAGCTCAACAGCGCAGACAGATGCCCAGAGGCCATGACAGAAATGACTTCTGGAGGCCACACTGAAAGCTGTGGCACGACCAAGGGTGAGGCACAGAGAGACCTCACTGCACATTTAGGTGTGACTTGCATCCAAATCAAAGGCCAAGGCCCTCCCAAAGGTGACAAGGCAGAACAATGGCAAGCCATCCAGAAGGAAACGGAGCTATTTCTTTTCTTTCTAGAAGGACCAGTTGGATTCAGTGCAACTAACTCTTGCAGGACAGCCATCCCCTCCCATGTGCCAGCACATGCCAGGAACTGGCTGGAGCTTTTACACTTTCTCTTTATTTATGCATTTATTCCCAATGTTTCTTATACTCCTAGCAAACAAACCTGCAAGGGCAATTTGTTAATGGGTGAGGAAACCAGAGCCCAGGTGACTGAATGCCTTGCCCAGATGCAGAGCTAGCAAGTCAATGTCCCACAGGACCACCCTTTCCTATCCCACAATCACACCTCTCAGGATACCCTTCTCTTTTCCTCTCCCTCTCCCTCCCCCCACTCCCTCACCTCTCTTGTTTCTAAACAACTCTCACCTGTTCCAGGCCATGACAGAATGAATGCCTTGGAAATGGACCTCATGCATTTCCACCATTTAACCAGGAGCTTGACAGACAGGAAGTGCAAAGTCAATATTGATTGAAAGGAACACTGAAAGCCTTCTCTTTACCCAGCTGGGAAACAGTCTTGGCCTGAAACAGGGAGGCTACAGAGATGCCAGTCTCATGCAGAAAGATCGACAGGAAGAGGTTTCTTGTCTGAAACACAGGCTTAAGTTCTTGCCCATGACCACCTGACGATGGTTAAGTCCTTCCGTTCTTTTCAATGTGTCCTTATCTATGCATATACACAGGGATGCGAGGGTGCCTCAAACAACCCATCCTCCTAGGATGTTGGGAAAATTGGACTAGCCAAACCCCTGTTGCTAGTTGCTAGGCAAGGCAGGATCACTACCAGAATTGCCAAGACTGGCCACGCCCCTTTCCCTGGCTCAGAAGAGCACCAAGCAAATGACCTGCAGGGCTTGAGAGCAGCAGATACCCTCTGGAACCGTGTTATGGAAAATGGCTCTCTTAAAATCGTTTTTAGTTTTAAGGCTAGATGTATTTTAGTTCCTCTGATCGTTTGATTCCATTTTTTTTTTAAATTGAGCTTGGTGTTCTGCTTAGCTCTGTTAGCTCGACACAGGCTAGAGCCACCTGAGAAGGGAATCTGAGCCCAGATCAGAGCGGCCTGTGACAGGCACGTCCCTGGCCGATTGTCTTGACAGTTAACTGATGTAGGAGCATCCAGACCACTGTGGGTAGTAACATTTCCTGGCCAGGTGGTCGTGGGCTGTAGAAGAAAGCTAGCTGAACATTTAGGAGAGAGCACAAGCCGCCAAGCAGCCTTCCTCCTGGTCCATCTTGTCTGTGAGGAAGTTTTGAGGTTAGAGAAATGCTGCCTTGAAGTTCCCGCCCTGATTTCCCTCAACAGTGCCTGGTGGCCTGTAAGTTAAAGGCAAATAAACTCTTTCATCACCTAAGCTGAGGGGACCCTAGAGCTCCCATACTGATGTTCTGTTTTCAACCATTCCCCTCAAGCATGCATCTTGCGGTGTGGATTTGAAGGATAGGAGTGAGGAAAGTCAGAGTTGGAAAGAGAGAGTGTTGTTCCAGAGGCGCTGGGGACTCAAGCCTGGCTCACTAGGGAACAGTGAGCTCTGTGTTCATTCACAAAATGGCTAGTCTAGTTTCTATACTGCTTATTTGTAAATCTTCACGGAACTGGGGGGGGGGGATCCTCTTTTAATATTTATCCGGAACCACAGCAGATGCTCAGTAGCCAAAGCAACCTTGAGCAGAAGAGCCAAGCTGGAGGCTCTGAAGTACTTGAGTTTGCCATCTCCATAAAGCCGTACAGCAGCTAAAACCACGTATTTCTGGCTTAAAAACAGACATGAAAGCCAACAGAGCGGAGGGACTGGAAAGCACATTTACAGCCAACTGAAGTCTTCTTTTTTTTTTTTTTAACAAAGGTTCCAAGAATACACAATGGAGAAAGGTCAACCTCTTCAATAAATGATGCTGGGAAACTGGATATTCACACGCTGGAGAATGAAAATGAACTCTGATTGCTAGCGCCAAGCAAGGCAGGTAGCTTTAGGAGCAAACTCTCACATCAACCGGCCTTCTAACTTTCCTCTTCTGTTTTTATCTGAAAGTCTCTGGAGAAAACTAAGCAGAGCAAGGTGTGCTCTTATCCACTGATAGAAGCTGAGTAAGGCCAGAGGGCAGACCTGTCAGCCATCTTTATGACAGAAGCTGAGCAGACGCCACAGTGTTCTTGACCGCCATTTTGTTTTCTTGAGACAGGGCTTCTCACTGGTCTCTAGCCCTCAGCCTTGGTGAGGCTGTCTGTCCAGGGAACCTGTCTCTACCCCAGCCCTGGGGTTATATGTGTGTATCATCATGCCTGGCTTTTTAATGAGGGTTTTAGGGATTGAGCAGGAGGGGAGGGGGGTCCTCAAGCATCTACAACAAGCACTTTATCAACTGAGCTATGCCCCCTTCCTGCGGCTTAAAAATATTTTTTGAGAAGACTTCTATCATGGAATGAAAAGGATGAAGCTCTAAAAGTTCAAGCAAATTGCTCTCAATTCTCAGCTATTTGAATTCCTCCTCCCGCACTTGGACACCTTATCCTTCAGCTAGAGTTTAGTCTAATCTTCCAAAACTCAATAAAAGGGGAATGCTGGTGCTCTGGTCTAATGTCTGTTGCTGTGAAAAAGCTCTCTCATCAAAGTCAATTAAACCAAGGGAAATGCTATTCACTTGTACAGCTCACAGTACCTCAAGGGTGTATAAATTGGAGACATGTCTGCTCCACGGTCTGGTTAAGGGGAAGGGTTTTTATTGTAGATATGAGGGAGAGAGCAGCCAGAGGCATCTGGAAGAGTCCGGAACAGAGAAGGACTCAGAGCAGACTGGACCTGGACATGAGACAGACAAGAGCAGAGTAGAAAGAGAGAGGGAAAAGGGCTGAGGGAGGGCGAGAGATGAAGACAAAGGGTGTGGGCAAAAGAGAAGACCCGGAGAGAGCAAAAGGAGGACTACCGGAATAGCAGAGTTATAAGGAGGCCATGAAGCCAGGGGAGGAGACTCCTGAGCTGGAGGAAGAGTCAGGACGCCAGTCCAGTTTCTGAAATGTGACACTGGGGAACCAGCATGTGCTCTGATATGCTAACAGGCACCACCGGATCGCTAAGTGTCCCTTCTGCCAGTGCTAAAGGGCATGGTTCCTTTAAAAGAAAGGAGCCATCATCACAGGCTCCTGAGGAATGCTGTCTTTTGCCCAACTGCCAAGGTTGAGGGTATGCATTTTCCTTCGGATTTGGGAGAGGGGAGTCAAGTAGCAACTCAGGAATTTGGAAGCAAGACTGCCTCATAGCCCTCTCGTGAAGGAACTCACGCACACCTGAGGAAGCAGTAGGAACTATGAGAAAGCTGCTTGACGGCTTGCTCGCTCAGAGGCTATCAGGTTAACTAGCTTTCAGTAT
The DNA here is from genome assembly GCA_036184795.1 of Tokudaia tokunoshimensis. Lineage (NCBI taxonomy): Eukaryota > Metazoa > Chordata > Mammalia > Rodentia > Muridae > Tokudaia > Tokudaia tokunoshimensis. The sequence goes on along the minus strand of BTHU01000020.1, from coordinate 53,481,937 downwards.
TGCCTGCAGAGGGAATTGTGCTGCCCATAGTGGACAGGAACCTTGCACATCAATTCATGAAGACAGGCAAACCTGATCTAAGTAATTCCTCAATTGACTTCTCTTCAAAGACTATTTTGTTAAAATGACACTAAGCTGAGAAGGACAAGAGAGGGTCTAACCTCTTCCCGGCAGGCTCTGGAACCCTCATATAGGGTAAGCCACAATTGCTCTGAGTGACTCTGGGCTGCAACCAAATTCCTTCTTGAACTTCTATGTAAAATCCCACCCTTTTAGTCTACGCTATTTATTTTTTTCTCAGTGAGACCAAATGGATTCCTTTCTGAATTCACTGTAGTGTTTCACAGATGCCCAAGAGGCAGGAAATCCAAGTGTAGAGCCCCAGGCTACCCCAGGGCAGAAGGAATCAAGCTTTAGAGGCAGATGGAGCCTTGGAATCAGTCTTTAGCCAGGTCCATAGAGGAGTCACCCCACATTCAACTCTAAAAGCCGTTCTGATCCCCAGAACCTGTGCTAAGGACCCTGTTGGTTGTTAGAAAACAATGCTCTATTAAAATACCAACTAATCTCTGTTGGGCAAATGCTTCCAAATGATTTGAACATTTTTTTTAAATAGAAGTTAAACACCCACGACAAATCTTTCTCACACTATCCATTTCTTTAGTCAATGTTTTCTTCAGAAGTAGCTCAGGAAACTGCAAATCACTGTCAAAAATCAACTCTGAACACAAGAAGCCTGAATAAAGAAGATGCTGAGGTATTAGAGCTGTGTGGCTCTGTCTTTAGATGCCTCCGTATCTGAATAAAGAGATTAACTACTATAACATTCTGACTAACAGGGATACATTCCCAGTCTGTCCTAGACAATGGTATCCCAGCTACTTCACTGAGTAGCTCCCAGCTCCCAGCTCCAGCAGCCCACACCCGCAGGGGTTTATTGGATTGCTCTGTAGCTCAGTTACTATGTTGCAGATTGGATTGCATAAAAGCCAGCTTCACTCTTACTTCTTATTGTGGGTTTCAATTAACTAATGGGATGTGGGAAGCCATTACACTGCTGCTGAACGTCAGCAATAGGCTTTGTTGAATTCTCAGGAGGTAGAAGCAGAAAGCTCTGTCTCGAATGCCTTTTGAAGTGGAGATTTAACAGAACAGGAAGTGAAGTCTTCAGGAGAAGGGCACTTAGAAGGTCATCTCGTCTAGCAGGAAAAGTTAGAATTTCCCTTTTGGAGTTGAAGGCTTGAAAAGTGGGTGTCAGACTTGTCGGGTTAATTTTAATGGTCAATAGAGTGGATTAAGAAACATCTGGGGCATTAGGAAGCCACAGCTTTTGGGTGGGGGTGGGGGGTAGGGTTGAAGGCATTTTCAGAGGGGATTAAATGAGGGGGAAGACCTTCCTGAATGTGAGAGAGGGTCTTGCTCTAAAAGGAGAAAGGTGAGGACCAGTTTCCCTAGTTCTCTGCTTCCTGCTCTGAGACGTGAGCAACACCCTTCCGCAGCTATAGCTGTAGTTGCAGCCACAGCTGCCCCTGCCCCTGCCGCGATGCCTTCTCTGAACATGAGCAGATTCAGTTGTTCCTTGTCAGAGGTTTAGTCAGTTACAGGAAAAACAGTCAATACAAGCTCCGCTAGAATCTGCTTTGCTTTGTTATGTTGTAAGATGAGGTCTCATGTAGCCTGGGCTGGCTTTGAACTCACTATGTAGTCAAGGACAACTTTGAACAGACCTTCCCGACCCTCTTCTTGTCTATATACCTCATTAGTGCTTAATTATAGGTGCACAACACCATACCTCAATGCTCGGTCCTGGGACTGAATTCAGGATCTCCTGTATGCTAGACAGTCAAGCTTACAACTGAGCCACATTACCTGCTCTTCTGGAGTCTTGCTTCCACCGTGACTAACAGCTGCCACAACCTGTGAGCCACTGTAATGACTCCATGTATACATCCTGGAAGTTCTGTTCCTTTGGAGAATCTTGACTAATACAACTTGTAAGTTTTCTTTGTGATCATGAAGTAGACATTAAATATGGAGTGAAAGATAACGAAGTGTGTGGAAAGCACACACTTGGTATCAATATGACACCACCCAATTTACAAGCAACAAAACACAGTTTTCCACTGGTGTCTGTCCGAGAGTTTTGAACTTACACAGACAGCATAACCTCATGGTCACAGTTAGGTGACAGTGTCCTCCCATTAATCCCCATGACCTCATGACAATGGTTAGGTGACAGTGTCCTTCCACTGTCCCCATGACCTTGTGGTCACTGTTAAGTGACAGCGTCCTCCCATTACCCTACCCCCATGACCTCATGACCACAGTTAGGCGATAGTGTCCCCTTATTGCCCTTCCAAGGTTGCTTGCTTTACCCTTTGCTCATTCTGAGAATTCGCCAACACATTTAGCAAATAATTTTGAAAGATGTATTTAAAATTTTAAATGTGTATGTACTTCTGCGGGTGAATGCTCACAATGTATGCAGGTGCCTGTGTAGACCACAAGGGGGCATCAGATCCCATAGAACTAGACTTACAGACATAGATGGTTGTGAGCTGCTGTGAGGATTCTGGGAACTGAACCCAGAGTCTCTACCAGAGCAGCAAGTGTTGGTAATCACTGACCCATCTATCACCCCGAGCAAAACGTTTTAAAAAGGTTTATTTGTATTTATTTATGAATATGTGTGTGTATTTATGCTTGGGTACATGCATGTGAGTGAAGGTGCCCTTGGAGGCTAGAAGAGGGCATCAGGGACCCGGGAGTTGGAGTTACTGGTCACTGTAAGAGGGCTGATATGGGTGCTGGGAAGTGTGGTAGGGTCCTCTGCATTTAGTGAGTGGATAGGAGCGCTTGTGTGTCTTTCCTCCATTGGTGTCTATATCCTCGTCTTCCACAGCAATGAAAGAGATGTTGACTGAGTGTCTTCACAGCATCCATCTGTGCCTTGACTTTTTGTGGTTGTAAGATGTAGATGGTGGTTTCTCTCGCCCTTTAATTTGTAGTTCCCTGACACAGCTGGATGGTGTATGTACCTTCTCACTGGCCATGTCACCTCTATGAGGAGACTACTTTCAGATTGGGGGGAAGCCCTTACATCGGGCTTGCTTGAACTTGACCTTTATGCATTCTTTGTGCATTTTGAACATGAGACATCTATCCTATTTTCTCCCAGGCTGAGGTTGGTTTTCATTCTCTTCCCAAGGTCTTCCACAGAGCAGACATTTTAAATTAGTAATGACGTTCTAGGATACACTGTGGGTGCATCTCAGTTACTCGTGGAAGGGGACGGGGCGGAATCAAAGGACAAGTTCAGTAGTGAAGGATGGATGCTTCCCTCCATGTCTGACACAGCACCTTGTCACAAATGAGCCATGTTCCCTTTTCACTGAAACCTTTCCTGTTAAGTACTTATCAATGGGTTAATGAGTCAGTCTCCAGTTTAGCAGTGAGTCAATGCTACGCCTGTTGGTTAGGAGTCCGTTTCCAAGCCTTTACCATACCAGGAAATGATCTTCTAGAATACTTCCACCTTTTCCCCCACAGCATCTCTCACAACCGTGTTTGTAAGCTCTATTATCACCGTAGAACCGAATGAACTTAGACCCGAAACCCTGAAGGGGGCAGGAGAACAGGAAATCCAAGGTCATCTTTGGCTGTGCAGTGAGTTGGAGGTCAGCTGGGACGACATCTCAAAACAATATAAAACACCAGACCACAGCGAGAAGAAGATCCCTTCTGTGTTGATGAATCTTGAATGTGGACTGGACAGGATTTAGAATCACCATGTTAAAAAAAAATCTCTAGGCATGTCTGGGAGGAAGTTTCTAGATTTGGTCAATTGAGGTAGGCAAACCTGCTAAATGGTGATGTGATATCCCAAATGGTGGTGTGATATCCCATGGACTATCCCTAGACTGAATCAGAAGGGAAAACTGAGATGACCACCAATATTCTTCTCTTCTCTTCTCTTCTCTCCTCTCCTCTCCTCCCCTCCTCTCCCCCTTTTCCTCCCCCCCTTCTTGGCTGCAGATGCTATGTGACCCTGCCTCAGGCTCCTGGAGTCCTGCCTCCCCCCCCCATGGTGAATTGTACCCTCAAACTGTGAGCTTAAAAGAAAACCTTTCCTCAAGTGGCACCACCAAGACAGTATCTGACCCGGCTTCCTAGTGGGGCTTGTGCCTCTTCCCTCTCCACACTGGAAGACCTCTCTGTGAGGAGAGAGATGAAGGCATGCCACCTCCCCTGGGGTTTGAGTGACAGAATAAAACTCACATCTGTATTTCTGGAAAGGCAGATTCATGGCTTGACACGCCTAGTGTGACTGGCTAAAAAGAGAGAAAATGGGTCTCGAGGTACGAGCACAGTGAATTCCAGCATTCAGAGGTTCTGCGAGTGGAGAAGGCACCAAGGACAAGCTGAACAGAGCACCCAGATGATTCAGCCAAAGGTTGCTTTTGTATAAGCCAAGAGACTGGGAGAGCCCACATGAGAGGGCCTGGCCTTTGCCGCTTGGGAGAAAGAGCAGCCACTGCCTTGCTTCAAAATTAGGTGAAGGGCTCAAGAGCTGACTTAAGAGTTATGAGTAGGAGCTGCCCTTCCAGAGGATTCCATCTTGGTTCTCAGCATCCATGTTGTGCACAAGTCCACACACAGACACAGACATATGCACATCATTAAAAATAACATAAACTATATCTTTTAAAAATTGGGTGAAGTTTTAGAGGCTAAAGTTCAAGCAAAGCTTATAGGATGGTGGGGGGTGGGGTGGGGAAATAGGGATCTCTCTAGAAGCAGTTCTCTCCCGTTATGTTCTCAGAGACAAGGCAGGAGAGCCCTTGCCCCTGGCACCTCCCAGGCGCAGCTCACGTGGGGAGCCGCTCTTGTCTTACTTGGCATCCAGCCCTGGGCAGGTGTCTCCTGCCCACCATCAGTACGTTCGTTTGCACAGTGTGGGGTCAGAGGGCGCCTGGATGCTTACACAGCTGTGCCCGTTTCTTATTTCTTAGAATGGCCCTTCACTCAGTTTTAACTTTGCCTTCTGAGAACGTGGGCACCCATTCGTTTTGTTCTGATGCAAGTCTTATTTATACACGTACATTTAAGCAACACAGCTCTCTGTTGATTGAACCCGGGGCCTTGCATATGCTAAGCAGACAGACGCTCTACCCCTGATTTGTATCCAGTACAACCATCTACACTGTATCCTTTGCTGATTTGTATCCAGCACAACCATTTACATTGTATCCTTTGTTTCTATATTTTACAAGTGATTAGTGTGGCTTGCTTTTTCACTGAATGATAGTTCATGGGGATCTTTCTCTGTCATCATATAAACACTTGCTCTGCTATTTACAGCTGATGCTTTGAGCTCATATAGGATTTTTCTTTCTTTCTTTTTTTTTTTTTAGGTGATTTGAATCTTTAGCAAAGATGCAACGGGATTCTCATCAAACTCTGTGCTTGATGACATAGCTGCTAATGCAAATTCATCTTTGTCTTCTTCGTCATCTTCACCTCCTCCTCTTCCTCCTCCTCCTCTTCTTCTTCTTCTTCTTGTTTTCTTCTTACTCCACTCCTTCTTTCAGTAAAGATTTTATTTTATTTTATTATTTTTTAAGTGTGTCTGTGTGTCTGTAGGGACTAGAAGGGGCCAGATTCCCTGCAGCTGGAGTTGTAGGCAGTTGTGAATGTCCAGTGCCTGGGAACTCAACTTTGGTTCTTGTAAGAACCGCACAAGTTCTTAACTGCCGAGTACTCTCCAGCCTTTAATGCGAGTCTCATGGGTGAAACACCGGGCGGAGGAGGACACACTCTTAGGATCTCGAGAGGTATCTGCCCACAAATTATCCCACAATCGCCCATGTGCACTCAACAGTAACACTCTAGATGTCTGCTTCCTCCAGCTCTGTTTAAATACTATGCAACTAACACTCTCCCTTGTAACCAACACTCTCCCCCTTTGTTCTTCCTTTTGTCAAAATAGATGATTTAAAAAAAAAAAAACAACCATGCTTCACCTCTTAGGAGTGAGTTTGAGGCAGCTTGCCCACTCACAAGCCATTCCTGTGTCTCTTACTGGGAACTGCTTGATCATAGGGGGACCATGCCATTCTCTTATCGAATTGTGTATTGCTTTTATACTTATTAAAAGAGATATTATCTTCAGTGTGGTTGCTCCTACCGGCGACCTCAGCTCTCAGTAGGGAGAGGCAGGAGGGTTTCTAGGAGTTTGAAGGCAGCCTGCGATACTGTGTGCCAATAAAAGACAAAAGAAAAAGAGCTCCTTACCTTTAGATGGACTCTAGAATATGGATTGTGACTATTTTCTATTAGGAGAACTCCAGCACATGGATTATAACTCTCTTTTCTATTAGACAGACTCTTACTATGTGAATTATAATTATTCCAGTTGGTCAGGGTCCTGGCTAGTTTTATGACAACTTGACACAAGTTGGAGTCATCAAAGAGGAGGGAGTCTCAATTGAGAAAATGTCTCCGTAAGATTCAGCAGTAGGCAAGTGTATGGGGCATTTCTTCATTAGTGATTGAAAGGGGAAGGCACAGCCCATTGTGGGTGGTGCCACCCTGGGCTGGTTATCCTGGGTTCTATAAGAAAGCAGGCTGAGCAAGCTATGAGGAGCAAGCCAGTAAGCAGCACTCCTCTATGGCCTCTGCCTCAGCTCCTGCCTCCAGGATCCTGGCCTACTTGAGTTCCTGCCTGACTTCCTTCTGTGGTAGACTATGGTGTGGAAGTGCAAGCTGATAAACCTTTCCTCCCTACTTGCTTTTGTTCATGCTGTTTCATCACAGAAAAAGAAACCCCAACTAAGACAGTCAGTTCATATTTGCACATGATGATGTTGATTTGATTTTTTTTACCAACCAGTATAATCTCTAAGCTTTTAACTTATTTATTTATTTATTATTTTTTATGAGTATTTATTTATCAGATGGGAGTTTTGCCTGAATGTATGTCTATGAACTACATATGTGTTTGGTGCTTACAGAGGCCAGAAGAGGGCATTGTGTCCCCAAGACTGCAGTTACAGATGGTTGTGAGCTGCTATGTGGGTGTTGGCAGTTGAACCTGGGTCCCCAAGAAGAACAACCAGTGCATTTAACCACTGAGCCTTTTCTGCAGCCCGCTTAAAGAAGTGTAAACATTTTAAATTCTAATTTATTTTTAAATATCAATTAATTTTAGTTAATATTAATGTGTGTCTGCATGTCTGAGTGTGTATGTCTATGGGAGTATGTATGTCTATGTCTTTGTGTGTATGTCTTTGTATGGGTGTGTCTATGTGTGTGTATTTCTATGTGTATCTATATGAGTATATACATGTGTCTGGGTGTGTCAGTGAGTGTGTGTGTGTCTGTGTGTGAGTGTGTGTCTGTGAGTGTATCAGTGTGAGTGTGTGTCTATGTGTGTGTATTTCTATGTGTGCCTATGTGAGTATATACATCTACATGTGTGTCTGTGGGTGTGTCAGTGTGAGTGGGTATGTCTGAGTGTGTGTCTGTGAGTATATCAGTGTGTGTGTGTCTATGTGAGTGTGTATGTCTATGTGTCTATATGTGTCTATGTGTGTGTGTATTTCTATGTGTCCCTATATGAGTATATATGTCTATATGTGTGTCTGTGGGTGTGTCAGTGTGAGTATGTGTGCCTGTGAGTGTGTCAGTTTGAGTGTGTGTATCTGGGTGTATGTCTGTGAGTGTATCAGTGTGAGTGTCTGTGGCTATGTGATTTGGGCACATGTGTACTATATCATGTCTGTGGAGGAGATCAGACAACTTTGGGAGGTGGTTTCCCTCCTGAGCACTTTACCCACTGAGAGTTCACACAGCCTTTAATTTATATCTAATCTTTTCTTTGAGCATTTCTAGGTTTACTCCACATAAGAAGGCAATGATATAATCACTCCCATATTTCTCTCTAGTATTCAGAAGAATTCAGGCATTACATTTACATTCTACTTGGAATTTTTCTAGGTTTTCCTAGGCAGGAGGTATGGCTAACATTAATTTTTCCCTCTGGTATTTTACCATTGCTGTCTGTGTCTTAAAACAAACCTTTTGCTATTTTAATTGAGACAGAGCTACATTTATAAGTGAACCTAGGGAGGAGACATGCTTTTATGTTGCTAAATCTTAGGAGCTTTAAAGTTTTCTGTCAAACAGTTCTATAAACTTGGACATGCTTGCATGGGGATTTAAAGTGTTTCCTTGAGCTTATAAATGGGTTCTTTCTCCCACACATATTTCCCACCTCTCTGGGGCTCCAGTCTCGTCTACAGATGCCAGAGGGTGCCAGTCAGGATCTGACTGACATGCCCCTATTGGCTTAAGTGCTGGAACACCGTGTTCCTGGCCAGTGGTAAGTTTGGGGAGGATGTGTAAATTCTGGGAGGTGGCTTCTAGTTGAAGGAAGTAGGTCTCTGCGTAGGGTTTGGGAGGTTTGAAGGCAATAAGCCAGCTGCTTTCCTCTCTAGTCTCTGCTTTTCTGAACCATCCAGATGTGAGTGAACCTTCCCTGCAGTGGTGGACAGTGTTTCCTGACACCACAAGCCAAATTAAAAAAAAATAGTAGTGAACACAGTGCCTTAAAGTCTTCCAAGTCTACTGACCATGTACATCCTGCCACATGCTTCCGGGCTCCACATTTGTCACTTTCGACTCAGTCACAGTTTTCCTCGTCCAAACGACATCACTTCTCATTGTTCCATTCAGTTGAGAACAGTAAAATCACCCTCAAGAAGGTCAGAGATTTATCGCAGACTCAAAGCTTAGTGGGCTGAGGCATGCAGCAATCGGCAAGACGTTGCGGCTCCCTCTAGCTCTGCGGGCTCACGCTCGCTCACACTGGGTCTCTACAGAAAGGAGGGGTGAAGGAACTTCCACTTCTTACTTGAAAGGATGACGAATGGGAGACTCTCAAGATGGGAGAGAGGAAGAACCAAGAAAGAGGTAAGCACATCGGGAAGAGGGACATTGGTCACTGCGCGGTGGCGATGGGCCCAAGACAGTTGGAGCAAGGTGAAGTGAGAAGTGGCAGAGGGTAGAGAAAACCCGGCACCCCATTCATGTGTTTTCAGCCCTGACACTCCCAGAAGGACCATGGCTTTCTGGTGGTCGGTGACTCTCAGCCGAACAGGAACCTGTGGCATCCCACAGGTGGGTGTGTGCTTCTTGATGCCACCTTCCATGCATCCTAATCAGCAGCCCAGCAGCTCGAACAGTGTATTGTTATGGAAGGATCCCGGCAGTGTCCATCCACATGAGGTGATGCACACCTGCAGTTCAGGCTGTGGCTGTCTGGAATGCTTGCCCTGGCTGTCATTCTGAGTCAGCCCTGACAGGCTGGCCTGGTTGGAGTGTGGGAAGACTTGTTGCTTGTTTAAGCAGCAAAAGGAACAGCTTTTGGTTTCTGGGCTCTGTCATTTGGAGTACTTCTGACAGGAAGAGATTTGTGTACTGGCCACAGCCTCTGATCAAGATGGGTCTGATCATGCTTGGGAGAAAGAGCAAGCCTGTGGAATTAGTCTGAAGAGTCTCAGTCAGTCAGTCAGTCAGTCTGTCTGTCTGTCTGTCTCTCTCTCTCTCCCTTCCTCCCTCCCTCCCTCTCTCCCTTCCTCCCTCCCTTTTGTTTCCCTCCCCCTGCCTCTTCTTTTCTTTCTTTTCCCTCTCCTTTCTTGAGACGGTCACATCTACTTCAAACTGGTCTCAAACGTGCTATGAAGACAAACAAGGAATCCATTTGACAAATGTTACCAACCCCCCCACACACACGTTTTCCTGTCTTTTCTCTCCCCTTCCCTCTCTTCCCCTCTCTTCTCCAAACCCCCATTTGTTCTTTCTTTCCTGTTCTGTTTTATGCCTTTAGTACACAACCTACGCATGCATTACTCTTGCCCTGGACCTTTAGAGAAGCTATCGCCAGTATCCCTGTTTCTTCACACCTGAATTTCCAGCCCCAGGGACCTCAGTAGGTCAGAGCTTGGCTGTATTTTAGCTGCTATGATGTCTATGGTCTCCTTTGTGACCTATGCTGGGGCTGCAGCCTGGTCTTCTTGTGGCCTTGAACCTCCAGACAGAGGCCCCCTAGTCATCCTCTGAGTCCAGAGCATTATGCTCTATGATTCTTGCCACCTGTAGTGACTTCCTGCTCATGCTGACACTCATCTGCCAGTTGTTGTGTCTTCCTCTGACACTCATCTGCTGGCTGTTGTGTCTTCCTCTGACACTCATCTCCCGGCTGTTGTGTCTTCCTCCTTCCTGTTCATGCTGACACTCATTGATAAAATGTTCACGGAGACTGAATCAGAAGGGAAAACTGAGATGACTACCAATATTCTTTTCTTCTCTTCTCTTCTCTCTCCTCCTTCCCCTCCCGCTTCCCCTCCCCCCCTCTTCTTGGCTGCAGATGCTATGTGACCCTGCCTCAGGCTCTTGGAGTCCTGCCTCCCCCCCCCCATGGTGAATTGTACCCTCAAACTGTGAGCTTAAAAGAAAACCTTTCCTCAAGTGGCACCACCAAGACAGTATCTGACCCGGCTTCCTAGTGGGGCTTGTGCCTCTTCCCTCTCCACACTGGAAGACCTCTCTTTGTGAGGAGAGAGAGATGAAGGCATGCCACCTCCCCTGGGGTTTGAGTGACAGAATAAAACTCACATCTGTGAACATTTTATCAATGCCTGGCAGCTCAGTGTGTGTTTAGCCTGAGTCAGGTTATAACTGGCTACTGCTTAGTGGCCTTATAATCCTGTGGTTTTCACGCACTGCATACATAAGGAGTCACCTGGAAGGGGGGAAAGTCAGCATGGGGCAAGCACACCTGCTCTCTCCTGTCTGTCATCTGCCAGTTGTAGCGTGCCTCCATCCTCTGTATAATAATTTGTCAACCCTTTCATCTGTTGGCCTCCATGCTGTGTGTGTGTGTGTGTGTGTGTGTACACTGCAGGCATGAATGCAAGCACATGCATGAGTATGTGTGTATTGATCTCCAGGCTGGTCAGCCTCTAAGAATATCCGATGGGGAACCGTGCTTCCCTAGAAGAGTCTACCTTGCAGCAATTCTGACAGAGATAGGTCCACGCTGCCCACATTCAGGCATGCTCCAGATATGATGGCAGTTGGTGTCTTAGTTAAGGGTTGACTGCTGTAGAACAGATGCCATGACCAAGGCAACTCTTAGAAAGGACAACATTTAATTGGGGCTGGCTTACATGTTTAGAGGTTCAGTCCATTATCATCAAGGTGGGAGCATGGCAGCATCCAGGCAGGTATAGTGTAGAAGGAGGTGAGTTCTACATTTTTTTCTGAAGGCAAACAGAAGACTGGTTCCCAAGTAGCTAGGAGGAAGGTCTCCAAGCTCACACCCACAGTGACACGTTTCCTCCAAGGCCACACCTACTCTAAGAGGGCAATACCTCCTAATAGTGCCACTCCCTATGCCAAACATATACAAATCACAATAGGTGGCTTGTTGGCACCTATGTGGAGGCAACAATGTCCTTGCTCCACAGCTCCACATGGTATCCTTCCATGTCTGTCTGCCTCTGTCTGTCTGTCTGTCTGTCTGTCTGTCTCTCTCTTTCATGGAAGCATGGGCTTCTTACCCATAGCTACTACAATCACTGGGGAGTAAAAGTCTCTCCCTTCTCAGCAACCCTAATTGCCTACAAATGCTTAGGAAGGACTGCAGCCTTGTGAGCCCCTCCTCCATACCATCTACCTATAGGTCTCTCCTCCTGACAGGATGCTGATAAGTTTGATCCTGCACAGGAGGCTGTGTGATCAATATTTGCTATGGCTATGTCATGCTCTGAATATGGTGTTGTGGAAATGAAACTTTCTAATGACTAATCCTAGTTCTCACAGGGCACAGAGGGACGTTTCTGTCCTGGACTCTACTAATTTCAGACCACATAAGTTCCTAGAAGGTATGTAGCAATCACAAATATCTAATCCGCTTTATCCCTGAGGGGCTGTAGGTGTTGCCTCAGTGGACTGAACTGGACCCTACTGGACTGCAGAGGACGAGCTCGCTGCACACTACCCTGGAGAGTGCCCACCAGCACACTCTCAGCGTGTCCTCTTTGACTGTGGTGTGGCAACTGTAAAACTGTCCAGCCCACAGGCTGAGCATGGTGCTAGGTGCAAGGGAGGGTAAGACAGGCCATGTCCCTAGCTTCATGATGCTTACAGGTAGCTATTTTCTGTCTAGATACTCTTTTAAAATATTGTATGTATTGAGAATAAGGCCTTATGGCAGCTGTAGCACTGTGTGTGTGTGTGTGTGTGTGTATGTGTGTATATGTATGTATGTGTATGTATATGTGAATGTGTATGTGCATGTGTGTATGTGTATATATGTGTGTGTATGTGTGCATATGTATGTGTGTATGTGTATATATGTGTGTGTGTATGTGTGCATATGTATGTGTGTATGTGTATATATGTGTGTGTGTATGTGTGTATGTGTATATGGAGCCAGTCTCTTACTGGCCTGGAACTTCACCAAGGAGTCCAGGCCAGCAGCTTCCAGGGTCACATGTCTCTACTTCCCAACTCACATGGCTGGGATCACAGGCACTCATCACTGTGCCCCATTTTTGCATAAGTTCTGGGGATCTAAACCTCTCAGGCCAGCAGCGTTACAAGGCAAACCATTTTACAGACTCAGCCTTATCCCCACCCAGGGTCTCAAGGATGTCTAACTGCCTACTTGAGGGTGTGGGTTTCTAGGCTGACTTCAGTTCCAGGCACAGAGAATATGTTCCCTAGTGTGACTCTGGCCGCCTGTCAGATTCCCTCATTCAGAACTTTACTTCTGACTCAGGCTGTTGATACATTGTAACATTGTGACAGATACATTGTAACTCTGCTGCTTCTTCCATCACCACCCCTGGAAGCCAGGATCCGGAGTGTGCAGCTGGTGGGATGGGTGTGGAAAATGCCTGGGTACTTCTTACCTATCCTGCTGGGTGATTGGCAACTTTTTCCATCACTGAAAGAGGCAACTTAGCAGAGGAGAGAAGATGGATCGGAGTGTGGTTTCAGAAGGACTTTGGTCTGTCAGGGAGAAGTTTACTATGCAGAGGCTCGCACATCTTGGGGGTTCAAGGAGCACTGTACTCAGATCAGAACCAGAAACCAGTATAATCTTCAAGCTTTAGTGACCCCCTTCCTCCAGCCAGGTCCCTCTTTCCCTAAGGTTCTGTTCCACAAACTTCAAGAACAGCACCACCACCTGGAGACTGAGTGTCTGACACAAGAGCCAATGGGATTTAACATTCAAACTGTGGCCTTTGACACAAGTCGCTCTGGAGAGAAATGGTTGGCCTAAGTTAAATTCAGAGGAAGGATGCAACCCCTCCCTGGAGCAAGCTCCCGGGATAGCTGGGGCTCAGGGATCTTGGCAGTTGACACTCCCAATCCACTCCATCCCCCAACTTCAGGAGGACTTCAAATGGCACAGTGCTTAGGATTCCCAGGGTTTGACCAGTAAACCTAGATGGGGCCAGCCCTTTCTCCTCATCAGGGAAGGTAGTATTATTATGCTGTGCATGTCTCCAAAAAGGAGTGTTGACAATGCATGTGGCTTTCTCAGTTTACCTCAACATTCCCTTTGCTCAAGACATGCCAGGAAACACATTCACCACAACACAGCCCTACAGTAGAGTTAAACCTTCCAGGCTCCATTCAACTTTAATATAACCAAATGCCCAAAACAATGTCTGGTTAGAGGCTGGGGAGATGGCTCAGTGGGTAAAGTGCTGGCTTCCCAGGCATGAAGACTTGGTTTCAAATTCCAGACAGAAAAAGTCAGACAAGGCCACATGTGCCTGTAATCCCACACATGAGGGTCTCTGAAGCTCAATGGCCAGTCAGTCCAACTTACTCCGTGAGCTCCACGTTCAGTGAGGGATCCTGTCTCAATAAGTAATATGGAAAGCAACCCAAGAAGACATCCAGTGTCAACCTCTGGCAGACTGAGACATGAGCATGTGTATACCCATACACACACATGAACACACACACACACACACACACACACACACACACACGTCACAAAGGTTGGCCAGCATTTGACAAACCCTCGTGCTCATCCAGAATTTCCATTTTGTTGGTGAAGTGCTTAAGCCATTTTAAAAAATTCTTTTCTTTTGTCCTCCTCTGGAGAAGTGTGTGGTAAAAGGCTGGTACATAAAGGGTCTAATGATATATCCCTGAGACAAGGAACCTTTAATTTTTCTAGTCCTTTTAATTTCCTTTATGTTATAAATTAATAATGTATGAGTGATCGAGAGAACTCATTAAATGTAAGCGTCATAAAATCAGACAGTTAGGAAAGAACTGCACGAAATGAACAAGCCCCAGTCCACAACGTTGCATTAAGTACATAAGTTGTCTTTGTTTTCTCTGGGTGCAGTAGGAAGCAGCTGAGGAGGTAAATGTAATTACTGAAAGTCTATTTTAAAAGGTCCAGGAAACCCAAGAATAGATTGTACACAGGCATCAGCAAAGGCAGTCGGCTCTGGCCAGTCACACTGCTTGCCTTTCACGAAGATTCAACTAGACAATGTGGGGGCAGGGCCACAAAGACAACATGCACCAGTGCACCAGAAGGGTGCATGGCTCTGACTTGGGGAACTGTTCAGAGAGGGTCTCTTAGAACCCAATGGGAAATGCTTTATGATAAGAAGGATGAAGAGAGAGCAGGAGGCTCATCCCCCTCCCTTTAGGACTAGTTGGAGGGTGCGGCTAGAAAGAGGGCTATCTCAAGAGAGCTGGGCATGTGCCTCGTCTGCTCTGGCTCTTGCTCAAGGAAGATAACAATGTGTTTTGGTCAAGAGGTCAATTACTGAGCACCTAGCCAAGACACCTGTGTCTCACCTGCTCTGGGTGATACTCGAGGAAGATACAATGTGTTTACAATGTGTTTTGGTCAAGAGGTCAATTACTGAGCACCTTGCCAAGACACATGTGCCCCACCTGCTCTGAGTGATATTCGAGGAAGATACAATGTGTTTACAATGTGTTTTGATCAAGAGGTCAATTACTGAGCACCTTGCCAAGAGACATGTGCCCCACCTGCTCTGAGTGATACTCGAGGAAGATACAATGTGTTTACAATGTGTTTTGATCAAGAGGTCAATTACTGAGTACCTAGCCAAGGCACAGGCTACATAGCAGGGGAATTGCTTTGATTTTGCTTGGAAGATCGGGCACAGTAATTCGTAGTAATTCAAGGAGTCTTTCCCATAGACTCCCAATTCCTTTGCTGAGACAAGCTAAATGGAAAGCGATATAATAAAGCAGCCAGCAAGAAGACACAAGTGTTCTTGCCCTGTGGCTCAATAACCCAAATAAATACACCATGTGGGCAGAGGAGATGGCTCACACAGTAAAGCTTGCAAGCATGGGAACCTTAGTTAGATTCTGCAAAACCCATGCCAAGAAAACAAAGCAAAGCAAAACAAAACCTAGGCATGTGACATAAGCTATAACCCCAGTGCTGGCGGGCACAGACAGGCGAATCCCTGGGGCTCAGGGGCCACTCAGCCTGGTTTATAAGTACAGTGGTAGGAGACAGTGACTCAAAACATAATGTGGAGAGTAGTTGAGGAGATACCTGATGTCAATCTCTAGTCTCTAATCACACACACACACACACACACACACACACACTTGCACATGCACACACACACACATTTGCACATGCACACACATGGATATGTACACACGCACACACATGCATTCAAGCACATGCATATACACATGCACACACATGTGCATGCTTATATACACATTCACATATGCATTCAAGTACGTATGCATACACATGCATGTGTTCACACACATGTATGACACACACATACATGCATTCAAGGACATGTGCACACGCACACTCACATGCACTCATGCATAAACACTCACATACATGCACACACATGCACACACTCCCACAAGCACACACGTGCAAATGCATACATATACTCACACATTCACACGTGCATTCAAGCATGTGCACACACACACACACATACACACACATACTTTAACATGGAATATTGGCACTTATTATATCCCCCACCAAAGGACCCACTGTCCAGCAACAGTAGCCATCATCAAAGCTCAGGCTCTAGGGGAGGTGATTTGTACCCTAAACCTGGAATCTGCATTCATGCCATTTTCAGTGTGTGCTCACCGCCATCCTACCCACACACAATACGCAAGCTGCAGTCTGAGAACATGAACCAGTCTCGTGCCATGCTTGGGGTCACTTCTTTCCAAGAAAGACCTCCATGACCTTCTGTATCCAAGGGCCAGGTGAGTCACAGGTCAAATGATGAGTGAGGTAGCAAGAGGGACACCCCATATGAGACCCCTGTGGTGTCTTCTCCCAGGAGACCTTGGCCAGAGCTGCACAGCGTACAGGCAGACCAAAGCAGTGTCCACACTGAAGGACAATAAGACAAGGGACGCATCCACTCTGGCACCATGCGCGGCAACAGCCTGTTTCGCCTTGACTGTTTCAGGCAAGTCAAGACCTTGACAGGATCTTGTTTTCTAGACAAATGAATCACCTCACGCTTTCATCTGTCTCTCAATGATGTTCTCGGACGACTTGACAGGGGATGGACCCACTACTTCTTCCATATTACAGCTTGTCCGTCTCAAAGCTTATTTCTGTTATGAATGCTTCCCCATGACAGTAGCATGAAATGACATCATTCAATATAGGCCTTCCTGCTGCATGCTCCACACAGGCAGCATGGCTTTTCTGAACTGAATGACTCAGTCAGCTTCACATAAACATCAACACTACCACCATCATCATCTCCACCATCACCACATTACCATAATCATCAACATCATCATCATTACCATCATCATCACCATCATTTTACTACCCAGAAAGAACAAGGATTAGACTGCTTGACTTAAGGGATCTATAGTTCATGTTCTAGAGATGCGTAGGAAACCCCTAGATCAAGCACAGTTCAGGCTTTACACACTTATTCTATTCAGTTTGAGCACATGATGCAGAAGAACTGTGGCTCAGGGAGCAGGCAATCCCGAGAGCAACCCTTCCTAGAGGGCAGTAGGAGGCTCCATCTTTCAGGAAAGAGTTGAGGTATGGAGTATAGAGAGATTCTCTTGTGCACTGTGTAAAAGCATTCACCTGTCAATAAAACAGCCTATGGCCAATGAGCTGAGGCAGGAAGTAGGAGGCGGGAGTTCCCACAGAGGGGGGTGGGGAGGGAGGAATTCTGGGAAAGAGTCAGGCCTGAGGGAGATTTGTCCCGAGCGCTGAAAGAGACGGACCCATGAAACTGAGAAGAAGGTAAACCAGTCATGTGGAACACATAGAATAAATGGGGAGATTTGCCCAGACTCTGGAGTAGACAGTTATATAAAGCTGAAGAGCATGGCAGCATACAGGCAGACATGGTGCAGGAGGAGCTGAGAGTTCTACAGCTTCATCTGAAGGCAGCTAGGGGAAGGCTGGCTTCCAGGCATCTAGGATGAGGGTCTCAAAGCCCACACACAGAGTGACACACCCACTCCAACAAGGCCACATCCACTCCAGCTAGACCACACCCACTCCAACAAGGCCACACCCACTCCAACAAGGTCACACCTCCGAATAGTGCCACTCCCTGGGCTAAGCACATACAAACTACCACAACTGTGCTTCCATAGCAAGTGAAAACAGTTGTTTTCCATTCTGATCTATCTAATGGCAAGCAAGCCTGTGTTCTTGCTCCTTAATACAGAGTGTCCAGAACATGCTACATGTGTGTTGTTCTGCCCTGCTCAGGCACTGCCCCCAGGTTCCTTCCTATGAGGAAGGACTGCTTTTGACCGCCTTTTGCTTAGATGTATTTATGGAGAAGTCTAGGGCTGTTGGGGAACAAGGGGCCCCGACACTTTCTCTTTGAACACCCTGACGATATTTTTGGTAACAGGAACAAACTGGATCAGAGGTTTCTTCAAGTCCCTTTCTGATTGTTCTAAGTCTCTTAGCAGACTCCCTCATGCTAAATGTGAGATTTTAAGTTTCAGTTTGCATATCAGTTGGTTCACTGCTTTGACTAAACATAATAGAGGTGAAAAATCCTTCAGCATTAGCAGGTAATGTTGGGCAGGACCTCACCCTCTTGGTTATGGACTGTGATCCAGGGCACACATGCTGAGTCTTTGTATCTTTTATATGCCATACCCAGAAATCTTCCTCATTATTTGGTATATGGTGCTGATAGTTCATCAAAACCCATGGGAGTAAAGCGTTCCCTCCTCTCAGAACCCATCTGTGTGTGTGTGTGTGTGTGTGTGTGTGTGTGCATATGTGTGTGTGCATGTATGTGTGTGGTGTGCTATGTGTATGTATGTTTGTGGTATATGTATGTGTGTGTATGGTGTATGTATGTGTGTTTGTGGTGTATATATTTGTGTGTATGTGTGAGTGTGCATGTGTGTGTGTACGTGTGTGTGTTCTGTGACAGATTTCCTCTCTGACCTGAAACCAACTCAACAGGAAAGCTAGGCTGGCTGGTCAGCGCCCCAGGTACCTGCTGCCTGTCTCTGCCTCCCTAGCACTGGGATTGCAAGTACCCACCACACTCAGCTTTCTACATGGGTGCTGGGGATTTTACTCTCATCCCCAAAACAAGCTTTCCTTGCCTCAAGCACCTGCTAGACTGACTTTGAAAATGTTCAGAGACCTTGACACTTCTCTTAAAACATTAACAAGTCTCTACTTTAGCCAGGAACATCTTGACATACTCCCTGCCCCCAGACATAAGTCCTCCAGTGCAGCATGGCAGTCACATAAATGCTTTCATTCTTCCAAGCACACACCTTCACACAGACAGAGGTTCTGAGGCTGACCTGGGGCTGACCTTTTGACAAAACTCAAGTAACCGAGGCAACAGCTCAGTGACCAATACATATAGGATTTGAAAGCACAATGTTAAAACTGTTGAAGTCTACGCCAATCCCCATTATCTGTTCAAGGATTAACTGAGAACCTAGATAACAGAGACTTAGGAAGAGCAGGAGAGACCAGGAGCTGGTTCCTCGGCTCTGACTTGTCCCCATGCAGCTACAAAATGCTTCAGGAATTCACAGCCAGGAACTGTCTGGAGTATTCCCCTGTCCCATATTGCAGTGTGAACGCAGAGCTGTTTACAGAGAGGTGTGTATGGAGGCAGATGCTGAAAGGCACTCGGGGTGCTAAGCCAGCAGCACAATGTTGTATGTGCCTGGGGGTGGCAGGGCATGTGGACCATGCCTCACCTTTTGTTTTGAAGGTTTACTATTTTTATTTTATGTGTGTTAGTGTCCTGCTTATATTCATGTCTGTGTACTAGGTATGTGGAGTGTCTACAGAGGCCAGAAGGCGGCATTGGATTCCTTGAAACAAGAGTTACAGATAGTTGTTAGCTGCCATGAGGGTACTGGGAACTGAACCCAGGTTTTCTAGAAAAATCAGTGTTCTTAACCTCTGAGCCATCTCTCTAGCCCTTCTGTTTTGTTTTTATAAAATAAATCCTTGAATAGTTTAAGCACTACCATAAAACAGACACCCATGCAGCCACCCTGGGTCACTTCCTTCTTTGCTGACACAGGGAACCTACTGCAGCTTCACATCTAGACATGGAGCCATTGCTCCTCAGTTGGCTATGTGCATGTGTGTGCATGCATGTGCATGTTAACAGGAATGGCATTTTGCGTTGGCTAAAGTGGCCTCTGGGCCCGAGGACGTTCCTTTGTAATTTTCATTGTCAACCACTAGGCTACAGACAAGAGCCAGATCACAAATGGCCAGTCCCCAAATCATGTCCAAACCAGCTATGAAAACAAGCAACACTAACACACTGAAGTTAGTGAATTGATTCACCAACCTGTGAAAAGTCCATTTTGTCTCCACTCAAAAACTAGGGCATGGACTGTTTGCTATCTATCCTGGGTGTAAACTACTCTGCTTCTGTAGTTGATCTGCCTGCCTGAGTTACTCTGGGGCTGGAGACTGCAGTCTCTGGTTTAGCACCTCATGGTGAGAACAGCCAGAGGCTAGGTAAAGAAGCCTTTTGTTCTGTCTCTGCAGGAGTTGCATGACTCTGGGTTAAAGACTTGGGGAGGAAAAGGTGAGAGGGGCCTGCCTCTGCCCTTTGTTCTCAGTGGCGGCACTTGTACAACTTTCAGGGTGTGTATTCATATGGTAAAAAGATCACTACAAGTTTGCACATAAATTGAGGTCATACATTGAATAAGAGTTTTATAACAGAGAATGTCTACCGTGTGTATCCACTAGGAGCAATTTTCTGACTAAATGTTCATCATTTGTTACTAGCTTAGAGGTTCATGGAAAGTTAAAAGACCATATTAAGCTGTCCTTGAAATTTTGTATAGATAAACCCAGTCAATATCTTATCTCCTGTGTTTGCACCTGTGGTCCTCCTGGGGTGTATATATTCTTTATGACCTTCGGTTAATGGTTTTTGTTACCCCCTGGAATGCGCCCTAAGTTTTATAAGTCTTTGCTATCTCAGAAGCAATTAAGGAGTTCTGTTATAAAAGAGACTGGAATGTCTGTCTTCATTGCCGTTCTGAATGACCCTAGCATGCTAGATGTTTCTACAGAATAAACGCTCTTTGTTTTTTGCATAATATCTGAGTCTGGGGTTTCTTTCAGTGATATTCAAACCTTTATATCCTTGTGAAGTTCGCTTTCTTGAAGGAAATAAATTAGCATTGAGGTTTGATCTATTGTTATCTATTGTAATGCCATAGGTATAGGAGTCAAGAGAACATGACCCTGAGGGCTGCCCGATTGGAGTTAAGAGCAGCCCAGAAGAAACACAGTAATAACTCTGGGTTTTTTTTTCTTATAAGAGAGTAGATTCTAACAGCATAGAAGGTAGGTAGCTGCCTAGCTTCTGTACTATGTAAGGCTTATTGTAAATACAAAGGTTGTGTGTGTCTTCCATCTGGGAACTTAAATAGCTAAGGTGGGGCAGAAACCTCAGGCTGGGATTTAAATAATTTCTACAACAAATTGGATAATGGAAGCACTCCCTCACTTGGCATCTAGTGCTGCAGAGAAAGATGGAGCCAGTGGGAGGTGGGTGCTCCCCTCAAGTGAGTGTTCCCCTCAGACTGGGAGCTTACAGATCCTCCTGGTATGGAGAACCCTATTCCTCTGATTCCAGGAGCAGCTGATAATGAACCCCTGTTGAAAATGATAGATTGAGTGGGTCTAGGGCTCATAGTGAGCAAGGGGAGGGGAGGGAAGCCATCACTCAGCATGGGCACAACACATGAGGAGTTAGGAGGTGAAGGGCTGTGCTGATTCCTGCTGTCCTACTACACCTTAGTATTCACCTTAGTGCCTGAAAAAACTCCTCCGAGACGACCTGGGAAGAAGACTCATCTTCACCACGCTGCAACTCAGCAAACATGGAAGTGGAAATGATTTTCACCGACACAAGGGTAGTTTTTTTGAGTCCCGAAAAGAAAGTTGAGCATTCCAAGCAGGAGCCTAGGTCTAGATTTACATTCCTCTTACCTGCTGTTGTTCAAGAATTGGGCACACGTCCCTCCCCCACCAGAGAGACCCTGACACTCATCCTACCTCTGATGTGAAATGCAAGCATATGTCGCTAATGGCTACGTAAGTGACTCCAGGACTCCTCCTTCCGACAATGGCTCTGGTGCCATCAGTCTTCTGCTCAAAACCTTGAAGTTCCTGTTTCTGGAGACTAAAGCCCTGTGGCAGGGCAGGGGGTGCTGGGGAGACGGATCAGTCCATAAGTGCTTAAGTATGGGGACCCAAGTTTGATCCCCGAACCCACAAGAAAATCCAGGTGTGATAGTAGGGAAAGATAGACTCCCTGGTGCTTCTGGACAGCAGCCTAACCTAATCAGTGAGTCCCAAGCCCGAGAGAAACCCCGTCCCAAAATGTTAAAGGTAAGGTTGATGCATCTGAAGCGTGAGGCCTGAGGTTGACCTCTAGCCTCCACACACATGTCCACATGCACCCTCACACACTGACATGCTCATGTGTACACGCAAAGAACAGAGCCCCAGTCTGTTCCTGCTCTAAGACCCACTCTGCCCTGTCCTAGCAGCCACAGTACAAGCCTTGTCTGCCTCAGTTGTCACCTGCTTCCCCCTCACACTCCACTCTGTTTCTCTGTGGGCTTCATTCCCACTCTGTGAGGTCTTTAGGGCTAGGACAACATCTGTCTCATCCGCACCTGCCCACATGTCCTGGACAGGCAGACACTGAGGAGGTGTTTGGTGAGCTAACCTGGCCTGCAGCCCGACTCCATCGCACTCTCCACGAGTGGTTTCAAAACCTGCAACCTGGTTGTCACTGCGGTAGCTCTGGGAGTCGCGCCAGCTCTGAGCCTCTTCTGCACGGAGCAGGGGCTCCCTGGGATCTGCTCTCACCCACATACCTCCTATGCTTCCTAGGATCCAAGCTCTCCATCTGCTTACAATGTTCCATACCTCCCTCAGCACCCAGAAACCATCTGCCTGTCCAGCCTCACTTCCTCTTGGCTTTAGCCCTGTGCCCTGGACCATGCACCCCTGGGTGTCTTCTTCCTGTCCCCTTTCTTATGCACCCCCTTTCTTGTTCCCTCTCCAGACACTGAGCTCTAAGAGGAAAGTCTCTCTGATCACAGCTTCCCAGTGTCCCAGAATCATTTCCAGACTGGACCAACTAATACCTAGTTGCAAACACTGAAATTCGCCTCTGCAAGATTGACACCATTCCTACGGCAATCTGTGCAGGTAGGCACATATGCACTCAGCCCTTGCAGGCTGAAGACACAAGATCTGGGATGGCCTTTGTCTCTGAGTGTTGTTCTATGCCTGAGGAAAACCAACAGCCAGTTTTTGGAAGCCTAGGACTACAGAACCTGAGGAGAGCCACCACCACATCTCTGTCCCTTCTCTCTTTCCCCATCTTCCTACTTGGCGGCTGCACGGGGTAGGAGGTCTTGGCCATGTTTGCTTTTGAAAGCACTATCGCTAGGAGTTTCTGGAAGGCCCACTGACAAAGCTACAAAGGCTCCATTTTGGATTCTGCTGACCCTGGTACTCATGGGTCTGAGATACCATCTTCCTGTTCCAGGGTCAGAGGGGCTGGGAGGGCATCCCCTCACATTCCCATCAGCAATGTTTCAGTCTTCCATCCCACAGCGGCACCTCCCCAGTGCACAGCTGTCTAGCTCATATTCACCAGCACCTCTCAGTTGCCCATTGGCTGAAGACTTGTAGTGGTTTGGGCCAATGCTGCTTATATTATGTTAATTTGGGTGCCCAAAATTGTTTGCATGAGAATTCTCATGCACTCACTCAAGACACTGAGGGACTCTCCCCCCAGTTGGTTCTGATTGATAAATAAAGACACCAACAGCCAATGGCTGGGCAGGACAGAGACAGGACTTTTAGGATTCCTGGACTAGGGACAGAGAGAAAGGAGAGGAAGAAGGAGATACGCCATGCTGGGAGAAAGAGAGGAGGGCCGCCATGCCTGAGAAGGTGTGGGACAGAGAGCATAGCCACCATTTAGGACAGAGAGCGGCCCCAAGGAGGGCTGCCTGACTGGGTCTGGGCAACAAAGATAAAATATAGAATTTAGTAAGTAATAACTCAAGAATATTGGAGGGAGATGGATTAACCAGGTGGAGGTTAGGAAGTGACCCAGACATTGAGCTGTTTTAGACATATCAAAATAAAAAGGCTGTGGTGTGTGTGTGTGTGTGTGTGTGTGTGTGTGTGTGTGTGTTTCATTGGGAACCCAGTACATTGGGCTGTGTAGTAAGAAACACCACCCATGTCAGGATCAATTTGAGAATTTAATTGGGTACTGCTACAAAGTCTTCCCTGAGTTCTGGCTGTGTCCCCTTCCTCCATGCAGCCTGTGACTATCTGCTGGGACATCCCAGCTGTCAGTAAGAAGCAGAGAACACTCAGCCGGAACATGTATCACGTGGGGACAGAGAGGGCTCACTGGGAGACCCAAGGCAAGAGTAGAAATCCCAAGTCACTGGGGCTGTGACTTGCCCACTTCTATTTCCTGACCACTATCTCTGAGCGTGAGATTCCTGGCCAGTGCTCTAGCATCATGTCTGAAACCTCCAGGGCTGGGAGCTCATTTCTCCAAAATGAACACCCTCATGGTGCTGTGGTGCTCAGTTCTCCCACAGTGCACTGTAGAGAGTCATAATGGGGCGCCATGCCACCTGGTAGGAACTTGACATTGACCAAGGTGAAGTTCCTCTCCCAGCCTTTGAGCGGGAATTCCTGTGTTAGCTATAATCCCCTCCACCTAGGATGGAGCGCTCAGACCAAGGTGAAGCCCATTGTTCTTCAAGGACCTGCAGTCTCCTGAGAGGCACTAGCCACCTCCTGAGCAACGACCAGTTCTGCAGATCAGTTTCCAGCCTTTAGGGGAAGGGTTCCCCTTACCTGCCTATATATATGTGGAGACCCCTATTAAACTTTGAGCCTTGATCAGAAAACCTATTTGTCTTGGCTTCATTTTTCTCTCGCAACCCCGTTCTATCCCCAGCTTTCCTTTTAGGTAACCCGGTAACCCGTTCATTGTAACTGCAGGCAGTTACAGTGCACAGGGCACAGGCTACCTCATTCTCTGGAGTCCACAGAGGAGACCTCAGTGGACTCTCCTTCCTCAAATCCATGCATTGAGCTGCAGACACCAGACACTGACATGTGTGAACATCCGTTTATTAACAGCCTAGCTCTGAGAGTTGAACACATCCAGAGAGCCTTCCCTCGCATGTGGAGTAGAGCTCAGATATTGAAATACTCACATGTTCTATGTGGCTGAGGGACTCTTAGTCAGGCCCAGTAGCATTTACATGGGGGTGCACATGTGTTTAAGTGTATATGTGGAAACCAGAGGTGGACACCGGGGTACCTTCCTGTGCTCAGACATGGTCTCTCACTGAGCCCCGTGCTCGCTGTCTTGGTCTAGGGGTCCACCATCTTTGCCTGTAGAGTACAGGGTTGCATGTGGGTTTCCATGTCTGCCTTGCTTTTACATGGGTGCTATAGACACAAACTCTAGCTACTGACTGAGCCATCTTTCCAGCCCTGGATCAGGAGCATTTTGGAAAGCTGGCACCTGAGAATAGGCAACCCCAGGGCTTTGACAGTCACCATGCAGCCACCTGCTAGCAGCAGATGGCATCCTAAACATGGCTTAGGACAGCAACTTTCAGACCACCCCAGACCCACTGAATCAGATGTCCTGTCACAAGGCCCTAGTGACTTAGCTTTCTGCTCAATGCTAGTAGGTGCTATATACCTGCTTCTCTTTGGTGGCTCCCTGCACCCCCCAGCTTTTGCTCAGGAGTGAGAAGGTTTATGTTTCCTGAAATCCCCAGAGAAGCCGCTTCACAATCCAGTCTCTTTCTCGGGGCCACAGGTCTCTGCTTGGCTCCCGTTCCCTCAGTTCTCTGCTAATGCTCTCTGGCAAGAGACCCATCTCGGTATCAGCTAAAGCTTCCTCTAGCATCAATTTTGATTAAAGCACAAAGATGAAAGATGTGACTTTAGTTTTTTTCCACTCTGTGCATCCTAGGCTATTTAAAATCCTCCCCATCTGAGCTGTGACGGCGGTGACTTCCTCAGATTCTTCTGGCTATGGAGGGAGAGCCCTCCTTCACCCCTGTGGTGTGTTCATGCTTCCCTGGATAACGTGAGCATCCCCATCCAGCCACAGAACTTCTGCAACCCATGTTTAGAAAAGACCACACTTAGAAGTAGGGATAATCTTCAAGCTAGAAATTGTCTTTGTCTTCCAGTCTCTCTTCCTCCCCATTGTTCTTAGACAACTTGGTAATGAGCTGAATTCTTTTTTATAACTTTCAAGTTCTTATTATTACTTTTATTTATATGAATATGTTCATATCTATGTGTGTGTTTGTGAGTGTGAACATGTGTGTGCTGGTACCCACAGAAGTCAGAAGAGGGCACTGGATTCACTGGAACTGAAGTTACAGGCAGTTTTGAGTTGTCCAGAGCAGGGGCTGGGAATCAAACTCTAGTCCTTTTCAAGAGCCGCAAGCACTTTTAGCCACTAACCCATTGTGATGGTTTGAGTATGCTTGACCTAGGGAGTGGCACTATTTGGAGGTGTGGCCTTGTTAGAGTGGGTGTGGCCTTGTTGAAGTGGGTGTGGCCTTGTTGGTGTAGGTGTGACACTGTGGGCATGGGCTTTAAGACCCTACCCCTAGCTACCTGGAAGCCAGTATTCTGATAGCAGCTTTGACATGAAGATGTAGAACTCTCAGCTCCTCCTGCACTATGCCTCCTGCCTAGATGCTGCCATGTTCCTGCCTTGATGATAATGGACTGAACCTCTGAACCTGTAAGCCAGCCCCAATTAAATGTTGTCCTTCTAAGAGTTGCCTTGGTCAGGGTGTCTGTTCACAGCAGTAAAACCCAAACTAAGACACCCATGTCTCCATTTGCTTTATTGTGTGTGGAGGCAGCATGGGGGTGCGGTGGGGCATGTGCATGTATATCATGTCATACAAGTGGAGATCAGAGGACAACTCGTAGGGGTCAGTTCTATCATGTGAGTCTTGGGGATTAAACTCATGTTGTCAGGCTTAGGGCAAATACCTTTGTCTGCTGAGTCATCTCACCAGCCCACTTTCTAGAATTTTCCTGGATCCTTACACAGGAAGCCAGTAGACTGGAGCCCAGGCATTGATGCTTTTCTCTGTGTGACTAATCTTTCCATGTGGTCCTTCATCTTGCTTACTCTGACCTTGTCACCACCTTGAGCTTGACACCGCACGTGTGTTTTTCAGTCCAATGGTTTAAAGTGTGCTAGGCTGTCACACCTTAATTATTATCAGTCATTCTTGTCCCCAGGTGGACTGTCCCCACTGCTTGTGTTTAGGACAGTGCTGTGCTACCTTTGAGGTTCAGGGACTCTTTCTATGTGCATGGTTGATGGGAACCGGAGGGAACATTTGTCTTGTCTCCTAATTACAGGCTGATACACTCAGGACCACTTAACTATCAAATGCATCCTTTCCTGGATGTCTGCTTTTCTCCATGACTCAGGACATTATTTCCTTCTTGCCTGTGGGGATTTCTTGGGCCCGCTCACAGTTCCTAAATCTATTTGCTTCCTGTCTTGGCTGCTGTTCAGAAGTGCTTGCTGCATTAAGTATCTCCCCAGCCATTTCTGCCTGGCTCAGGAACTGTTGCCTTAAGTCAGCATGGAAGACTCTATGGGCTCTGGGTTCTTGCCCCCAGACACTGAGAGGACACAAGGTTGGCCATGGGGTTCTATGCAAACACCATCAGAGCCCCTTCCTCTCAAATTTGTGTCCTGTGTTATAGGTAGATTTTTTTTTAAAGGATTCCAGCTCTAACTGTGTGAGGACACAAAGGCATATTCCTCAGATAAAATCTGGTTCCAATAAAGACTGACATCATTGTCCAACTTCTTTTCTCCCTGGTCCCAGTGATGCTCTTCTTTATCTGGTGACTTCTAGGGGCAACTTCAGACAGGCTTGAGATTTGAAGTGGGTGGTCCTGGGATTCGGCAACTGCTCTCCTTCCTTCCTTCTTTCCTTCCTTCCTTCCTTCCTTCCTTCCTTCCTTCCTTCCTTCTTTCCTTCCTTCCTTGCTTTTTGTTTGTTCTCTCTCTCTCTCTCTCTCTCTCTCTCTCTCTCTCTCTCTCTCTCTCTCTCTCTCTCTCTCTCTCTCTCTCTCTCTCTCACAAATTGACCCAAGCTAAAGTCATCTGGGAAGAAGGAACCTCAACGGGGAAAAATGCCTCCATCAGATTGGCCAGTAGACTGTAGACTGTGCTAGCCCGTGGGCTGGTGGTTCTGGGTGCTGTAAGAAAGCAGGCTGAACAAGCCTTAGAGGGTAAGCCAGTAAACAGCACCCCTCCAGGGCCTCTGTACCAGCTCCTGCCTCCAGTTTCCTGCCTTGAGCTTCTGCCCTGGATTTCCTCAAGGACTGAATGTGCTAAAGACACTTAAGACAAATACATTGTTTCCTTTCCCTCTCTAGGTCGTTTTTGGTCCGTGTTTTATCACGGCAACAGAGGCACCACCTAGGACAGCAACCTTAAGCGGGACATGTAAAGGCTGAATGAATATGGTTGGAGGAAGGTGGCAAGAATGGAAAGTAAGAGCTATGACTTGTAGCTTTTGCTCAACCCCAGGCAGTTTTCAGGAGTCAATAGTGTCATCCCGGGCAACAGTCTTTCTCAGGTGTTTAGGGCAAGACAGATTAAGTTGATCCTTGGACGCAGCCCATGTTGGACACAGAGCAACCAAGGGCATGATATTATGAAACTCTGTGGGTCACACCAGCGGCCCTCGGGAAGGTCTCAGGGAGCCTGCTGTATGGTGAGGTTTGGGTCATCATTCCGTGGGAGATGATATGGTTCGTTAACTATGTACCCTGCCTTGTTGTCAGATGTTCAAACTCATTCTGTCATTCACACAAGGGAGGACATGTGTGGGAATCAGAAAGAGGCTAAGGGCAGTGAGCTGCCCCAAGCACCTGGTTCCCAGTACTTCTGTCCTTGATCTCAGCACGGCTCCACTCCCCTTGCCAGAGTGAGGGTTCTGCTTCCATTTCTATGCTTCTAAGACCTACCATGGCTGTTTCTATACTGTCTGTTCCCTATTGCATAGAAACGGGCTGCTAGGGTAGAAGGGTGGAGGTGAAGACTGGAGGCTTTATCACAGAAGGCAGAAATAATTCTGACCTTGACCTCAGGACAGAGCAGGTGCATTTATTGTGGTGTCTCATCCTTGGTCCCTCCCACTGCCCACCAGTACTGGCCTCCAGGGTCAACTCAGCTGCCCAGCACTTGAGCACTTGGGGAACAGCCCCCCAGATGAGTGATCGACGGTCTAGGAGTCCCTACCTGTATCTCTGTTTCACAGACTGCTTCTCTGTGGATTTGCACACGTGCCCTGCGTAGTACAATGGGAAGAACAGAAAGTTCCAGTTGGTGGCAAACCACGTCAGGGTGAAGGGTGCGTCGAAGGTCTTGAAAGTCAGCCTGGCGAGCTGCGTGGAGCCAGCCCAGGATGCGCACACGCAGAACACGACGGCCACGCCCCAGAAGACCTTCCTGAGCCGCTCCTGAGAACATGTCCAGTGATGCCGGTTTGTCCTCCCACCAGCCTCCGTCCCAGCTGGCGCCTGGGCCTCTGCAGGGCCCGGGGGCTCCCGGGGGCGCTCCTCCCCTGAAGAAGAGAAGGGGTGTTAGCTGGGTCTTTCAGACTTCTGGCTGAATCCACAGTTGGATCCTTGGCAATCATGTGGGGGCAGGCAGGTGGGTGTTGGACAATGCTCTGGACTACAGCTGGAAGATGTATGCTAGGTTTCCTAACCTGGAGGACACTGGACCATAGGGAGTCTTCCCTAGGTCAGGCTCCATCAGCATCCTTCAACACTGCCCTGGGGGACTTTAGAAATGGCAAACTCTTGGGCTCTAGACCCAGATCCTTGGACTGCACCTGATGTCAGCAGGTGATCTGCATGGTGAGTTTGAGAAACATATTTTCATAACAGATGGAGAAGCTGGAACACGAGGTCTCATATGCCCCAGGGTACCACCAAACTTGCTATGATGTTGAAGATGACCTTGAACTTCCAATGCCTCTACATGTTCCTTCCTGGTTCTGGGATTACAACTGTGTCTTTATGAAATAATAGCGATTGAACCCAGGGTTTCATGCATGCTAGGCAAACGCTCTACTAAATGAGCTGCATCCCCGGCCTGACATATTTATCTGTGATGTTGGGAATGCAAACCCAGGGCCTTGTAATGCTAGGTAAGTTCCTAACACTTAGCCACAACCCCAGCATTTGCCACCATTTTGAATGCTGAAGCAGCCTTTCACTAAGTTATCCAGGTTGGCCATGGGTTTACTGCAGCTCAGGCAGGTCTTGACCTTAAAGATCCCCCTGCCTCAGTTTTCCCAGCATTAGGAATAACATGTGTAAACCACCACCAGGTCCAGCTTTTCACTTCATGTATGTCAGCTCACATGTGTTTACATGCTACTGGGTTGCAATAGGGCCTAGGGATTCCTCATGGAGGGGGTGAAGAACTTTGATGTCTAGATGGTTTTTGGTGCCTGGCTCTGAAAGCAGATGATTCTCCTCTTACTCCACATATCACACCCAAATAGACATTCCACTCTACTCAGCTTCCTGCAGATGGCCTCCAGCCTCACCTTCAAGCTTTCCCTCAAAGCCTCAAGCTCTGGGCAGCTATTGTGTCAAAGGCCATAGACACAGAAAGCCATGTCACTTGGAGAAGTCAAGCTGTAGTCCACAACTGGGCAGCACCAGTCCATGTTCTCCAAGACCCTGAGAAGGCAAGAGAGCTGGTGTCCCGTGTGAGTGTGGTCAGATGCAGACATGTAGAGCTTGTCCTTCATGGCATCTCCCTGGCACTCAGCTGAATAGAGAAACACATTTGCCTGGAGGCCCTTGTCACAATAGGAGTGCAGGATATGAGCACCAAAGATACTGGGTTTAACACATTCTCTGTATTTTGATTAACCTCAACAGTCATTTAAACAGTTT
Source organism: Tokudaia tokunoshimensis (assembly GCA_036184795.1). NCBI lineage: Eukaryota > Metazoa > Chordata > Mammalia > Rodentia > Muridae > Tokudaia > Tokudaia tokunoshimensis. The sequence goes on along the minus strand of BTHU01000020.1, from coordinate 53,451,294 downwards.
CAATTGAATGAAAGTTTGCATGCTTTCTGAAACATACTTCTATGGGGCAAATCCCAACTCAAGATGGTGACCGAGACCATGGCTAGCCAAAGCCAATCTCTCTGGTGTTTTAGTGATATGCAGTTTGGGCTGGGATGTAGCTCAGTTGGAATACAGGCCTAGCATGCACACAGGCCTGGGTACCATCTTCAACCCTGCATCAACTGAATGGTGGTGGCACACACCTGTAATACCAGCACTTAGGAGCTAGAGGCAGGAGGATCAGAAGCTTATCTTTGGATGCACAGTGAATCTGAAGCCAAACCAGGATGGATAGATATCCTTGGGTTTCTGACATGCCCATTTCCAAGTGGGAAGACCTCAGGGAAGCCACAGCCATGACTCCTAGTCAAGCTTCCATGTGGCCCTGCAAGTGCCCTAGGGTGGAGAGGGGCACAAGAGAGAGACAAGAAGAACAAGTCTGGCCTCTTGCTTCAGGCCCTCCCACCAGTGTTTCCTGACTTGAATTACAGTGAATTTTCAAAACTTAAAAGTGAATCAAATCCACTTCCAGCAGAAGTGTGACAGATTTAACTTCCACTGACTGCCTGTCAGACTTGCCCAGCCCCTGTAGCCCTGCGCTGTCCTGGCACTCAAGAGGATCCCTGTCTCTGCTGTGAGCTCATATGTTAAAAAGTGGTAGAAATAAAAACAACATCTGTTTAGGGATAAAGCACAGGTTCACGGCAAGGCTCTGGGGATTCATTGAGGATCCGAGTGTGCTTCTTAAATCAGGGTTTTTATTAATCAAAGTGCAGAGGTCATGTTTGATTGGATCAGGAGAAACCCAGGGCATGGCGGAGGCACACCATGGGTGTCCACTATGGGGAAGTTTTCAGGGAGGGTTAAGTGAAGGAGGAAACCCACCCTGAGTGGATGGAACCATGCCACGGGTTGGGGGCTGAGTGAAAGAGGAAAGAAAGGGAAGCCAGTTGAGAGCAGTGTCACACACACCTCTGCCACCGTACCTTTCACACTGTGGTGGCCTGTGTCCCCAAACTGAGAGCTGAAATAGATCCAAAGTCCTTAAGTTGCTTCTTGACAGTATCCAGCAACAATTGGAAAGGTAGTCAGTATGGTGTGGGGAGCTTGCCAACACAGGGGACCAAGCAGTCATGCTGAGGTGAACAGACAGAATGCCACCAAATCACATGAATGTGTGTGTGTGCGTGTGTGAGCACATGTGTACATGTACATGTGTATGTATGCACATGTGTCTGTGAGTGCATGTGTGTATGTGTGCATGTGTCTACGTGTGTGAGCACATGTGTACATGTGTGCACACATGTGTGAATGTGTGTATGCATATGTGCATGTGTGTGAGCACATGCATGTATGTACATGTGTGTGAACACATGTGTACTGCACATGCATGCATACATGCATGTGTGAGCACTTGTGTACATGTACATGTGTGTATGCACGTCTGTGACCAAATATGTACATGTATATGCATATGTGCTTGTGTGTGTGAGCATGTGTGTATGTGTACATGTGTGTGAGCACGTAGCAGAAACCAGAGGTTGACATCAGTATCTTCCTAGATTATTCTCCACCTTAGTTTTCAGACTGAATCTCTTACTGAACCTGGGACTCATCGACTTAGCGAGGCCAGCTGACATGTAAGGCCCAGGCATCCTCCTGCCTCTGTCTCCTCAACACTGGGCTGACAGGTGTAGGAGACTGTGTCTGCCTTTGTTTTAGCTCCCCATCCTTCCACCTCTGCCCCATATTCTATGCTGCTAACTTTGGGTGAGCTACTCTCTAGCTCTGTAATCTATCCAAGTCCTGCTCACCAAGGGAGCATTACCAATAACAAATGAAATGAAGATTCTCAACAACCACCCAGCGCGATATACTCTAAAAACAATAACACTAACTTAGAGCTGTGTTTCCCCAAGAGTAACATAGGCACCGGCATGCTAGCTAAATGGCTCTGCAGCTGAGCAAGTCTAGAGCATGCTGGAGAGACAAGTTGTAGGAATACTCATGGGCAAGGTGAGTCACCATGCTTGTCAGAGATGTGGCACTTGTGGTGGGGACTAGGGTGCCCTGGTACACACTTTGGGCAACACGGACCTATGCTCATAAAGAGCAGTAGACAAGGAGGTCACCACCTCATTTCATTGCCCTGAGCCTTGACATCCTGATTATGTTAATTTCCTCACTGTGCAAGTGTGTGTATGTGTGTATTATGTGCACATATATGTATGAGAGTTCTCCTCTTTGTGCATGTATGTGTGCATGCTATGTGCACATGTGTGGATGAGAGTTCTCCTGTGTGTGTGTGTGTGTGTGTGTGTGTGTGTGTGTGTGTGTACCTGTGTGTGGAGGCTGGAAGCCAACTTTGGGTACCATCTCTCAGGTGTGGCTCAACTTATTTCTGAAACAGGGTCTCTCAGTGGCCTGGGGCTCACCGATTATGGGAGTATGGCTGGTCTGTGAGGCCCAGGGATCTTCCTGACTCTGACTATTGAGATTACAAGTGTGTGTTATCATGTCTATATTTTTATTTTTATTTTTTACATACATATATGTGTGTGTGCTATGTGCACATGTGTGTATGAGAGTTCTCCTGTGTATGTGAATGTGTATATGTGTGGGTTTGTGTGTATGCATATGTGTGTATATGTGCATGTTATGTGCACATGTGTGTATGAGAGTTTTGTGTGTGTGTATGTATGTATGTGTGTATGTGAGCATGTATGCAGAGGCCCAACATTGATTCTGTGTGTCTCTCTTGATTGTACTCTACCTGGTATACTGAGGCAGGATCTATCACTGAGCCAGGAGTTCACCCATTCTGATAGTCTGGCTAGCCAGTTTGCTCTGAAAGTTTCCTGTCTCTCTTTCTCATGTTCCAGAATTATAGGCAGGTTTCCATACCCACCCAACTTTTATGTGGTTCCTGGGGATTTGAACTCTGGTCTATACATTTCCATGGCAAATACTTCACTCACTGAACCATCTCCCCAGGTCCCACTTTTTTTTTTTGTTTTTCGAGGCAGGGTTTCAGGTCCCACTTTTTTAACATGGGGATTGAACTCAGGTCCTCATGCTTGTGTGACAAGTGCCTTGCCAACCGAGTCATCTTTCCAACTCCCACACAACTTACTCCTAACCCTTTCTACCACTGTGAATAAAAAAATAAATTGTCTATTATTATGTGTCAAAATGCCAAGAAGTGGAGGGGAGAGCAATCTGTGGTCACCACAGCATCAGAGCTGCCACTGCTCATACATGGCTGCGTTTCCTGCAGGCTTTTGTCTGAGCAGTACACAGGGGTCTCTCCAGGCCTCTGCCACCCATTGACATATCCACATGGCAGACATGGGACTGCATCATGTTTCTATGCTGCACTTAACCAATCATACCACAGTGTGGACTTTCTCCTATTTACGGGGTCGTTACATGTCTGATGAGCAGGTCAATCATCAGGGCATCAGTGAGAAGTACTGAGGCTCAGTCCAGAGCACTGGGTGGTCTGTGACCAGGTACAAAGCACTGTCCCTGTACCTGAGGAACTCTGAGAGTAACAATTACAGAACATGTATGTGCAAAATGGATTACAGAACATGCATGTGCACAGTGGATTACAGAACTTGCATGTGTGAAATGGATTACAGAACTTGCATGTGCACAGTGGATTACAGAACATGCAAGTGCACAGTGGATTACAGAACATGCATGTGCACAGTGGATCGCAGAACTTGCAAGTGCACAGTGGATTACAGAACATGCATGTGCACAGTGGATCGCAGAACTTGCAAGTGCACAGTGGATTACAGAACACGCATGTGCGCAGTAGAGTACAGAACTTGCATGTGTGAAATGAATTACAGAACTTGCAAGTGCACAGTGGATTACAGAACTTGCATGTGCACAGTGGATTACAGAACATGCATGTGCACAGTGGATTACAGAACTTGCATGTGTGAAATGGATTACAGAACATGCATGTGCACAGTGGATAACAGAACTTGCATGTGCACAGTGGATTACAGAACATGCATGTGCACAGTAGATTACAGAACTTGCAAGTGCACAGTGGATTACAGAACATGCATGTGCACAGTGGATTACAGAACTTGCATGTGTGAAATGGATTACAGAACATGCATGTGCACAGTGGATTACAGAATTTGCATGTGTGAAATGGATTACAGAACATGCATGTGCACAGTGGATTACAGAACATGCATGTGCACAGAGGATTACAGAACTTGCATGTGCACAGTGGATTACAGAACTTGCATGTGTGAAATGGACTACAGAACATGCATGTGCACAGTGGATTACAGAACTTGCATGTGCACAGTGGATTACAGAACATGCATGTGCACAGTGGATTACAGAACTTGCATGTGTAAAATGGATTACAGAACTTGCATGTGCAAAATGGATTACAGAACTTGCAAGTGCACAGTGGATTACAGAACATGCATGTGCACAGTGGATTACAGAACACATGTGCAAAATGGATTACAGAACATGCCTGTATAAAATGGATTACAGAACACACATGTGCAAAGTGGCACTTCTGAAGTATCACAGTGGGGGCACGGTAGGGAACCTGAAGCCTCACACAAGATTGACAACATGGAAGACTACGGGAGATCAAGGATAACTGATTTGCCCCAAGACATTGAGCAAGATGATGAGCTTTGAAATCCACTGTCATTTGTCGCCTGTGATGTTCGGTCATGCAGTGGGAGGAAGTGTCAGATGACCCTGCTCAATGAAGGAGGAGCAGGGAAGGGAACCAACTCAGCTGAAGAATGAGTGCAGAGCAGAGTTTGAACGTAGTTAGCATCTGCACCCCTCCCCCCATTTCAGTGGGAGAAAATGCATCTCACCGTGTGGCATGTTCAGGGTTATAGTCAGCAAACTGCCCAAGTGATGCTCAGACAGGGTTTGGATAGGAGCTGCAGTGAGTAGGGCAGCCTCCCTCCTCAGACTCCTCTTCAAGTCTGGGAAACTTTTAAAGGGCTTTACTTTCCCTAAACTGCAGGGCAAGCTTGGGGTGTGTGTGTGTGTGTGTGTTGCATGTATTTGGTGAAGTATGTGGTATTTGTGTGTGTGGCATGTGGTATTTGTGTGTGTGGTATGTGTGATGTGTGTGTGTATGTGGTGTGTATGTGTGTAGTATGTGGTATGGTGTGTGTTCGTGTGTGGTGTGAGCGTGTGTGTGGTATGTGGGGGGTGTGGGTATGTGTGTATGTACAAGGGAGCATGCCCTTCTCCCTCCATGCATGATAGGATAATCACACAAGTGCTCAAGAGTCACCCTAAGCTGACAGTGGCTGAGGGCTCTTCCTATGCAGACACACCCTGTATTATCGCCTCTGAGGAATCCCTCCTTGTAATCATTCTGGAGACAATACCTGGAGCCTGGGCCATGGGGGATGAGCTGGGGGTATGTCTCAGCCACCATTTGGGTGCCAAGGAAGATCGACTTTCCCTGGGGAAGATGATGAATGGGGTGATGTTTGTGTCTTTCCAGTGGAAGTTACTTCTAGGATGAGAAAGTGAGATCTGAAAGTCATTTGGTATTTTCTAAAAGTTCCCATCAGATGAATCTCTGTGAATGTCTAAGAGAACATGGATACTTCTCTGGCCAATTCTCCAGATAGGGTCCAGCCCTGAAGGGAAGAGAGTCAAGGCTCGAGTCAAAGATGCTATGCTATGGTCTGGCATGGTCCCTGTCTCCTACAAAGAAAACAGAGGCCACTACACCAGGCAAGACGCAATGACTCTCGGCTCCGGCTACATGGGCTGTGCATTCGGCTTCTCGGTTTTGTTGAGGTCTAATTCCATAGCATAGAATCCAGCCCCCTATGGTGCACACTAGTCATTTTTAGGGGATTTATAAAATTAAGACAGCATCATGATTGCACAGATTTTAAAGTGTCTGTTAGCCCCAATTCTAAACCCCATTTGCAATCACACCACGACCTCATCCTCAGTTCTAGGTAACCACAAATCTGTTTTTTTTTTTGTCCCCACAATTTGCTCATTTTGGACATGCAAACATATAGGCTTGCAGATATGATTTAGTATGCTGGGAGCTTTTATGGCTGAAGAGTATTCCATCGTACAAACACACCACGTCCTGCTTATCAATTAATCTGTTGATAGGCATGGGGATTGCTTCTGGTTTGGCTCTGTCATGGATAACACTGTTGTGGACATTCACATCTGGGCTTGTGTGGCTATGTCTTGGTGTTTCTCACAGGTAACTAAGCTTGGTGCTGTTGTACTAGCCATCGACTTTGAGGTACAAGGTAGACACATCATCACCAGAAGAGAGCACGGCTTCATGCAAGTGGGCAGTATTTACTGTGTCCTTATCTTAAAGGCTAAAGTCTCTCTCGTTCTGTTCAACCAGGACACAATGGGAAGCAGCTCAGGGATCCAGGCCAGCTCTTCCTTTCCCTTCAGGGAAAGACAGAACCCAAAGATGAATCCCCCTGATAGAGACACAGCTCGGATCAGGCTTCCAATGAACTGTCTCATAAATGAGGGGCTTAGAAGAAAGCTTTTCTGTGTGCCTAATCTGCAAGTGTAACTTATCTCCTCAAATACATTTGAGTATCTTTGTCCCATTTACTCTTTAAATATTCCCTCAGGATCTACCTGTGATGATCAAGCAGTGTCATGAAGGGAAGGTGAGGAGGAGACTTGCGGATCAGGCCCAGCCCTTTATGTCCCAAGGCGACCCCTAGATAACGCCCCCAGACCATCACATCCACCCAGCTCTGCTAGACACCCACCTCTACCCCTGTGCAGTAAAAATTACTAAAAATCCAGGCACAGGGCTTCTTCCCCGCCTTAGATCATTTATGTTTCCGGATGAATGACACACACACAGCCTTTATGTTTACAATATGCCTTAGGCAGCACAATAGCTGGGCAGCTGCCTACTCTCCTTGCTGTTAGAATCTATCTTCCTATCAATAACCCAAATTATTACTATGTTTCATCTGGGCTGCTCCTAGCTCCAACTGGCCAGCCCACATGACCACGTTTCTATGGCTCAGCTAATCCATAGCTTAGATTCTTTCTCCTTTCCCTTCTTTCTCCTCTCCCGAACATTCTTCTATTCTGTGGTGGCTTCCTCCTCACTCCCCTTCTTCCTCTTTCCCTCAGTCCCTTCTCCTCCAGCCAGGTCACTCCTATGCCTACCTCTAATCCCTCCACTAATTGACTGTAGCCAATTTTATTTAACCAATAGTTTTAAGCCAAGGAAGTTTTCACACCAAAAGCTTGTAGACATGAGAAGTTACCCATAGGCCTAGACCTTCAGGTATAGAATTTAGTGTCACAGTACGTAGCAACACCCCCGTGTGAATTTCTGGACTCTACATCAGAGCAAACTCCAGCTGTTCCTCCATGGCAGAGACTCCGCCATGCTTCTGACTTCAGGAAGAAAATGGAAACCGTGGACCACTGATGTTAGATGCTGACCCTGGGCAGTGAAGAAGAGGAAGTAAGAGAAACGATGGTGCCACACCCCCGTGTCTACACCAGACTCTGCCAGGACATGCCCATCTCTTCCTTTCTCCATTATAATTGTGACCATCCATAAGTGTTCTCTTTTATAGCCAGGATCGAGGAGCCTGTGAAAGCCACTGTCTCAAGGTCATGGGTCAACGAGTAGCTGAGATTCCGTTCCTAAACACACATATCCAACATCACAGCACCTGTGACCATGGAGAACCTGGCAACAGCTGTGATGTTGGACACTTTAGGTCCCTGTAAGGACAAAAAAGCCTGACAGTCTGTGGAGCTCTGGGCTAGGATTTGATATTTTGGGATTTGAGTGTGCTAAGGAGATAGCATGCATCTCAGAATCATAGGTTGAAGTCCTGAAGCCCGATGTGGCTGTACTTGGAAGTAGGACCTCTGGAGAAGAGATTAAAGTAAGTGAATGATGTTGGAATGAGGTTCTAGCTTGATGGGATGAGTGTTCTTTTTGTATGTGGGCACATATATGTGGAGGCCAGAGGTCAACCTGGGGTGTCATTCCTAGTGACCTTCCGACCTCCATAAGTGCGAGGACAAAAGCTGTAGCTGGGTTTTGCAGTCTTTCCATGCTGGGATCATTAATTCCAGGGGCACAAGGCAGAATGTATGATGTGCTCACGAGGACCTAGCACAGACCCAGACTTGCCACTTGGCAGGACCTGGGTGACCAGTTATAGGTGGAATCATTGATCTTGCCTTTTGAGACAGGGTCTCTAAATTAACTAGAGTGTGCCAAATCAGCTAGGCTGGCTGGATAGCCAGTTCTAATGGCCTGTCTGTCTCTACCTCCCCGGTGCTGAGATCATAACTGTGTGCCGGCACATCTGCACACCTGGCTTCTTATGTGTGTTCTGGCAATGGAACCCAGGTCCCCATGCTTGCAAGGCAAGCCCTTTGCCAGCTGAGCCATCTTCCAACTCCCAGGTATTTGTGTTCTTACAGGAATAAATACCAGAGAGCTCCCCACTACCCATGCATACATGTAGGAAAAGGCCAGGTGAGAACCCAGCAAGAAGACAGCCTGCTGCAAGCTGGGAAGCATTGCAGGTCAGCATGTCAATATCTTCCCTCCTTGAGAAGTGTAAGGGGACAAAGGCAATTGGCTCTGTAGTTTGTAGTGTGCGGGGCTGATGCATTCGAGGGACACATGTGCATGCTGTGCTCATGAGGACCCAGATCTGTCACTCTGCAGGATGTGGTGACCAGCATAGGTGGCAGAGACTTTATTTTGATGCCCTTCTAGGAGGAGAGGGAACCACAGGGGGTCAGAAGGAGGGGGTTCCCCTCAACAGCTCTTCCCCTTGGGAATTATTTCAACTTTAGCTGTGAAGTGACTTCCCCAGTGGAGGCAGTATATAGAGATGGGAGAAACTATGGGCTCTGGGGAAACATCTTTATATAAATGAAATTGGTGTTTTATATTAGAAACTGATCTTTCTGGTCAATATAAAGACTTGGGGAAGTATCTTAGTTACTGCTCGATTGCTATGAGGAGACACCATAGCGGGGTAACATTTAAAAGAAAGCATTTAACTGTTGACTTGCTTACAGTTTCAGAGGGTAAGTCCATGACCATCATCATGGTAGGGAGTGTAGCAGCAGGCAGGGGTGGTGTTGAAGCCATAGCTGAGAATTCACCCTGACCTGCAGGAAACAGGCAGAGACTGGGCCTGAAACCTCAAAGCTTTCCCCCAGTGACACACCTTCTCCAACAAGGTCACACCCTCTAATCCTTCCCAAACAGTTCCACTAAACTGGTGACCAAGTGTACTGGCTGGTTTTGTATGTCAACTTGACACAAGATGGAGTTGTCACAGAGAAAGGAGCCTCCCTCAAGGAAATGCCTCCATGAGATCCATCTGTAAGGCATTTTCTCAATTAGTGATCAAGAGGGGGAGGGCCCATTGTGAGTGGTGCCATCCCTGAGCTGGTAGTCTTGGGTTCTATAAGAAAACAAGCTGAGAAAGCCAGGGAAAGCAAGCCAGTGGGCTGGTGAAATGGCTTAGTGGTTAAGAGCACTGACTGCTCTTCCAAATGTCCTGAGTTCAATTCCCAGCAACCACATGGTGGCTCACGACCATCTGCAATGTTATCTGATGCCCTCTTCTTGTGTGTTTGGAGACAACTACAGTGTAGTCATATACATAAAATAAATAAATCTTAAAAAAGAAAGCCAGTAAGAAACATCCCTCCATGGCCTCTGCATCAGCTCCTGCTTCCTGACCTGCTTGAGTTCCTGTCCTGACTTCCTTTGGTGATCACCAGCAGTATAGAAGTGTAAACTGAATAAACCCTTTCCTCCCCAACTTGCTTCTTGGTCATGATGTTTTGTGCGGGAATAGAAACCCTGACTAAGACACCAAGTATTCAAATACATAAACCTATGGGGGCCATACTTACCCAAACTATCGCAGGAGGTGACTTTGGGGATGTGAGGTGGGGGAGGGGGTAGAGAGGAGATCATATAGGTGTCTCTGAAAGTTCACCTGAGGCAGCTGAGAGCTGGATTCAGGCCCTTTCTTCTAGCGCACATTCCTGTTATAAGCCTGTGATGGTTAATTTCAATTGTCAGTTTGAATGGATTGAGAGACACCTAGAACACTTCTGAGTGTTCCTGTGAGGGCATTTCTAGGGATGGTTGCAACATGAGGACTCTGACTTATCAGCAGCCTGATTCGCTGAGGGATTCAAAATTTGAGTGGATTATCTATCGGGAGGGCATGGAGCTGTGGAAGGCGGGGCCTGGTTGGTGGAAGTAGAAAATTGGGTCGTGTCCTAGGGTTATATCTATGCTTGCATCTCCTGCTTCCTGTCTACCGTGAGCTGAACAGTGTCTTCTCCATATTGCTCCACTCCCATGATGCTCTGCTTCACTCAGGCCCAGCATCAGTGAAGCCAAAGACTATGCCCCGAAACCTCCAAAGTCATGAGCTGGAAATACACCCTTCCTCCTTTGAGCTGCCAACGTTTCGTCTTTTGTCTCCACAACCGGAAAGATAATGAACATGACCACCACCCAGGGAGCACAGCCCTTGTTGGAGTGCCCCCTCCGGCTCCTTTCCTCATACATCTCCAGATAACTCCCACATGGCTCCATTGGCATTGCCTCATGGGCTTAAGATAGGCCTGCAATCACACAGCCCGTGGCCAGTTCTGTCCTGTAAGGAGCTGGCTGGCCAGCAAAAGCTTAAGTCGGGCTGTGCATGCCTTGTAGGAAGCCTTGGTATCTGTTCTGAGAAGGAGTGTGTATCTGTTCTTGCCCCAAACAACGTGAGCTCCCTTGGATCAGTCTTAATCCTCATGCCCTGCTAGTCACAGCCTGTCCAGCAAGCTCAGGGTGCTCCTGAGTCTCTGAACACATGCAGCAGGCACCTCAGAGCTGCCAAGGCTCCAGTGGCCTCCGACGTTCATGTGCACCCAGGTGAACGCACACTACTTTTAGTTTCTGGTGCTTTTCCCTGTTGAAGATGATGTGTCTAGAACTTTAGACTTCAGGCTCTAGGATCTCTCAGGGCAAATGTGAGTTAACAAGTGGGTGGATTATATGCAGGACTGCCCCTCTAGGAAGAAGTTTTCCCCTCGCAGTCTTTGGACCCTTCAGGAAGGGGCATCTGGCCAACTTTACTCCACATGACTGTGTGGGCTACTTGCCAGGTAGGGCGACTCCTCTAGTCCTCTAGTTTGGATTGGCTGGACTTTCTGATGGAAACAAACAAAAGGACAGAGCAGACTTACAGCTGAAGGCCCAGGCCACACTGAGCATTTTATCTTGAGTTGAAAACTGTTTTCTGAGCTTCCTTCGTTCACAGAAAAGAAACAGCGGCATCAAGGAGGCAAGAGTGAACTTGTTGGTGAGGGATGGAGGGGTTGGCCTTAGGGTGTTGAACATGGCCTTTCTGGTCAGTTTTCTGCTCAGGATGGGCCTTGTGCACCTTGGGAGTGGCATAGGACAATTTACCCAGAGTATAGAGGTTACACACACACACACACACACACACACACACACACACAGACATACACATACAGACATAGATATGCAGACACACACATACATACCGACACACAGACACATACAGAGATAAACACAGACAAACACACACACACATACATAGACACACATGCAAAGAGCCCCACAGAGCTCCACAGACACACACACACACACACACACACACACACACACACACACTGAGATAAACACAGACAAACACACACACACACACACACATACACAGACACACATGCAAAGAGCCCCACAGACACACACACACACACACATACTGAGATAAACACAGACAAACACACACACACACATACACAGACACACATGCAAAGAGCCCCACAGAGCCCCACAGACACACACACACACAGGCACACACAGACACAGACACATGCAGAGAGATACACAGAGACAGAGGCAGAGACACACAGACACACACAGAGACACAGGCATAGACACACACACACACCCCTGTGGCCTGGGTAGCCATAAAACCTCTCTCATTGGCCAGCCTCAGCTTCTTTTTGGGTTTGTTTGTAATTCCCTTTTTGTAACTGTATTATCCATCTCTTAACTTCCTGATGCTGACTGACTATGGAACAAGCTGGAGTCCTGCTGCAAGCCTTACAACCCCCACTGGTCAAAACTGCTCCCCGCCCCCAAAGTGCACATCAGCAAGTTCACACGGGCTCATGCTTGCCCGTGCCCACACACCTCCGTCCCTGTTTGTCCCGTCTGGGTCACCCAGAGCTCTACTCTTTACCTCCGGTTATGTTGGCAAAGGGCTTTAATCTGATACACCAATCTCTTAGTGAGTCAGGTACTTGCTGGATTCATGGAATGTTCCTGCTCAAAGAGCTGATGGAAGACCTAGTCCTGAGGAAAGAGACAGCCGGTCCCCAGAGACCAAGGTGACACGTCTGAGATATTTATTAGTGAGCGAAGCAGGGGTAGGAAAGGAAGGTTGGTGTCCTGACACCTCATTCCACAGTTCTTCCTTCGAGACCCTTCCCCCAAGGTACAAGATGTCTTACCCAGTGAGAAAGCCTCACTCGCCAGAAAGGCTTTTAAGAATTAAATCCCTCTTTGGCTCTCTCCCTGCAGAGCTATTCTGAACCTGTTCCCACCTCTTGGAGCTTTTGGTCTGAATCCATCATCTGAGGCAGACCGAAAACTCCACTTCCTACGTTGCAAAGATCAAAGTACCCGGGGTGGGTCTTGAGGCTTCCCGCCTCCACATCGCACTGCCTCTCTTCCCCGCTCCCTCTCGGGCTCACAGTCCCACTTCCTCTCTACCTGTGTTTTCCTACTGTAGCTGTTCTCCTCCTCCATGCCCTGAGCACCTACTAAGGAATCAGCTTCAAGATATTACAACTCCCTAAACTGCTCAGGCTAAGGTTCTTACAGTACCCAGTTGGCAACTGCTCCCCCATTCTAAGCCAGGAGACTCACCCCTCACCATCTGGCCAGTATACCAGCACCCACTTAAGATTGTTTCTGAAAAACACCCTCTCTTGGCCGTGGCTGATATATCACTAACCCTGGTCCTTTCCCTTGGTTCTCTTCCTACAGACTCCATGCTGCCCCATTCTCTAGTTCTTGGTGGACTGTTTAGATCTCTCCTCTCCGCCAGTATCTCATACATAAGGTGCCTGTCAGAACTGTGTACTTGCCCATTTGTTACCTGAGACCTGATTCTCCCTCTGACTTTGCCACCTGTCTCCCACCAGTGCCCAGTAGGCACTGCCGAGATCTCAAAGTTGCTCAAACTTGACCCCTTTCTTGGTCTCAAAGAAAGGTGACCCTCTCCTTTATTTGCTCTTATTACCAGAAGTCTTTCCATTTTCTGATGCATTCAGGCTCAGTCTTCCGGGTTCCTTTGGTGTCTGTTCCTTTCCTAGTGCTCTGCTCAGCTCCAGCACCTTGATTTGTTGATTGGTCCTTTGTCCTGTCCTCATCCCGCTGTATGGGGTACAGTGGTTGCTCATGGCAACAGTCCCAGTATGTCAACCCCCCCCTCTCTCCCCCTCTCACTCTCTCCCTCCCTTCCCCCCCACAGAGCAGCGTCCCACTCAACTCAACTGCACCCCCCCTCCCTCCCTTCCCCCCCACAGAGCAGCGTCCCACTCAACTCAACTGCACCCCCCTCCCTCCCTTCCCCCCCACAGAGCAGCGTCCCACTCAACTCAACTGCACCCCCCCTCTCTCTCCCTCCCTCCCTTCCCCCCCACAGAGCAGCGTCCCAGTCAACTCAACTGCACCCCCCCTCTCCCTCCCTTCCCCCCCACAGAGCAGCGTCCCACTCAACTCAACTGCACCCCCCCTCTCTCTCCCTCCCTCCCCCCCCACAGAGAAGCGTCCCAGTCAACTCAACTGCACCCCCCCTCTCTCTCCCTCCCTCCCCCCCCACACAGAGAAGCGTCCCACTCAACTCAACTGCACCCCCCCTCTCTCTCCCTCCCTCCCTCCCCACACAGAGAAGCGTCCCAGTCACCTCAACTGCACCCCCCCTCTCTCTCCCTCCCTCCCCCCCCACACAGAGCAGCGTCCCAGTCAACTCAACTGCACCCCCCCTCCCTTCCCCCCCACAGAGCAGCGTCCCACTCAACTCAACTGCACCCCCCCTCTCTCTCTCACACACTCACTCACACACACACACACAGCACCGTCCCAGCGTGTCGTCATCTCTACTAGTTCCTCTCCAGCAGGCATTCTCTTTCGATTGTGTTTGCGTGTGTAAGGGTGTGCATGCATGTGTGTGTATGATACATGTAGAGGCCAGAGGTCAAGGTCAGGTGTTTTCTTCAACCACTCTCTGGATTATTATTGTTGTTGTTGTTATTTTTACTTGAGATACATTTTCCACTGAACCTGGAGTTCACAGATTTACTACTTGAGGGCCAGTGAGCCCTAGAATCTGCTTGTTCCTGCCTCTCTCAATCTGGAAATGCAGGTACATACCTCCGTGCCCCATTTTTGTATATGGATCAACCTCAGTTCCTCATGCTTGGTGATGATCAGTTCACCAAGTAAGTCATCTAAGCTCATCCAACCAGGTGCTCTCAAAGCTTTTCCACCATAGCTTCTATCATATGCGCGCGCGTGCGTGCGCACGCACGCACACACACACACACACACACACACACACACACATATACACATACAAACACACAGTCATACACAGACACACACAGTCATACACAGACACACACACAGACACACACATAGATAGACACACAGAGAGACACATAGACACACACAGACACAGACCAACACACAGTCACACAAATACACAGACACACACAGACACACTCACAGACAGACACAGACAGAAACACACAGACAGATACACAGATACACAGAGAGACACACACACAGACCCACACAACACAGACACACACATAGACAGACACAGACACACACGTATAGATACACAGAGACACACACACACATAGATACACAGAGACACAGACACAGACACACACAGAAACACACAGACACACATACACACACACACACACTCATAAAGGGATCAACCAACCGGCTTACTTCATCCATAGTTTTGGCTGTTTTTGTCCGCCTTAACTCTCTATTAAGAATCACTCACTGTGGCGGACGAAGCAGGTTTGGGATGCAGGCCGAACATCTCTGCTGTGTTCATCTGTCTTATTTTTCCAAACTCTCACACTGTCCCTTTCCTCATCCCCGACTCCTGCTTCAATACTGTCTCCCCATGGAGCCCAGTAACCAGGGTGCCCCTGGGTCGGCCTTCTCCTCTCTGCTCCCTCTCTTGACTCTTTAGTAAACCTAAGCAGTGGCCGCCAACTCCTCTCCTGGTCTACGAGGCTCCCTCCGTCAGCCACACTGTCTTATTATGTACTTTGGTGGCAGCCAGGGACAAAGGCCGTATCCTCGTCCACACCATGCCCAACCATACTCCCAGAGGAGGCGAGTGAATGTGTGATTACCCATCATTCTAAGCCTGACGAGAAGACGGATCCTGAGGAGGATTTGGAGGTCAGGTTCGGGCTTTGTCAGAAATGGTCCTGTTGGCTCTTATCATTTTCCCAAAGAAGAGGGGACGTTGACAGGAGTGAACCCTGGGCCACGTCAGTCTAGGGCAGAAGTGAGCTCACACTTGCTGAAATGTTCATTTGTTTTACACTTCTTCCACGGAGACCACAGAGATGTCGATGGATTATATTTATTCGTTTATGTGTTCGTTATGCCGTGTAGGTGTGGTGGTAGCTGCTCATGGGTTTGCGTAGGTGTGAATGCAGAGATCAGAGGAAGGTGCTGGATGTCCAGCTCTGTCACTTGCTATATTATCCCCAGACACTGGGTCTTCCTGCTATTACTCTATGCAACTCTGGGGTTACAGGCATGCAAACACCCATGCATGGCATTTTACATGGGTACTGGGGATTTGAACTCATGTCTATGTGCTAACATGGCAAATGCTCTTACTCGATGAGTCGTCTCTCAGCCCAGCAACAGGTAAACTACTCACACATGTACAAACCTGCCATTTCCCACTTGCTCAGAAACTCTATGGCTTTATAGATGATAAATTTAATTAGCATATAATTGTCCTTATTCTGGATATTTCCAGCCTAGGACTGACCAAGTAGATGCTGACCTTTGGGTTCAGAGACCTTTGGCCAAGAACCTACTCACCCTGACTCAGAAGTATTGGACCTGCAGAGGTATCACTGAGTATTTTAGCATGATGTTTTGTTTGTTTGTTGTTCAGTATTATGATTAGAATACGAAGCATCCCCATAGGTCTATGTTTTGAATGCTTAACCCTGCCCCCCAGCTGGTAGCATTATTTTGGGAGCTTCTGGGAATTCTGGAAGGTGGGACCTCGGTGGAAGAAGCAGATCTTTGTGGGGTGGACCTTGGAGTATATTATCTCTTGTTACATCCTGACTCGGTCTGTTTTCTACCTGCTGTGATGTGAGCTGTCCTCCATGGCACACACCGGCAGTCATGATGCTCTGTGTTAGTGCACATGGCCAAAATGCCACAGGCTGAACTTTCTAGAACTGTGAGTTGAAATAAATCTCCCATCGGTTGTTTAATATACTCAGTGGTAGGGATTGGCCAGCCAGACCTGCTCTGGGGCAACTGAGACGACCTCACACCCCTGGGGCAGAGGCACCAACAGTGTCATCAGCAGGAGCCATCAATCCCAGGAGCCTGGATGGGGATCCAGATCACTGAGTCACACACACCACAGTGGGAGTCTCAGGGTATGCACATTCTCTGAGCACCTACCCAGTGCCTCGAGCGCATGTCATTCTCTATCCTTAATTGGAACCCAGATATTTCAAAGTCTTTGGCATCTGTATCCAAGCCTTCTTGCATCTAATTCTGTGACATGAACGGTCCTGGGAGCCTCAGACTCCTTGTTTGTAGAATGATCTAACAGGATTCAGTCTTTTATAGGAGGAACTGGGCTAATAGCACAAGCTTCCATAGGCCACAATCTGCAATACGGTCAGCTGCCATTCATCATTGTTAGCATGAGATAGCAGTGGATGTCTACAATCTCAGCACTAAGGAAGCTGAGAATTAAGGAAGATTAAATTCCAGGCCAGCCTGGGCTACACAGCAGGACTGTATCTCAAAACCAAATCCAAACAAACAGAACAAAAACAACCACTCAGCTGGGAGATGCCCAGGAAGTAAAGTGCTCGCCACACAAGCATGAGGACCTGAATTCAATTTTCAAGAACCCAGGTTAAAATAAACAACAAATCTGGGCATAGTGGTGGTGACTCATCTGTAATCTCAGAGTGGGGAGGATCCTGGGGTCCTCTGGCCAGTCAGTTCAGCCAATCAGCGAGATCCTGTTAAATGAGAGACTGTCTCAAAAATCAAGGGGCACAAACAAGGAAATAAGCTTAATGGCCTTTGAGTTCTACACACACACACACACACACACACACACACACACACACGAGACATACACATACACACATACATTCACACACACACACATGCACACAATGCACACATTTGCACACGCACATACAAACACATGCTCACACATGCACTCACACAACACACACATGCATGCATGCGTGACACCCATATACATATATACACTCACACATACACACATTTTCACACGCACACACATGTACACATGTGTGCACACACTCACACACATGTTCACGCGCATGCACACGTGTGCATGCATGTTTGTGACACACATACACTCACAGTCACACACACTCATGCACATACATGGACATACACACACACACACATGCGCTCATTCACACACATATCCATATATATATGACCCCCACATGAAACAACTAAACATAAAACTACAAGCAACAAAACAAAAAACTAAAACTCAAACGGTTGACAGCAAAAAATACCAAAACCAAACTGAAAATCTCAACGCCGCCGCATAAAGCTATTATCGTCATTATTAAAGGAAACATATCACCCCGATTTATACAAGAGAAATTACTCCTGAGAGCTTGACTCATTCAGCTGTGAGAGGGTTGGGCCTTAAACTCCATCCATCCTACAACAAAGCATTTCCTGTGTCCTCAATGTTGACAGTTGGCCCTCCTAGGGGACTTCACTGTATTGTTCTCAACTATTAATTCCCAGTGAATGTAATTTTATTGACCACGGATTAGCTGATTGTGAATATAGATGATTGCAGTAATTGCTGCTCTACTAGAGACATGCTGTTCATCAATGCTCAACCACTTCTGACAGGAAAGCCAGGAAAAGGAGTATGAAACCCAGAACCCCATGAGATCTGATGGGAGCCTTCACCTGGACAGAAGACATTTTCAAGCCTCCAGACTCTCCACCAGAGGGCTAGCCCTACCTCTCTTCATTCTTCCCGGCCAAGCCTATACACACAGTTTCTTCTGCCTGAAGTAGTTTCTCCTCCCCTCTGAGCCTAATGGATTTTCTCATAACCCCTGGTCTCTGTGATAATACCTCTACCTTACAGGGCTTCCTCTTCAGGAAGGCTACATCTTCAGAAAAGCCTTCACTAAGAAGGTTGTTCCTCAGAAATTCTCCTTTCAGAAGGCTGTTCTCAAGAAATCTTCCTCCTTGGAAAAACCTCTGGAGAAAGAAGTTTCTTCAAGAAGGCCTCCTCTTACAGAAGCATCTCCTTGGAAAGACCTCCTTAGAGGGTCTTTTTAAAAAAAAAAACAAAAAACAAAAAACCCTGCCTCCTCCTGCCTTCCCCTCAGAGAAGCCACCTCCTTAGGACTTCCTCCTCCAGAAGGCCACCTCCTCCTCAGAAGACCTCATCAGAAAGGCCTCTTCTCTATGCCTTCTCCTCAGAGAAAGCTACCTCCTCCTCAGCCTCCTCCTCAGAAGAACATCTCATCAGGAAGGCTTCCTCTCAGCCAGGCCTTGTCATCAGGACCTCCCAGAGAAGCCTGATCTCAGAAGCCTGTCCCTTAGAAGCTCTCCTTTCCAGAAAGATCCTCCTCAGAAGGCTCCCTCCTCAGGAACACCTCTTCAGTTTCCAGCCCTTCTGTTTTTGTTTTGACTTCTGTGCTGGATTTTTTTTTACCTTTTATCTGATATTTTTATCTACTCATATATCTCCTTCGAGCTAATGAAGCTAACAACATTGTTCAGTTTTTCATTTTCAGGGTCTTGCTCAGCAGCTACAGGACACAAAGTACAGAGAGCTGAAGTAAACGTTGAATAATGAAGTCCTTCTGTCCATCTTCCTGCCTCTGAGTTCAATCAAGCATTGCATTTTCTATTTTGGTTTTATATGTACCACATGCTGGTGCCTTCTTGCCTTCCCTCAGATGACACACTGCACAAGCTAATAAATATTCTTTGCTCACTGCATTCCACTCCTGTGGTCTATCAACCGCTCACACACAGACAGCTCCAGAACGGAGACCACCCTGCCCTGTGCATTCAAGGCAAAACAAAACGGTCCAACAACTCCAAAGAAACACGCAGTATGTAAGTAGTTTAGAAAAATATACCCCAAGTCAGACTGAACAAAGGTGTTAAGGGAAAAAAGTCAGGTAGAGGAAAAGTACTCTGTGTGAGCCTACGAGTAAGGAGTAGGCCTGTCTGCTGGCCTGTTGTCTTGTATATGCAGAGAGGCAAGATGTTTGCGGAATGAGAGGACCTGTGACTAACCATACACATGTGTGCTCACGTGCACACACGACACACACACACACACACACACAGCACCTACTGTGTGTGATGGGCACATGTCAGGTATTTCCGTTATTGTAATTCCTGACTCAGCGTTCTGTTGAGGCAGGCTGCACCTCACCTCCTTAACAGTTGAGGAAGCTGAGGCTGGGGCGCGGTGGGGGGCGCGGGGGGGGGTTGATACACTCAAGCCATACTCTACAAGGGGTGGAGTCAGTCCTCCATCTGTCCAGGTCTTAATTCTGCACCTTTGCCATGAGCCACAGACATGCATAGGAAAATGACCATGATAAGGTGGTTGCCATGGGAGTGTAAAAGGAAGATTTGTGTTCGCTAAGATAATGGGGGAGGGCTATCTGTTTCATCCCCCGAGGCAACCTCCAGGACCCTCCCCCATGTCTGCTGTGTCCTTTGAATGCATTTCTGAATCTCTGTCTCTCTCTGTCTTCCTGTCTCTGTCTCTGTCTCTGTCTCTCCCTCTCCCCTCCCCTTCCCCCCCCCCCCCGTCTCTCTCTCTCCCTCTCTCCCCTTCTCTTCCCCAACCTGTCTAGAGTAGTGGTTCTCAACCTTCCTAACACTGTGACCCTTTGACACAGCTCCTTATGTTGTGCCGAGCCACAACCATAAAATTGTTTTGTTGCTACTTCGTAACTGTAATTTTGCTACTGTTATGAGTCATAACGTAAAGGCCTCACCACTGATGCACTGATGCCTCCTGAGCATGCCTGAGTTAAGAGGTGCATATTGCCTGTTGCTGCCTTGGAGAACCAACCTCAACCTGCCTTTCAAGCAGATGGAAGTGCTTAGCTTCTGTGAAGGAGTTTCCAAGTGGACAGTTTCCAGTTTCGGGTCCCCTCTTCACTCACATGTGTACAGAAGGAGGCCCACAACACTACCATCCCTAGGAGAATGTACTTTTGCTAATTTCTGATACTGATAATCAGTACCAAGCCTTTGAGAATAGGATGACGAGGGAGGAGACAGTCACAGAGAAGGAAAAAGTAAAGAGAAACAAGGATCCGCACGCTGGTGCAAGATGCCACTCTGATAAAAAGGGACTACTTTGGGGGTCCTGCAGCTTATGACTTCTTGTGCATGACCATATAGCAGTTGTAGGCTTTGCACCAGCCTGCCATCCTTCTGGGCTCACGGTCCTTATCTGCAGGAAGCAGGATGGATCCAGTGTGGAGCTGGGAACACACACCTACCAACCTCTGTCTAGTGCAGTAGTTCTCAGCCTTCCTAATGCTGCGACCCTTTAATACAGTTCCTCGTGTTCCTCACAACCATGAGATTATTTCATTGCTACTTCATAACTGTGATTTCCCTAATGTTGTGAATCATACTGTATCTGATATGAGGATATCTTTCTTATATGTGAACCCCAAAGGGTCCATAACCCACAAGTTGAGAACCACTGGTCTAACAGGAATTGGTCCTCGGGTTTATTCCAACAAGGAACACACACAGGTGGGTACAGGGACCTCACAGACCCATAGAGGGCCCGACTCAGGGCGTGGGCATAAACCAGAGTCTTTGGAGCCATGCCTACTCCAGTCAGCAAAGACTTGGATGGTGGCTCTTGGACCCTAGACAGGTACTCCTTTCTCCCCCTAGCCAGCTTGGCTAGCTACGGAGAGTTCCTCCTTCTGCAGCTGTCTCCTGCAGGAGGAGCTGAGAACTAAGAGGACCCTTTCTGTTGGAAAGCAAGGTCCTCTTTCAGGCCAGCAGAATGACAGCTGTATCTGAGTAACTCACAACCCTCCTCCGTGGCCCCTTCTCTCTCACATCCCCCGACTGGGGGCGGTTCCGTGCTGCAGAAAAGACAGGCAGTGCAGGAACACTTTCTGGGGGGCCTGTCAGAGCCCCTCTCTTGCCTATCAGGACTGAGTAAAAACATGTTTACAGACTGGAGCCGGGATTCCCCTCACCTGCCAATCTCTCTCTACCTGCAATCAGCCAGGTCTCTAGCTTCCAGTAGAGATGGGCCTCACCTCTGGGCTCCTGGGGTGGGGTGCCAGAGGGATGCTCTAGCCCAGGCCACCCACTCGTGTGTGTGTGTGTGTGTGTGTGAGAGAGAGAGAGAGAGAGAGAGAGAGAGAGAGAGAGAGAGAGAGAGAGAGAGAGAGAGAGAGAAAGAGAAGGGGGGCATGCTCAGTGGTTAGCACTTGGCTTTCTTCACAAGCCTGGGGACAGTGAGAAAAGGCACCCAGGGGTGCAGAGCCACCAGGTGAACCTCACTGTATGAGCCTTGGGTGCAGATAGCACGTCACCCTGGCAGGAAGCGGCTGGAGCCTCCAGGTCCCCACCGGCAGCGACTCTGCACTGCGGACAGCGTCCCGAAGCAGCCGCCCCCGCCCCGCTAGCAGCCAGGTGTCCCTCTGGGTCAGGGACGGACGCCTCAGGCCCGAGTACCCCAGCGCCATGCGGCCGCACGTTTACCTTCCACTTTGGTGAGGGTCAGGACCGGACTGTTGCAGGCGCTGAGCGGGGCCACCCTGGCCGAGTGCTTCTTCATGGTGAGCCGGCCGCCAGCAGGAGCGCCGCCGCCGATCGCCTACATCCTGGGGCCGGGCGGCGCGCCTCTCCGGGCCCGCGGCCTCCTGCTGGCCCTCGCCTCCGGCTCCCCCCCGGGCTGCAGCCCGCTCCTGTCGCCGCGACTCACTGCGGTGACCGCCCCGCCGCGCACATCCTCCTGGCCGCGCAGCGCTCCACACACGCGCGCACAGCCTCCTACTCCCGGCTCGCTGCAAACTCCAACGTCACGTACAAGTGCACTCCCCACGCCCACCCGGCCGGCTCACCTGCTCCGCCCCCGCCCGGGACGCCCGCCCTGCAGCCCACGGTCGCTCCCTCGCTCCCAGCCGCGTCCTGACTGCGGCCCCAGGCCCCCTCCTTCTCCATCACCGGGCCAGCGAATCCTCCGCGAGACCCTTGGCAGTAAAGACAGTGTTGCTCCAGTTTATCGACGCAGGTGGTTGACTCTGCCTGGGCCACGCCGGGAGGGGTCCTGAATTGTTTTACAGAGAGTGAAGGTGGAGGTGGGGTGGGACCCCCACAGCTTGCATTCCGTTCTGGAGGGCTAGAAGATTCTTTCTTCTGCTGTCCCTCCCGCCTCTCCCCAGGACAGCTCTATTCAGGGAAGAAAATGCAAAGTCCTTAGAAGAAAGCAAAGGCTTAAAGGACTGGAGGGACCACTGAGCTGAGAGGAACACTTGCTACTCTTACAGAGGATAGGGGTTCGCCCCCCCCTTACCCCCTATTCATAGAAGATGGCTCACAAGCCCCTGTAACTCCAGCTTCAGGGGACCTGACGCCCTCTTCTGGCCTCAGCTGGCACCTGCACGCACACACACACACACACACACACACACACACACACTGCACATACAGCCAGGCAATACATATATACAGAAATAAAAATAATTTCTTTTTAAGAGAAAAGGCTTGAGAGGTCAAACCCCTGAGGGGAACAAGAAGAAAGTTCTAGATACTGGTACACTGGCATCACTGTGCCCATCCCTAAAGACTACAGGTTTCTGACTAATAGTGCTTGTTAAAAGCAGCAAGATCACCTTGAATGGCCACCCAGTCCAGAGTGATGTTTATTGGCTACTATTAAACCCTCACAGGGCATCATCAAGGTTGCCCTGCCAACCTCCTTGCTGGTGAATGCATGCGGCTTCTGCAGCCCCTAAACTCCAAGGGTCCCATCTAACGGGCTCTCATTTACTACTGCCCAAACCTCAGGGTTTGTCCCTGGCTCTACTGGAATCTTATTATTGGTTATTAGAGTTTCAGAGTCTGTCTCATAATTGTTATTGCCCGGTATGACATCGTTATAATCTCCATAAGGGCAGCAGGTGATCAGATACAGGCGGAGAATGGTACCACCACCACAAAGTTCCCTGAGTGCAGTTCCTACCAGCTGTTTCTGGTGCTGTCCACCTATATGCCCAGGTGTCCAGAGAAAGCAGCTCCTAGAAGTAGCTACCCTTGATTCTTCTTCCTGAACGGCAAAGATAAACACAGGGATAGAATATACACAGGGCCAGGGCTCTTCAAGGTTGCTCTCGCATCTCTGCAGGGAAGAGGTTCCCAGGTCCCAGCAGAGCCCTCTAGTGGCGGTCTCAGTCTCTGCATTCCTTTTCCGGGAAACTCGTCCCGCCCAAGACCACTCACTACTGATGATGGTATAGAACCATTTCCTTCTTTGGATAAGAGCTTACAGGTTAAATTAAATGTGGGAGTGTCTTAGGGTTTCTAATCCTGCACAAACATCATAACCAAGAAGCAAGTTGGGGTGGAAAGGGTTTATTCAGCTTACACTTCCACATTGCTGTTCATCACCAAAGGAAGTCAGGACAGGAACTCAAGCAGGTCAGGAAGCAGCAGCTGCTGCTGAGGACATGGAGGGCTGTTTCTTACTGGCTTGGTTTCCCTGGCTTGCTCAACTTGCTTTTTTATAGAACCCAGGACCACCAGCCCAGGGATGGCACCACCCACAATGGGCCCTCCCCGCTTGATCACTAATTGAGAAAATGTCTTACAGTTGGATCTCATGGAGGCATTTCCATGAGGGAGGCTCCTTTCTCTGTGATGACTCCAGCTTGTGTCAAGTTGACACACAAAACCAGCCAGTACAGTTAGGTTGTACAGTAATGATATCCATCAAGATACATTGTATGAGGTGAAGACCAGGCATGTCCTTAACCTGGGCTCTGCTTAGGGGTCCTCAGGCCCATGTTGTCTGAAGGTCCTTTTGGGGGAATCTTCAGCACAAAGTTACTGTTCTGAGAGCCTCAGCTCTATTTTTAATCAAATGCAGTAACAGGCATGAGTTTTCAGTGTTGAATCCCATCCGCAGGACTGAAATGAGGCTTAGGCTTCCTAAAGACTACCAAAGCATGGGGTAAAGAGAATCAGGCACTTGACTTGTGGCTTTGCTGATGGAAGTGGTCACCCAGAGCCTGTCAGTCAACTCAGGGAGGGTTCCTTCTTGAGGACAAGAGGCTCAGACTCTATCACGAGATTCCACCCCCTCCCCCGCTCATGCTGCTGTCTGTACGTGCAAGGTTTTTTTGCAGGTGTGTACTCACAATAGAGACCAAGATTAGAAGACTCACCTGTTGTTCCCCAAAGGCCACCTGTCCTGTTTGTTTGAGACAGGTCTCTCACTGGCCTAGGACCAGACAAGTAGACTAGGCTGTATATGTGTGCACAAATGCTGTATTACCTAAAGTATTATCTTTATCACATGGGAATATTCTACTATAGGAGGACCACTCTCTTCTATTCTATCTGCCCTTCACAAAAAAGAATGCTGATTATGATCAATTATCTTTATTTTGTTTTGTGTGTATATGCACTGTGTGTGTGTGTATGTGTGTGTGTGTGTGTGCATGAACACTGCACACACATGTCATGTGTGCTGGAAGTCTGAGGACAGTTTTCAGTACTGACCCTCACATTTCACCTTGCTGTGGTGCTGTCTCTGCTGTTTTCTGGCTCTGTGTATCAGGCTAGCTGTTCAGAGAGCTTCCCAGTGTTCTCCTAACCCTGCCTCCCATCTCCCTGTAGCAGCACCGGGACCACAGGCATTCAAGCTCTTATGTGACTTCTGGGGGTTTGAACTCAGGTCCTCAGGTTTGCATGGCAAATGCTTTACCCATGGAGCCACCCTCCCTTTGAGAGCTTGTCTTTCTTATTGCTTATTTATTGTCTGATGTAGGTGCTTTGAAGCCTTTTACTTAGCGTGCTGGAAATTTTAAAAAAAAATTAAACGCAGGAGGGTTTTCAGGAGTGGGAAGGTAGGCAGACTATTTCAATTAATTCACTGTGAAATAGCAACACTGTCCTTCACAGAATTAAATAGTTAAGAATAACAAATTATTTTTGTGGTTACTGGTACTTAAAAAGAATCACTTAAAGAGGCTCCAGGAAGCAGACGAACCGGAGGACAGAGCTCAGAAGCGTTCAGAGTGGAGTCTGCATAGCCTGCCCAATAGGGAAGGGGGCCTGAATCTGGCTGAGAAACTCGGGGCAGCACTGACAGGTGTTCCCTCCAGGGGTGAGGATGTCTCTTCCAGTCTGGTCCAGGTCAAGGAAATGAGGCATGTGGGTGCTCAGTGACCCTCCCCAATACCCCACATTTTCCTCTCTCGGGACCAACAAACTGACTCTTCTCTCTCCAGGTTGAGGGTATGTAGAGCGTGATCACTGGATGTCACAGCTGGACGTCCATCTAAGTCCCTCCATCCCCCAAACCACCCCTCAGATACTCCATGGTGAGGAGATAACACCTCCCCTTGGTATTGAGCTGAAACCCAGAGCTGGGGTCACACTGAACACAAGCAGAGACAGAGGCTGGAGCAAGGGTGTGAATCCTTGTCAGGGTCCAGTTTCATGAGCTCAGGGGTGACTCCGGGTGGTGCCTTCTAGTGGGCAGAGCCAGGTGTGCTGGAACTGAGCAGAGGGGGCTTCCTAGAAGCTGGGCCTGGTGGCACAGGTCTGTAACTCTGCTCCTCAGGAGGATAGAGCGATGATCAAAGACTCGGGCTGTGCTGAGAGTGATAGTGTCAGAAATGTCAGGTGTAGGAGAGTGGTGGAGCTCTTGCTTCGCATGCAGGGGCTTCCAGAATCAGTCCTCAGCACTGACCTGCAATGGAGATGCTGTTTCCTGGGACTGGCATCCGGGGAGATGGGACTCCCTCCTCTGGAACCTGTGAGGAATCTAGTGGTGGCCATCATGAAGAGTGGATGTATAGAGACTGACACGTTATCTTATATATATATCAGGTCCTGGAGATATGAAGCATCTTTTCCCAGTAGGGAAAGGAAAACACGATCTTCCACAAACTCCTTCTGGGAGTTGGCATCAGCTCAGGAAAGAGTACTCTTATCAACCAGACCCCTGGGTCCGAATCTCAGTTCTGTGCTTAGCCCCTTTCATCGTTAAGAAATCTCTTCTGGTGCAGCTGAGAAATCAAAGGAGGTTGTGGATATAGCCCACATACAACAGTCAGACCCAGCACCTGAAGGCATTTGTTTTCACTCTTTCCCTGCTGGGTGTGCCAGGGGGAGGGCAACCTTGTCCTGTCCTGGGTCTAACATGATATGTGGTGTCTAGAGCATGTATTCTGCAAAAGCAGAAAGAAAGTTAAGAGAGAGGGGGAGAAAAGGGGGAAAGTGGGAGGAAGATGGAGGGGGAGAGAAAGTAGACAAAGGGAGAGAAAGAGGGAGGAGGGAAGGGAGGGAAGGGGAGAGGGGGAGAGGGAGGAATGGAGGGTATTCTTACAATTCTAAATTCTAGAATTTTCTGGGATCGTCTGCTCTTTTGAACTGTTCTTTCCTGCCTGCATGGTATATGGTAGGGAAAGCTCACAGGACTTTCTTCTGCTTGAGTTTCAGCTTCTTTCCTCCTCTATCTTAGGGAAGTATGTTTGAAGACCAAGGCTCCCTCAAGGTGAGGAGGGATATGAGGCTGTTTAGTTCAGAAATAGCTGATGCCAGTGTCCGGGTGACTCATCGACCACAGCTGGCCTGTACTCAGATTCCTCGGCTGCCGCCTCTGCGCAGGCTGTAGACTACTGACCTACATCCGATCCTTGGCCACCCGGAACCCACCCCTCCGCCGCCGTTGTTTGCTTCCAAGGGCGAGTCAAGGGGAGCAGACTTGGATTTGCCTCAGCTTAAGCAGGAGGAATAGATCTGGGCCTCTCAAGTGAGGAGCTGGATGGAACCTTCTGGTAGCGTCGCCTTCCACAAGGACTCTGGGGGCTCAATGTCAGACACAATGGATCTCTGGGGCCCGCCACTGAAGTCGCCCCTCTGAAGGCTGAGGCCACCTTCCTGAGCTCCCTGTGTACTTGCTCAGCTACCTTTGGGTTGTCAACTCTAAAGTGGAAACCTCACTCCAACCAAGGAACAACCCATCTTAGAAGAGAGGAGCGCGTGCAGAGTTCCAGGAAGGTGAAAGCATGACTTGAGAGGGGCTGTGAGCTGCGCATCTGCAGAGACATGCGTAGTGAGGGTTATCCAAACACACCAGACAGCCCCTAATGAAACCCAGGATGTTTTCCGGAGTCCGCGTGGAGCTCCGCAGAGTGAGAGCCAAGAAGTGGACACCATGCTCTTACGTGGTCCCTCACAGCCCAGCTGTATTCTTCCCAACCTTGGGTCATGCATGCCTCCCCTCCATGACTCTGTGCTTATGTTAGTAAGCAAAAGAAAGGACCAAACCCATTTAAAACCCCAGCCAGCTCTGCTGCAGTAGTTATCCTAGGAACGCCAGATGAGCTCCAACTGAACCCTTCCTTCCTTGCTTTTATTCTTTCTTCTCTTCCTTCCTTCCTTCCTTTCTTCCTTCCTTTTCTTTCTTTCTCTCCTTCCTTCCTTCCTTCTTTGCTTGCTTGCTTTCTTTCTTTCTTTCTTTCTTTCTTTCTTTCTTTCTTATGCTGTTCTTTGTGGATTCCTCTCCTGACTCCTAACAATATCTTCTCTGGCTCAGCTCAGCTTCTCCGAATTTTAGCTGTCACCAACTGTCTTCTCTAACCCTACACTGACACTATTCTGTCTCCCGGAACCTCCTCAATCCTACACCCGAATCCTACTCCTATCCCTCTGCCTCTGCTGACTTTTTATATCCTCTCCCTCTCCCAGAACTCCAAGAGGCAACTGACACTGAAGGACATAGGGTCCTTTAAGGGGCCAGGCACACAAAATAAATCATGCTACACAGATGACTTTAGGACCATGGACACTGGGCACTGTTTCCCACTGGTGACAGAGCCCTCAGAGAGGGGAGAGAGAGAAGACAAGCAAGGGGAGGGGGAAGGGGGGAGAGGGCAGAAGGGGGAGGGGAAAGGAGAAAGGGGGAGGGGGAGGAGGGGAGAAGGGAGAGAAGGAGGGGGAGAGAGGGAGGAGAGGGCAGATGGAAGAGGGGGAGGGGGAGAAAGGGGTAGGAGAGAGGGAGGGGGAGAGGGAGGAGAATAGGGAGAGGGGAGAAGGGGGAGGGGGAGAGGGAGGAGAATAGGGAGAGGGGAGAAGGGGGAGGGGGAGAGGGAGTAGAAGGGGGAGAGGGGAGAAGGGGGAGGGGGAGAAAGGGAGGAGAGAAGGAGGGGGAGAGAAGGAGAGGGAGAGAGGGGAGAGAGGGAGGAGAGGGAGGATGGAGGGGGGAGGGGGAGAGGAGAGGGTGATGGGAGAGGGGAGAGGGAGGGAGAGGGATAGGAAAGAGGGAGGGGAGAGAGGTGAGAGGGGAGGAGAGGGGACAGAGGGAAGAGAGGGAGATAGGAGAGGGGAGAGGGAGGGGAGAGAGAAAGGAGAGGAGGAAGAGAGAGAGAGAAGACAAAGAGACAAAATACAAGTCCCACTCCCTGCTCCAAATAACAGGAGACCCTTCATCCCTGTGGGTGTGGCACTCCCCGTCCCATCCCACTGAACTTGTTTTAGCTCACAATTCACGTGGGGAAATCAAGGCAACAGGAAGTGCCAACAGCTAGTCACATCATATCCACAGTCACAAGCAGAGAGAAAAGAATGTATACATGCTCTCTCGTGTTCTTGTTTGTGCTCAACTTGGTCTCTTATACAGTCCAAGACCCCAGACGACGGAATGATACTGCCCACTATATCTCTCAGACATGTCCACAGGCCAACTCCATGCGGACAGTCCCTCACTGAGACTCTCTTCCATATGATCCTAGGCTGTGTCAAGTTGACCTTTAACTATCACAGGCCTGAAGAAATGGCTATGTGGTTAGGCTCTTACTGTACTTCCAGAGGACCTGAGCTCAGTTCCCAGCACCCATGTCTAGCAGTTCACAGCTGCATGTTTAACTCCAGTTCCAGGGGATCCAATGCCCTCTTCTGGAGTTCTTAGACACCAGCATGCATGTGCGTATGTGTATACATAGATCTACACACTTACAAATAAATAATAAAGATAAAAGTAAGTTGATCATCATATCATCTTGAAAAAAATTGAACCAAAAAAATAATCTGACGTAAAGATACCTTGCAAAGATGCACGCTCGGGTTCTTTCTGTAGTGGGAATGTCGGCCGACAGGGAAACAGGAAAGAACGTGAAGAGGACTAATAGGTAAGGATGGGATGCGAACGGTAAGATGACTTAGCTTACAATCAAGGATAACATCCAGATGGAAAACAGAATGTGTTTCGTATTCAACACGGAGCCCGTCATGCATAGACCACATGGTATCATTGTTTAATACGTATATGCTAAATATTGTCGGTATCTATTTATCTCGTTCACCCAGAAAAATCCAAAGCAGCGACCACTTGTATCTTCCTAACTGTTGAGTTTTCTGACTGCTACCAGCAGAGACGAGAGTGATTCACCCGCTTTCTCCTTGGGAGCGAGCCACAAGGGAAGGTCATCTCCTTTTAGAAGTTCAGTTCCCCAGAAGGGGTGGTGGCAATCTCTCTGCTCACAACAGTGTAAAAGTTCTAAAAACCTGCTCTTTAAGCATGCTGTAAGGGTAACAAGAGCTAGAGACATCCTCCGGCAGGAGCGTGAAGCAAGCCTGGGATGGCTTCCTCTTTTAAAGGAGACGACTTCTATCGTTACATAAAACCTTTTCAGGCCAGGCTTTTAAAGACGTTGCCCTCCCGTCTTCTTAGAAATAGGTTTATTGCACAGTCAGTCAGTGTCTATTCTTGCTTTCCACATTTAACTTTTGTGTATGTGTATTTACGTGTGTGAGTGCAAGCATGTTCACATGTACACACACATGTGCAGGTGTACAGGCAGGTGTGCTTTTGTGTGTGGAGGTCGAGGTTGACTTTGAGTGCTTTTAATTGCTTTCCACTTCATTTTTTTTTTGAGACCGAGTCTCTCTCTCTCTAAGCCCAGAGCTCGCCGATGTGTCTAAGTTGGCTGGCCAGCAGGTCCCAAGGATCCTCCCATCTCTGCCTCTCTAGTGCTAGGATGTCAGGGGGTTTGAACTCGGGTCCTCATACTTGTTAGGTGAGCACTTTATTGACTAAGCCATCTTCCTAGGCCCAGGTCCTTTGAATGTTTTTTTTCCCTTGGTGCAGACATTTCAGAGTATGTCAGTAACAAAACAGGATGACGTGCAAGGTGCTGCTGAGGACAGAGCCGGTTGCCTCCTGCCGGATAGAGGAGCATCCGCCCAGAGCTCTGCGTGGAGGGCTCTCTCCAGAAGTCTGCTATTATGGCCACTAGGATGGCCCCACTTTTTACTGAGGTTGGCACAGCCTGGCCTTCTAGAAGCTTCTCTCTCTGCCTCACAGCTACCTTCCTCTTCTCTTTCCTGTCGTCTCACTTCTGCTGAGTTGTCATTTGGATCTTGCACGAGCGGAAAAACCACTGTGGCAGAGTCTGACAGGTGTGTGGGCCATGTCCTGTGTCCCGAACACAGGTGACCTGGCCCTTAAACAGGTGTTGACTGTGTCCTGTGTTCTGAGCACAGGTGCTCTGCTTCCTTAAACAGGTGTGGACTATGTTCTATGTCCTGAGCACAGATACCATTGCCTCTTACACAGGTGTGAACTGTGTTCTATGTCGTGAGCTCATGTGCCCTGGTTCCTCAGGTCAGTAGGGAACTTGACACCTATATGTCAAGTATGGCTAGGCACACACTAGGCACAGCGGGCTGGGGAGGGCTCAGCCCTAGCCACACCATTTTGCTCCTTTCTGCACATCCTGCTATAGCCTCGGTGTCAGTACACTGTTAGAAACACTTTTCAGACAATTCTTGCACAAATGGGTTTTTGTGAACCCTTTAAGTTATTCATTTATCAGCATTTTCTTGGATGGATGTATTTGACTTGATATATAAAAACCCAAATGGGCATCGCTGCCAGTGCGGTATAGCTCAGTGCTCAACTGTGGTAGTTAATACTGTCACCTTGCTGGGAGGCAAGCCTCTGGCTATGTCTTTGAGGGAGTTTCTAGATTATGTTAAGCTGAAGTGAAGGATTCCCCTCTATCTCTGGGGAGCACCATCCCATGGACTGAAGTTTCTAGCTACATAAAAAGGAGAAAGATTGCTGAGTACCAGTGTTTGTCCCTCTCTGCTTCCTGACTCTGGACACAGGAAAACAACCGTCCATCGAACAGGAAGACAACTGTACACCGCCACCCTTCTCCTCAACTGTATTTTCACCAGCATCGAAAGCATAGCTCTCTACATTCACAACTTTTCCTTTCTAACTCTTCCAAAGTAAAGAAACCAGCATGCACCCACTATTTTGGGTTTCTGGTGCTGGGGATGATGAATCTGTTGTTGCTAATGAAGAAGCACCCACCACTCAAGTGAAAGCTTTGTTTTGCTGAGAGAACCAGTGCTGGCTACCTGGGATGGATCGGCTGTGGTCGGTAAGACACTCGCATTACTGAGGTGAGATCTGGGAAGTAGTTCCTCAGGGTCAGCACAAGAGGAGTGGTCCAGAGGGGAAGCAAGCCAGGAAGCAGGACTCTTGAGTTTCTGCCTCCAGGTTCCTGCTATGATTTCCTTGGAAGGTGGATTGTGACCTGGACTTGTAAAGCAAATAACCCCTTTCTCTCTATTAGTCATGTTGGCTCAGTGTTTTATACAGCAATAGAAAGAAAGCCAGAGCACCCACCATTTGGGTCTCTAGGTCCCTCTCAGATCTGGGAACTGACCTTGGGGGCTCTTGTGCTATGCTCAATTTACCTCCGGTGCCTACAGAAGAGGCCTGAGTTTTGGTTTAACCTTGATCTCTTATTTAGAGGGAGTAGATACCAGATACTCTACTGACGGCAGGAGTCTAATTTGGGATTAGCTGTATATAAAGTAAGGAGGTCAGAAGCCACTCTAGAAAGACTTGCAGACCCAGTTCACCCAGGATCCTCAAAGCACTAGTAGCTGCTTCACGCATGGAGCAGACAATGAGCATCCTTGGGTCAGGAAGCACTTGGATTACAAAGACATCTGAATCCCCAGAAACAACACCAGCAAGCACAAGTGGGTCCTCATCCCAGTATATTATAATTCACAGCAAACTTCTTTCTGAACTTAGGCAGCGGTGATCAAAGCATGCTGGGAGTGGATGCTGGGACTCTGACTCTTCCTTCTTAGCCATGGAGTCCTCTACCCCAAGGAGGTCTGGGATACCACCGAGGATCACATTCAGTTTACATCCCGAAGGCTTAGGTGTCATCTGAAAGGGCAGACTCCTGGAATGGGGGGAGGGTTTGGAAATCATCAATTATGTCACATGTCACTCTCAGTTTGAAGCAGGAAGGAACAAAAACCTAGAGGACGATTGAGAAACAAAAAACGGTGGCTATTCTGGGAGCGCTAAATAAGAACAGCCTAAATATACCCCCAGAAGCGCAGGAGCAGCCGGAATGGCTGGGCCGCCTCGCAGCTGCAGCCGTCCCAGGCCCGGAGCAGTGCAGATCAATGAAGCTGGGGGAGCATCTCAGACTCTTCTGGGGGTGAATGAAAGAGGCATCGCCTTAGCATTCAGTTTAAACCTCGGGCAAGATCCAGCCAGGACATTCATGTCTTTCAAGTGATGCATTTTCAAAACTAGAAATCCCATCTCTAGGAAAAAAAAAATCACTTGATCTTAAGAATGCAGAGAGGCCTGGCGCATTGACACACACCTCTAATTCCAACACCCAGGAGGCAGAAGCAAGAAGATCACTAAGTTTTAGGCCAGCATGGTCTACGTAGAGAGTCATAAGCCAGCTAGGGCTGAACAGGGAAACTCTCCAGATAAGAAAAGAACAAACAGAAAGCAAGCAAAAGCTGGTTCTCAAAGCTGAGTCAGGAAGATCCCGAGTTCGAATCTAGCCTTGAGTACGAAGAGAGAGACCGTCTCAAAACCAAAACGCCAAACAAAGGCACGACTGCACCAAGCCCCTCTTAGAGCAGAATGGGAGTTTCCCAAAGATTGAGAGCAAGTGCTCAAGGGTGGTGTGGGGATGGTTCTGAAGTAGTTTCCTAGAAAGGTGGACAGAAGATCTATGTAAGGTAGACATCGTATCACCAAAGCGAGAAGTCATCCTAGGAAGAGGAACGCATACACCAGCCATGTGCGTTGTAAGGAATTTGTATTTAGAATATGCAAAGAGCACGTACAAATCAATAATATGATAACCCAACAGAGAAATGGACAAACAAGCTGAAAACACCATTTTCAAAAGTAGGTACACCAAAGGCCAAAAGATTCATGAAGGCACCAGGGTGCTAACGCCAATCAAACCAAGCGTGAACATGGGGTTCAGAGGGCACCAAAGCACAGACAGACCATTCTAGCTTGCTCTCTGCCCCTGTGATAAAGACCAGGACCTAAAGCAACTGGGGGAGGGGGTGGGGAGGGTTTACTGAGCTTACAGCTGACAGTCACTGAGGGAAGCCAGGGAAGGAGTTTAAGGCAGGAACCTGGAGGCAGAAACTGAAGCAGAGGCCTTGGAAGAGCGCTGTTCACTGGCTTGCTTCCTCTGGCTCATGAGCTCACCTAGCTTTCTTATACAACTCAAGACCACCTGCTCAGAGGTGACACCATCTACAGAGCCCTCCTCCGTTAATTCATGAGGATGATGATGATGATGATGGTGAAGATGATGGTGAAGATGATGATGATGATGATGGTGAAGATGATGGTGAAGATGATGATGATGATGATGGTGAAGATGATGGTGATGGTGATGGTGAAGATGATGATGATGATGATGATGGTGAAGATGATGGTGAAGATGATGATGATGATGGTGAAGATGATGATGATGATGATGGTGAAGATGATGGTGAAGATGATGATGATGATGGTGAAGATGATGGTGAAGATGATGATGATGATGATGATGATGGTGAAGATGATGGTGAAGATGATGATGATGATGATGGTGAAGATGATGGTGAAGATGATGATGATGATGATGGTGAAGATGATGGTGAAGATGATGGTGATGATGATGGTGAAGATGATGATGATGATGGTGAAGATGATGGTAAAGATGATGATGGTGAAGATGATGGTGAAGATGATGGTGAAGATGATGGTGAAGATGATGATGATGATGATGAAGATGATGGTGAAGATGATGATGATGGTGATGGTGAAGATGATGATGATGATGGTGAAGATGATGATGATGATGGTGAAGATGATGGTGAAGATGATGATGATGATGGTGAAGATGATGGTGAAGATGATGATGATGATGGTGAAGATGATGATGATGATGATGGTGAAGATGATGGTGAAGATGATGATGATGATGGTGAAGATGATGGTGAAGATGATGATGATGATGGTGAAGATGATGATGATGGTGATGGTGAAGATGATGATGATGATGGTGAAGATGATGGTGAAGATGATGATGATGATGATGAAGATGATGGTGAAGATGATGATGATGATGGTGAAGATGATGATGATGATGATGAAGATGATGGTGAAGATGATGATGATGATGATGAAGATGATGGTGAAGATGATGATGATGATGGTGAAGATGATGATGATGATGATATACTCCACAGACCTATCTACAGGCCAATCTGATGGAGGAAATTCTAAAAATGTGTCGAGTTAGCGATCGAGATTGCACATATGCCTCAGTGGGTGGGTCTCCAGAGGCAGAACTGATGATCACATGGCGATTCTTCTGGGACTTTTGGGGAAGTGCTTCAGTTTCCAAAGTGGCCGCATTATTTTACACTCCCTTCAACAGAGTTTCCTTTCCTCCACACCCTCTCCACATGTTAGCATCTCCGTTGCTCAGAATAACAATTCCAGCCGGTATGGGCTAGTAGCTCTTGTGATCTTAGTTTGCATTTCTTTGAACATTATATATCACTTTTTTCATATGTATTTTATATTTTATTTTGAGAGGCTGTGACTCATTTTGTGTGTGTAGGTGTGTGCATGTGCACGCATGAGTGTGCGTGTGCATGAATGTGTGACTGTGTGAGCATGAGTTGAGTGTGTATGTGCATGTGTGTGAATGTGTGAGCATGAGTGAGTGTGTGTGCACAGGTATGTGTGTGTGTGCATATGTGAGTGTGTGCGTGGGTAAGCATGTATGTTCATGCACGAGTGTGTGTGTGCATGCATGAGTGTGCGTGTGCATGTGTGTGAATGTGTGAGCATGAGTGTGTGTGCATGTGTGTGAATGTGTGAGCATGAGTGTGTGTGCATGTGAGTGAATGTGTGAGCGTGAGTGAGTGTGTGTGCACAGGTACGTGTGTGTGCATATGTGAGTGTGTATATGCATGTGTGAGTGTGTGCGTGGGTAAGCATGTATGTTCATGCACGAGTGTGTGTGTGCATGCATGAGTGTCTGTGTGCATGGGTGAGTGTCAGTGTGTGTGTGTTTGTGTACATGAGTGAGTGTGTGTGTGTGCGCCTGGGTGTATATGCATGGGTGAGTGTGTCAATGGGTGTGTGTGCATGGCTGAGTATGTGTGTGCATGGTTGAGTGTTTGTGTGTGCAGCACTCACCTAACATGTGTGAGCCCAGCACTTAAAACAAAAAGTTCTGGAAAAGAAGAGTGGAAGTTATCTCACAGTTGCACTGACCTGGCAGCTGCCGTTCATATTTTGTTCTTCCATCCATCGTGTTCCCAGACATGTTCTCAGCTTTTGCAAGAAATTCCTAAGCAGGGAACACACATGACAAGACCCAAAGTCTTCGCAGGGATGATTTCTAAGTAGAACCAAAGGTGCTCATTCAGGGGTCAGGACAGCCTGTGCGGACACTTGTGGACAGCTGTTCTAGATCTTCTCTTCTTCCTTCTGCCATTCTCGGTTGCTGGAGCTGAGAGTCAGAGGCTGTGAGTCTGTGGGTGAAACATCTTTCCGTGTTTATATTTACAGCAGGAGCCCCGGGGGACGCTTGTGGGCAAGTTCCATCAGGACCACAGGGCATGTGTCTGTGAGAGGAGCGAACCGTTTGATCTCTCCTCAGGAATAAAATGTGTGGGTGTCTCCGCTGCTTGTTTGCCTGGCTGGCCTCACAACAGTGCAGATGTGTTATTGCTGCAAACACTAGACTGTGGCCGAGACTGATGCTTTGGAAAGTTCTACGCCGCTCAGGTCAGTGATTCCAAATGAAGGTCAGAGAAGGGTCTGAGCAGTTGTGGGGAGCTCCACTGTTCAGGACTGTGGTGGCTGGGGCAACTGGATGTGGATCTCTGAGCTGCCACACTTGGCTTGGGCACTGTGTGTGTATGTATTAGTGTGTGTGTGGGTTTGAGAGTGTATGTATGTGTGTATGATTGTGTGAGTGTGTGTGAGTGCATGTGAGTGTGTATACGAGTCTATGTGAGTGTGTGTGAATGCATGTATGATTGTGTGAGTGTTTGAGTACATGTGAGTGTATGTATGATTGTGTAAGCATGTGTGTGAATATGTGTATATGAGTGTGTTTGAGTGCATATGAGTGTGTGTATGATTGTGTGAGTGTATGATTATGTGAGTGTGTGTATGATTGTGTGTGAGAGTATGTGTATGAGTGTCTGTGAATGCATGTATGAATGAATGTGGGTGAATATGTTTGAGTGTGTGTGAGTGTAAGAGTGTATGAGTCTTAAGGAAGTCTCAAGGAAAGGCTTGAGCTTGGTATCAGCCAGAGGGGACATTTACCTACCAGGGAGAGAATTTACCCAGTGCTGACAACATGTTAAGACTGCCTTGAAAGATAGACTGGAGACAATGACAGATTAATGACAGGCAGGGCCACATCATGGCCAGACTGCTCAGCTACACACATCTCTTGCCCTCTATTTTAATGTGAACCTCCTGGTAGGTCCCCAAAGATGGGCTTAGAGAGTGTCTGGACCTCTATTCCTCTTCCCAGTGTGGCTTGTGACACACTGAACGTGTATATGAGGGTGTTTCAATGAAGGGTGGCCAAGCCTCACCTCTAAGTCCAGGCTCTGATCCTAACAACTTCAATAAGCCTTTATCATATGTGGCTGTGTTTATTCTTCAGAGTGGCTTATAAGGCTGTACCCTCAGCCCCTTCCAAAAGACAAATGTTCACAAGCCTTAGAAGTTGTACCTTAGGGTCAGATTAGCCCCAGAACCAGGGTGTCCTCAGCTCCCAGGTCCCATCTGCTCTAGCTTTTGGTGGCATCAGAGTGCTACACTGTTGGCAACAGGTACTGTAGGATAATATGGAGACAGTGCTAACTAGGCCTTATGGGCTGGATAGATTAAAATCTCCTGCTTGGTAGGAAATTGTTTCTCTGTATTTCCTCCATCAGCGATAGATGCTGCCGTCATTGTGAGACAGGATGGAAAGGCCATGGGAGTGTGGCGGAGAGAAGAAGAGAGAAAGGAGGCCCCTCCACTGTTGAAGCCTCTGCCAGCAGTGAAGCAAGAATTCCAACAGTTACTGCTGCTCTGGGCATTTGTTTATTCACAGCATGAACCTGCAGTTTTCTAAGAATCTCACCAGAAAAACCAGTACAGAGACAGCATGTGTGCTAAGCCTCTAGGCTCATTTTATCAGATTATAACTTCACTGAAGGAATCCCTGGAGCCACCTCACATGTGTGTCTCTTTTATCAAAAGACAGTGATAAGATACAATGAAATACCCTCACATTTTGTCTTAGAGTCTGTGTATACTAGGGACACACTCTATTTTAGGAGTTTCTATATGTTATAGAATCAATAAACCAATGTTGTCTTAGTTATGGTACTATTGCTGTGATGAAACACCATGATCAAAAGCAACTTGGGAAGGAAAGAGTTTCTTGACTTACATACCCTTAGTCCCAATCTACTGAGGGAAGCCAAGGCAGGAACTCATGCAGGGTAAGAACTGGGAGGCAGAAGCTGATGCAGAGGTCATGGAGAAGTGCTGCTTACTGGCTTTCTCCTTATGTTTGTGCAACTTGCATGTCTTAGGGTTTTACTGCTGTGAACAGATACCATGACCAAGGCAACTGGTAGACATCTTTTAATTGGGGCTGGCTTACAGGTTCAGTGGTTCAGTCCATTATCATCAAAGTGGGAGCATGGCAGCATCCAGGCAGGCATGGTGCAGGAGGAGCTGAGAGTTCTACATCTTTATTGGAAGGCTGCTAGCAGAATACTGGCTTCCAGACAGCTAGGATGAGGGTCTTAAAGGCTACTCCTACAGTGACACACCTACTCCAACAGGGCCACACCTGATAGTGACACTCCCTGGGCTGAGCATATACAAACCATCACATTGCCTTTTTTTTTGAGTCAGGACACACACACACACACACACACACACACACACACACACACACACACACCCCTGAGTGACCTGTACCTCACTATGTAGGTCAGGCTGACTTAAAACTCATGTAGATCCACCTGCCTCTGCCTCCCAAATGCTGAGATTAAAGGTGTGTACCACTATGCCCAGTTCAACATGTGTTTTGTTTGGTTTTTAATGAAACCTATGACAACAGCCCTTGGGCTCTTCCCCACCATTACTAACTAATAAAACATCTTACAGACCCAATAGTATGGAGGTGTTTTCCCAGTTGAGGTTCCTTACTCCCAGACGACTTTACCCTGTGTCAGGTTGACACAAAACTAGCCAGGACATATGTGAAATTGTCTGAAAACTTAAAACATCAATGTCTTAGCTACTTTTCCTATTACTGTTATAAAATACTCTGATAAAAAGCAACTTAAGGGAGAAAGGATTTATTCTGGCTCACAGTTCAAGGTGACAGCCCATCAAGTTGTTGGCTCACAGTTCGAGGGTACAGTTCATCAAGTTGTTGGCTCACGGTTTGAGGTTACAGTGCATCACAATGAGGAAGTCACAGTGGCAGGAGCTTGAAGCAGCTGGTCACATCACATCCACAGTCAGTGTTATGGTTTCTATATGCTTGGCCCAGGGAGTGGCCTATTAGAAGGTGTGGTCCTGTTACAGTAGGTGTGGCCTTGTTGGAGTAGGTGTTTCACTGTGGGCATGGGCTTTGAGACCCCCATTCTAGCTGACTGGAAGTGAGTATTCTGCTAGCAGCCTTCAGATGAAGATGTAGAACTCTCAGCCCCTCCTGCACCATGCCTGCCTGGATGCTGCCATGTTCCTTCCTGCCTTGATGATAATGGACTGAACCTCTGGGCCTGTAAGCCGCCCCCAGTTAAATGTTGTCTGTATAAGCATTGCCTTGGTTATGGAGTCTGTTCATAGCAGTAAAACCACAATTAAGACAGGCAGGAAACAGAGAGGGATGAATGCAGGCTCAGATCAGCTCCCCTTTCCCATTTATCCAGTCTAGGATCCCAGTCAGGGAATGGTGCCACCCACAGTGGGCAGGTCTTCCTACCATAGCACACCATCGAGACAATCCTCACAGACATGCCCAGAGTCCATCTCCTAGGTGATTCTGTCAAACCAATAACACTAACCATCACAGTCAAGTCTATTTGAGGGACATTGTGTTGTACTGTGAAGACCAAACAAATTCCTTGCTTTTATGGAAAGGAGAGAGAAGTGGGAATTGAAATAACAGCAGCAAGGAAATCCTCCAGCTACTGACAACAAAGGCCGTAGCTATGTAGATACTGACTGCTTGTCGCTCTTATCTAGTAGACCTTGTAAAATTTTCCCTGTCTGCATTGGCATGTCAACTAGTATTGTTATCATGCAGGTCTTATTTGGACAGCCATATCGTTGAGCTATCATGGATGCAACTTCCCTGTCTTGTCTAGACTGTTTACCACGAACATTTTGATTCTCTCCCTCTTAAGATTGTCCATGATGTTCCTTAAGTGTTAGGTGTAGGGCTTACATTATAAATAAAACCTCAGGGAACCCGAAACTCAAGCCTTCATCCTAAGACCTGCCCCGAGGACAATCCTCCTGCTCCAGTCCCTTTTCCCAACCAAAAGATGAAGAGATGGTAATGCAACCCTGCTGTGCCCAAGAGGAAAGTGTGGAAGCATTGAAGGAGAAAAAGGTGCTGAGAATAAATTGTTTCCCTTCTTCTGATTATGGAGGGGTGGGGGAGAGAGGGAAGGAGGGAGGGAGGGAGATAGAGAGAGAGAGAGAGAGAGAGAGAGAGAGAGAGAGAGAGAGAGAGAGAGAGAGAAGAGAGAATAAAGAATAAAGAATAAAGATTATGCCTTAGATTACACGAAGAGGATATTCCTGAAGTGAGTTCTGCTAATGCGCCCTTGATTAGCTGGAGATGGGGATACAGTGGTGTGTTGAGTGAGTTCAGATGAAGTTATTGGGAAGGTAACCATGGTGACAGCTACACTGAGGTTTATGGAAATGTGGGACTTTGTGGAGGATGGATACATGGAGCCACCATGGCCCCACTGTCTCAGATACTAGGTGCTGACCAGTCTCCGGATGGTGTTCATCAGTCTTGGACTTTTGGCGGGATGAGGGTCTCAGCCCTGTTCCCTCACTCCTCAACAGCATCTTTAGTGGTGCCAGGCAGGAGAGACTCAAGCCAGAGTTCTGCTGTTATGGAACTCTGCTTCATAGAGGGTGTTCCCTCTATGTGTCCATACACATACACACGCATGCATGCATGTGCATGCACGCACACACACACATGAACACAGACATGTATGCGCGCGCGCACACACACATAAACACAGACATATAAGCACACATTTTTCTACTTTATAGAGGATGCTCCCTCTGTGTACACACACACACACACACACACATAAACACAGACATATATGCACACATTCTTCTATTTTATAGAGGATGTTCCCTCCATGTGTCTA
The DNA here is from genome assembly GCA_036184795.1 of Tokudaia tokunoshimensis. Taxonomy (NCBI): domain Eukaryota; kingdom Metazoa; phylum Chordata; class Mammalia; order Rodentia; family Muridae; genus Tokudaia; species Tokudaia tokunoshimensis. Next base: position 53,409,839 of record BTHU01000020.1, on the reverse strand, counting down.
TACACATACACACGCATGCATGTGTGCATGCACGCACACAACACACACACAGAGACATATGTGCACACATTCTTCTGCTTTATAGATGGTGTTCCCTCCATTTGTCCATACACACACACACATACATACACACACCTTACATGCATGCATAAACAGACATATATGCACACATTCTTTTGCTTCATAAAGGATGTACCTTTCATGTGTTCATACACATACAGATACACAGACACATACATACACATATATCTACATATATACACATACATAAACACAGACATATATGCCCACATTCCTCTGTTTAATAGTGTTCCCTTTATGTGTTCATACACACACATACATACACATACATACATACACACCTACATATATAACACATGCATAAACACAAACATATGCATACATTCTTCTGCTTCATATAGGGTGTTCCATTCATGTGTTCACACACATACATGCAAACACCCACAAACACACCTACATACATACACATGGGTAAACACAGACAAATATGCACAGATTCACACACATATACACACACATACATGCATGTACACACATATGCACACACACACATGCATTTGCATCCATCCATCCATCCATGCAAGCATACAATGGCCTCCAGTCATATTTTTTGCTAAGTTCTGATAACAAAAATTGCCCTTAAATATTGTCAAATGTCCCCTGGAGTGGTAGTCTCCCCATCTCTGTTAGAGAGCCACATCCTAAGTCTCTGACTGTGATTATCACTGCATCACTGTCTAGGGATGCCTATTAAAACAGTAAAGTCTAAGCATCCTTCTGTGAATATTTGAGTTGTTGGGAAGTAGGGCTGGTGTCATCCAGGTGAATCCCAATACTAGAGAGAGCTGGGGAATAGGGATGGAGAGCAACACTTTTCCAGACAGTAAGAATTTGGCAGAATGATAACTTCAGGACCTACCTAATATTCACAGAGGTCCTCTGGGAGAGCTGCACACACAGCAGTCTGTTGCCATGAGCCTTCTAGCAGGTTCTGATGCAGGAGATCCATTGCCCTAGCTGTGTAGACCTGGTGTCTGTTCTCCAATGAGGCTGCCCAGTCTCAAGACATTTCAGAGAAAATTCTTCACAAGGCAGCTTCAACAGACCAGGGGGCATACTCTTTGGTCATTATCTACATAGAGCTTTCATTCAGTGGAGACCTACCATCTTAGTGATAGAGTAAGACAGAGAAGAGAAGATGGCCCATCTGCATAGACCCTGCCCAGACCTAGGATACCCTTGAACGCTGTCAAGGCTCGGCAAGGAAGGGCAGCATACACTGGCCTTCAATCCCCTGAGAACAAGTATCTAGGGCAAGGTTTGGACCTTTGCTGTGGTCTACACTGACCACTCCAGAGAAGTTAAAAAACAAACACACAAACAAACAAACAGACAGACAGACAGACAGACAAACAGGAACACAACAGCTAGAGGCAGCAGGAATCTGTAACCACTGTAGGATTTGCAAGAGGAAAAACCATATGAGTCTTTTCAGAGCCTGTGTGCATCTTTCATTCATTCCTCCGTTGGATCAATGCTTGGCCCTAGGTAGAAGCAGATAAGGCTTTTACTCAGCTGCCCATCTTTCTGGGTTTCAAGTTTCCCCATGCCAAGGAAAACTAGGAGTCACAGGAAGCCAGAAGAAGCAAGAGTCCCTTCCCCTGGAGACTTTAGTTACAGCTACCACCTTGTTATATACATTGTGCCATGCTGTGTGTGTGGAGGTCTGAGGACAGCTTGTGGGAGTTGGTTCTTTACATCATATGGGTTCCAGGACTGAACTCAGGAGGTCAGTTCTAGCAGGAAACACCTTTACCTGCTGACCCAGCTAACCAGCCACAGCTCGTATTGTTTTAAGCAATATAAGGTGACCTGTGACCCTGAGGAAGAGAAGCATCCACGCTGTGCATCTACGAATAAAAGTGGGTTTGATCTCAGTGTAGGTGACCCCTCGGGCATCATGGTTGGTTTCTCAGAGTGAGTTTGATGCATCAGCTACTTTACCCTGTCTGAAGAAAAAAATCAGAATGTAATCAAAGCACAGCTCCCTTGGTCAGCCCTGCTGCCAGCCAGCATCCCCGAAGGCACAGCCCTGAAATGTCCACTCATGGTGGACTCTGCAGGTGACATTTACACATGCCTTCTTCTGAGAGGAGCATCAAAGGGGCCTGAGTGCAGCGTCCATAGATACGAATACTCAGGTTTACTAATTTCCCTCTGACTTGGTGTTTGGAGAAGCATAGCCAATCTCATGAGATACTGGATTGTGACATTAAAAGAACAGATTGCTAAATGCCTGTGTTTCCGGCACCCAAGACTTTGGTGACTGCAAAGCATTGTGTCCTCCAGCATGTTAGGACAAAGCAGAGGCTATAATCCTCACCCACACATGTCTAACCTTTCAACATTGCAATAGACACTGCCATCTGCCAAGTTCACATTTGAGAACTATGCAATCAAGTTACACAGAACCTCTCTCTCTCCCCCCATACACACACACACACACACACACACACACAGAATGTGGCAGACACACACATACACCCATATTCACACCCTCACACGGGCAGACATACATATATATCCTACACACATACACATGGGCAGACATACACATACCCACACACACACATACACATATACCATACACACACACACACATACACACACACACACTCACATATGGGCACACACACATACACCATACACACACACTCACACATGGGCAGACATACACATATACCATACCCACACACATACACATGGATAGACACTCATACACACACACTCACACACACAGGCAGACACACACATACATACACACTCACACACGGGCAGACCTAGACATATACCATACACACACATACACATGGACAGACACATACAACACACACACACAGGCAGACACACACACCATACATACTTACACACACTCACATGGGCATACATAGACATATACCATACACACACATACACATGGGCAGATACACACATACATACACTCACACACACACATATACACCATACATACTTACAAACACTCACATGGGCAGACATAGGCATATACCATATATATACACTGACTATGGTTAGCCTCATCTCAGATCAACATATCACAACACATGTCTTGTCTTCATTATTCCCCTACAATTTTCAAAGAACCTTCCTTCTGGAATCCCTGAGGTAGCTGAGAAAACCTCTCTGGTCCAGGCTCTTCCCAGAGGAAAGAAGTCAGGGCTGGAGCCTTGCAGTCTCTAGAATGTCCTTCGGGCTCCTTGAAGGGCTGGCCCAGTTCACACTGCTACTTCCATTGCAGCATGACCTGAGTACTTCCAGAAATACCTCTCAGGTACTTCTCCAGGAAAAACATTATGCTCTTGAGACCCTCGGCTAGGGTAGACTGGAAAGAAAGGTGGGGTGAGGGGTCCAGTCTTAGGTTTGTTTATTACAAGATGTGCAGAATCTTCTAAGCGAGCTAACTGTGTGTTTGCAAATTAAATTTCTTAATTGTACTCTTGGCTTCCCCCAACAAGGCCACTTGGCTTGCCAAGGTCCTGAGAGGCTGACTGCCCACAGGAGGACTGTGTCAGGGTGACTCAGGAGGAAAGCCATTGTCTCACTGGGAGTATGAGTTTGTTGTCCATGACCATCCCTGAAGGTTGGATTAGGTGACCTGGTCTTCTCTTCAACGTTTCCAGAGCAAAGTGTTTCTCACCCCATATACGTGCATGTCTGCCCATGTGTGAGTGTGTGTGTATGTTTGTGTGTGAGTGTGTGTGTGTGTATGTGTGAGTATGTATGTGCATGTGTGTATTTGTGTGTATATGTCTCTGTGTGTGAGTGTGTGTGTATGTTTGTATTTGAGTGTGTGTGTGTGTGTATATGTTTGTGTGTGAGTATGGTGTATGTTTGTGTGTGAATGTGTGTGTTCATGTGTGTGTGTATGTGTGTATATGTCTCTGTGTGTGTGTGTGTACATGTGTGTGAATGTGTGTGTGTGAGTGCGTATGTGTGTGTGTGTACATGTGTGTGTATGTGTGTGTGAGTATGTATATGTGTGTGTGAGTGTGTGTATGTAATAAAATACGCAATGAAAGCAAGTTAGGGGAGAAAGGGCTAGTTTGGGCTCATGGTTTGGGGGTTTAGCCCATTGTGGCAAGAAGGCACGGTAACAGGATCGTGAGGCAGCTGGTCACATGGCATCCTCCGTCAGGAGGCAGCGAGAGATGGATGCTGGTGCTCAGCTCACCTTCTCTTCTTTATTCAACCTGGAACCTCAGCCCACAGAATGGCTCCACCCACATTCAGGTCGGTCTTCCTGTCTCAGCTAACCTAATCTAGAAATGTTCTCACAGGCATGCCCAAGAAAGTTTGTCTCTTAGGTGATTCTATATGCTGTGAGGTTAATAGTCATTATTAACATCACAAGCAGCTACAGACCTTAAACCTATGGATTTGAATTTTGGGGGAAATTAGAAGCTAGGACCTGCTTAGAGTTGCCGTGTCTGGCAGGAGGAGGACACACAGAGATAGAGATGGAGACCGAGATAGGGAGAGGGGGAGGGGGAGGGAGGAAGGGGGAGACAGGGAGAAGCGGGAGGAAGAGAGAGGGGAGGGGGAGGGAGAGAGAGAATGCACTTCTGTGTTTAGAGGCAGTGAATCCTGGGAATTTGTCTTGGGTTGGAACAGTACACCATCTCAGGCTATATCTGTCAGCAGATAGAACGGCCACCAAGTAGCCCCTAAGAACATATGGCAATGCATATATTGTGGTCAGGGAATCCCTCCTCTGTGCCAGCTACTTACCGGAGGCTACACGATACAGTGGAACAACTTTGCTTTGGGCATCTGCCTTATTAACCTCAGAGTCAGGTTCCTCACCCTGTTAGCAGGTGACTGAGCCTCTCAGGTCCTCAGCAGCCTCTCTGTGATGGGAACAGGCCACCTGCTTGCTTCCTAAGGCTGCAATAAGGACTGAATGAATAGCAACCCACATAAGCCCCCCAGAATGTGCCCAGTGCAAGTGACTCCCTGGATGACTGCCCTTTAAGGTCTTTCTTTCTATCGGTTACCAGGTAGGAAGCTCAGAGAGTAGGACTGGAGCAGATCTACAAAGGCTTAATGTGTCCAGCTTGGAACAATGTATTTCCTCTTCTTGGTATCCATCCACTGGCCAGGGCAAATTCAGCAGCTGCTGAGTCTCAGGTCCCTATGGGATGGGCACAGGGCTGTGGGTCATGTGGTTCAGGATGTCCCCATGACAGGCAAGGCACTCCTCAGCAGAACATTCGTCTAGGGAAACCACAGACTAGAACTCCAGGGACACAGAAAAGTTCCCAGGCAGAGAACAATGTCCCCTGCCTTCCTGCTGGGATACATCGAATACAAGAGCCCGGGGGCTGTAGCACAGAAGCTGAGGTCACAGTTGGATCACTGTCTCTACCAGGCTGCTAGGACTCTCCGCCATCTCACTGTTCCAGACCAGAAGGAGTCGCTGGAATGAAGGCACACATTTCTGACTACGCTACTGTAGCCCCCACACTGTGGAGTTTAATTTGCATAAGCTTACCCGAACTCAGGGACACCCAGATTGCTGGTGACACTTCGTTTTCCAGTGTGTCTGTGAGGGTGTTTCTGGAGAGATCAGCATTTAAAGCAGTGGGCTGAGTACAGTCCAGTGTGGATGGCAACCATCCGGTCTTTAAGGACCCTGGACAGGAAAGGTAGAAGAGGGGGAAGTTACTCTCTCTTAGTTGAAACACCTATCTTCTCCTGGTTCTGGTGTCTTTGAACTTGGACTAGAAACTAAACAGTTAGCTTTCCTGGTTCCCCAGCTAACAGACTGCAGAGGTGGGGACCTCTTGGCCTCTGTCATCATGTAGGGCAATGCCACCCTGTCACCATACTTTACTCAAAACAGTCCTATTGGGCATGTCTCTCGGCATAAGCCTGACCAGTGTGCACTCCAAGCTATAGACACAGAAAGGAACTGCCTGGCTCAGTCACACTTGATGGAGGAGGTTTTCCACCCAGGGATTTGTCCTTAGTCTACACCAGTTCGAGCTGGGGAGGACAATCTGGAACAGACATCTTTCCCGTCCTAGTCAGGCTTCTGCCAGATCCTCAGATCTGGAGCCCAAAGATGAGGTGCAGAGTCTAGGTCTTCAGTGCCAGCTCGCTGGAGGAGTCTTTGCTCATGCTGTTGGCTGTCTACAGTCCCCAGCCCTGTCTCTTTTCTCCCTGGGCTGGTTGCTAAAAATTCCACAGACAGAGTCCATGCAAGTCCCTATGTCTTCACAGTTCAGTTCCATGTTTTCAGGGTATTAGACATCAGGTCCTGGATACTACATGTGCTATCCGCCAGCCCTTTCTCCTGAGCCACAAGGGAGGTGAGAGACATATGTCTCTTGTGTGACAAGCCCATTGGCTTAGAGGAGAAGAGGATGATTTCCCAAGCCACTGCAGCAGGCAGGGAGCTAAGGGTCTCAGTCACCTTTTAGCTTCAGAGAGACCCTGGGGGTGACTTCATGTTTCATGATTGACTCATGAGACCCAAATGCCCCTCCCTAGCAGCCTGGAGTCCCTCCCACTACTGGGACAGTAGGGCATAGTGAACAGAGTCTTCAGCTTCCTGGCAGATGGTCAGCCTCAGAGTCAAAGACACTGAGGTCTTCATGCCAAGGCCCATTAATGGCCACTGCTGTAAATAACGGTGACCCTCTGGCAAGCCATCTTGCCCTGCCCAGCTTGGGATGGCTCCTCAGAGAGCTTTGCTGCTGTGTGATGCCAGAGTGGCAAGGTCGCTTGGCGGGTGATCTGCACACAGCTCTGCACCTCCCCTTTAAGCCTTCCCATCATTATAGATGCCAAAGAAGAGCAGCTCTGTGGTCAAGAGAGGGCTGCAGCTACAGGACTCTGGTGGGTGGTATAACTGTTCAGCAGGGGTCTAGAAGCTTCCGGGGACATGAACCTCTGGGGGAGCATCCCAGGCCATCATAGACCTTTGGAGGTTGTCTAAAGGTCACACTCTGATCCTAAATTCAGGAAGCACCCTGTCACCATGACTGCATTCTGCTATGGGGGAGCACAGCAAGACATTCCAGAGGCTTTGATCTCTAAGAAGCAAAGACCAGAGAAAGGGTTGGCACACAATGATCTAGACCAAGCCTAGCGTCTGTTGAGTCCAATGGACAGTTTTATCTGTGCCCAGACGTAGCTATATGCTCAGTTTGCCTTTGGTAGCTGCTTTTGGGTGACGACGACACTGTGAAGCTAAGGAGTGATAATGGGAACCAAGTTCCCCACAAGCAAAATATTGACATCTGGCTCCTTCCAGAAAAATACTGTTACCACGTGGAGGAAGAGGTAGACTTGGGCTGGATGGCAGGACAGCCTCTTTGGAGAACCATAGGCCCCACCTTCTCCCTCTGTGTGACGGTGTCCTTGTGTTCTCTCCAAACGGCGGCAGGCAGAAATAACAGCAATGTTTCATACAACTGATCTTTTCACATTAAACCTTCTTTCTTACTGGGACAGGATTGAGATGGCTTCCCTGTATACTACAAAGGCAGTTATTCCATAATTGTTTGGTGTGTGCTTGTGTGTGTACGTATGTGTCTGTGTGAGTGCACATGAGTATGCAAGTGCCTTGTGTGCATGCACATAGAATCAGAGGACAACCCTGGCTATAATTCTCCAGGTCCTGTCTACCTTGTTTCTTTGAAACAGGGTCTGTCACTGATTCTGGGACTCACTAAGTAGACTAGTCTGACTAGCCAGTGACAACCGCTTGCAGAGATCCATCTGTCTGTCTCTGCGTCCTCAGTACTGGGATTACAATGCATGCAGGACACTGAAACAAAAAGCTGTGCTTTTGGTTTGGTTTTTGGAGACAGGGTCTCTTTGTGTAGCTCTGGATGCCCTGGAACTCACTCCATAGATCAGGCTAGCCTTGACCTCAGAGATCCCCCTGCTTCTACTTCTTGAATGCTGGGATTAAAGGTGTGCACCACGATTGCCCAGCTGCCATATGTATATATACATACATATATGTATATGAGTATACACACATATATAAAATATATTTATATAAACTATATTATAGGGGCTGGAGAAATGGCTCAGCAGTTAAGAGCACTGACTGCTCTTTCAGAGGTCCTGAGTTCGGTTCACAGAAACCACATGGCTCACAACCATCTGTAATGGGATTGGTGTGTCTGAAGGCTGCAACAGTGTACTCACATACATGAAATAAATCTTTTTTAAAAACTATATTATATATAATACATATTTATGTATAAATTGTATATAATATATAAATCATATAAATATATACTTATAGATATATTTGTAAATATATATCTATTATATATGTAATATACATATATAATACACACACACATATATATATATGTATATATATATATATATATATATATATATAGTTTTTAACATGGTCTCTGGTGATCAAACTCAGATCCTCATTATTGCCAGGTAAGAACTTGTGAGCCATCTTTCCAGCTCCAGAGGTCACTTCTTCCCACTGAGTCTCATGTCTTAAATGTTCTACAGCTCCACAAAGGAACAACACCATCTGGGGATGAACATGTAGGGGTCATTTATATCCAAATCATAACAGCTGATTGGAGAAAAAAATTAGAAACAGAGACAAGCTGAGTGCAAACTCAGACTCACACTGTGATGGAAGAATCCCGAGCTTCAGACTAGGTAAAACACCAGCACTGTGATGCTTGGCACAGTGGGTCAGGAGCTTGGGCGTTTGCGTTTACAGGTGGCACGGCAGATGTGGAATTTTTCATTGTTTTCTTATTTATCAGGATCCTAGTCAGAAAGACATCATTACTTTTTATTTATTATTGCAAGACAGAATAGCTTCCCCACCCCCCAAGTCATAGCATCTATTTGCCGATTGCCGGGAAGATAATTTTCTTAGTTTCTCCATGTCAGCTAAAGAGAGCTGCCCTTGAGAAAAGCCATCAGTCACACTCCTGCGATGCTTGCCTCTACACAAACCTCCCTAACCAGAGCTTATTCAGACGAGAGGATCTTCGTTCATCCTGCCAGCTGTTCAACAGTAACCAAGAAGCCTTGAAATGTAACGTTTTAAAGTATCACTTAAAACCCGTGGGCAGAGAGGCCACCACTGTGGTTACTAAGCTCAGAAAAGCTACAAGGAAGAGCTGGTTCTTTTCAGCTGCTTCTTAGAACAAGGGGAGGAGGCAGAACAGGAAAGACTCCTATAAATGTCTGTGGTGTGCAGATCTTCTGCAGCCCCTTACTATGCTTGCATTAGGGCATGGCTTTATGAGGCAGACTTGCTTCTACTCTTGTCACTGGGATGGGGTTGGGGAGGAGGGGAAGGGGGAGGGAAAAAGAAAACTGGCTGAGCTTCTCAGTAATCACCTCCCCCAATCCTCTCCACTCCCATCCTCACCCCTATTCCCACTTCAACCCCACCCAACCTCCCCAGCCACCCCCACCCCCAACCCTGCTCCTGGGCACTGGAGTAGAGAACAAAAGAAAAAGACTTGCTAGAGAGATTGAGGCAACAGAGGAGCCTTTAGAAGTAGGTACTGTGGGTTGCCGGCAGCAGAGCATAGCGTAGCTAGCTGCTTGCTCACATCTCAGTGGATCAGGAAGCATGGAGAGAACTGCAAGAGAAGACTATAAACTTCAAGGGTCCTTGGCATGGAGATTCACTTCCTGTAGCTAGACATCACCTTCCAAAGGTTTCAGCCCAGCGCAGATAGCATATGGCTCTGAAGTGTGTGTGTGTGTGTGCACGGGGGAGGGGGGTGTCTCTGAATCCGGATGATGGGTTTAATGCCAAGGTCATGTGGAGGCCGAGTGATGTATCTGCTGGGGCATGCCCTCAATTGCTTTTTTTTGTTTTTGTTTGTTTGTTGGTTGGTTGGTTGGTTGGTATAGGGTCTTGCTATATACCCGAGGCTGACTCTCTGAGTACTGGATTACAGGTATATTCCACCATGCCAGGCTGAAAACATACTATTTATTTATTTATTTATTTATTTTGGTAGATCAGGTTACTGCACACTCTACCTGAGATACATCTCCAGCACGTCAGTAAAATTTTGATCTTGTAATAATTGGAGGCAGTGGCTCAGACCTTGAGCACACCAGGCAAAGCCCCTGCTATCTGCTCCCCAGCCTGTCTAAGGTAACCGGAGAGCTGTGGGTTTGTTACCAGGTGAACAGATTTGCTAATGGGAAACAACTCCTGCTCACCTAGATTCACAATCCACTTTGTGCTTTTAATAGATCTGGGTGTGACAGGCTGGACCGGCACTTACAATGTCTTTCTCTTTCAGTTTGGCTCCATGTTATCCGGGTCAGGCTAGGTCTGTGAGCATCTGGCAGAGGCCTTGCCCACCTGATGCTGTTCGAGCTGCTTCAACTTAAGCACCTGGAGTGAGCATTCTGGGCAATCTTGTGAAGCATTAGTCGGACTTAGGCATGCCAGGTCCCCAACAATGAGAAGAGAGAAAACTGATGTTTCACAAACCTAATTTCTTTTACCACATGTCTTTATTTACGTGTGTGTGTGTGTGCACATGGAAGCACACGTATCAGTCAGAGGACAGCTTTCAGGAGTTCTCTCCTTACACCCTGTGCCTATAAAGGAACGCAGGTTCCAGGCTTGGCAGTACACGCCTTACCCACTGGACCATCCCGACAGCGCCAGGAACACTTACAAGTGTTGACAAAATCCAACATTTTGTCAAGATACAAAAAGAAGATAGATACTGTTTGCTATTTGTTTTGTTTCCGTTTTGAGACAAGTTCTCATTAGTTGCTCAGACTGGCCTTGGACTCATTCTCGGACTCAGCCTCCACCGGAAGCGCTGTGGTTGCGGGTGTTGAATTCTGGTTCTTACTGAGAAGGACCGGGACATTTCGAGAAAGAGGTGTGTTCCGAGAGGACCCTTTATCATAGAGTTAAGAGTAACGTTTCTTGGTCATATAAGGCTGCCCCAGGCAAAACATAGGAAGCTGCGAAACCTTGAGCCCACCTTCCGCGGCCCGCTTGCTTATTTCGCCCCCTAGTGGATTTCCCCCGTCATTTAATCCTGGCGATTAGGATTCTGGGAAACAGTCAAGAACCACACTGTATTCTTCTAACTTTAACCTTGATCAAGACCCATGGTCCTTTCCCAGCCGCCTCTCCAGTCTTGGCCCCAACAGTCCCATTTGAAGTCCTTTATCACCCCATCAAATCTCACACGTCTATTTAATTTAACAGGAGAATCTCCAGTTCTATCTGTTTTCTGGGAAACAAGATTTGGATCTTATGAGGGAACAGTATTCCATTATGTATATTATATGCACTTCATTCTTTATCCCTCCTACCACTGATGGGTATCTAGGCTGATTCCATGACTTCATTATGGTAAACGTCACTGTAATAAATGTGGGTATGCAGAAATCTCTGTGGTCTGACAGCCTTGATGCCTTTGGGGATAGATACAGCCCCAGGAATGACTTGATTGGATCTTGTAATTCTATTTCAAAGTTTTTAGAGTTTTCCTTGGTGACTGTATTAGTTTACACCCCACAAGCAGGTGTGGGGGTCTCCTTCCATGCATCCTTGCCAGCTACTGTTGGTTTTGCTTGCTTGATGACAGCAATTTTGACTGGGGTAAGTTAGTGGCATTGTTTCAGTGTTGTTATAGAAAGCAGTTGCAAAGTCATCCCTTCGAGCCACCAAGTGTGACCTGTGACCCTCAACAGCAGTGTCAATGTCCCTCTGGTCATTTGCTTGCCTGAAGCTTATTTTCTAGAAGGTTCTTTGGCAAGGCTCATGGAAGAACTTACCCCCACCCCCACCCCCTTGCCGCCATGCTGTCCCATGAGGATTGTGCGATTTGTGTCCTTTCCATTTTGATGAGAAATCCCTGGGATATATATCCTGCATTTGGGTAGATTATAAAGGCTATTCATATTCAAATACTTGACAACAGTTGACTTTTATTCCCCTGTCAATCATTTGAGTTTCCTCAGGACTTGCCGTCTTCTCTAAACTCCTGTAATTTTATAGGGGAATACCACAGAGCTGGTGACATTGCCACCATTACTCTCATGGGCAAGCTGACAGCTGTTTTGGTTTACTATGCTTACAGAAGACCATGCCCTGCTTGTGGAAGTACAGACACTCGGTCTCATGTTTGAGCAGCATTTGAAGGCAAACATCTGGCCCTTTAGAGTAAATCAGGTTCCCCTGAACTGTCAAGTATGAGGTTGGTGAGGAAAAGACCACACAAGAGGGTGGTTTTGCTTGCTAATAAAAGCCAAAGGCATGGGGTGAGGATGAACTGGGCCTATTGGTGGTGTGATGCTTTTGTATGCCATGGGTTGGCACCAGGGATTTCTCTGAAGCAAACATAAGTTGTGTGCCGCTGAAGAGTCCCCAGATTCTTGGGAGTAGGAACTCTCTTCTGGGACTTCCTCCTCCTCCTCCTTTTTCTTCTTCTTCTTCTTCTTCTCTCTCTCTCTCTCTCTCTGTCTCTCTCCCTTCTTCTTCTTCTTCCTCCTCCTCCTTCCCCCCTCTGTCTGTCTCTCTGTCTCTCTCTCTCTCTCTCTGTCTGTCTCTCTCCCTTCTTCTTCCTCCTCCTCTTCCTCCTCCTCCTCCTTCTTCTTCTTCTTCTCCTTCTTCTTCTTTTCTCTCTCTCTCTCTCTCTCTCTCTCTCTCTCTCTCTCTCTCTCTCTCTCTCCAGGTAAGGATATAAAGATGAGAAAGTTGAAAGCATCTTTATCAGGGAAAAAGCCAATTATAAGACAAAACACGATAAGCAGCTTTTAAACAAAGGAATCGTGTAAAAATAATATCTGTCTCTGAAGAGAGAGAGAGAGAGAGAGAGAGAGAGAGAGAGAGAGAGAGAGAGAGAGAGAGATTTCATTCCGCTTGTGCATCTCATTCAAATCCCCTTTATCAGCAGTTCATTTTGAAAAGCAGATAGTTTGAGGAGGGAGAGAGGCAGACAGAGGAAGAGGGTGTGGAGGAGAGGGAAGAAGAGGAAAAGACAAACAAGGAAAGCGGAAGGAGGTGAAGAGAAGAAGAGGAGGAGGTGAAGAACAAGATGGGAGGTGGGAGGAGAAAGAGGGGAGGGGGAAGAGGGGGCAGACGACTTCTGCCTTGCAAGAAGAGGTACGTCCCAGCCCACTCAACAGCTCTCACCCCCTCCTGCTCTCCGAGTTTAAGGCAGATCTTTGATGTCTTCCATCTCAGCAGCTTCCAGGGAAAAAAAAGACACAGGCTACTCTCCACCCCACCCCTCCAGTTTATACATAGTCTAGAATACACAGAAACTGTGTTTCCTCCAGGGAACTGTATTTTCATCCTCGATTTGCTTTATAGAATGTGGCTGGTGATCTAGCCTAACTTAGGCTGCCTTGCTAAATGCCTGGAATCTGAAAACATGGAGACTGTCAACAGCTTTCTGGTTGGGGGGGGTGGTCTATTCCAAGCTGTCCCCTCCAGTTTCCTCACCCCAATCAAGACAAAGATGATATTGGGTGAACAGACCACTGAATTTGCTCAGTTCTGGGTGGTGTCTGAGCTGCCCTGACATCGATACTAAACGATACGCAGTCTTTTCTTCTCTACAACTCTGGGTTTAGGCCTAGGCAATGGGTCATCTCATGCAGCGACTTAACCTTCTACCTCCCCGTAGCTTAGCATTGACCTTGACTTTAATCCTCCTTGCCTGTCTGATCTACTGTTGTGGAGTGTGTGTGTGTGTGTGTGTATGTGTGTGTGTGTGTGTGTATGTGTGTGTGTGCAGTTTTTGTTTGGTTTTATTTTTGACAGAAAGTACCCCAAATTGGCTTCAAGCTATGTATAACAGTGGAAGATGACCTTGAACTCCTGATCTCCCTGCCTTTACCTACCCAGAGCTTCAGTTATAAGCAAGCATCACCACTCTCAGTTCATACAGTGCTGGGGACCAAATCTAAGGATTCTTACAAGCCCTCTGCCAACTGAGCTACCTCTACAGCCTACTGGTCTACCTTTGACCTTGGCCATGCAGTACACACTGGTTCTGTGCATAAGTTCTGGGAATGTGTCAGGCAAAAGGAGAACTATTGACAGACAATATTGGGGTTTCAATGTTTCAGAAGGAGTGAGTTATGTATTGGGAGCTTCTACAGCTTTGCCAGGACCTCTAGTCTTATAACTTCAAGGTCAAGTTCCTTTCAAGGTGCAGAGCCAGCAACATGCAAGTATCTAGTTGTTTTACCTAGTGTAAAAATTTAAGCATTTAACAATTTTATTTATTTATTTAGTCATTTATTTAGTGTGCATACAGGCATGCATTTGGGTGTGTCAATGCATACTAAACTTGGCAAGGGCATGAGAGGACAATTTGCAGGAGTCAGTGCCAGGAACTGAACTCAAGTCTTCACATTTGGCCGTGGGTGTCTACACCTGCTAAGCCATCTTGCCAGCTCAGAAACCTTAAGCATTTCTCAAGAAGAGAGTGCCAATGTGATGTAGTAAACTGTTAATTCCAGCATAATATTGCAGATCAAGAAATAACAGGTGCAGGACATGGTGAAGACCCAGAAGTGAACCCCCTTCACCCCACTTTCCAGTTAACTGAATTCTGCTTCTAACACCACAAACTACCTTCTTTTTTTTCCTGTTTGATTTTTACACACATGAACTTGTATAGAATACTATCTATTAATAGAATACTATTGTGAGTTTTTTTCCAGGTTGTTCCAGGCCCTTCTAGAACATACCTCTGCATATGGTGATGGTCACAGTTCTTCCCTGTCTCGTTACATAGTGACTTCAGGATCATGTGACATTGTCTCAACACTTAGCAGAAATCCAGTGACTAGGTGCTGGGGTATTCATGAAGTCTGCATTTTTTTTTCTGGAATGTACTTATCTAGAATAACTCCAGCACGGCTCTCAGTTCTTAGTTGGTGGACTTGAGGGGACCTTCACCTATTTATCTTTTATCTTCTGAGGCAGGGGCCCTTTCAGGCTTCACTTACCACTTAGTTTAGGTGGCTGTAAGCTAGCCTGAGGGGGTTGACTATGACTGACCCTAGCTGTGGTTGCTGGGATTTTTTTTTTTTTGAGACAGAATCTTGCTCTGTCGTCCTGGCTGGCCTTGAACTTGTGATCTTCCACAGCTGCCCCAGTGCATGCTTAGCCTCACTTCTCTCTCTCTTGAAAGTCTATCTGTCCATGCCTTCTCTCTCTTGAAGGTATGTCAATGGGCATACATACAAACATAAGACTGCCTGCCATCCCATGTTTACCTCAGAGACTGGGGTTCCCTGAAATGCCAGAGGAAAGCAAGTGCCATGTGACTGACTGAAAAGACAGGGTGTCTGTTCACTGCGAACATTTTAAACACATTTTCAGGGGCAGCTTTGACCAGACTGACTTCCACCTTCCTTAGTACATCGTGAATGCCCAGAGGGACTGGGTGAAGGGGGCATAAAGGGACATCTCTGATTCACAGACACTTGAGATTTAGGCAGTTCCAAGATTCAGATGTCCAACGACTTGGACTCATCTCTCCTGAGAATCATCTTTTCTCTGAGTTTTCCTAATATCCCAGCCCAAAGTCAGGTCCTCGAAGGGAGTGATAGATGGGTGATCTTGAATACACACTGAAGATGGTTGTGCATGGCTGATTCCTGGCATGATTTTGGCTATCAGAGGTGTGTGTGTGTGTGTGTGTGTGTGTGTATTTTGTGTTCCTGTGTGTCCATGTGTAGTAGGAATGGTGGGGCCACCTGTATGTAAATGGCAGGGGCCAGGCAGTCTAAAAACATGTCCTACAGGAGGACCTAATTGAGGACTGCCTGAGAGACCAAGGATTGCTGGTGCAGACAACGCCAGCCAATCGGGAACTGCTGTTTAGAAGAGATGCTTTCTTGGGACCAATGGGGGTGTGGATAGAGGGTATTAAAGGAGCTTGTAGCAAGGTTTAGACGAGCAATGTTTCTCACCTGCTCTTGGAGTCTGGACTGTTGACTCTGCGCCAACTCCCTCACCCCCAACTCCCAAGGGTAGGTAGGGTCAGGCAGCGTGTAGTCCAGGGCACAGGCAGCATCCATGCAATATTCAAGCAGTATCTGCTTTATTTCTATTGCATTCCTAGGCAATACAGAGCCTTCCAGAATCATGTCAAGAAAGAGCAGTGTCTGTGCATACGCTTCTGTTTGGATGCAAATCTCCATTCAAGTCATTCCTTTCCGTGAAAATCGAAGGCATTGCATTTTTAGCATTTTGCTTTTCATCCTGTCAATCCTTGGTTCTTGTAATACCTCGGTTATTATCCACAAAGGAGGCCTTTATCAGTCCACAATATTCTAACTTAAAAGAAGTCTCCCAGGGTTCTAGATGCTCCCCCCCCAAATGGTGGTGTATGCCTGTTCTCCAGGGGGAGGATGACATCTAATGCCAAGTCTGTGAGCTTCGGGTTCAATGAGAGACCAACCCTGTGTAAAGTAATAAGGTGGAAGTGAAGCAGATACTTCCTGTATGTGTATGTGTTCAGTTCTATATAATTTCACCACATGTAGGACCACCACCACAGGCAGATGCAGAAGCAGCGCCTGGCCTTTCAAAAGTACAGCTACCTCCCACTCCCAGCCTTTCCTTATCCCTGGTAACCTCTAATCTGGTTTTCATTTCTATAATTTTATTACTTCAATGTCACTTAAATGAGAAAATAATTTCTACACATGCACAGACATGCATCTACACAGTGCATGAAAACATGGGAGCATACACACGTGGGAACATAATACACATGTGTACAGACTTATTGTTCTTCAGGAGAGTCAGATATTGTGCCCCTTGAACTACAGCATATAATGTATAGTTTTGCATTCAGTTGCCTAGCCTTTCCTTAGGAGCTTTCTTCACAAAATGTCTCTGAAAGGATCTCATGTCTTCCGTAGTTCTTGGGACACACTGGGTGAGAAGCAAGGAACTTGCAGTTTCAGAAACAAGACAAGGCACACCTGTCCCTTTAATCAGGATGTGCAAAGACAAGAGAGGAGCATTTACATGATATTAGATGAAGTAAAATATGCAAAGGCGTCTTGTAAAGCCCCCAAGAGCAATGCAAACCGCAAACCCGTCTATTCAACAAGTAGAGAGTAATTAAAGATTCATAGGTGAGCACAGAAAATGAGATTCATTACAGCTGGGGCATCTGAGCAGGTGTCACAGAGGACTTTACAAAGATGAGTAGGCAGCCCTGAAAGGGATGGTTAGTGCACACAGGCAGCGGGATGATGCTCTGGGGAGCGTGCCGACTGACAAAGGACGGTCCCAGAAGATGCTCCCTGTAATTTCTCATCTAAGTGACATTTTTGAAAAGATAAAATTATTGAAATGAACACCGGATTAGAGGTTACCAGGGATAAGGAAAGGCTGGGGTGGTAGAGGGAGGTAGCTGTTCTTTAGAAAGGCCAGGCATTGCTTCTGCATCTGCCTGTGGGGGTGGTCCTACATGTGGTGAAATTATATAGAGCCAAACACATGCACATACAAGCAAGCACAGGCACACACGCACACATATACCATTTAAGCACAGGCATGCACACATGCACATATGCACACACACACACAGAGAAAGAGAGAGAGAGAGAGAGAGAGACACTTAGGTGATCTCCATATAATCCACGGATCTTACTGATGCCTGTGTCTTAGTTGTGATATCAGACTATGGTTCTCCAAGATTCCCCGTATATAGGTCAGGATGATCTTGAACTTACGATCTTCTTGCTTCAGCCTCCTGAATGATAGAATTAGATGCATGCTTCCTAGGGGAGGTTCAGGTGGAAATGAGCTCCCTAACCCTAACCCCAAACTGAACTCTAGCCCTATACCTACCCCAACCCTACCAGAAACCCTAACCAGTAACCCTAACCCTAACCCTACCTGAACCCTACCCATAACCCTATTCCATAACCCCAACCCTACCTGTAACCCTAACCCTACCTCTACCCCTACCCCAACCCTACCCATAGCCCTAATCAATAACCCTAACCCTACCCCAACCCTACCCATAACCCTAATCAATAACCCTAACCCTACCCCTACCCCAACCCTACCCATAAACCTAACTCTACTCCTACCCCTACCCATAACCACCACCCTTCCCCCTCTTTCTTCCCCCCTCCCCCACCCTGTGTGTGGGTGGAGTCAGAGGAGGAGACAATGGCTAGGGAGGCACAGCTGGAGTAGAGATGTCAGAAATTAAAGATATGGTCCACGATATAGCAAAGATTCAGTCCTTCCAGCAGGAACGGTGGTTCCAAAGCCAAAATTCCAAATTATTACTGAATTATTGATGCATCCATTTATCTCCACATCTAAAATTTATCTTCATACTACTGAGTATGACATGGGACATACTGGCTTATGGAGGACAAAGAGGACACCTTGTGTATGCACAGGTCCTTGGGTGGCCATCGGAACACAAGAATGCTTTAGCTAACATGCACCAGGTTAATTACTGTCAGAGTATATTAGGCTCCCATGGTTAATATGTCTCATTATTGCTAAGCTTTATTAAGTACTTGGTAGATTTGGATCTCTCCAACAATATATTGTCACTTGTCCTTCATCAAGAAAGTAATCTTAAATCCTCACACTTGATGAGGATATCAAGAAAAAGAATTATTTTCCCCCCACTAAAGAATAATGGTCCAAACTCAGAAGTTTCCATTTTTAGCCTGACATGGAGGCTCACTGTAATCCCATTGCTTGGAAGGCTAACGCAGGAGAGTTGCTGTGAGTTCAAGACCAGCTCAGGCTGCAGAGTGAGATTCTGTCTCAAAAATCATAGAAACTAACAAAAAAGTTTAAATAATGATTTTTTTTAAAAAAAATTCAGTATCCCCTGCCTAAGCAGATAGAAAGAACTCCAGAAAGTTGCTTGAGAATGAATACCTTAAACAATGTAAAAATAAGATTTTCAGAGGCATTTGTGCAAACTGATTGGATTTAGCAAATTCCAAGTAAATGGTTAAGTAATAGATTCCTGATTATGGATTTTAAGAAGGATCAATGTAGAGAATGTAAGTAGGACTGGGTTTATAGCTGGGTGTGGATTTCATTCACACAGCTGTAACTCTGGCAGAGGGGAAGGAGACCAGGGGACCAGGGGACCAGGGGACCAGGGGACCAGGGGACCAGGGGACCAGGGGACCAGGGGACCAGGCTTCAAGCTCTTCCTGTATTGGCACACTGAGACCCAGGACAGGTGTGATCTCTTGCACTGCTGTGTGAATGTGGTTGACCTGAGTGTTCTGGGAACAGACACCCTTTCATCTTCTAGGATGTGAGCGTGCCATGGTCCTAGGCAAGGGAGAGGGCACAGCGCATGTGCACCATGTAACAAAGTTCTGTGCAGAAGTATCATATACATTCCTAGGTCTCAGCAGATACCCTACGAATAGCAGCTGACTTGTTACTGTTATTCCCAGAAGGACATGAACAACCATGGCTTACTGGTAACACACCATCCCCGACCTCCAGGACTTTATGAACAGAGATTAAACCTCGATTTCATCCCATGCACAATGGATCTCAACTCCCATTTGCCAATGAAACTATTATTATGAGTGCCATGCCAGCTACCTTGCTTGTCTCTGTGACCCAGTACCCTACAAGGAGCTTAAGGGAAGAAAGATTCTGGTTCATAATTCAGGGGAGATAATCTACCACGAGAGGGAAGGCCAGGTGGCAAAGACTAGCTTGGCTCAAGGCATCAAGAAGGTAAGGTTGCTCTCTCACATCTCAGTGGACCAGGAAGTCTGTGAGGGACATTTCACACTCGAGCCAACACAAGCGTCAGCCTGCCTATTCCGTCCCTGGATTTCATCTATGAGAGATACAGCGGTTTGGTGGGGCCATCCCTCGGGTGGGTGAGTGCTTCTTGTATAGCACGCAGGAAGCCCTGGGTCCCATCCTCAAGCATTGCGTATAAGGGGTGTGGTGGTGCATGCCTGTAATCTCAGCCCTTTGGAGGGAGCAGCAGGAAGATCTGCACAGCTCACTGCCATCCTCGGCTACTTGCAGTCTCCCGACCCTCTGCTGAAGGAACAAGATCTCACCCAGCATTCCCGGGTCTTGAGAAGTAGATCAAGAACTGCCCCTTTGAAGCTGTACCCCCTATGATTTCCATATCCTTGAGGGAAACTAAGGTACAGCAAAGCCCATGGAGCTTCTGTTTGGATAGAAGGGGGCTGGGCAGTGCTGCTGGCCAAGGCGGTCCAGGAATTAGACACACAATTTAACCATCTGAATTTTTTTTTTCTCCTGAAAATGGTCCCTGCTGCCAAGACTAGTGATGGGTGACAGTTTCCTAGAAGTAAGAGGCTTCAGGTTCAGTTCAGGTCACCACGAGGTAGGGAAAGGAGTCTGAGAATGAGTCTGACAGACAGACTGACATATACACACCGGCTGCCATATACTTTTGGGTCTTTTCACCAGTAGGTTACATGCTGCCAAAGGTCGAGTCTTTTGCACAGTTACTCTGACTTTCCCACACCCCCATGGTCTACCTGACATTGTGGCAGCCTGGAGATTTTTGTTTTAACCCTCATTAAAACGAAGCTGCAGGCATGTGTTGCATACATCTGAGTCTGAATGTACAGATATGTGTGTCCACATGTGTACATGTGAAGGCCAGAGCTGGATGGCCAGTGTTGTTTATACCCCATCCCCTAGAGACAGGTGTCTTTCATTGAACTGGAAGATCACTGTTTTTTCCAAAGCTGAGGCTACAACATGTGTTTGACTTTTACATGCTGGGTGGGGATTTGAACTCAGGTCCCCATACTTGCAGAACAAGCACTCATCAAACACTTTTAACCCTCAGAAAGGGAGGGGGAAGGGGAGCGAGAGTGGGAGAGGGAGGGAGGAAGAGGGAGGGAGGAAAAGGGGAAGGAAGGAAAGAAGGAAGGAGGGAGGGAGGGGGAGGAGAGAGAGAGAGAGAGAGAGAGAGAGAGAGAGAGAGAGAGGAATATATCAAGCTACACTGAGAAACTTGTGCAGAGGCAGTCCTCACGACCTGCGTGTCTATGTGTGGGGTAGGCTGCATGGCTAACTGACTAGCCAACTTCCAGGGGTTCTCTCATATCTGCCATCTGCCTCCCATTTCCTCTTGGCGACACTGGTATTGCAGACTTGAGTCTGGCTGGGGGGGTGGGGGGCTGGGGATTGGAACTCAGGTCCTCATACTGGTGGGGCACATTAGCCACTCACATCTCAGCCCCGCTTTCATACCAACACGACAGGATTGCCCTTTAAAGTTTCCTTTTATAAACAACAACACACAAAAAGCCCCAAAAGCGCGTCTCAAAAGGACCACGCCCCTCCGACCGTTGCTTAGCAACTAGAGGAAGCCAGGCTTCGAAGACGTGCAGTCAGCAGCGCCACCTGGTGCCTCTGAACAGGCGTGATGAAACTTCCTCTTGCCAACTCCACACTCAGACCCAGACCGCACTTTGTTAAGTCTCTTGTTCCGCACTGGTAGTTCGGTTTTGCTTATGAAAATAATAGTTGCAAAGGACATCACCTCCAGGGGGAGTGTGCACGAATCTGAGGAGAGACTCGTGGTTTCTAAGCATCACGGCTGAGCCCTGGCTGTCACACAGTGGGTTTTGCACCTCTTCCCTCAAACTAAGAGTTCTGCTTTAAAACTGAAGCTCAGCAGGGCAGTGATGGCGCACGCCTTTAAGCCCAGCACTTGGGAGGTGGAGGCAGGTGGATTTCTGAGTTTGAGGCCAGCCTGGTCTACAGAGTGAGTTCCAGGACAGCCAGGGCTACACAGAGAAACCCTGTCTCTAAAAACCAACAAAACAAAACAAAACAAAACAAAACAAAAAAAAAAAACAAAAACAAAATAACCCTGAAGCTCCCAGATTTATTGCCACAGTTAAACCAGCCCTACAGAATATATACTGTTAATCTCCTTCTTTATATATTAAAAATAAAAATAACTCTCTCTCTCTCTCCCTCCCTCCCTCCCTCCCTCTCTCCCTTCCTCTCCCTCCCTCTCACTTTGTTCAAAATGCTGTCCTCGAGTTCCCTTTTGTATCAGTTCTTAAAATTCTTTTTCTGTGAGAGAATAACGTACAAAAGAAACCCTGTATCCCTTGGTGACACTTCTCAAGGTTCTTAAAATACCTCACAGACCTTGGGTTCCTCACTGCCAGCTGGGAGAGTCTTCAGAGCTTTGCCCACAGAGGAAATTTCCTGGAAAAGCAGGCAGGAAGCCTCTCCAGATGGGATGGCTCTACCCAATCCCTTCATGTTCCAGCCCCAGTGCAAGGGCTTAGTTTGATGATTGGGTCACCATTCTGTCATTGGGCTGAAGGGGTTTATATGTGGTAATTATCCTAGGTTCATGGGACCTCTGAGGGACTATGAGTGCCATACAGACAGCCACAGAATGCCAATTATAAACTCTCCAGCCATAGTTAAATGTTGGCTATAACTCCCAAGTATAATCGAGGGGTTTGAGGTTCCTTTGGGAACTCTGGCTTAAGGATGAATTCTGATATACGATTAACATGGGAAAGAAAGAGGCGGGCTGTGGGTGTTCTTTTTTTTTTTTTATTACAAAGACACACAGCACTAGACACAGATTAATCCATGACAGTCATGGCATGGTCTGAGGTGCTATGAAAATGTGACCTTGCAACTCCAAGTTGTGGCTGGCCCCCACCCTCCAGTGATCTCTACAGGGGCTTATAGGGTTCCACAGAAAAAGGAGGCCCTACAGTTGTCACAGGTGACAAAACCCACTATGTATCTCTTCAGTTTGCAAAATTAGAGTCCTGGAGAAGCTGTCCCTATCAATTCCTGCTGACAACACTTGAAATCCGGGTCTCCTGAGGCCTGGCTTGTCACTACTTTCTGGAGCCAGCAGAGGGCGCATGGGGCTCATGGTGCTACCTCTGCATTCCTAGCTTCCTCTAAGCTTTTCAGGAGCCAAGGACCCCTCTCTGTTTTACACAATCAGGTCGGCATAAATACAAGACAGGAGCTAAATCCTGAAAGTCACATCTAGCCTTACCTCGGGGGAGGGGTGTTGTTTTTTCTTTCCTCTAATGATAGCATGCAGCAGTAGCTCACTGATGCCTTAAACTTTCTGTGTGGGTTACCCGTGAGTGTTCTGAACCACCCCACCCCCACCCCCGCCCCCGCCCCCGCCCCAGGGCTAGACCTACCTAGATAAGTGAGTCTAAACTAGATTCTCCACATAATTCAAGAGCCTTCCCGTGCTGAGCAGCTGTGTCGTTTGGTCATAGGAAGAGACCAGAGTGGACCAGAAAAACATCCCATTTAGGTGGTTCAGATCCCTACTGAGAGCCCAGATCTTGTTAGAATTATCTCCTCAAGCCAAGTATCTAGAAACAGAGTTTTGTGTCTTGGGTGTAAGGCGAACGTGGTTAAAGGCACTTCCGGGTCACAGTCCTATCAGCTGGGGGGTCTAACCAAGGGTCGCACATTTTGTCCAGCACTTTGATCCAAAGGAAGGTATGAAAGAATGTAGGCATTCATTCTCCATTGGCATCGATTTATTTGTCTTAAAAAGACAAACCCATTCATTCACTTCTTAGCTTCAGTAAATGTCCACTGAGCAGTCTGTTATTGTAACTGGCTTGCTTGGGAGGAATAACATTCTTAACAGACTCACGTCCCCAACTCTGGCAGTCTGGACTGTTAAAGTACCACGGGGACCTGAAAAGAGACGGACAACTTAACAGACTGACTTGCAGGAAGGACTAGAGCCCAGGCAACGATGTTGGGAGCCGTGCCTTGACCAGGACTGATGCTATTTCCAGTGCGATCACATTGACTAAATGTTTTCTGCTTTTCTCTACTATTTTAGCTTTTTAAAAATTGGCTTATTAAAGGCAGGTGGCTGAGCATGGCTTGCTAGGGCAAACTCTGATTTTAAAGCCTGCAACCCTACATGCATGAAACCAAAACCCCATCATCCCTGCCTTGTGATGTCCTTACCATCTCTCCCCTTCCCTGCCCCCCTTGCAGCTGTCTGGGCTCACAGACTTCTTTAAAGGCTGACTCACCAGTTATTGATGTGGGCAGCCCTGCAGTCCTTCAGGGGCACTTGGGGTGGAAGGGGTTGGGAGGAAGCAAACATCATTAATAGTGTGTGAGTGCGGAGCTAGTTATAATGTGTGTGAACTGGTTCCTTATGCCAACATGGAGAACAAGTGTTCACTTAAAATACAGAATACGGAAGTGTGCCTATCTGTCTCTCCCATTCCCTATCAGTTGGGATATGGGATCCAAGGGACTGTCTTACTAATTACCCATTATTGGATTTAGGAACAATCCAACTTCCCTCTGAAAAACTTAGCTTTTCTCTCCACTTTGTTGCAACACTGTGCTCCAAGGCTTCAAGCTCCGTAGCCATCTCCTAGCTTGGTTTACGCCTTTTATGGTCAAGACAAGCTCCCTGGCTGTTCACGTAGCTAGGCACTCTTTTGAGTGGGTGCCATACTTTCCTACCAGTGCACTCTGTCTGTCAGCGTTTCTGTCCCCCAGCCCCTCTGAAGCTCCTGGGTTCATCTTCACTGACCAGCGCAGACACCGCCTTCTGAGATGCTGTTCCTGGTCTTGTGTAGCAGACGCTCCAGACCTCTGGGCCCAGGAGGCATCTCCTGACTCATCTACAGAACAAATAGAGCAATCCACTCATCCGAGGGCTCTCAGCTCACCCAGTGCTGCGCCCTGCTGCTTAGAACCCTTCTAGCACATAATAGCTGCTCCCCAAAGTCTTGTAGAAGGGCAAAGGAGGAGGCTCACAGACAAGTACCCACAGTCCCTCTGAGAAGCCTATCTGTAAGAAGTATACCAGCGGCAGAGAGAAATGGAGAATAAAACAGAGAGGAGACTGTTTGAACTTCCAGGGGTCCCTGAGACCACCCCACTGGCCATTTGGACAGTAGGCAGAAGGATGCTTGTACTTTGAGGCTGCTTTTTGTTTGTTTGTTTTAAAGCAATTGTTGGCAATGAGCAGCTCGAAACGATGGCTGACTTCAGGGTTCAAAAGCAAACCTGCCACACAAACCTCTTTACTTTGCTTCTAGCATAAGACTTGGAAATAAGCTCTCCTTAGCAAGGATCCTACAGTCTTCACCAGCCTATGGAAATGGAGGAAGTCTTTGACCTGGTCCCCAGTCAAGAGCTTGGCTCACTCTCAAAACTAGCTGTGTTTGCAGGAAGAGAATTGTTCTAGCAGCCCCCTCTGCCAGGCATGTGATCTTGCCATGGTGGCGGATGTGGGGTCATGGGGAAGGGAGACTGCCCAGCAGGGCAGTCGGAGTAGAATGGCATTCACAAGTAGACCATTACTTCTGAAGATTCTAATGGGCACTCCAGGCCCATCTCCGGTAAG
The DNA here is from genome assembly GCA_036184795.1 of Tokudaia tokunoshimensis. Lineage (NCBI taxonomy): Eukaryota > Metazoa > Chordata > Mammalia > Rodentia > Muridae > Tokudaia > Tokudaia tokunoshimensis. The sequence goes on along the minus strand of BTHU01000020.1, from coordinate 53,384,361 downwards.
AGGCTCTGCCAGCCCTCCTGTCACCTGAAATACAGACCATTAGTGATCAGAAATGATTGTATCTCCACAGTCAGGAACCATGTCAGAAATTTCTCGTAGAGATTTATGCCTGTGCTGGGGGGGGGGGGGGCGGGGGCGGGGAAACAGATTTAGAGAAATCAAACAAGGCCATTACCAGAACCCCCAGGAACCTCACTAGCTTAAAAAAAAATCAATGAGGGGCTGGCGAGATGGCCGTATGAATAAAAGTGCCTGCTGACAACTGGGGTTTGATTCCTGGCCAGGGGTTGACATCAAACGTCTTCCTTAATAGCTCTCTAGCTTCTTTTCAGACAGAGTTCTCACTGATTGGCTAGGCTGGCTGGCCTGTGAGACGCAGGGTCCTTTTGTCCTTGCCTTCTTCATAGTGGCATCACAGAGCAAGCTGCAGTACCCAACTTTTGTGTGGTTGCTGGGGCTCCAAACTCAGGACCTCACACTTGTACTTCACTGACTGGGCCATTGCATCTCAGTTTTTTAACTAAGTGTTAGGAACAGTGTACTTCTCAGTAGCTCATTACACTGAACCCCAGACCTTAACTGTCTTTGTTCTTGGACAGTTTATGCTTTTCACCTCCATCATTCTAATCCAGAAGGCATAGTAGTAAATGGTCTCGCCAGGCAGGTGCTCAGACACGCAAGTCAGATTTCCCAAACACAACGGCCGAGGTGAAGTCAATGAGACAGGAGGTCTCACTCCTTTCTAAAACAGACGAGGCTACTCAGAAAAGATCCTGCTGCCTCATTTGGGCAGGGTGTGTCTGTCCAACGGGAGGGCTGTCAGGGAAGGAGCATCTTTCTTAGAGGTCTGAGGCTCATATCACATCCTGGGTTTGAATTATTGTGGGATTACTTTGGAATCCCTAAATGCGATGTCGTGTCCAGATTGATGTTGTTGTTTTGTAGAATCCCCACCTTCCAGCCAGGAGGGCGTGTGTGTGTGTGTGTGTGTGTGTGTGTGTGTGTTGGGAGGAGGTAGGGCAGAGGACACCCTGAGTGTCATCCCTTAGGAGGCAACTACTTTGTTTTCTTTTTAAGGCAGGTCTCTCATTGGCCTGGAGCATGTCAAATGACTACACCGGCCGGCCAGCAAGCAATTGGTTAATAAGTGTCCTACCATGTAATGGTTACTGTTCATGGTCAATGTGACAGAATCTCAAATCACCTGGAAGATACTCCTCCAAGCATGCCTATGAGGGTTATCTCGATTACATTAGTTGAGGTGGGAGAATCTGCCCACTGTGGGTGGAACCATTCCCTGGCTCAGATCCTGGAGAAAGGGAGCTGGGTATCGGCAAGCATCATTGATCTATGCTTCCTGACTGCAGATGCAGTCTAACTAGCTGCCTCATGATCTTCCTCACCATGATGGACTAACCATCTTGGACTGTGAGCCACGACAAACCCTACCTCCCTTGAGCTGCTTTGGTCAGATCTGTTCTGGTACCGTGTTAATTAACCAGTACATGTGGGCCCTGGGAAATCAAACTGAAGTCCTCATGCTTGTGTGAGAAGCATGTTACTAACTGAGCCATCTTCCCAGCCTCTACTCTGAAGACTCTTCAGGATCCATTCTGGAACCCTGAGCTTCAGAGTGTAGCTCAGGAACCAAGTGTAGCTAGGATTGGAGGCAGATGCTCCTAGTTTTCTGATGAATACTGATGACAAGATAACACCAGGAAGGCATCAGAGGAGGCTGGTGTGGGGGTGGGGCTCAGCCAGTGACAAAGTCTATACCTTTGTTAGTCACCTCTCTAGGGACAGGATCTGATCCTGAGGCACAGTTCTCTTTCCCTCACATGTTGACTGGAAGGTTGACGGTATCCACACCTTCCCATGGCTCTTTATCCAAAATGTTTACCACCCCCCACCAATTTCTATCCTTTTGTAGTGAGCTGAGTCTTATATGTGTATTTTATGGGTTTTCCCCTAAGGCACTTGTCTGTGCACAGCGATACTGAACTTTACATAACGTTGCTTCAGTGGGCAGGCAGATACAGCTGACAAACACTTCTGCACTCTCTCCTGGTTCACTTTTGCCCTGATTGGCTTCTGTTTCAGCTACAAGTGCAGATGTAAACTTGTCTGGCCATCTGTGTGGGTTTGGGGCCAAATGTATTTTCGGAGTTCTCAACTTGGGCTGCTGTGATTTGGCATCTTTCCTGTGGAGTGCCCACAGCTGTTTGACAGCTGGACTGGCCCTGGATCAGGGTCTGTCCCTACAGAAGGACAAAGAGGGCATACTATGAGGCTGAAGGGGTGACATGATAGGCAGCAGGCACGACTTGGGTGACTGCAGCTAGACTCTCACCTCAAGTCTGCCCACTCAGTGCCTGACTTGGGGAGGAAACAAGGTCCACAGCTTATAAACCAAGCCATGCAGATGTTGCTGGCCTGGGGCTTGCACAAGGCTGGACTTTGGTGAAAACTTCTATCTCCTTTCTTATCCAGATGTTTTAGTGTTTTAGTGAGTGTTCCCTTGTCTTGTTTATCTGTTGCCTTCAAACCAAAGGTTCATGAAACACACACACACACACACACACCACATACACACAGACATACACAAATACATACACACATACTTGCACCCACAATATACATACACAAATGCATATACACATACACACACACTCTTTCATACATACACACTCATGCATATACACACTCATGCACATATACTCCCACACTCATGCACACTCATGGACACACAAATGCAAACACACACGCATATATATACACTCATGCACACACACTCATGTACACACACGATCTCTCACACACTCACACATGCCCATGCACACTCACATACTCACATACACTCATGCACACACACTCACGCACATACACCTTTTCACACATACACACTCATACACACATGTTCACACACATTCACTCCTACACACACACATACACTACAGACTTCCTTCCAACCAAATCTGACTGGGGTCAGAGTTAATAGCAACAGCAACACTGTCAGTCTCTGAATACAGACAGCATCCATCAAGGCAAAATGTGTATTTCCCGGAGAGCTCCCAGAAACTGGAATGGAAGGTTCCACTTTTCCTCCCACACAGACAGGTGGAGAATAAATTTGTCCTATGTAACCACTGATAATACCACCTTCTGGCTCCAGGATCTCCCACAGGGTTGCCAAGGGTGTAGCAGCCTCCATCTGTTTCTGCTAAGGACACATGGGTACATGAGTCAATGTCTTTCCTCCCAGTGAGGTAGAGTAGGTCCTCTCCCATCAGCTGCAGGCTATTTGAATCTGAGGCAGAAAACCAACTTGGCTCATTTCAGGTTTATCTGGATATCGTTACAGCAAGAATCACATGTCTTGCCCACGGCTGGTGGATTCTTGAAGCATCGATTTCCCTCCTGGCTCCTGCTTGACCTATGAACCCCCTGGCACTTTCTGTTCCAATGATATGAGCAGATTACGTGCTAAGACTCGGTTTTCTAAAGTTTTACCCAGTGCTTCCAACCCAAGCTTTGATGTGCAAGAATCCTTATGTACATAAAGACCCAACAGAGGCGAGTGCCTTCCTGGGCTCAGGAAATACTCAGCTCTGGAAGGAGCCCTGGCTCTGCACCAAGTCCAGGCTTAGCCCGTCAGATACGAGTTGTATGAACTCAGAGCGATGACTAAAAAATGCATGCTTCTTTCTTTTTATGAAAAAGGATTTAATTTTTACTCTTTGTATATGAGTGCTTTGCCTGCATGAATGTAAGTGCATTGTGTCTATGACTCGTGTGCACAGAGGCCTGAAGAAGTCATCTTATCCTCTGGAATCAGAGTCAAGGATGCTGTATGCTGCCAGGAGGTTCACTGAACCCACTGAACTGGGCAAGAACAGTAAGTGCTCTTAACCGCTGAGCCATCTCTTCAGACCCTACTGCTCTTTTTTTTTTTTTAACTTTTTGTTTTGAGTCAGGGTCTCACTATCTTATCCCAGGCTGCTCTTGAACTCACAATCTTCCTTTGGCAGCTCTCTGAGTAATGGAGATGAGAAGCCTATACCACCAGGCTTAGATTCATGAATCTTCAATACATTTACTCAATAATACAGACTCATTGAATAATAGGATGTGCCCGGAGGCGAGGAGGGGAAGGAAGCTCACAACCCACACTGGGAAGTAATGGAGGGTGAATCCACCTGACTAGTGGTGACCATTACAGTGAGTGCTGAGTCCCCCAAGGAACGGGCCTGCTTTAAAGGGCAAGGGCAAGGGGCATGATGGGAAGGAGAAGGACCCTGTGCTGCAGAGACCGGGAGACCTGGTGGTTGAAATGAGGAGTATGCTGAAGTATGATGAGCAAGGAGATTGAGAAGATGCAGACCCTCTGAGCACAGCTCCAGAGAACACCAAGGAGGCACCACAGGAAGAGTCACAGGTCACAGAGAGGCTTTGCTGGGCTGCCTGCCCCATTGCGTCAGGGCCATAAGTTTTATGTTCTGTAGGGAGGCAGGTTCACTCCAAGCCCTGCTCAGGTGACTGGTGCTTGGCTCCCTGGAGAGGTCAGATGTGAACTCACTGGCTTAGGTAAGGATACAAGGGCATCCTACAGCTCCCTCTTCCTCTTTGTACACCTCCCTCTGAATAGCCATGGGCGTTGGGTGTAATTTTAAAAGCATGCTTGTTCCTTGCCTGGCTCCGGCAAAGACAGTCTCTCCCAGCTCCCGGGGCTAGCTTCACCAAATCTCTAATGACCGCCCCGACTGAGGCTGCGCTGTTTCTCCTGCCCACCTGAGTTGCCAGGGATGTAAACACCAGGCAGTTTTAATATTTTAAAACCAGCCAGAAAACACAACTGCTGGGCGGAGAATATCCTGCCCCATCCTCCTTAGCCTTCCCCGCCCGCAGAAGCTACAAACTATGGGTTCCCGAGACCAATAAGTCTGCTACTTCCTCTCCGCTCCACTGCCTGGTCCACATCCCCCCCTCTTCCTCTTGGGACCCAAAAAATCCCACCTTATCCTTCGCCCAGTGATGGGCTTCTGCCATCTTTATTGACCAGGTAAAATGGGGAGAAGGTTCACATGGAATCACCTAAGTACGTAATCTACTCCTCATCTGGGCAGCCCCTCTTGAGGAAGCAGAATTAGCATCAAAATACAAACAGCACCAGGGCAATCTACAACACATGGGCATCTGTGCCCACTCTTTGAATCTATTTATTCGAAACCTAGATGGCTAAGCCATTCTGGGATTGTTTAGAGCCATAATAACAGCAAACAGGTTTAGGGTCGATTCTGCGCATTTCCTCAGAAAACAGAATTGACCCAAGTCTCCGTGGGATTCTAAAGGATGACACTTGCTAAACTCTTCTGATTTTATTTTGCTTTCTGAGACAGTATCTCACGTAGACCAGACTGGCCTGGAACTCACTATGCAGAGGAGGATGACCTTTGCCCCTGCTTCTCAAGAGCTATAGGATTACAAGTGTGTGTGCCATCGTTGCCCATTTTATGCAGTGCTGGGAGTCAAAGTCAGGGCTTTGTGTGCAGCAGGAAGCAGACAGACAGATAGACAGACAGACAGACACTGAGAGGCTTCACAGGTGGGACACACCCTTGTTATCACAAGAACTGTGATTATAGAGAAGACAGAAGAGTTCCAGCCATCTTCCTGGAGATGCCGGAGAAGGAAATCGAAGGACCAATAAGGTCCGATTCCTGGCATGAAGGTTCCATTCTGCCCAGGGCAGATGCTTTAGGAAAGCATAGGATAGTGGATTTGCTTGCTTCACTGTCTTTCTTTCTCATCTTTAAAGTGTTGATTTTGCTACAATGTTAAAAACACCTTGAATTAAGCATCTGAGGCCAGTGGGACAGCCGAGTCAGCAGAAGTACTATCTACATACACCTAACAACCAGAGCTCAGTCCCTGCAACAGAAGAAAGCCAGATGTGTAGTGGCTCATATCTGTAATCCCAGGACTCCTGCAGTAAGATTCAAAGTAGAGACAGGGGTCTTTGGAAACTTGTGAGCCAGCTACCCAGGAGTGCAGACAGCAGGGGAAATGAGAGACTCTGCCTCAGTGGAACTTGAGAACCGATTTCCAGATGTCTTCAGACATCTGCATGTGTGCAGTGCCTTGCCCCATTCCCACATAACAAAATTTAAGTTTACAGAAAGAAATTAAGGTTTCTGGCACTTATTAAGAATATATTTGGTGTTGACATTACCTGAAGTTACTGTTATTTAAGCTAGTTGATGCCCCAAGTTCTCTCTGCTACTGTTAACATTGTACTCTGTGCTGGGAACAAGGTAAGAGTGTCTGAAGCAGGCTAGTGGAAATAGATTCACATCAGCACAAAGAGCTACAGTGTTTCTGTTTTACTTTCTATGGCCCTATAGAATAGTCCCCATTCCTTGCTTGTTCCTTCGTTGTCCAGTAGCTCTTGGACATCAGCTCTTAACTTGAGGTTAAGGACGATTGAGAAGAACAATCCAAATCTGTGCTATGATGAAGGTGCCACATATCTTTGTGAGGTTTCCTTCCAGGTATTCTTTTTCAAAGAGGAGACACAGTCTGAATATGACTTTGCGAGATTCCTGTTACTGTCCAGAAGTCATGGAATGCTATCCATCCTGGGTGGACTCTGTGTGTGCATGCTAACCACAGGCTCAAACCCAACCATTGTGGGTATGATGTGAAGAGAGAAAATTACTTTCTTCCCTTTCAGCAAATGTGGCATAGATGAAGGGCTGTATAGTAGCAGTGACTTATTTCCACAACCATTGCTGTTGCTATGTAGCTGCCATCCATCTCTATCATGACCTCTACCACCATCACCACCTCCGTCATAAAAAGCTACCTACATTATCAACCTCCATCACCACTAATATCAACTCTCTTGCTACCTTGACAACCAGCCTATGACTTCATCATTATGACCACCTTCATTACCAACTCTGCTGCTACTGGCATCACCACCCCATCTCCATAATTTCCCATCCCCACTTTCACCATCACCTTTAACCCCATTTTGACCACCACCACCTCCATCACCATGCCATGACTTCTCCATCACTCCTGCTATCACCCCAACGTGACTTAAGATCACTATCACTACTATTTCTCTTGCAAAGAGCTTTGGATGTAGAAGACACTGACTAGTCTCTTTGTATCTTTAAATGATACAAAATGGTCATATCCACCAGACATGTGTCTCTGTGGTAGAGTATAGTTGCTAAATACACCACGCTCCTCAGTCCTGTGGAAGGCTCTATGACGTCTACCAACTCCTCTGTTCCTATAGGAGTGATCTTCCTGTGGATCCCATAGCTTCTCTTTCAGATCAGGGAGGCTCACTGTAGTCAGTACTGTTTTTCAGAGAAATAAAGGTATGTATAAGCTTTAGTGCAAACCCTAGCTCTGATGTTCTCCAATCCCCTAACTTTCCAGAGCCCATGTACTTCCTCAAAAGATGGGGTACAGTGGTATCCAGGGCTCTCTGTTATTAAGATTCACTGAGATAAAGTTGTGCATAAAATGTTTTGTGCAAACGAGATGCTCTACAAACAGGAGACCCTTTGTCTATCACTGCACTGTTAGAATCACTATGACAACTTTGTGGTTGGTTGGCCTGCTGCCGTTTGTAATTACTTGAGCCTTCATCATTGACCTTGCCACTGTGCAGAAAACCTTTTCCAGTGCTTGTGTTTTCAGAGCACAAACTTGACTCTCACCAACCTCTGAACTCTTTTTTCCTGGCCGTTGACTAGCCATACAGAGCACCCTTTCTTTGTTTGAGAGACAGATAAGTAAATCTCTAGCTACACGCACACACACACACACACACACACACACACACACACACACACACACACACACACACAGTCTGAATGGATGAAGACAGACAACGAGATTAAGGAGAGCAGGTGTTGAGATACCATCAATGAGGCCGCCCGAATGAGCAACGGCAACTTTGTAGCCTCATCCCTCCCAGAGCAGAGCTTCACAGCTGGCCCTTCCTCTGCAGGCAGAGAGGCCTCCAGGGAGGTCAGTGAGGGTTGGCAGGGGTGATTATGGGACAAGGGAAGCAGACAGCTCTCCTGAATCATCTGACTAGGGCTGTGGAAGAATGCCGAGGGAGAGGAAGGGAGCTACACATCACGCAAGGGGCTGCGAGCAAGGCTGAAGGAAAACAGCTATGGACCACTCTGGGGTCTACTGAAGATGCCGAGAGGAGCCACAAAGGAGAAAAGGAGCTTAGCTCCAGCATCCATTTCTGTGCTTTCTGACTGTGTGTGCAATGGGACCAGCAGCTTCAGGTTCCTGCCGCCATGACTTTTCTGTCCTTATGGGCTGGAGCCCCTTGTGACTCAGCTAAAATAAGCCCTTCTCTCTTAAGTTGCCTCTTGGCAGGTATCTGGTCACAGCAATGAAAGACAGAATATGCTCTTCCTCTTTGAAGACCATTATCTCCTGGCTGCTTTCTACGGCACTCACAGTTCTGCTGGACGATGGGGGTTTGGAAACAAAGGCCTTCGGACCTGAGACTCAAGGTCAGCTCATTTTTCCACTAACAGATAAACCTCCAATCAGGAAATGAACCATCAATCACACACCGTTTCCTTGGAAACCACTAACTCAAACGTTTATAGACACAAGTGGGAATTGTCTGGAGCCCCTAAGATGGCCTCTCTGATAGTGTTTGGCTCCACGAAAACAGATCTGTCAGAGGAACTGTGGCCAGCACAGAGTCAGCTCCATGGTGGAAGCCCCACCCCAGTCCCTTGACAGTTCAGAAAGCCAAGGGATTTGAAAAGCAAATGTTTCTTCCACTTGCAGCTGAACTGGGAAGCTGACTGGTCTCCCTCTAGTCCTAGGGCAGAGAAGAGCCACACGGCTCTCCCCAGGACGACAGGCTTCTAAGTTTCTCTCCAAATTGGAGTTATGGTGGAGACAGACAGTGTGGAGGTCTGGGCAATAGCCCACTGCCCTGGAGTGAAGGTGAATTCTCTCTTCCATGAAGTTAGATCCCAGGGACAATGGTTTGCACAGGGCCTTCAGGGAGTCGATCCTGACACCTGTGTGCACTGCGATTGTACATGGTGGTTTCCAGAAGCTCTGCTGGCCAGCTGGCTTCCTGGGTGGTCTGTCCTTGGCCAGCATCTCCACATCTGGCAAAAACACCCCACAGCTGCAGAAGCCCCTTCGGGCACAGTTGCAGTTTCTCTTGCATGTCCCAGCCCATTTTGATCAATCTGTCACCATGTGAACAGGGGACACAGCAAGATGTTGGATGACCCATCTCTGCTTCTGCTTCTGTTCACACTGGGTAAGAGGACAGCGTTTCCTGTAAGCTTCAGCTGGATTGATTCTCTCTCTCTCTCTCTCCCTCCCTCTTACACACACACACACACACACACACACACACGGTCTCTCTCACACACACTCTCTCACACACACATACTCTGTCTCTCTGTCTCTCTCTCACTCTGTCTCTCTCCCTCCCCCTCTCTCTGTGTGTTCCCACGTGTGTGCATGAGCATGTGTGTACAAGTGTACATGTGTTCCAGTGTGTTTGTGTGCACGTGTATGCACATAAAGTAACTTTCCACTTCCTCCTCTTTGTGCTAACATTTCTGCAGAGGAAGTGGCAATGAGGCAAGGTAAGAAGGGCTCACAGGAGGGCAATCCTGGGCCCTGAGAGGCTATTCTAGAACAGAAGTCTCAGGAGCATCCCACTGGCTACATCTCTTTAGCCTGAGGTAGGTGTTAAACTTCTCAGCAGCCTATATCACCTCCATGCTCCTGGAGGAGAGATGTAAACTTGAGTTTGTTATGATGCAAACACATTCACATAATACTTACATATTTAAGACACAGGGATGCTGGTGACATGATTTTGTAATTCTCCATAGCCTGGCACCATTACCATGTCTGCCAAAACAAGGATCAGAAAGCACGAGGTTTTGGCCCAGGTTTGAGCTGGCACCCCTCTGTGGTCTCTGCATCAGCTCCTGCCTCCCAATTTCTGTCCCGCATGAGTTCCTGTCCTGAGGCTAGCAGCAAAGGCACTGGGAGTTGATATGAGAGTTGTGGTTGATATTCCTGGGGCAGGGGCCTCATTTCTAACAGGAATAGAAGGATGTTCTACCCTGGGGCAAGCTCTGTGCAGACCTCATGCCTGTGTAGGTCAAGATGGAGATTTCTGTTGTCTGGGAAATGTAATTAAGCAACAGCCAGGGAGGCAACCTTAAGGGCACATGACCTGTCAGCCCACAGCATGTGGACACCAGCTTCAGACAGATGGAAGCATCCCAGGCAGGGGTGAAATAAAGGAGTTATCATATAGTTCAGAATCTCACTGATATGTTAACACCAAGAGATGCACATAGTTTTGGACAAACCAGAGCATAGTAAATGTATTGAGAAATGGTTCGGGAACCCATTAGCCAGGGTATTAACAACGCCGTGTGTTCGTCTTGCTTTGTCTTTGTGCAGCACGAGGGGCTGAGCCCAGGGTGTCAGGCTCAATAAGTAAGTGCTCTTCCACTGAGCTGTATCTCAAACCCACATTTCCTTCTTAGTTTGAGGCAGGGCTTTGTTAAGACATCCGGGCTGTATTAGTCAGGGTTCTCTAGAGTCACAGAACGTATGGGTAGTCTCTTTATAGTTAGGGAATTTATTGATGACTTACAGCTTCTAGTCCAACTCCACAACAATGGTCAGCAGCAGCTGTGGATGGAAGTCCAAGGATCTAGCAGTTGCTCAGTCCCACGAGGCAAGCAGTCGAGGAAGAATGAGAGTAAATCTTCCTTCTTCCAATGTCCTTCTATAGGTCTCCAGCAGAGGGTGTGGCCCAGATTAAAGGCTGTAAGTCTCCAGCAGAGGGTGTGGCCCAGATTAAAGGCTGTAAGTCTCCAGCAGAGGGTGTGGCCCAGATTAAAGACTGTAGGTCTCCAGCAGAGGGTGTGGCCCATTTGGCTGTAGGTCACCAGCAGAGGTTGTGGCCCAGATCAAAGGCTGTAGGTCTCCAGTAGAGGGTGTGGCCCAGATTAAAGGCCGTAGGTCTCCAGCAGAGGGTGTGGCCCAGATTAAAGGCTGTAGGTCTCCAGCAGAGGGTGTGGCCCAGATTAAAGGCTGTAGGTCTCCAGCAGAGGGTGTGGCCCAGATTAAAGGCTGTAGGTCTCCAGCAGAGGGTGTGGCCCAGACTAAAGGCTGTAGGTCTCCAGCAGAGGGTGTGGCCCATATAGGCTGTAGGTCTCCAGCAGAGGGTGTGGTCCATATTAAAGGCTGTAGGTCTCCAGCAGAGGGTGTGGCCCTGATTAAAGGCTGTAGGTCTCCAGTAGAGGGTGTGGCCCAGGTTAAAGGCTGTAGGTCTCCAGCAGAGGGTGTGGCCCAGATTAAAGGCTGTAGGTCTCCAGTAGAGGGTGTGGCCCTGATTAAAGGCTGTAGGTCTCCAGCAGAGGGTGTGGCCCAGATTAAAGGCTGTAGGTCTCCAGCAGAGGGTGTGGCCCTGATTAAAGGCTGTAGGTCTCCAGTAGAGGGTGTGGCCCAGGTTAAAGGCTGTAGGTCTCCAGCAGAGGGTGTGGCCCAGATTAAAGGCTGTAGGTCTCCAGTAGAGGGTGTGGCCCAGATTAAAGGCGTGTGCTACCTCACCTTTAATCCCAGATGACCTTGAACTCGGAGGTCTCCTTGTCTTAATCTTCTGGAATTCATAGCCACTATACTTCAAGATCTCCATGCCAAGATCCAGGTTAGAAACTTGTATCTCTGAGCCTCCAGATTAGGATCATAGGTGAGCCTCCAATTCTTGATTAGTTCCAGATATAGTCAAGTTGACAACCAGGAATATCCACTACACGGGCTAACCTTGAACTTGCTTTATGCCCCCAGGAAACCCCTGAAGGTTTGATCCTTGTCTTAATCATGGTTACAGTTCCTGCAATGAAACATCATGACCAAAGGCAAGTTGGGAATGAAAGGGTTTATTTGGCTTACACTTCCATATGGCTCTTTATTTTTGAAGAAAGCCAGGACAGGAAGTCAAGCAGGGCAGAGACCTGGAGGCAGGAACTGAGGTCATGGAGGAGTGCTGCTTACTGGCTTGCTCCCCATGGTTTGCTCAGCCTGCTTTCTCATAGAATCCAGGATCACCAGTCCAGGGATGACCCCACCCACAATGGGCAGGACCCTCCCCCATCATTCACAAATTAAGAAAATGTCATACAGCCAGATCTAATAGAGACATTTTCTCAGCTAAAGTTCTCTCTTTTCAGAAAACTCTAGCTTGTTTCAAGTTGATATAAGACTAGCCCCCATAACTCTCCTGCCTCTGTCTCTTGAGTAGCTGAGTTGAAAGGTATGTACTGTAAAGGTTAGCCGATAGGACCCATTCTTTTGAGAAAGATTAGTGTTTTGGGCAGTGGATTAGAAGGGGACATTTGCATATAGACATACTGCCTTATGCAATTATGAAACAAAATGAAACGGGAATACATTGTAGTTCATTTGAGTGTTTGTTCCCAAAGGCCTTGAGTTGTGTCCTTGATACTGCAAACAATAAAAACAATAGAAACAAAGTCAAGGAGAGGTTGTTACTACATCTCACCTTAGGACTCAGCTTAGTCAGGAAGATTTGTAGCGAATCTCCTCGGGGTGATGTAACAGCGCCCTGCACCCACCCATGCAGCACCACCACTGCAGACATCTCTTCCAGAGTGGGTGCATACACAACTCAGGCCTCCTTTCATGCATTAGCTAACTTGCCCCTTGCATCCAGCACAGGGCACAGGGTTAGGCAGTGATGCCGATATTGTATGTGTGCCTGACATGAACGAGTGCTGACATGCTCTATCACACAGGGGGCTGGAAGTTCAGAGGCCGCAGCCTCAGCAGGCTTTTTGTGATTGGCAGCACATTATTGAGTCTTCTCTATAATACATCAGCTGCTTTTTGCCCAGGCTCCTCGAGCCACACTTCATAGCACTCTGCCTTTCCCTGTACTTAAAAATACATAGGATCTTCAAAGGAAGGTTGTCTTTAGAAGGAGTCACTCCTGGTTTCGGGGACCTGAGTGTGAAGGTGGGGCCGTCTTCAGCACACTTCCAGTGAAACAGCTCATCCCCTCTCCTTCCTTTTCCATCATACTGTGTGTCACCATCTCCTGTCTGCTATGTGGGTGGCAGGAAGACACATATATTGATTTCTGGGGGCCTAGAGACTCAGGCCACTTTGTCAAGAGACAAATGACCTCTTTCCTGCTACTGGATATGCTTCCCAGATACCATTGCTCCTTCCTATGTCCTTGCAACAAGGTTTGACCACCCCAGGCCATACCCTGCCCTCCCTCCCTCCCTGTTCCCTTCCTGCCCATGCCACAGAGACCTTTGACATGCTACTTTGACCACTGCCTCCTGAAACCACCAGAGGGCTGCACGGCCAACAAGGCCCTCTCTTTATTCCCTTTACCACTGGCATTTATTGCCCACCCTTCAGCTGCTGGCGGGCCAACATGACCCTGCCTGTCACACAGGTATGTTATGTGCTGCTGTTCCTAGCAGGGGGTTTCTTTTCCCCATATTCAAGAAGTTCCCCCTAATTATCTCCTGCCACAGAGATTCAATCTTCTCACATTCCCTATAGACTTCCAGATGAGGTAAATCCATATGCTTGTCACATCTGTGCAGAAAGACATGCATGCCAAGGCCCAGAGACAGGGAGAACTCTGCGTTCCATCACCAAGGCAGTCCTGGACTGTGGGAATGGGTAGGAGAGAACCGAGGAAGAGCGGGCATACGGAACCTTGCAGGCAACTGGGAAATTATTACAGGTCTCTAAAAGAAAAGTTGTATGAGTTCTTTAATACTTTGAAAGGCTCCCCAAACTGTTTCCCATGGAATTGTGGGAACGAAAGCATGGAAAGCCCATGGATTAAGTTCAGGGTCTCGGGAATATCTCTACAAACCTAGACATGGGTTGGGAGCGCTTGGTGCCAGGAAGTCTTTTGCTGCTCTGTAAGTAAGAAGGACCCCCTGAGTCACTACCCTCTACAGAATATAGAATTGGGGCACAGAGCAGGTTACTTGCATTTCACAGACACACCACCAGCTCGAGAAGACTCTCATCCTTATTCATAGAGGGCTGGGCTGGGACACAACAGGATGGACTCCAGGAAGCTCTGAAGAAGGTCGAGAAATTCCCGTCTTTTATGACTGCCGGTCAGGAAGAGGATCAATCTCCTTTTTCCATCTTGGATGGGCGTGGCACATCCACGCTGGGAAGCAGTAATGAGGGTGGTGTCTTAGGGTGAAGGTGGTGACCAGAAAGGCACACAGAAAAGGAGAGAATGTTCTTTCTGCTTCTGCTTGTGTCAACTACTTGCCGGAAGTCCAAATGTATCACGGCAGGTTCACGGGCCAGGCTTGGAATGAGCCGAGTGACAGGTAAGTCATTACACTTGGGGAGATGTGAGTGACAGCAGCATCCGGGCATCTGTTTCCTAGTCTGACAGTGACAATATATCAGACGCTCTTGCTGCCAGGGGAAGGCTGCTGAGCCGGCGGCACCTGGCCTTGGCATAGCTCCTCTGTGCCCTTTTGTTCTCTAGTGAGTCTGTGTGGACCTTCCCTAACTGCCATCACCTACTCTGGCTGTCACCGCACATATGGAGACTCTGCAGCAGTAGCCACTGACCACGCTTCATCTGGGACAGGCATCTGCAGCCACATGGGTCTCTTATCGGTAGACAGCCAAGATAGAGCAGCCATCTGCAACTACTAATCACAGCAATCAAGTTTCCACTGTGGTACCTGGATGATTCTGTAGGGCTGAGTGCACGTAATTACCTTTTATTTTCTGGCGGTAAACACACCTCTCTTTAATCTTAGCATTCTGTCGTTTGAGGGAGGAATAGATGCAGTTGTGTTTTCTAGGATCCAACCATGTTGAACTAATCCAAGCAGAGCTGAGTGTCTGCTTTATCATGAACCTCCAGCTGGCTGGGGAGTAAGACCCCGACTCCCAGGATTGACGCTCAAACCCCTGATTGCTGACCCCCGCATTCAGCCTTTTGTTTGTTTGTCCCCAGTTGTCAGGAAAAACCATGCTTTCGAAAGAAAAGGAAATCTTGCTGTTCTCAGAGCGTGGCACATCCATGGTTGTGTTAGTTACTGTTTGCCATTGTGATGAAGTGTCTGAGAAAACCACTTACAGGCAGGAAAGGTCTATGTCAGCTCCTAGTTTTAGAGGAGCCTGTGGGCACTTGGCTCCTCCACTTTTAGGCTATGGCAAAGCTGAACATCAGGGTGCCTTTGGTAGGCAACAGCTGACCTCAGGGCAGCCAGGAGAGAAGAAGGGTTGGGGGAGAAGAAGAGAAAGGAAAAAGGAAGGGAAGGGAGGAGGGCAGGAGGGAAGGAGGGGAGAAGGGAAAGAGGGAGGAATAAGAAAGGCAGACAGACAGACAGGAAGGAAGGAAGGAAGAAAGGAAGGAAGGAAGGCAGTCAGAAAGAGGAAGGGAGGAGGGGAGGGTAACAAAAGAAAGAGAAGAGAAAGGAGGAGTTTGAGGATAAAGATAAACCCCTAGGAGTTCCATCCTCAGTGATTTACTGCCCCCACCAGTTCCTACTCTTGAGGCTCATTCAGCTTACAAACAGACTAATCTATTGATGAAGACACAGCCCTCATGATCCTCTCCCCTCTCAATGGCATCATCAGCCAGAGACAAAGTCTTCAGCATGAGTCTGGTGCAAGGGGCACTTCGTAGCCAAACTATAACCAGCAACGCTAGGTCAGCACCTGACATTAAGAAGACACAGATGGCAGTGAAGGGAACCAAGCCCTGAATTACACATGCATAGTCTACTTGCAGGAAGTGTGTTCATCCATCCATCATCCATCATCTATACATGCATCCATCCGTCCATGATCCACCACTCATCCATCTAGTCATCTACCTATCAATTCATCATCCGTCCATCATCCATGCATCCGTCCATCCATCTACCATCTACCCACTCATCCATCTAGTCATCCATCCATCTATCCATCCATTCATCCAGCCATCATCCATTCATCCAGTAATCTATCCATCATCCATTCATCAATCCATCCATCCATCATCTATCCATCCATCAATTTCCTCAATAACTCTATCAAGTGTTGGGTGTGAGTGGTGTGATGGAAGGGATGATTAAAAATGAACCAAATACCTGCTGACCCCAAGGGTCTATATTCTTTTTGGTGACAATACACAGAATTGTGGACAAGTAACTATTTGGGATTGATGAGTCTATTGTTCTAATTTGGCAGCCTTAATAGCTATGTCAAACACCAATCACACTACTCAGTTGAGGAGCAGAATTTGTGCTCATCCTTGCTCAGAATTACACAATGTCCTAAATTCTTCAGAGCAATGAGAATCAAATTGAAGCTACAGGAGCCCCACAGCGCATATGTACACTGTGTTAGTTACTTATCTCATTGCTGTTACAAAAGGCCTGAGAAAAGCAACTAAAGGAAGGAGGTATTTATTTGGCTTGCAGTTTGAAGAGATACAGTTCATCATGGCAGGGAAGACAGGATGATAGGAGCAAGAGGTAGCTGGTCACTCTGTATCCACTGTCAGGAAGGAGAGAATAATGAATGGGAGAGCTGGTTGTACTCAGCTTGCTTTCTTTATTTTATTCAGTCCAGGATACTAGCACATGGAATAGTACCATCTATATTCAGTGTAGAGTGTTCCACATCAATTAACTTAATCTAGAAAATCCACCATGACACGGCCATCGACTATTTTCCAGTGATCCTAAATCCCATCAAGTTGACAATCAAGAGTAACCATCACAGATGCCCTCTCTTCAGGATCAAGATGTCATGTTACCGCCAACACGATACTTCTTAACACAAACCACAGACTTTCCCAAGCAAGTGGGTGAGATACCCTTGACAGGGGTTTAAAATTTATGATGTTTATGTCCTTGAAATGAGAGCAGATCTCTAAAGGAGGTACACACTAAAGTCTGGGTATTAGATACTCTGGGTAGAGCTTATACTGTAGGCTGAAAGCATTGGTTGGATTCAAGTTTTGGAAATATGTTGCTTTGTACAGTGGGAGCTGCCTTGGGAAACATTGATTACAAGGTGGTATTTTATGCCTTTTATTTATTTTGCAATTCACACACATTTGAATGGAATGCAGTAGTCAGCCCTCCCACATAGGTCCATAAAACGTCACCAAGACAGAAGTTATTTGTGAACTACCTGCTCTCTCTACCTCCCACGTGTTTTTAAAAATCTGTTCTTCATTACCACCTATGACCAACAGTTATAGAAAAAGCCTCAATAGAGTAACAGTCATTTAATTTCAAAGTTGTTTGTACCCGGAAGCTACTTAACCTCTCATTGCCTCATGGTGCTGTTCCCACTCAAGCTGATAGATCTACAGACAGCTCATAAGGGCAGCTACTCCAATTTCAAGAACACAGGGCTCAGAACAAGCTCTAATTCGAATAAGAACTTCTAGGAAGAAGTACAGAGCTTATTCAGCCATTCACAAGAAATGACTGGAAATCTCGGAAGCAGTTGGGAGCAGAGGCAGTGAGCCCACAGAAAGCATGCAGATGCTGTTGAAACCCTGTGTGTGTAAGTTCTATGTCAGGGTCTGTGCAGTATCCAGGGTGCACAGAATGTGGACAACCACTCTGTGGGCTGGGATCTTGAACAAGCTATGTATCACGTCCATATCTCTTTGCTTCCTGACTACATATGCAATTCGATCAGCCGCCTCATGCTCCTGCCTCCGTGGTAGACTGTATCCTTTAGAATTTTGAGCAAACACACACCTCTTCCTCCAATTGCTCTTGACAGATATTTTTTTTGCCACAGTCCTGAGAAAAATGACTGATATGATCTCAGAGCCTGAATAAGAAAATCATAACCCAACTCTACAGTCTGAGCCTCCCTGAAAAAAAGGACTCTGGGAATTGGCAGTCTTGTTTTGCTTAAGCCAGGGGCTCCAATGAACAGCAAGCATAGGTACCTCAGAGATGACAGTGTGTGTGTCTCAGCCTGACGTTACCTGCCTGTGTTCACCTAGAATGGGAAGAGGAGGAGGAGGAGAGGGAGGAGGAGGAGGAAGGGGAGTGTGGATTTCCATAGCTGCCTCTTCTCTCACCAAACAGGATAGCTGAGTCATGGAGGAGTCCTTAAATCCTTTCCCTCCCGAGGGTTGGACTATTCAGGGGTGGGAGGCAGAGTAGGTAAGGTGGGAAGAAATGGGGGAAGCGTAAGGGTGAGAAGCCAGAGGACCAGCTGCAACATAGTGGAAGGAAGGTCAGAGGGTGAGGGACGCTGAGGTCAAAGCAGACAAAGACCATTGATTGTGTGTCCATCTCATCAAGGAAGCCGTTCTCTGTGGGACTTGAGAGCAGCTTTGGACTAACGGGGCCAAGCAGGTGCTTAGGAGTCACCTTTGTCAAGAAGGCACTGACTCTTCTCAGTTGGAACCACAAGGTGACTAAAAGCAGGAAACCAACCTGGTTGGTCATGAACCTGCACGAGCCTTGGGTCCCAAGGACAAGAGGACTATTGGGGAGACATATTGGGGAGACATTTTTACTGCAAGGTTCATGAGAAGAAAGGACATGAGTGGTTTGACAATAGCACAGGTTTATGTCAGGGGGAAATGTGTAAAAGGGAGATCTCAGAGAGCCCTGGCTCCTTATAGGCCAAGATAGTTACAGGGGGAGAGGGATGAACAGTTCCCTTTAGGGAGTCGGCAGTTTGTAGGAGTGACCTTGGAGTGCTTGAGGCAGGTAATGGACAAACACCTCTAGTGGCTTGGCTGTTACTGGGAGTCAGTGAACGAGCTGAGCAGGAATCTTTAGTTTGGTCTACCTTAAAAATATTCAGGTAAACAAATAGCCTGTTCTTTATAAAGTAGCCAGTCATGTGCTGTTTAGCTACAATGTAGCCTAGCTCCCCTTTCTCTGTTACCCAGTGTTGTCTAGCACTACCATAGTTTTGGTAATAGGCACAACTTCAACCAAAATGGAGAAAATTTACAAAATGGTATGGCTGTGGCCCACAAAGCCACAGTCAGCTGCCAATCTTCTCTGCCCCCCCCCCACCCAGGGTAATTATGTTTGAAGTCGAATTCTTCCCTCAAGTCATAATGATAGCAGGCAGAGAGGGAGTGGGAGGTGAGGGAGGAACACTGCAGATGCATCTGGGTTCCTTGTCTCCTGCAGTCAGATACGCAAGTTCAGTGCTGCAGTTAGGTGGTTCCCCTTAGATCAGAATCCAAGGCACCAGGGACTCGTCCACATATGTTCACTAACAGAGGATCTGTGTCCTCTAAAGCCCTGAGGTCACTTGCGTTGCCCTGTTCCCTACCCCATGTGGGATTTTCTAGTGGATCGTGGGAAGAAGCACCTTCAAGGGAATTTCTGGACCACCATGATCGTGAGGGAAGGAAGGTTATCCTTAACCCAAGAATATATCACCTACTTCGCAAATATTTGTACTTTTTATTTTTAAAGTTCACAATACAGAATCCACCAGACTGCTCCCCGCCTCTGGGGCCATGACTCCAATCTCTCTTTGGAATGTGTGTTTGTTTTTCTAAATCAATTTCTGCTTAAACTGTCTGTGTTTCTCACTGAATTCTTCCCTTTGAGAAGATGAGACCTGAGAGGTTCCTATAGTAATACTGGTTTTGAACCACCTTGCAGGACCTTACAGAGACAATCAGTCAAGGAGATGGCAGCTAGACCAGGACCGTGTGATTATGAAAGCTCCCCATACTTGTCCACCACTATCCTTCCAGTTTCACTGGATCCTGTCTGAGACCTAGAACTCCTTCCTCCTCCTTATCCTCTTCCTCTTCCTCCTCCTTCTTCTCCCTTTCTTTTCCTTCTTTTTCTTTCCCTATCTCCCTATCTTAAAAATATTCAGGTAAACAAATAACCTGTTCTTTATAAAGTATCCACTCATGCGCTGTTTAGTTACAATGTAGCCTAGCTCTCCTTTCTCTGTCTTGCCCAGTGTTGTCTAGTATACTGCATGTTCCTCCTTCCTCACATGCTTGCTGGCTGCCCCTCATGCTCCTAATGACATCTGTGTCTGGTGGGTGGTCAGAAAATGTTTGTTGAGTGACTTCAGACCTGCAATCCCAGCAGAGTCATGACTTGTATCTGAAGGCAGAAGGTGGCGTGCAGCCAAAGCAAAATCCTTCCGTGAATGGCGACTTTCTTCAGTGATTAAAATAAACGCAGGCACTGTACAGGAAAAATTCAAAATAATTGATTGCTATTAAGACAATCTTATTTGTCTAGAAACTGTCCTGATCCACGGTAGCTGAGTTTCTATTACCTTCCTGTGCATAAATCTGACCTTAAGGTCAGTTCTTCCTGGGAACAAACATTTTCACCGAGATTTAAATGGCTGTGCCCTCATGCAATTTGTTTGTTAGCCTAAGATTATAAATTGTGTCCTGTGAAATGGAATAACATTTTATAGATTATGGATGGGCCCTTTAACTCCCATAACTTAGGAGCTAGCTAATAACTTTTGAAGTGGTCTACAGCTACGAATTAATATCTGCTCAAATTAGCAGCAGGAGAGGCAGAGTTCAGGAGAAGCAATGGATGTATTTTATACAGAGTCCAGTAGCTGTGCAATCAAGTTTTAAAAATTGCAAAGATATAGTTTTTAGTCATTTATGATTTAGTGTCTACTATATCATATATAAGAGTACTATAGCTACCCTCCCATTTGTGCCAGGCCATGCTACAGCAACCATTCTGGTTAGACTTCCCTGGTTTAAAGAACTCTACCATTCACTCTCAAAGCTTCACCTATTCAGTCAAAGCCTGTGCTAATAGAAGGATATAAAGTGAAATGTTGATTAAGTAGTCCCCAAATACTGTCTATTGCCACCCTCAGGGTGGGAATCTGGTAAACTGGCCCACTCTGTCCCATTAATGGCAACAGAATTGGCAAGGCAGGGAAGAGTCTGGATTTGACAGAAGAACAGCTAGTGCACACATGCAACTCAGAACAGGGGATGCTGAGGCCAGAGAACTGCAAGTTCCAGGACACTCTACAAAAGGACAGAGCATCTGCACTCAGGGGCTGCAGCAGGAGTGACAGACAGTGACTCGACAGGTGCCGTCCAATGCAGGTTTGGGTGTGACAATCGTTCTGAGAGTCCCTTAGTGTTCAACTCTCACTCTCTGGTCACAAGAGTCTGCCAGGTCTCTGAAGCCAGAAACCCCATCGCACCTGTTTTGTATCCTCACAAGCAGACATGGAGTGGGGTGCTCCAGGGTGCTCTAGCTCTTGGGGGGTCTCTGGGGAAAATCACACCAATCTAGACTCTGAGAGAAATGCTAATTTGTTCATTCTAGGGAGCCATGACATGAAGTTACAGAAGTGAACCAATGGATTGTGCAGCAACATAGGGAAAAAATACTTGTGTGTGTGTGTGTGTTTGTGTGTGTAGGTATGTGTATGTGTATGCATACATGCACATGTGCCTGTGTTTGTGTGTGTGTATGTGTATGCATGCATGCACATGTGCCTGTGTTTGTGTGTGTGTATGTATGTGTATGCATGCATACACATGTGCCTGTATTTGTGTGTGTATGTGTATGTGTTTGTGTGTGTATGTATGTATATGTGTATGCATGCATACACATGTGCCTGTGTTTGTGTGTGTGTATGTTTGTGTATGTGTATGCATGCATACACATGTGCCTGTGTTTGTGTGTGTGTGTATGTATCCAGGGTAGGGAGGGAAGAGATATGGGTTATGATGTTACCAGAAAACAGACATGTTCTACACATGTGGGAGGCAGAGAAAGATGCTCATAAACCTCGATCTTTGGAATAATTCTACAGGCTGCATAATGCTCAAGAGGAGACCGACCAAATGGAAACTATTTAGAAAGTAAATGGAAAAGCAATTGAGGACACACCCAGCATGCGGTTATATTTGCCCATGATGGAGAGTCACAGCACAGCTTTGCTGACCACATTTGCCAAGCTTAAAAACAGGAGGTGAGATGGGAAACAGGGCAGATGCTTGACGAAGGGACTTCCAACCTGTGATGCTGCGGCTGTGGGTCCACGGCAAAGTTCTCATCTGGTAGGACTGAGGGTCACTGTCCAGGTTCCAGAGACATCTCATGCAGCTCTTCCCTCTCGTCTGGGCATGGATATGACTACTGTGATGCAAAGGAGCTTTGCTGACCCATAGGAGACCCTGGTGAGCAGTCAGGCTTGTGATATTCCTCCACAGACCTGAGGGTGTGTGTGAGACTCAAGAATATCAGGAGATCCTCAGAAGCTCTCCATTCTGAAGATTTTGCTGTTGTTTAAAGATTTATTTAAAATATTTATTTAACGTATATGTAAGTGTGTGTGCACATGTGTGGAAAGGATTGAGGAGAGCTGTAGGTGTCCTGCAGGATCACTCAGCATCTTAGTCCTCTGAGGCAGAGTCTCTCACGAACCTGGAGTTAGGCTGGAGGCTAGAAAGCTCCAGTGACCATCCTGTTTCCGCCCTGGCACACAGTACTGGGGTTACAGAAACACACGCATGTTTGGGCCTGGCTTGTTACACCAGTCCTGGGGATTTGAACTCATGTCCTCACACTTGTGCAGCAGACACTCTTAACAAGTCATCTCCTCAGCAGGTCCCTGAGATTTACTAAGTTGTAAACAGTTGACCAGGGAACGATACCTCTCACAGGCCACCTGTGGGTCACCCACACTCAAGTGATTATTCCCAATAAACTCACTGGCATAAGAAGTGGGGGATTGTTAAGTTGACGCCTTAGTTAGGGTTTCTATTGCTGTGAAGAGACACCATGACCACAGCAACTTCTATAAAAAAGAAAACATTTAATTGGGCTGGCTTACCGTTTTAGTGGTTTAGTTCATTATCATCACAGTGAGAAGCATGACAGTGTGTAGGCAGGCACGGTGCTGAGAAGGAGCTGAGGGATCTACATCTTGATCCACAGGCAGAAGGAGACTGTGTGACACATTGGCAGTAGCTTGAGCATATGAGACATCAAAGCATGCCCCCACAGTGACACACTTCCTCCAAAAGACCACACCTACCCTACAATGCCACAACTCCTAATAGTGGCACTCTCTATGGGCCAAGCATTCAAACACACAAGTCAGTGGGGGCCATTCCTATTCAAACCACCACAGTTGGTAAAGCATTTGCCTTGCAAGCATGAGGACATGAATTCTCTCCCCAGAATCCATGTCTTTAAAAACATTAGGTGTAGTGGATCATACTTGTATTCCTGGTGCTGAGGAGGCAGAGACAAGCAGAATCTGGAGCTCGTGGCCAGCCAACCTGGTAAAGTCTAGGCCACTGTGAGATCCTCTCTCATTAAACAAGTGGGTGACACCTGGTATTGACTTCTGGCCTCTACATGCAAACACATACATACCTGCACATGCAACATGCACAAACACAAAACACAAAACACACACACACACACACACTACATACACACAGATAGACAAATAGACAGACAGAAAGGCAGGCAGGTAGGCAGACAGACAGACAGACAGACAGACAGACAGATGTGGGAGCATGCTTTGATGTCTCATATGCTCATATGCTTTGATCTCTCATATGGTTTGAATATGGTTGGCCCAGGGAGTGACACTCTTTAGAGGTTTGATCTTGTTGAGGTGTGTCTCTGTGGGCTTGGGCTTTGAGACCCTGGTCCTAGCTGCTCCTAGCTGCCTTTGGAGCAAGAGGTGGAACTCGCTGCTCCTCCAGCCCCACATCTGCCTCAACCTTGCCATATTCCTGCCTTGATGATGATGGACTGAACCTCTGAACCTGTAAACCATTCCCAATTAAATGTTGTCCTTATAAGAGTTGCCTTGGTCATGGTGTCTGTTCACAGCAGTAAACCCCTAACTAAGACCTAGAGATAGGCAGACAGGCAGACAAACAGACAGACAGACAGATAGATAAGGTCATTGCTTCATTAAGTTGGACCTAGATGAAATCCTTTCAGAGGTCTGACTGTGCCTTCCCTGCCTTGGGTGAGTTGATATTTCTTTACATTTCCCAAGGAAAAGTCACGTAACTATAAACTAGAATATCCACTATGTGTTTATCACACACATGCACTTCTCAGGGAATAGAAAACATAAACCACACCAAGGCTGCTAGTAAATAAAGTCATAAAGAGGGTACTTCCTACTTCCATTACTACAGTCACTGGCGGGCACCCCATTGGGCCAACTGGGTCATAATCCAGTTGCATGAAGAGCCTTTTAAGAGATGCAGGAGAAGCCATCTTGTCCTTAGGACAACGCTGACCTTGAGTCATGATCCAAGAATGAACAGTCAATGTCAGACTACAGGGAGACTTGAGTCTACCAACTGGGTGGTGCTCCCACATAGTGTGCTCCACACCATTTCCCAGCACCTGAGCCCAGTCCTATTAAAGGTGATAGAGGAAGAGCTGGGTCTGGAAGGTCTAAGAATGAGGCAGTATGGGCTCTATTCATCGGATTGAGAAGGCAGTTGTCCTCACAGGGTGCAGGGCCCACAGTCAGCTTGCAGCAGTGCCTGGCAGCCCCAGACTGCTCTACAGAGTCAAAGAAGACTGAGCGTGACATTGTTGGAAATGGGGCTGAACCTCTAGCCTGTGGAAGAGAGGCAGAAACTGAAGGGAAAGATGAGACTGTGCTCCCAGTGTTAGAGACTGTGTTTCCAGTGCTAGTGGGGATAAGGGGCCTGCCTGAGAGGGGTTGAGACTCATCCTGAGAAGCCATGGGGGGTAATTGGAAGCCTGCTGGCAAGATCCTGTTTTTAGTTTTATCAGCTTGCTCCAGAAATACTGGCTCGGGATGGGGCAGAGATTATTCCGAATGCCACAGGCTGTCTGCCGCAGCTCTGATTGACCTGTCTTTATTTCCATCTCAGTATGAACCAAGATTTCAAGAACCTAGCAAGGCCTGTGCAAGTCTCCTCCCCAAAATCTTCCTGCCCTAGCCTTCAGCTCTGAGGTATCACCTCACCTCTTTGGTCTGGGGAAATCTCTAGACTATACTCATCCCAGCCTGGCTGTGTGGACCGAGCTGAGGAGATGGTGCCTCCGCTAGCGCTCTCCTTGACTACCAAGAGTCCAACCTGACACTGGCTTCACCATGAGGAGACTTTGTCACCAGAGCTGCTGTGTTTTAGAGGGTGAAGAGCAAGAGGGAAGTGGCTGAAAGGCAGCCTGATGTCCTTCACTGACCTTCCAGGGGAGCAGAGGGCGTGAGGAGGAGCATGGCTACTCCAGCCAGATTAGCGCTTTGCATATCCTGGACTGTATCTGCCCATTGAGGCTTCTGAAGCATTTTGGCACCCAGGTTTCAGGAGACAGCTCTACACTATAATCATGGGCAGGAGGATGTCCACGGCTTCTGAATACTCTGTGTTCTCATTGCGTTCCATGCTGGGTCCTCTCTTTGCGGGGATCCCCTTGTGTATCGAGAGAATCCTCACCATTTCTGGAAATTCTCAGCAGGCAGAGTCTCCCAACCTCAGTAAACTCATCAGCCTCCCAACCAGCCTCCTAGGTTGTTAATTATCCTTATGTAGGTAGCTTCTCTAGAAGAGCCCGAAGATTTGGTAATGACAGTTAACTGTCACTTAATTAGAATCCTCTCAGTGACCCGGAACAAAGCCAAGGATTGGGGAATGAACAAAATGCCCTGTCACACAGACATTTCAAAGTTACCGCAGGCCCCTTCGTGCCCGGTGGTGGAGGCCTCATCGTAGACCTCTCTTATGCTTTGAAAATGAACATTTCCCCACAAACTCATTTGTTGAACTCTTGTTTATCCAGCTGGTGGTGCTGCTTGGGAGGTTTCAGAAGTGCTGCAAGATGGCCTTGGTAGGAGGAGTAGTTCTCTGGGGCCCTGTGCTGAGGAAGGTCGTGCATGGTCCCAGTGCCTTCCTCGATCTCCGCTTCCTTAGCCCACAAGATAAAGGATCCTCTCTACCACACCCTCCCACCACTATGATGTCCTGTCCGGTCAGTCCTGGACCTAACCCTCTGAAACCATGAGTTAAAGCAAATTTTCCTTCCCGTGAGTTTCTCTCATAAGGTTGTGGTGGTTGTATAATACATATGCGATACATAGATGATACGTCATGGTTGTTGGGTAATGAGACCCTCAGAGTTACAGACGGAGATGCAATGCTTTGTGCCCCATCACCTAATGGGGAACACTGTGGGCAGGACCCTGTTGAGTGGTTCTTCTGAAGGCCTCACCTGCATATGCATGTTGTTATAGCTGTCCAGAAGCTCAGCGGCAGGATGTCCTAAAGCAGAGATGTTTAACCTTTGCCCAGCGACTTGACAAAACATACTGTGTTTATTATGTATGACATTGTAACATCTTCCAAGTTCATGTTCTAAGAATCACCCTACAAAGTTACCAAAAAGTCAAAATGTTTAAGTAAGTTTGCTATTTTGTGTCAGGCCTCATTCACAGCTATCCTGGGCTACATGAGGCACACTAGTTGGGCATGCCAGTATAAGCCTTCTTTATCACCGTGTGGCAGTTGCTGGCTGTTAGTTTACTTCTCTCCTCACAAGATCTCTTACCCTTCAGAAAGATGCCTCAAGATTCTGCTCAAGGTTTTAGGGGCTGGGAGAGGGAGAGCAGGAGCTCTCTGAAGTCTTGGTTCAAACCTTGCCCCAAGTCATCTCAAGCAAAGGCTTCTGACCATGCCCAGAAGTATGACAGGGAAGAATTCTTAGGGATGCATAAGGAGAAATGAGATACATAGAGGCCATATTCCAACAATACACAGACCACTGCTCAGAGAGTACTGACCAGTGTTTACAGAGTTCTAGTGAAAGCTGTACTTGTGCTGGGGATGTAGGTAGCTCAGTGGATAGAGTGCTTTATTAGAATGCACAAAGCCCACCTTGGAGCCTCTGCATCACAAACACTAGAACTGGTGTGTGCATGAAGGTAATCCCAGCACTTTGGAGGTAGGGTTAAGGGAATAAGGAGTTCAAGGTCATCTTTGGCCACATAGGGAGCTGGGGCCATTTAGGCTACACAAGACCCTCGTCTCAAACAACAAAAAAAAAGTTTCACTTGAATTTTGAGTCCATGGGGTATACTGTGTGATAGCAAGCTGCAGCTGTTAGCAGGGAATGTGTATGTGTAACAGCGGTGGCCAGGAGATGGCTCCATCATGGGACTGTGTCCTCGCTCTGGCATTTCCGTCTTCACAGTAAAAGAAACTGACACAATGGGTTCTTATGCTACTCAAAGCCACCTGCTCGTGACATACTCAATTCTGCCCATCCTGGGACTAGAGACTGTTTTCTGCCCAACCTCCAGTGTTGGGTGGAGTCCTACTTTGGGCATGACAGGCTTGAAAACACTAGTCCAGGCTGTCCTTTCCCTGATCTACAGGCAATAAAGTTCTGTGCCAGGGAGACAACACGAAACCACATGGGGCCATCATCCCTCCTCTCTACCTAATGAATATGAAAGTGTGCATGGAACTCAGTCAAAGGCATTGTTTGCATCCCAGTTCAAAAGGCACAAGTTCCTCGAGACCAACCACTCAAGAAGAAATGGATCTTCTGAATAGATCTATATTGACTAAAAGATTTAGTGAGTAAAGACAATTGATACACACACACACACACACACACACACACACACACACACACATATGTCTTCGTTATTGAGTCTACCAAACATTGAAAGAAGAATTAGCTGCTTTATGCAAACCTCCCTCCCAAATGGAAGAGCACTTCCTCACCCATTGTATTAAACAGGCATTTACCCTAAAACCCAAACTAGACAAGGATATCACAAGGACAGCACAGACTTAAACTTCTTTTGAAAAAAAAAAACGGATTGAAATTTCTTCAACAAAACACTAGCAAACCAAATCTAGGAACATATGTAAAAGTAATTCTGTACTGTAGTCAAGTGGATTCACTCTAGGGATGCAAGGTTTTTTTTTTTTTTAATATCCCACAATAAGTGACTAAAGTATAAGGATGTATAAAAAAGATTAAAATCCTAGATTGCCTCCATAGATGCATAAAACAAAACAAACATTCATCAGACTTTTAGCACCAAGTACTCAACGAACTAGGAAGGGATGTGGATTTCGCCACCCTAATAAACATTCCCAGTAGCCCACACAAATGTCATGTTTAGTGGACTGTCTACCTGGGCCAGGCAGAAGATCAGGTGACTGTTTTTGATGTCACTATTCAGACTGGGTTGAAGCTCTGAAGGGTGGTGAGGCAGGCAGATTAGAAGAGATAAACAGATCTGCATGTGCAGGCACATGACCTTATGTGTGCAAAATGCCAGGCAGTCCATTGAAAGCTATTAAAACTAACAATTGAGCTCATGAAGTTTGAACCCTAGAAGACATGTGCATGTTACCTATCATATATATGTATACATGTCTGTCCATACATTTATTTACATCATATGCATTTCTATACACTTGCAAGGAGACATCTGAAAATGAAGTTAAGCAAATAGTTCAAGGGGCAGCAAAATAGCTCAGCACTGGTAAAGGTACCACCCTCCATCCTGATCTGAGTTCCTTCTCTGAGACCCACATGGCAGGAGGTGGGAATCCACTTGTGAACATTGTCCTCTGGTCTCCCCATGCACACCGTGGCATGTGCACATACAGCACACAGACACATATGATTAAAAATGGAATAGAAGCTCATAGCTAGCCATTCTGGTAGCATGCAATCCCAGAATTCAGAGAGCAGAAGCAGAAGTAGGGGATTGCATTGAATCCAAGACCAGCATGGATCATATAATGGATGCCAGACTAGTTAGGGCTAAACAGTAACACCCCTGTTTGGAAAATATATGGAGGACAAGGAGGAGGAGGAGGAGGAAGAAGAGGAAGAAGAGGAGGAGGATGAAGAAGGACAGGAAGGAGAAAGAAAACAATCTATTCAAAATTGGTGCGAAACCTTCCCCCCCACACACACACAAAATATTTTGAAATATGTCCCAGCTAGTTCTATGACAACTTGACACAAGTTAGGCTCATTAAAGAGAAGGGAGTCTCAATTGAGAAAAATGCTTCCATAAGATTCAGATGTAGGCAAGCCTGTGGGGCATTTTCTTAATGAGTGCTTGATGGGGGAGGGCCTAGCCCTTTGTGGGTGGGGCCATCCCTGGACTGGTGGTCCTGAGTTCTATAAGAAAGTAGACTGAGCAAGCCATGATGGGCAAGCCAGTAAACAGCACCCTCCAGGGTCTCTGCATCCGCTCCTGCCTCCAGGTTCTGCCCTGTTTGAGTTTCTGCCTTCAGTGAACTGTGATTCTCCTCCAAGTTGCTTTATGTCACGGTGTTTGATCATAGCAATAGTAATCCTAAGACAGACTACATTAGATATGAGAGTCATTCTGTAAGAACTAAGGTGCCACATTCAAAAAATTAAACACGTTACAGTGAATGACAGTGCTGTGCAACAGTTAGACCCGGGACGCCTTCTCGATGTGTGGCAAAGGCTTATCCACAGTCTTGTGTCATGGGGAGATGGTGGGGCCTTTAAGTGGTGGGTTCTAGTGGGAAGAAGCCTTCTGGTTATTGGGGACTATACCCTTGAAAGAGATATCAGGACCCTGCTCTCCCTTTCTGTCCCCTCTGTTCCTCTCCCATCTCCTCCTCCCTTCTGTCTT
Source organism: Tokudaia tokunoshimensis (assembly GCA_036184795.1). NCBI lineage: Eukaryota > Metazoa > Chordata > Mammalia > Rodentia > Muridae > Tokudaia > Tokudaia tokunoshimensis. The sequence continues at coordinate 53,354,625 of BTHU01000020.1, read as the reverse complement.
TTACACTTGTGTGTGTAGCAAACCTTCTATCATGAACTTTTGCTGTAGCTGCAGCCCAAGTAATGAAGGGTGAACGGTAACCCCTAAATGAACCTACCGTCCTTTTAAGTTGAATCATCTCAGGCATTTGTTGCAGTTAATGGGAAGGTGACATCTGAGGATCCACCTCCAGTGAATAACCAGCTGGGAAGGAGGCAAACGGGACACTCCTCGGTTCACTGGGCAGAGGGGCAGAGCTCAGTTGAGAAACTGATAAGCATACAGGAATATGGCCTCCCTCCCTAGGGAGCAGGGAGATTGCCCATTGAAGCCATAGAAGAAGATGACATCTATTTCCCAAGCACCAGTCTGGAAAACATATTTAATGTTCTCAATACCAGCTGTTAGGGCTCTAGGATCTTTTATATACCAATCATATTTTTAGCATAAATTTGATTTGTATGCGTTGGTGTGTCATCTGCAATCTCTCTTCAACCCCAAATCTACTTGTAACTCTGCTTTGCCCTGTATACCCTGAGAAAATGGTTAACCATGCATGAGAACTACCAAAAAAAAAAGTTTCTCACAGGAACCTTTAAAGTAGTCAAACGCTGGAAATAAAATAAACAACCATCTATATAAAGATGATCCACAAAGCATTTACTTCATCTGCAGTGGAGGGTGTCTTCCTTAGGATTTTATTGCTGTGAAGAGACACCATGACCACAGCAACTCTTATAAGGACAACAATTAATTTGGGGCTCCCTTACTGGTTCAGAAGTTCAGTCCATTATTATCATGGCAAGAAGCATGGCAGTGTCTCAGCAGACAAGGAGCCAAGAGTTCTACATCCTGACCCAAAGGCATCAGAAGGAGACTATGTCACTGGATGTAGCTTGAACATGTATGAAACCTCAAGGCCTGCCCCCACAGTGACGCACTTCCTCCAACAAGGCCACACCCACTCCAACAAGGCCACACCCACTCCAACAAGGCCACACCCACTACAACAAGGCCACACCCACTCCAACACCTCATAACAGCATCACTTCCTATAGGCCAACCTTTCAAACACATGAGTCTATGGAGTCCATAGGTCTTCAAACCACCCCAGAGGGGAATACCATTGAGCAGTTACAAATGTGTCTGTAACAATAAATGCAGGGCATGGTAGCTTATGAGTGTAAGCCATGGGGTTTGAGGCCGGCCTGAGCTACACGGTGAGTTCCAGGACAGCCTAAGCCCTGTCTCAAACAAACAAAGAAACAACAAACCTGCAAACAAATCCAGCAGAATATCTATGGATCAATGTTATGAAGAATACTTTCCACTGAGCAGAATGTTGCTGTTGGTGTAATTTTGTGGCTCTTGTGTAGACTGTGAGACATTAACTCTGGCGTCACCGATCAACAGATGCGTGGTAGAAAATTAAGACATGGGTGGAAAGGACACTCACTTTGCCATAGCAATTGCTCTGGAATTAGGGGTCTCCTGCCTTGTCCACACTGCCCTAACTCTTTAGAACTTGAGGTGATACTAAAACACATGGTTTGGTGCTGTTTTGGGAGCTGTTCCTGTGTTTTCTGAGCCTCTCTTTGGTCTTCTCTTGTTATTCTAGGTCAGTGGTTCTCAACCTTCTTGTCATGACCTTTTAATATTATCTTTACCTCTCACTGCCCCCCACCTTCTTCTCTCTCCCTCTGCTATATTCCTGTTTCTCTCATGGCCAGGTCCAGTCTACTGGTCACATTCAGTCTATTGCTTTCTCTCCTCTAGACTCTAACAGAAGCCTCTGGTTGTTCTCTGCCTCACATCTACAGAGAGAGAGAGAGAGAGAGAGAGAGAGAGAGAGAGAGAGAGAGAGGAATGCATACATGCATACTCAGCTAACTTTCTCCACTCCTACAGAGTACGGGTCCCATAACTAGGGAATGATGCCACATGGGCTGGGTCTTTCTATGTTAGTTACAAAAATCAAGGCAAATCCCCCATAGACCAACCTGATCTAAATCATCCTTCCTTGAGACTCTAGGTGATTGTCCTTTGTGTTGACAGTTAAAGCCAGACAGTTCTTCTCAAAGGTCAGTATCCTACCCACCCTCACAACAGAACCTCACAAAAAGAAAATTATTCTTTCCAACTTTCTTAGGAAGAGTAAAAACCTAAACAAAAATCTAAATATTTATTTAAGAAGATTAGGAAAGGTGTAGTTGTATAATTAACTGGCAGATAAGAGTAAAAATAACTTGAAATGTTAAAAGTTCACAAGAAATAAAAACAACCCTGAGAAAACGATCATGGTGACATGCACAGAATAACTCAGCTACATAATGTGCTCTGAAAACTAGTAAGCTAATTTAAAATCACTTAATTGTGCCTGTGTACTGACTCATTGCTTGCATTCGTTGGCACATAAATCTCAACGGGTCTCAGTGATAGTGAATTGTGATTGTCAACTTGACAGGCTTTAGCGTCACCATGGAAACAAATTTCCAAGCATGTCTTTGAGGGGTTCCTATTGAGCTCACTGAGGTGGGAAGAGTCACCATGAAGGCAGGCAGCACCATGCCATGGGCTGGGGTTCTGGACTGAATAGAAAAGAGAAATCAAGATGAGCAGGATTCATCTCTTCCTGCTTCCTGACCGTGGATGTGACATGACCAGCTGCCTCACCCTCCTGCTGCCATGCCTTCCCCACCATGATGAACTGACTGACCATGCCCTCAAACTGTGAGCCAGAATAAAACCTTCCTTCCTCTTGTCAGGTATTTTGTTGTAGCAACAGGACAGTAACTAATATGCCCCTGAGACTTCTTTGAATGTTTTGTGAGGCCAGATGGATTTTCCTAATGGAATGGTTTGAATCTGAAGCCTCCTGTGCAGAGTCATGTTTTGAGTGCTCATTCCCTGGCTGGTGGCACTATTTTCAAATGTTGGAGGCCTAGCTAGAGGATGTGGGTCTTTAAAGGATGAGCCTTTGAAGGTTCTCCCCATGATCTGGTGCTAGCTAGCCTGGTGCTAGCCTCACTGAATGCTTCTTGCTGGACTTTTTGAACATCCTCTGCCTCTTGTACCCACCTATGAAAACTGAGGTTCTCTATCACAGCTTTCTCTTGATCTCACCACTCCAAAGCCAACCTTTCTCCTCTAAGCTGTTCCTGAAATGGAAAAGTAACAGCTACAATAGTAGCACCAAGGGCTTTTCTCTTTTTCTTTGTTTCTTTGTTTCTATCTTTGTTTCTGTCTTTGTTTCTTTGTTTCTTTCTCTTTCTCATGAGGTATGAAATGGCTACATGATATGTAGCATCAAAATTGCAGGAGGGACACACAAGCCAGAGAACGCATCTGTCTTCTAGCAAGACAGAGATGGAAGACATTTTCCGTATGTTACACAATGGTGACCTTCTTTTACTGTGGAAAGCATACTGACAACCATCTAAAGCATCCCGGTCTTTATTGTAAAGATTGATAGCCACAATATACATGTGATTCTTTAATTTTAAGGGAACAAAAAGGAATCCCTAGACATTAGACAAAAATGATTGAGAACTGCTTTTCTAAGTGCGCCCACAGGAAAGACGAATATGAGTGTGAGGTCCCTGGGTTGGGAAGGGGCTTGAGAATGGGAATGGGACCCCATAGGTGTCAGCAACATTACTAAAGTAAGAGAGAGCTGGGAAGATGACTCAGTGGGTAAGGTGAAGACCTGAGTTTAGATTCCTAGCACCCCCAATAAAAGCTGGGTGTGGTGGGAGACACACTGCCTGTAATTTTGTCTCCACACTGAAGGTTGGAGACATATGGATACTGGAGGGTCTCTGACAAGCCAGGCAAGCTCTGGGTTTAGTTAAAGACCTTGTCTCCAACAATATGTTTTAAACTGATGGGTGAAAATATATGAAGTTGACCTCTGACCTTCCCAGCTGCACATGCACAGGTGAGTTTGTGTGCATCAACACACACACACACACACACACACACACATGAACACACACACATGCTTGCACACACATGTACATATGCATGCACAGTACAGTAGTATATTAGTGATCAATAGGACTTCATGGCTGCTATAGTGTAGTTTTGTAATTTTGGTGCGTTAACAATAAGTTGTAATAAAAATAAATAGCCGTAAGTATGCTGTTTAGAGTTAAGGAAGTAATTACAAGAAACACTGTCAACCAAAATAGCCAGGAGACAAGAGGTGGGCGAGACAGGGAGGATGGCGATGGCTCCTCATAGCCAGTTAGTCGGCACCGTTTCATCTGTTACTAGGCACACCCACCACGCTTTCACAGAAATAGTCTTCAAGGAAAGTAAACAACAAAAAGAGAAAAAAAAATCTATGAGCTATACAAAGCTCACAGATGAGGGTGAAGTCTGGAGAATGTAAAACTTAAAAGTGGTTGTGTTTGTAGGGTTCATTTTCTCACCCCTCATTTTCAAGTATTCAGTAGTGCGTTTGTATGGTTATAAAACTCAAAATTATTTCTTAATTAGCAATGAATCAAAAAGACATAATTATTATTTCTCCCAGGAGAAGACATTGTCTGGGATTATAAGCAGTGGAATTTTTTGGTTGTTTTTTGTTATGTTGGCAAGTGCCAATCTTTTGTACACCGGCCACTGTGATTGTAGACAGAGCCTTTTTAAAAATCTTGTAAACATAATATCTGCCTTTTGAGACACAATGAATTTCACTGATTCCTATGAAAAAGTGGGTACCTCACTGCCAGACTGTTGAACCACACCCAAGTTTCTCCTGAGATTCTCCGGCAAACTCTCTAAATCAAATACTAATCAAGTCAAAAAACTCAACGATGATACACTGGCAATTTATAGCTCATTGTCTCGGATCATCGGTGACAGCTGTTTGTTCAAAGGAACATGAACCCAGGAATCCAGGAAGCAAGAAGTCACTTCACCGAGCAGCTGGTCCAGTTCTGTGGCAGTTACAGCTAGAGCCACCCAGGTTGCCCATTGGGATGGTGGTTGGTCTTAGAAGGCACCATCAGGTCTCCCTCTCCTAGGCTGTGAGGAGACAAGGATGTTTCCAGACCGTTCCTGATTTGCTTTGTTTTGGTGTGAATCCTGTCAGGAATGTCTTCCAGGAAATGATACCAGCTGATAGTTTCCCAGAAGTCCATGGTTCTGTTTGGATAAAACTTGAGTGGTATTGCTGTGTGGTGGATGTGAGCAAGTTAGGTTAGAACGGACTGAAGAACAACCCTCCACACAAGGAGTCAGATGTAAGGAGGGACTGAGCAGAAAGGTGGAGACGGAACATTCCAGCAAGTCATCATGGGTAAGACAAACAACCACAGCTGCTCTCCTTACGGCAACAGACATTTATTTTTCTTAATTCAAGTGGCAACCTAAGTATCTGCAGGGAAGGTTCTACCAGAGGCTGGGGGGCAGGGGGGTCTGCCCACACACCTTCAAGGTTCTGCTTTTTGAGGACAATCCTTAAAGCCCCTGGCTTGAGTTGGCAACACTGGTTTGTCACTGTCACTGTCTTATAGGTCTTCTCAGTCTCTTTGTGCCCTCCTCTCTTCTTGTGCAGACACTTGCCATTGGATCTGGGGTACGCCCTTAACCTGGGATAATTCACTCAAAGTCTTTAATGAATGGGATCCATGAAGACACATCCTGGAGTTCAAGGTAAGTAGGAACTTGGGAACACACATTCCTCTCACTATGAAGGCCAAGGTAAAACAAGTTACACAAGGCTCCTGTTCACCAAGTCTAACTGCAAGTCAGGAAAGTAGGGTGTTAAAGACAGGTCTATGGTAAGAGCAGTGGCCTTAGAGAACACTGTTCATTTGTTTCTAGTCTTCTTGTTGAGCCTGTACACCTGCAACCCATCTACCTAAGGATGCATCCATTGCTATGACTGATGGAAATCCAGCGGGTGTTCACACTGTGCCTGGGTATCACATACACAGTGAAAACCGAGATTCATAGAAGTCATCTAGAACAACACAGCCTGGGTATCATATGCGCGCGCGCGCGCACACACACACACACACACACACACACACACACACACACACACACAGAAGGACCTGAGATTCACCAGATTCATTTAGAACAAACAGTACAGCCTGGGTGTCTCTCTCTCTCTCTCTCTCTCTCTCTCTCTCTCTCTCTCTCTCTCTCTCTCTCTCTCTCTCACACACACACAGTAGGACCTGTGATTCACAGAACTCATCTAGAACAGCAGACATTATCACAATCTCTTCCCAAGTGCTCTAGAATGAATGATACAGCTTCCATCTGAAAACAGACAGTTTTACTAAAAAAGGACTCCAGGTTAGGGGAGTATTTGCACGTCTAATTGTAAATACAGTATTTGTAAATATAATTTATAAATAGCTATGCCATTTTCTTTAAAATCCGATTATATGGATGGATGCTGTGTTGGTTAGTGTTTTGTCAATTTGACGCAAGCTAGAGTCATCTGGGACCTTAACTGAGAAAACACCTCCATCAGATTTGGCTGTAGACATGTCTGTGGAGGTGTTTTCTTGATTAACAATTGATGCAGGAGGTCCCAGTCTACTGTGGGTAGGACAGTCCCTGAGGCTGGTGGTCCTGTGTTGCATGAGAAAGCAGGCTGAGCAAGCCACGGAGAAGCAAGACAGTAAGGACCATTCCCCACGTCCTCTGCCTCAGTTCCTGCCTCCAGGTCCTGCCTTGGTTTCCCTCAGTGATAAAACTGTGATCAGGATATGAAAGCCAAATAAAGCATCAGCTTGGTTTAGATCATGGTCTTTATTACATAACTAGAAACAAACTAAGACAGGTAGAGATGATAAATAGATGATGTATAGATAAATAATTTATATAAATGATCTGTAAATAGATGGTAGGTATAATAAATGATAAGAAGAGAGAAGTTGTCTGAGAGAGAAGCAGACAGCCAGGGTTGAGACAGAGACTTGAGCATGAGCTCAAATCCTATTTTCTCTCCCCAGTCCTAGCCTCTTCTACACATGGGCTGAGTGCAGGATCCTGGGCTCTGATACAGGAACGGGGTGGAGCAAATTCTTCCAACAAAATGGTCACCACAGTGGCTGATTCTGATCCTTAGCTTGACAGATCGCAAGCAGCAAGAAGATAAAGTTCCCCCCTAGATGTGCTTGTGAGTATGTTTGTAGGGTGGATTCATTGGGAGAGTGGACCTGCCCTGACTATAGGTCACCTCCTCTGTTCTGCTCTGCCCCACCCTCTCTGTGTACAGGCTTCACCATCCCTGATCCCTATGAGGGAAGGCGGGCACTCTGGTGACGGGCACAGGGGGCTCTGAGGGCGCATGGGAAGGCAATACCCCTTCCTATACAACCCCACTCTCCTCTCTGCCATCCTGCGGGCAACAGGGTGTGTCTAGGACCATGCTGGTCTTCCCCTACCAAGTCCAGTTCCCCAGACCATGGTTTTCTGCATGGCGCCTTGCCTAGCAGCCATCTGAGAACTTGTGCTGACCAGTGGAACCTGACTGTTTAACTAAAACAGATTATCATAAAGATCTGTTGAGTGTGTTAAGAGGATGCGATTTCTGCCCAGTGCTGTGAATGTCACGGTGAAGAAATTCAATGAAGTGAGGGTAAGTGGCAGGAATAATTACAACCCTCCTAAAGTAGCCAAATGCCTTGTCACACATGAATGGATGAACTCATTAATGGATGAATGAGATTCCCACTGTCCCTACCTACTATCCAGTGAAACTACCCCAATTGTGAGACAGGTACCCCTTTCCCCCTTCAATGTGTACACCAGGCATTTTGTCAGTCATGGAAGCTGACCAACACAGCCTGCAGTCAGTGATCTGTGCAGAGGAAACTGGGCACTCTGTACTTGTAGGATCGTATGAATGCAAGGATGTCACAGTACATACCTCTAGATCCAGTCTTCAAAATGATTCTTTCCCTTGGTAAACAGAAAGCTTACAAAAATGAAGATTATAAGTGGTCTCAAGGTGGTAAAGATTTAATTAAGCATAAAAGTTTACATAGGATAGGTGGAAGGGCAAACCCCTGTCACAAAGCCCTACAGCATTGCCCCAATAATTTCAATAACCTTGGATGTCAGAAGCTAAAGTCGACCTCCCATGCCTCTACTGAGCTGCAACTATTCCTCCTGATGGCCTGGCTGGTGACTGCCATGATTAATGGTTATAGGCATGGTGCCTGTCTTTGATGAATGGAAAATATAAGGTTAGTAGTCACTAGCCACTTAAGAAAGCCAGTTGGTCAGGCCTTGGGAAAGCTCTTGCATATTTTCATCTTGCAGAAGGGTCGGTGTGGAACCAGCCAGTGTCAGCCACACTGGGTGAGTGTGTCTGAAGGCTGAGGACTCTGTTCAGGCTCCAACAGCCAAATCTTCCTTTGCCCCAGCTGCCAGCCTCCTTCTGAACCTCCCTGATCATATACTCATCCTTTGGGGCCACAAGCCCTCGTGGTTTCCAGCATCAGTAGGACTCCATCACACCTACATTCTGATGTACTCTGCGTGGAGCAATATCCCCTAAGGTCACCAGACCTGTCTCCTTGTCAGAACCCTATTTGCAAGGACATCCTGCCTTTCAGGACACATTGCAGAGGAGAACCCCTATTCTCAAGAAACTTCCTACCAAAAGACACTGGATGGAAGTTCTTTCCAAAATCCAATGTCTCCATGGCTGTGCCTCTGCATGCCTTCCGAGAAGCAGCCACTCATTTGCCATATCAGGCTCTTGTCTCTAGGATCCCACAGCAACCGCTCAGGGCTCTGCAGCCATTTGCTAAATGGACCTTTAAAGAATGAGGTTGAAATGCCTTTGTTCGGTGCAAGGACAAGCCAAGGATCAGTCTGCGGACGTTTGACAGCTGCAGAGCAAGGGCTGCTGGGGACCCACGGTCAGCTTCTGAAGCCATTTCTCAGCCTGTGATCTTGGGTTCTCATTCTAGTTAAAAGCAGGAGACCAATTCACAAGGAAGTTCTCTAGCACTGAAAGGATTGTTGCTAATTATGATCTTCTCCGCCAAGGGCCTGAGATTGATGGAAAAAGAACAGGCTCTTGTTAACCCAGTTAGAAGCCAGGAGATCTGAGCTCCCCAGGGAGAAAGGAATTACAGGGAGGGAGAGGAGGATAAGACAAGGAAAGGTGAAAAGATAGCAGCAACAGACAGGGAAGGAGAGGAGAGGGAAAGAGATGGAAGGAAAGGACAGGGGAGGAGAGGAGAAGGAAAGAGAGAAGTTAGTGAAGTCAGCATTCTCTTTCAGTTGAAGACCCATGCTTGAGAATATTTTATTTTTATTTTTATCCATGTGCACTGTCTGAGGAAGCCAGAAGAGGGCGTCTGATCCCCTGAAGCTGGAGTTATAAGCAGATGTGAGGTGAGTTTCCTGGTATGGGTGCTGGGGACAGAACTCCAAACTCAGCAAGAGCAAAAGGTGCTTTTAGCTGCTGAGCCATCTCTTTCATTCAGCTTTGTTTTCAAGAAGCATCAGGACTTACAACTGCTTGCCCCGTGCCGTGGCTGAGCTACATTTCTCAATACAGTCTATTATGCTGGAGATGGAAACACAGACTGCCAGGGAGGTCACCCACCAGTCAATGCATAAGAACCTCAGAGGAACAAGAAATCTTTGGAGGCCAACGAATGACAAAGGAGAAGCCAAAACACTAAGAGTGGGCCATGACCAAAACTCCAACGGAGTTTGAAATCCCTGAGGTGATGAGGATAGGGGTACCCCCTGAACTGGGGGACCACATAGGTAAGATGGTGCATAAGAGCATTCACGTGTGGCTTCGCGGTGGCTACTGTTACATTCTGGCTCAGGATTTCCATACTGAATGTGTCTGTTACACCTGGACATTTTGGGGGCAACAAACTGTGGACCATGTGACAAGTCCACAGGCCCTGAAGGGGACCAATCAGCCCACAGGTGACTTGGTGCTGAGCATATTAGGAACACACATTTTCTGAGGCTTGGCATTTGAGTGAGTGTGTCCATATGTGGGTAGGGGTACACATGTGTGAAACATGTGTGTGTGGGGGAGGGGTATAGAAGACAGAAGATAACCCTAGGCCTCAGGTGTTATTCCCAAACACCATTTATCTCTCACCAGCTTGGATTTCACCAAGTAGAACAGTCTTGCTGGCCAGCAAACCCCAAGTATCCTCCTGTTTCTGCCTCCCCAGTGCTGGGCTTATATATACCTGCCAGAATATCTGGCTTTTTAATATGAGTTCTAAGGATTGAAATCAGGTATTTGTTTTCACAAGGCAAACGCTTTCCCACATAAGTCACTCCCCAGCCTCATATCAGTCTCTAATCACATGCTGACCATAGATCCTGGGTCTGAAACTGTCTAGGGAGGGAGGCATTGGGATGGGTGATTTTGTCTGATTACCTGGCTGGGTTCTGGGGCCCAAGTATTTGCTCAGACAGTTCAGAAGCTGTAGATGTGATTCAAATCAGAGTGAAGCAGATTGTCCTCTTTAATGTGGATGAGTTTCGTCCCGTGATTTGAAGGCAGACAGTACTGGGTGGTAACTAGGAGCTAAGCACCCTCAAAGGCAGCAGGGGCTGTTCTGCCAGAAAGGTTTCTATTAGATTTGGCTGCAGTAGATTTTTTGCTTATGGATTTGGTTCTGGCAAGATCTAAATGTTCTCTGGGCTAGGTAGAGCTTGTCCATCAAAGATGTGCATAGGTGGGGAATCAGGTTAGGACAGTAAGATAGATAAAAGGTAGCTTTACCCTCTGAAAAATGTTCAAGCATTAAGCTGTTATTTCTTTCTCTATCCGTATGTGGGTGTTTTGTGGGTATACATATGCATCTCTCTCTCTCTCTCTCTCTCTCTCTCTCTCTCTCTCTCTCTCTCTCTGTGTGTGTGTGTGTGTGTGTGTGTGTGTGTGTGTGTGTGTGCGTGCCTGCAGGCATAGAGAAACTGAAGGTTAACCCTGGGAATCATTACCCAAGAGCCATCTGTCTACCTTGATTTTTGAGACAGGTTTCTCATTGGCCTGGAGGTCACAGAGTAGGCTGTCTCTGCCCAGGATTCTAAGCACAAGCTGTCCCATGTGGCTTTTCCTGTGAGTTCTAGGGAGTGGCACTCTTCGTATCTGTGTGACAAGAACTTTGCCCACTGAGCCATCTCCCCAGGCTTCAAGTCGAAGTTTTTCATATTACCAAAACAAGTGATACCCACGGTGGACTCCTTTCTAGAAAGGTCTGGGTGCAATCTATGCACCCCACCAAGGAAGATGCATTACAGAAGGAAAAAAAAAAGACAGTGAAATTTCTAAGTGCTGGGAATTTAGCCAGACAAGTGCTCCATCACTGGCCTGGTTCCTGGGAGACCGAGAAGTTAGTTGTGTAGCTCTATTCAGAACTCAAGGAAGCAACAGGTAACACGGAGTGATCTTTAAAATGTTGTTTCAAGACTTTGGAGGTTTTTTTTTGTTTTTTGTTTTTTTTGTTTGTTTGTTTTTGTTTTTGTTTTTTTTTTTTTGGTCCTGTTTTACTTTTCTCATTCAATTCTTTGAATCGAAGCTAAGAAAATACTTAATGTCTCGCTTAGGACTTTCCCCTTGGAGTGCTCTTAAATAGTCTTTTTTATCTAAGGATTATTGCTACTATGATTAATTAATTTCCATCCAGAGCCTGTGAATTTGCTGTGAAAGGGTGCCTTGGGAACTTTAGCGGGGAGAAAAACCATTTGAAAATAAGTAAGTGATGGAGTTATCTTGATTTGTCATGACTGACTCACAAGCCAGGGCAGGAAAGGTGAGCTTCCCAGAGCAGTGCCTGGCTTCTGAGAAGCCTCTGCCTTTGCACCAAGAAATGGGAACTCTTGGAATTTTGGCAAATGTGGTTTGGAAAACATTTTACAGTATGAAAAAGTCTCAGTCAGTCTCTCTCTCTCTCTCTCTCTCTCTCTCTCTCTCTCTCTCTCTCTCTCTCTCTCTCTCTCCCTCCCTCCCTCCCTCCCTCCCTCCCTCCCTCCTTTTTACTTTTCTGTGATTCCTCTAGAAGAATTTTTTAATTTCAAAATTAATTTCTTGTTTTGTCATGGTCCTAGTTTTCCTCTCTCTGAACAAAAGCAGCTTGGGGAGGAAAGGGTTTGTTATGTCTTACAGGTCACAGTCCATCACTGAGAGAACTCTAAGCAGGAACTTGGAGACAAGAGGTGAAACAGAGACCACAGAGAGATGCTACTTACTGGCTTACTCCCTGTCTTAGTCAGGGTTTCTATTCCCGCACAAATATCATGACTAAGAAGCAAGTTGGGGAGGAAGGGGTTTATTCAGCTTACACTTCAGGAAGTCAGAACAGGAACTCATACAGGACAGGAGGCAGGAGTTGATGCAGAGGCCATGAAGGGATGTTATTTACAGGCTTGCTTCCCCTGGCTTGTTCAGTCTGCTTTCTTATAGAACCAGGACTACCAGCCCAGGGATGGCATCACCCACAATGGGCTGGGCCCTCCCCCTTTGATCACTAATTGAGAAGATGACTTACAGCTACACCTAATGGAGGCATTTCCTCAAGGGAGGCTCCTTTCTTTGTGATAACTCCAGCTTGTGTCAAGTTGACACACAAAACAAGCCAGGACACTCCTCCTGGGTTGCCTAGCACCACTCACAGTGGACTGTGCACTCCCATAGCAATTAGTAATCAAGAAAATGCCTCACAGATAGAACCACCAGTCAATCTAATGGAGAGAATTCCTCCTTTGAGGTTTCCTTCTCCTAGGGATCAATTTGACAAGTTCAGGTATCACAGTCATGAAAATCAGAATGTATCATTATCAAAATTTAGAGCACCACAATGTATTTTCCTTCTACATTTGCAACTCTTCTGCCATATGTCATCCTTAATTACATGATGATAATTTGGCTGTTCTTCCCTCCAACAAATAATCTTATATACATCTGAGGAAGCTTATGGCACATTACACTGCCTTGGGTGTTTTATACACATAATAACAATCTGTAGTATTGAGACTCACTGTAAAACTTGATCTATTTTATTTGTGTGGGGTGTGTGGTATATGGAAGCAGTGTATGTACATGTGTGTTCGGAGGCCAGAGGAGGATGCCGGGTGTCCTGCTGCATCACCCACCCTCTTGGTGACCCAAGACAAGATCTCCCCTTGAACTTGAAGCCAGGCTGGCAGCCAGCAGATCCCAGTAATCCTCCTGCCTCCACCTCACACAGCACTGTAGTTATAGGTACATGAAACTCCCTGGCTTTTCAGGCGGGGGCTGGAGACTAGAACTTGGGTCCCCACTAGAGTACAACCACCACGCTTATCCACCGTGACCCATCTCCGCAGCCCTCACAACCTGATTTTTAACGGAAGCATTTTTGAGATGTGTTTGTTTTGTAAGGCAGAGAGAAACGGATTTTACTAGCTCCCTCGGAGGGAGGCTTAGGTGTTTATCGTGAGCTGTCTTCACTTGTTTCTCTTTTGTCTTTCTACTGATGGGATTCAGCTGTCTCTGTGTCATGGCTGTCACAGAACACTCTTGTCATGGCCATGTGACTCCTCAGCTGCCTGTTTCAAGGACAGACATCAAAAGCAAAGTCGCTTGGAGGCAGGGCAAGTACTGCCCCGGTGTTCTCAGGTTCTGTCTTCTGACACGGTCCCCCAAACCCTGTCACCTCAATCCTTCAGCACTCTCACCTATGAGTAGTACGTGAGCTCTCTTTCTTCACCCTGGCTGTGCTGCTGACGCTTACCCACCTGCACCCCTTCTCCCCCCTACATTCTTTGACAGCCAGACAGGTGTGCAGTCGCTCAATTGGACTTTAGTTCCACACTCTCTTAGCTACTGGTGACATTGACATTATTTCATTGATGGTCATGCTGATTTTGCTTGGTTACCTGTTTACATCTGTGATGGTTTGAATACATGTGGCCCAGGGAGTGGCACTATAGGCACTTAGGAGGTGTGGCCTTGTTGGAGTGGGTGTGACCTTGTTGGAGTGGGTGTAGCCTTATTGAAGTAGGTGTATCACTGTGGGCATGGGCTTTAATACCCTAGTCCTAGCTTCCTGGAAGCCAGTATTCTGTTAGCAGCCTTCAGATGAAGATGTAGAAATCTCAACTTCACCTGTATCATGCCTGCCTGGATGCTGCCATGTTTCCACCTTGATGATAATGGACTGAACCTCTGAACCTGTAAGCCAGCCCCAATTAAATGTTGTCCTTTATAAGACTTGCCTTGGTCATGGTGTCTGTTCACAGCAGTAAAACCCTAACTAAGTCAACATGTGTCTGGTTTTTTTTCATTCTTATAATGGCCTTTTTATTATTATCTAGACATTATTTGTATATCTTCCTAGCTTTGGGCTAATGGCCTTTTTATTATTATCTAAACATTATTTGTATATCCTCCTAGCTTTGGGCTGATCTCATGTTACCACTCGTCTTAAGGAAGTGGTAGCTCTCGATGTCATCATATTTAGCAGTGTTTAGCTGTAACTGTCAACTCGATCCACTAGAAGTAATCCAAGAAGAGAATTTCACGGGAGAAATTACTTAGATCAGGTCTGCCTATGGGTACAGTTGTAGGGGTTGTGTTGATTGATGGATGGAGGGTGATCAGCCCACTGTGGGTGGCACCTTCTCTGGGGAGGTGGTCCTCGGCTGTGTACGGAAGTTGGCTAAGAATGGGCCTGCATATGAATGAGCCAGTGAGCAAGCCAGCAAGCAGCATCCCTCCGTGGTCCTCGTCTTTAGGTTCCTTCCTTGTTTCTGCCCTGACTTCCCTCAATGACCTGGAAATATGAGCTGAAGTAGACCCTTTCCCCTCCTTGGTCTGCTTTTGGTTAGTGTTTTATCTCAACAACAGAAAGAGAATTGGAACACTCTCTATTACCATGTGTCAGGCTGCAAGTCCTATAAAACACAGCTCAGCCCCAGGAAGATTTGGTGAGTGCAAACATGGCAGTTAGTCAAGTTGACAAGTCCTTCAGCACTGCCACCAAGCCTACAGAAAGGACAGTTTAATGATGAGACCACTTACTACCCCCAAGAGGGTAGACCAGAAGGCCAGCTTTGGAGAGCTGACGGGCACATAACAGTCACTGTGCACTTCTTTCTTTTAAAACTCTTTTTCATTGAATGGGGAAGATTCCCCATGTTTGAGGACCTAGGAACAGCTTGATCCCCACAGCAGAAATATTGGTGACACCCCTGAGAACCTCTAGAGGTAGCTTTCATTTTATTCAGTTGAGAAATGAGAACAGCACTTCCTGCACCCCTCCATCTACCCATCAGGATTGTATTGAGGCCCAGAGGGAAACTGAGGCAAAGCACATAGAGTCTTTGAGATCCCAGAATAAATGAAGACTCTCATCACCATGTCTGGCCAGTTTTGAGGGCCATTCATAATGTCACCCAGTCAACACTGAAAACCCAACCTACAGTATTTGTCACAGGAGCAGATGAACAGCAAGAACTATGCCATATTCACATGCTCCAGTGTATGTTCTCTACACACTGCTTGTTTGGTATCTTACAGAGAAGGACACCGTCTGCATTACTGGTTGTCCCTGGCAGATCAAGAGGAATGTTCATGCTCTAACTTAAGGCCTTCTCACATGTCACAAGGCATGAAAAAGTCACTGAATATGTTAGGACTTTGTACACTCACCTTGCAGCCAACTCTAGCCACTGCCTTTCAGAAGAGTTTCGGGGTTTGTCATGTGACCACAGAGATCACAGATCTCACATGTTTGGTTTAGGATCTATTTCTGTGTTAATCACTTCCTGTTACTGTAACAAAAGACTTGATGCAAGCAACTTATTGGAGAAGTTTTGTTTTGGATCACAGTATTCAGCCTACAGTTGCTTGGCTCACTTGGTTTTCAAGCCTGTGAAAGGCAGAACATTATGGTGAAAAAAACGTTACCGAAGGACAGCTGCTCACATCGTGACAGGAAGAGGAGAGAGAGGGAGGAAAGAGAGGGAGAGATAAAACTGTGGCATTCCAGTAGTTCAAGGGCACATCTCACTGATCTACTACACCTAGATTCCATCTCCAAATGTTTCCACTGTCTCGCCACCTGCTTGACCAAACCTTCACCACAGGAACTTCTGAGGGAAAGTTTTGACCCAAACCCTAACACTTGTGTGCATGGGTGCCCCCCCTTTGTATGTGCTTCCTCATGAATGAGCCCTCTTACATTTTGAGGCAGGCTCTCTCACTGAGATCTAGGACAGGCCAAGTATAATCATTTGGTTGGCCAGTGAGTCCCAAGTTTCCTCCTGTCTTGGCTTCTCCAGAGCTGGAATGACGAGTGTGTGTACCACACCAGTCTTTTTGTGTAGATGCTGGGGACTGAAATCAGGTCCTTCTGACCAAGTATCTTCCTCACCCCTTAACACTTGGAGACGCCAATATCTTCAAGAATTGGGTTTTCTGTATGTACCTACCTCCTGACTTAAGACAAGTTTTTCTTCTTCATCTCTTCATAAATTAAAGTCTGGGTTTCCATGGGAATGTCACTGTCTGAGTCAAGTGTAGCAGTCATGGCCCCCTGACACCATCAAGGCAACAGTAGCCAGAGAAATCAGAGATTGCATGACTAAGGCTATTAGCTTGACAACACCACACCCACACTGGCCTGTCCCCAGGAGCTCTGGCAAAGGTCAAACATCCCAACCTTACAAGCTCGATAATGTGCTAACTCACGTTTCCACTAGACAAAGTCAGAGCAGCTGGGTTTTAACATTTGCGTTTGCAGCAAAGTCAGATCTTGCTTGCCTTCTGTTCCATTACCATCTTTGGTCACACTCCGCAGTTGCTTTTGTACTTTAATCCAGAAATCAATAGCTCACAGTGATGGCTTAGACAGTGATGGCGCAGATGCCAGGGATGTCAGCATGCTTTTCCCAATAATTCTGTGTCACCCACCACAGGGCACACTCATCAGCGCATCCAATAAAGACATGGCTCAGTCGGCAAAGCACTTGCTGTGCACGCAAGGACCTGGAATGGAACTCTAGGAACAAGACAGAAAGCTGAACATGATCATCCATATTTATCATCCTAGCACCCAGAAAGTAGGGACAGAGGGGTCACTGGAGCTATCCTGCTGGCCAACCTAGCTGGATCAGTGTGCTCTGCATAAGAGTAAGAGACTGTCTCCAAAAACTAGGTAGACAGAGTCCTAAGAAGATACCTGAGGTTCACCTCTGGCCTCCATGCACAGGTGCCCATTTGTGTACACATAACTACACACTCACATATACATGTACACACATACAACTACACACCCATACATACATGTACACACACAAAAGTACACACACACATACACATGTATATACACACACAACTACATATACATACACATGTACACACACAACTTCACACCCATATACACATATACACACACAAAACTACACACCCACATACACATGTATACACACACAACTTCACACACATACATACACACAAAACTACACATCCAAAGACATATGTATACATATACACGTACACACACAAAAGTACACACCCACATACACATGTATATATACACATGTACACACACACAAAGGCACACACACACAAAAGTACATACCCACATACGCATGTCCACACATAAAACTACACCCTCATACACATGCACATACACGCAAAGTACATACCCACATATACATCTATACACACACAAAAGTACATACCTACATACACATGTATACACACACAATTACACACCTACATACACACAAATACACATAGGCACACACATATATACACACACAACTACACACCCATATACACATGTACACATATACATAATTATACACCAACATACACATGCACACACACTTACATTCACACATACACTTATATACACATACACACACATACACACATTAGAGAGCTTGTATGGCTAGGCAATCCACCTTCTGTCATTGTCTACATTTGGGAACTAACAGGTCTTCAGTCCTAGCACCTGAGAGGCAGGGGGATCACTGTAAGTTTGAGGCTAGTCTATAATGCACAATGAGTTCTGACTTCAATTACATAGTGAGACTGTCTTAAAAACAACAAAAGCAAAAGAACAATAGTTAGCAAACAAAAAAAAATCGTTTTCCCAGCAGTACCCAACACTACCCAAATCTAAAGCAACATCCAAGTGAATGACAATGTCGGCTCTCACCCTTAGCTTCTGCACTGGGCACAACCCTAGCAAACTGAGGACACTGAACTAGGAACAAGAAGGTGCTCCTCACTGCGGGTGTGAATGGGAGCTGCTGTCTCCAACAGTCAGCAAACACCCTCTGAGTTATCTGAGCAGAACCCCCAGGGCTCACCTTGGTTGAGCCTGTCTCTGGCAAATATTCAGATATCCAGTGCTTGTGATTACACTGGAGTTTTCGGTATTGTTAGAGACACAGGGCTTCACTGGGAAAATTGAGGCTTTGTGAGAGTTTATGGATTATTCTCATTAGGAAAGCACTCTGCTCTGAAAGGGGGCTCATTCTATTGAAGGAGGGTTCATGTCCACTCTATTAGAGGCTCACAACTGCTCTAGAGGGGCTCCCCTTCACTCTAAAGGGGCCTTGTTGGCTCTAAAATGGAACTTGTACCCCTGGTGTTGAAATGTTTTGGTGAATCTCTTCAGTTGGTTTGACAAATCGTTCAAATCTCTGGTGTTTGGTTTGGTGAACGTAGACAAGGGAAGAACCCACCATTGACTTCTTGGGCTTTAAAGTCTAGAAGGGGATTGCCTACAAAAAAAACCCCAAAAAACCCAACCAAACAAACAAAAAAAAAACCTAAAAGTCCACACAGACAGACATGGATAGCACCATGGTTTGAATATAAAATGTCCTTCCCAGGCTCATGTGTTTGAACACATGATCTCCAGATGGTGGCGCTATTTTGAGGAGCCTCCAGGAGGTGGCGCCAGCTGGAGGAAGTGGGTTACCAGAGGGCAGACCTTGGGGTTACAGCTCTGTTCTGTTCTGTCCATGAGTTCTGGCTACCCTCCGGTCTCCAACTCTGTGCCTTCCCATCATGATGAGCTGTATCCCCAGAACCGTGAGCTTAAAAGAACCCTTCCTCCTTTAAGTTGTTTCCGTAAGGTGTCCTGTCAGGGAAGAATGAAACAGTGAAGGCAGATTCGCACACAGTTGGTGGCACAGAGGCTAAGCCACTTGCACAGCAGAGTAGCCTTCTGCGGATTCTGAGGGGTAGACTCTGAAGGCAGGGGAGATGGGAGAGGTGGCTGCCACAAGTTGACAGAGCAAGGGCGGACCACATAGAGAGCTGAGGGCATGCTGGTGGGGGAGCAGAGAGAGCAAGAGAAGAAGATCCCTGGTGGAGAGAGGAGGCGAACCTGGAGACACCTCTGTGGGAGACAGGAATGAGGTGAAGTGAGGCTTTGACTTCTAAGAGACTCGCTTTGAAGAGATGGCTCAGTGGGAGCAGAGTTTGTTACTTAAGTACAAGGGTGTGAGCCTGACACCCAGCATCCATGTTAAAAACAACAACAACAACAACAACCAGGCACCCTGATGTGTGCTTATAATCCAGTGCTGGGGAAATGGACACAGGCAGATCCCTGCCACTTGCTGGCTGGCTGAACTGGTGAGCCCCAGGTAGGGGAGACTCTTGTCTGGATAAACCAAATTGATGATTAGTACATATATGGCCATGTGCATGTGTGCACGTACAAAAACACTCATACAAGACACACACAGGCATGCACACACACGCACGCACGCACAGACACACGCCATAGAAGATGCAGGGTCACAGAGGAACACCATTTAGCTATGCTTTGTGGAAACTAGTCTTGTCTGCTCTCTGGCCAGAGGGGCAGGTAGAAGGACATAGGATCTGGACATAGTGAACTGGTCCAGAAATCCTTGAAAGATGATCAAGGAGAAAGCAAGCTCAGAACACCTGCCATGGACAGCTGTCATTTGGGACTCACTGTCAGCCATCTGATAGAGAGGAATGAGGGTGGGAACTGTAATGTCATCTAGCCTGACTCGAGACAGAGTTGTTAGGCATGCCCATTGCCCTGTCTGTGTCTTCCCCACAGGCTTGAGGCCGGTACTGTAACTTTTAGTGAGATATTGAATCCTGCCATGAAGTAACAATAGAGACACCTTTTTAAGAGCACTGGGCTGAGGGCTTGGCATGATTCTATTATCCAAGCCCATTAGCAGTCTCATGAAGAGAACAGCACGAGCCCGCCCGGCAGCTGGCTGACTCCAACACCATTCGTGGGAATTCAGAGTGGAATCAACCGGGGTGCTCTTCTCAGATTAATGGATAAAGGAAATGTGATGTGTACTCACAATGGCACTCTGTCTAGCCACAAAGAATGGAATAACACCATGTGCAGACAGAATGAACTAGAGAGCATCGTGTTAAGAGAAATAAAACTGGCTGAGCAGTGATGGCGCATGCCTTTAATCCCAGCACTTGGGAGGCAGAGGCAGGTGGATTTCTGAGTTAGAGGCCAGCCTGGTTTACAGAGTGAGTTCCAGGACAGCCAGGGCTACACAGAGAAACTCTGTCTCGACAAACCAGGGGAAAAAAAAAGATTTACAAAGAGAAAGAAAGCCAGACGTTGAGAGACAAGCACTGTGATTTTTCTCCAAGTAGAATATGTTGTTACATTTTTTTAGAAGAAAAAAAAAGGAAAAGACATGAAAGTAGAACTAAGCAAAAAAGAGACCAGAGTGAGACAAGGGAGGAAAATTGAGAGTAAATCTGAATAAAGTCTACAGCTCATACGTGTGAAAATATCACACTGAAATCCCCCATTTAATAAGGACTGTCATCACCTCCCACCATCTCCAGACATCAGATGTGAATCTTGTCTCTACAACTGCCTCCCAGCCCCAGGCCACACATGGGCTCTTTAAATTTGTTAAAATGAAATAAAATGTGTAATTTGTAATCCTGTAAAACGAGCCAGGCTTAAGCAACAAGCAAGCAAGCAGCCAACGTCTGCCAGGCTAGCCCTGTGCAGACAGACGGACAGTGTCAACACCACACAAAGTCCTTCTGACCTGGCTGCTCTTCAGTCAGGTCTGATTGATTGTCTCAGGACCATCCTTTCCTAAGTGGGAAATCACTGCCCTGGTCAGGCAGAGCTTTGGAAGAGTCAGCCACACCCACCTCAACAAATGACCTCAAGTGTCTGATCTGTGTGTCAGGCATGATACTCATTAAGTGTCAAATCCCAGGAGAAAGTCAAACGTGACTTTCCACAGAACTTCACAGTCTGGTGGAAGAGGATGCAGGAGCTATAATTAGGTGGTATTTTATCTGTAGCATATGTGAGGGAGCACTGTGCCCCCCAACACCCAGGCACAGAGAACTGTCTGAGCAGCGAATGAGTACGTACTGTACTCACAGAACCCGGGTCTATAGGAATGCACACCTCGCTGAGGCAGGGCTATATGCTATGCAGTGAGTGTAAAACTGTGTGAATCACAGACAAAATCAAAATACCAGGGTACAAAGTAACTTCTGAGTGGGTGTTTATGGCAGAGGCTATGGACTTGTAAAAATAAAAGCAAGAGTATTGAAGGCCATGTCTACCTATGCAGGATGCTATAATGAAAGCACACTGGAAACAAACACAAACACATTAACAGTTTCCCATCCCTGCTTGGGAAATTCTGTTTCTCAAAATCAAGGATGGAAGAAACATGGGGGTGTGGGGGAGAGATGGAGGGGACAGGCCATGACACAAAAGTAAGTGGGGTCAACTCAGTTCTATTAAGAGAGAGCTCATGGCGAGGGTACAAGAATCAAGATGGGCAAGAAGTCGGATCTGAATAAACGCAGAGTCCAAGAAAACACAGAACTGGGCAACTGGTTTGTGAAGAGGTCTCCACCTCATTAGTCAGGACAGAACACGACGCGCCATTGCAGGTCACTGACAGAGGCTAATGAGCAAAGCCAGGCACGGAAGTTTTAAACTGGTTCTTTATTTCAGAGAGCTGTAAATCAGGGAAGACAGATGAAGTACACCCTAAAGATCTTTGTCATCTCTCAAGGCGGCTGATCGCACGGGGAGAAGGGACAGAGTCAGCCAGTCAGCTCAGTCTTGTCTGGCTGGCGAGGCGATCAGCCAAAGCTCTGAGACTTGAGTTGTCAGGGCTCTCCTCGTCTCTGTCACTACTTTTCCTCTTCTCAGGTCTGCAGTCGGGCGCTTCTATAAACACCGAGTGAAATTAGCTGCTTTGGAATCAACTCTGCGCTCTTCCAGCATCGTCTGGGCTGGGAGGGTTTAATCAAGAACAAAGGAACCACAGACTGTGTGTGTGTGTGCACATGTGCTGAGCTACAGATTACGATGTGTGGTGGCCCAGGCTTGTCATCCCAGTTACTCAGGAAGCTGAGGCAGGGGGATGGCAAGTCCAAGGCCTGCCTGGGTTACAGAGTGAGTTCCAGAACAGCTTGGGCTACTTTTGGAGACCCTGTCTCAAAGGAAAAAGAAGAAATAGAGCTGGAGCCACAGAGCAGAGGCAGAAGGCTTTCCTGCATGTGTGGGGCTGTGCATTACCCCTAGTGCTGCAAAGGAAAATGGAGAGAAGAAAAAGCAAAAAAGCTCTTGGCAGTACACTGCGGGGGCTACAAGGGCCCTCAGTTTCCCCTCATGTTCTTTGGCCTCTGAGTATTTCTCTCAGCTCAGTTTTTCTTATTTGAATTTACAAAAGTTTATCCACTGGCTGGGCTAGAGCTAGGAATTAGGAATCTCAATCTCTCTCCTCCCCCCCCCCCGTCTCTCTCTGTGTCTCTCTTTCTCTGTCTCTCTCTGTCTCTGCCTCTCTGTCTCTGTCTCTGTCTCTGTGTCTCTATCTCTCTCTCTCACACATACACATATACATGTGTATGTGCTCTCTCTGTCTCTGTCTCTCTCACACACATGTGTGTGTGCTGTCTCTGTTTCTGTCTCTGTCTCTCTCTTTCTCACACACATATGTATGTGCTCTGTCTCTCTGTCTCTCTCTTTAACACACACACACACATACATGTGTGTGTACAAGCATCTGTGTAGACATACACATACATAGGCATACACGCTTATGAGATATCTGGTCAAAGATGGCCCTATCATGCCCTCAGGTCAGGAGGTCAGGAGAGTTTCATTAAATGCCACTGATATATGCCAGGCATTCAGAAGAGAATGTGGTTAAGAATAACTTGACTAGCTCTCCTCTTTCTCCCTGTCGCTCAGACTGGGCAATCCCTGGCATGCCAGAGACCAATGACAGACAGTGAACTGGAATGGGGGTGTCACCAGGAGTCAGCAGGTCCTATGGGCCCACATGGCTGCCATGCCTCCTTGCTGGGGAGGATGTGGTATATGTCCACAGACCTTCTGAGACCCTTGGTCTGGTGAGGAGAGGGGGTCTGTTGTGTGGTGTTAGATGTGGGGTATGTCCTCTGGACGAGCAGGGACTTTTATATTCCTCTTCCCTTTTGTCAGAGGAACGTGGAGGTTTGTTGAAGGAAAGCCCCAGTTTTCTGGGCATGAGACAGTACTAAAGATGACGAAAGGTGATTCAGATGGTGACAGCGTGGCCTGCGGGCTCCACCACAGCTCTCCTATCAAAGACGGCAGTCAGCTTAACAAGCTTGGGCTTGTCGAGCTCAGCAATTCATTTAAAACCAGCGTGTACTCAATGTCTGTGCAGGCATTAGTGCCTCCACACACAGGATCCCAATCTCGCTGGGGTCTTCCTCAGCTAGAATGTCACTCTGTCAGATAGTCTCAGCTCTTGCCAGCCTTGGCCGTTCTATCTCTGTCAGGAATAAGAAAATAAACCTTCCAGGAGTCTCCAGGTGTCGAAGTTGTACTGTGTGTCCCAGGGGAAAATATATGTGCCAGCATTTGATCCGAGTGTATGTATGTGTAATGTTTAGTCAGTCTCAGGTAGCCCAGGCTAGCCTCAGTCTCACAAGGTAGCAGAGGATAACCTGAACGTCTGATCCTCCTGCCCCGAAGTTCTAAGATCACAAGAGTGAGCCAACTCACCTTCTGTATTCATTGTTCGAGAACTGTTCTCACCCACGCCTCCCATTAACAAGGATGACAGTTGCTAGTGGGATGACAATCCCAGTTGCAATGAGCTGTGAACTTGTTTGGTGTTGGCACTCACACACACTAGACTCCAGAGGCAAATCTTCCTGCCTTCACACACAGGACCCTGAGGTCCGTAGAGATTAACTGGTTGAAATACTCACGGGAAGTGGGGGCCCAAACCAAGGAGGCTGTCTCTGAAGTCTGTTTTCTACGTATTAGGTTAAGCTGAAATTTTAAATTCTGAAAGGTTTTGTTTTTTTTCCCCAGTGACTTTTATTTTATTTTATTTTATTTTTATGCTTGGAAAGAGAAAAGTAGAAAGTCATGGGGAGGGCGTGGAACGGGGTTGGGGGAGGGAGACAGATGGACACAGTGGGAGTCATTGCACACTGTATGACCCTGCGCTGTCATGGGGAATGCACACACACTGATTGTTTAAGCGTGTAAAGCAAACCTTCCATTTACATGGGAAAAGTACATGCCTAGCACAAGCAGGGAACCCTGGGAGGCTCCACCTGACCACCTACAACCACCACCACTAAAGCTTTTCCGTCTCAAGGTGAAGGGACTGAGGCGCGAAATCACCTTTTCCAGACTCACCTGGGGGTTAGTGGTTGAGCTACCATGGCTCTGACTTATTTGCTCAATTTCCATTAAGTACTTTATTTACACTAGCCTGACATTGTGGTGGTGGCATAAGCCTGTAATCCCAGAACACTGGAGGAGGATTAGGCATTCAAGACAAGCCTGAGCAACAGTTTTCTTGTCTCTAAACAGACAGACAGATAAACAAATAAACAGGCTTGTTTCAGCCTCGCCAGATGGGGTATTGACTATGCTGCAGATGCAGGACAAAGGGCGAGGGAGCTTTATCCCTCACAAGGACAGAGTGTCTTGTCATGAGAAAGTCCGTAACACATCATGCTGGACCACCACCAAAAGTCGGTGTCCTGGTATTTTGGAACACAGACTACTGTGTGTCCAAGAGGCTGGAGTGACACAGACACACACTGGA
Organism: Tokudaia tokunoshimensis; assembly: GCA_036184795.1. Classification (NCBI taxonomy): domain Eukaryota; kingdom Metazoa; phylum Chordata; class Mammalia; order Rodentia; family Muridae; genus Tokudaia; species Tokudaia tokunoshimensis. Next base: position 53,329,557 of record BTHU01000020.1, on the reverse strand, counting down.
GAGAAGCTGACAGGGGACAGACACGTTCACAGCTTGCACTCCATCATTCTCCCAGTTCGGCATAAATCCTCACTCTGGGATCCCTTGTAGCTGCTATTATCTTGGATACTTTTCCTCAGCCTCAGTGACTTCATCTGTAAAGGGCTCCATCCCTGGGGCTGAGGAAGTCACTCAGATAGCAAAGTGCTTGCCATGCAAGCATGAGGATCCCTAGCTCCCAGGTAAAAGGCTGGGTGTGGTACATGCCTGTAATCTCAATCCAGGGAAGGGCGAGATAGAAAACTCCCCAGCCACTCAGCCTAGCTAGATCTCTCATTTCCAGGTTCAGTGGGAGACCCTGTCTTAGAAAACAGGTTAGAAAGCAACAGAGGAAAACATCTGAGGTCAACCTCTGGCTTCCACATGTATGTGTACACACACACACACACACACACACACACACACACACATTCACCCACAGGCACACACACACATATGCCTACACACTTGAACAAGCACTGGGACAAGCACATACACATGTATGAACATATACACGTGCACATGCATGCATGGACACACATACATGCCCATGCACTCACACAAGCACGTTGCACACACACTCACACAAGCATGCACAGGGATGAATGCACACTTGCATACACTAGCATGCACACACACATGCCTGCATACTCCCATAAGCACTGGCATGAGCATGTGCACACACACACACACACACACACACACACACACACACACACACACGTTGTGTATACTCCAAACTGTTCCTGTTGGGTTTCAAAGATCATGCATTTTCAGAGCAGGCCTGGTCTGTAGCAGAGGCTCACTGGAAGTCTAATCCTATGGCTGTAGTCTTTCTCACTGTCCTGTCTCTCCAGTGTGTGCACAGGTGCCACTAATGGAGCAAGACATCTGTCAGGAACTTGGCCCATGACCCCACTTCTCAGACTTCCTGGGGACAATTAAGTCCCCTTCTTCTACGGCCATGCAGAAGTACAATTACTTTGTATTTTTTCCCACTCTGGTAACCAAGCAACTGACAGCCTTTTTACACAATGAAAACACTCCTAATGTCTCACTCTGATTCATTTCTGCGTGCACACAGGTCGAGCGCTGACTCATAAGGCATTTCCTGAGAGGGACAATTAGGAGCTATGGCTTCTAGAACATTAACCATCCCCCAGGTATCGGCTGAGTTGGGAACAAATGTAGAGTCTCAAACTTTTAAAAGCTCTCTGGGGCTGAGGACAGAGAGGGCTGTGTACTACCAGAGGAAGGTCAGTGACTCTGCCCCATGACTCTGCATCTCTTTGATGTGTCACTGACTGACTTAGTTCCCCACCAGTTCCTTGTGTGTAAAATGAGGATGGCGGTGTTGAGAGCCCCTCCAAAAACCCTCCGGGGCAACCTAAGAAGGGCTGCTGGCCCCAGGAAAACTCACTGCATGATCTCTTTCAGATTTTAAAGAGAATTTTGATTTATTTTTTATGAGGAAATCTGTGGTTCCTAATGAGGGCATTAAACCTTCCAAGCAAGTTTCTCGTAAAGTTAAGGAGGAACAGGGCTGGTTGTAACTCAATGCTCCTCTTCCAAGGGGGGGTAGAGTACACCACTGAGTCAGAAAACGAACTGAGCTGTGATTGCTGGGTGTCTATGCTGCATCTGGTGACTGTCCTGGTTACTTTTTGTGTTTCGGGGACCAACATCTGACAAAAGTAACTTAAGGAAGGCAGGACTTGTCTCTGCTCATAGTTTTGGGGTATGGCCCATCATGGTGGGAAGGCATAGAGGCAGGAGTCTTAGGCAACTGGTCATGTTGCACCCGCAGTCAGAGAGACGAACGCTGACACTCGTCTCACTTTCTTCTTCTCTTTAGTCCAGGACCCCAATCCACGGAACAAATGGTGATACTCACTTTTGAGACAGGCCTTAAAAGAGAATCTACAAATCCCTCTAGGATGTACCCAGTAGTTTGTTTCCATGTTGACTCTCAGTCTCTGTGGTGAGCTTAGTGACATGAACAGCTACTACCTTTGGACAAATGTCTCTTCTCCCATTTGAAGCCGGGTGCAGACTTTGAGAAGTAAGAACTCCTGGGATGAACAGTGAATGAAACAGCAGGTGAGTTCCAGGTGGGTCAAGAGCCTACCAACAGCAAGAGTGTGCTGGTGAGCTGTAGAGTGTGTCAGGTGATTCTCAGGAGCCGGGCTAAGCCCTCGAACTCCTCTCGTATCTCCCCGGTTCCACTTCACAGGCTCTGCTTCTAAGACATCTCCGAATCACAGACCCGCTGCAACGCCCAGAGAGATGAGGGCCTGAGGGAACTGCGGCATGTATAGACTCATAGGTGAGATGGCGTATTCGTCAGGGTTGTCTAGAGCCACAGAGTCACAGGATGGCTCTGTATTAAGAGAATTTACTGGGATGGCTTACAGTCTGCAGTCCAACTGACCCAACAATGGGCAGCTGTGAATGGGAAGTTCAAGAATCTAGCAGTTGCTCAGTCCCACGGGGCTGGGTGTTTCAGCTGGTCTTCTGTATAAGATGGAATTCTGAAGAAGTAGGGACCAACAGATGTGCTGGCAAGTAAGTGCAAGCAGGAGAAGAAAATCAAAACCGTCCTTTCTCTATGGTCCTTATCTGGGCCTCCAGCAGAAGATATGAGCCACATTAAATGTGTCTACCACTGCACCTGAGCCTAAACTTCTCTTCTCCTGGAACTTGCTCTGTCCCAGGCTGACCTTGAACTCAGAGATCTGCTTGCCTCTGTCTCCTTGGATTAAAGGCATGTGTCACCTTACCCGGGCCTAAGCTTTTCGTGGCTATTGTTCCTCAGGATCCGAATCAGAAGCCTGTGTCTTCCAGCCTCAAGATCTGGATTACAGGTGTGCCCTCCACTTCTGTTCTTCAGATGGAAGGGAACTTTTGCTGACCGAGCCAGTAATGGCTCATTACCCAAGTGGGGCTGCTGTCTCGGAAGGTCCACCAGAAGCTGTGGAAGAAGGAGGGCGCTGGAAAGTTCTAGAATCTTGTTTTGCAAACCACTAGAATACAGACATTACTGGGGACAGGCTGCCGTCCCTGTTTCCAGCCCCATCCCCTCTCCATTCTCATCTCCATGACCAACCCCAGTCCTCCCAATCCCCATCCTCACCCCCACCCTCATCCCCACCACCCAGTCCTCCCAATCTCCATCCTCACCCCCACCCTCGTCCCCACCCCCCATTCCTGTCCCCCCTCATCCCCCTCCCCCATTCCTGTCCCCACCCCCACACTAATCTCTACCTCCAGTCTCCTCCTCTCCTTCCCATCCTCCACATTTAGTCATGGATGTTGTTATTAAACAGTTGCTGTCCCTCCAGGCATTTGATTAAACTCAGTTCATATTTTGTGAGTAATTTTCGATGACTGTATAGTTTCTTATTTCAGCTTTACTGGGGTATAATTACCACAAATTGTGTGTATTGAAGGTGCACAACATGATGTTTTGGCGCATATACACAAAGAACTCCAACCCCACTCATCAGAACATCTGTCACCTGTCATAGTTGCATGTGTGATGTGTGTGTATGTGTATGTGTTGCGTGTAGTATGTATGTGTATGTGTGCTTGTGTGGTATGAGTATGTGTGTGGTAAATGTGAGTATACATTTGTGTGTGTGTAGTATATGTGTATATATGTGTAGTTTGCATGGCATGCATGAGTGTGTATATTTGTGTATGTGTATATGTAGGATATGTGTGTGTGTGTGTGGTGTGTGTGTACTTGTGTGTATGTGATATATGTGAGTATACATTTGAGTGTGTGTATATGTACATCTGTATGTGCGCACGTGTGTTGTGTGTGTAGTATGTGTGTGTATGCTTGTGTGGTGTGTGTGTGGTATGCATGAGTGTACATTTGTGTGTCTGTGTGTTTATGTGTAGTGTGTGTAGTATGTGTGTATATGTGTATGAGTGCATATTTGTGTGTATACGTAGTATATGTATGTATGTGTAGTATATGTGTGTGTGTGCACTCATGTGTGTATGGTATGTGTGAGTGTACATTTGTGTGTTTGTGTACATGTGTGTGCGCACATGTGTGTATGTGCACACATGTGGTAATCAGCACATTGTCACCGACTATGAACTATGATAATCCTAAACTTGCTCATTTTATAATTCAAAGCCTGATCCTTGACCAGTATCTCTGCATTACCCCAGCTCCAGAGTACGATTTAGTCCAAACAGGTTAAGCAAACAGAAAATACAATGCAAAGTAAGGTGTGGTGTCATACGCCCATGATTCCAGCACTTGGGAAGCTGAGGCAGGAGGATTGGGAATTACTAGCCAACTTAAGACTATACAACCCAAAATGTCAATGTTTCCATGCTCTATCTCCAGAGGTAATACAGCGGAGATCCATGCACAGGTGAGAGTTTAGTTCAAATCCTTGGATTTAAATTCACGGGCTTTGTGTTACTGTCATCTAAATTCACAACCTCTAACACTAAAGGTGAGATCTGCTCAACTGAGATAACATGATCCACAGACCTGGCTGAAGGGCATGTTTGCTGTGACCTGGCTGTAGATCACACTCACTGTGACCCAGCCCCGCGATGTTATTATACACAGGTGGGCGGGCAACTCATCTCTGCTCCTAACAAATAATGAAATTTGCTTTCCAGTTTCACACCCCGAGTCAGCAGGAGGTTTCTGCAATGAATGAGCTGGTGAGGCTCCATTTTGCTCAGATTCGGATGAAGAATGACCAAAAGGTAAGACATCTGGGTGTTTTGTTTGCTCTTTCGTAGTATTTAAAATGATGTTTATTTATCTGTCTCTTTATCGTGGTGGTGTGTGCACACATGCACACGCATGTTCCACGATATTCATGGGGAAGTTGGAGGGTGATTGGTGGCAGTTACTTCTCTTCCACTGTGTATGTTTGGATTAGAATTCAGGACCTCAATCTTGGCAGTCACCATCCTTATCCTCCGAGCCATATTGCCAGCCCAAAGGAAATACTCTTTTTATTTAGTTAAGTATCTAGTTATCTAGCTATCTATAGATATAGGTATAGATTTGGATCTATCTATTATCACCCATCACCTATCTGTGTGTGCAGCCACACAGAGATAGATCTATCATCTATCTATCTATCTATCTATCTATCTATCTATCTATCTATCTATCTATCTATCTATCTATCTATCATCTATCATCTATCTATCATCTATCTATCTATCTATCTATCTATCTATCTATCTATCTATCTATCATCAATCAATCATCTATCTATGAGTATGCAGGTACACAGAGATCTATCTATCTATCTATCTATCTATCTATCTATCTATCTATCTATCTATCATCTATCTATCTATCATCAATCAACCATCTATTTATGCGTGTGCAGCCACACAGAGATAGATCTATCATCTATCTATCATCCATCAATCATCTATCTATGTGTGCGCAGGTACACAGAGATCTATCTATCTAGTATCTATCTATCAATTGATCTATCTATGTATATGTAGGCACACATGATATGGCACATGTGTGCAGGTCAGAGGACATCTCTCAGCATTTAATTCTCTTCTGCCACCTTTAGATCCAGTGGATGATCCAACACCCATGAATATATGAGCATTACAAACTGAGACTTCGTGGGCTATAAAAAGAAGTGGACATGAAATTGTGAGGAAAAATTGTGAGGGGAATCCAGGGGGGAGTTAAGGAAGGGGCAGATATGATCAAAGCACATTGTATATGTGTATGAAATTTCCAAAGAAAAGATTAGAACATTTCAAATACTGAAAAAATATTCATATTAAATCTTTTTGATAGAGAGGAATGGGGATGTGGGGAGAGACAGACAGAGAGGAGGGAATGAGACAGAGAGAGACAGAGACAGAAAAGGGAGGGAGGGACAGAAACAGAGACAGAGACAGAGAGAGAGGGGGAGGGAGGGAAGAAGAGAGGGAGGAATGGAGAGAGAGAGAAAGAAAGATGGAGAGATAGAGACAGGGAAGGAAGGAGGAAGAAAGAGACAGAGAAACACACAGAGAGGAAGAGACATAGAGACAGAAAGAGACAGAGACAGAAAGAGACAGGAACAGGGAGGAAGGGAGAGGACAGAAAAACAGAGAGGGGGAAAGAGAAAGGAAGGAAGAGAGGGAGGAAGAAAGGGAGAGAGCGAGAGAGCGAGAGAGTGAGAGAGAGAGAGAGAAAGAGAGAGAGAGACAGAGAGAGACAGAGAGAGACAGAGAGAGAGACAGAGACAGAGAGGGACAGAGAGAGAGAGACAGAGACGGAAACGGAAGGAGGGAGGAAGAGAGAGACAGAGAATCAGAGAGGGGGAGGGAATGAGAGAGATGGAGGGGAGGAAGGAACACTGTATTTTTAAAGAGCCATGTATTATTGTGATAAAGAGAAAACCAGTTTATTGAGAGCACGATGAAAGAGCTACATTATTCAAGGCACTTCAGAGTATTAGCTCGTTTTCACCTCTAATGACTCTGCGAAGGCAGTGCCCTCATTGTCCCTGGCCTTTAGACTTCTGTGGGCTGCCTATGGTGACTGTGGGAAGCCAACACAGAGACCTCACCACCTCCTGCCTCCACAGCCTTCAGTCTCAGCCTCTCTGTACTACTAAAGACAAAGGCCTTGAGTATGTCGGTGAGATCCCCCGTGTCCTTCTGAGGCGGGTGCAGGACTTCCCCAGAGAGCAGCCCTGAGCTCAGATCTCACTGGGTGGGAAGGCAGCTGGGCCCCAATGTTCTCTGCCTTTGATTCATAATTTTAGCCTAATGACTGATTCATCCAACATGGGCATTAAAAAGTCTCAATAATGCACTCCTGGAATGTCTGAAGGAGGCTGCTTGAGGACTGGCAGCCCTGGAAGAGTTCTCCCATTAGCTACTATGAAGTATCAGGGGCAGTAATCAGAGCAGAAAGGAGGACAAACTGAATGGTCTCACGAGGGTCCCAGAACCAACGATGGATTGATTACGTTAAATGGTTATAAATACACAGCATCCCTATTCTACATATTTAAAGGAAGGAAGATTTGATCCCTTCTTCTGCATCTCTATAAATTCACAGCCAAGGAAAGAAAGATGGGGAGGAGGCAGAAATGAATACACAGTTTATGTAACATTTAACTCAAGACTACAAAAGGATCCACCCAGAACCACATGAGCTTCGTCCTTGTCATGGGCTCTCCTTAAATCTCCTGGGAAGGTTTAGTCAGAATTGTTTCTTCAGGGAGTGAGGATCCATGTTTGAGGACATGGCATCAATTCTTCTTGTTTTGACCTGTGTGAAGAATATATATTTAAATTGTGACGCTCTGTGTATGTGTGTGTGTGTGTGTGAGTGTATAAGTGTGTGTGTGTGTACGTGTGTGTGCATGTGTGTGAGTGTGTGTGCATGTGTGTGTCCTGCATGTGTGTGTCCTGCATGTGTATGCGAGTGTGTGTGTGCATGTGTGTGAATGTGTGTTTGTGTACATGTGTGCGTGTGTGTGTGTGTGTGTGTGTGTGTGTGTGTGTGTGTGTGTGTGTTCTACAGGATCTTGTGTATCCCTTGGTCAGCTTTGAACTTGCTATGTAGTAGAACGTGACCTTGAACTATAAGTCCTCCTAACGCCCCCTCACTACTGGAACTCTAGGTATGTTGGAAATGGAATACCTGCTAGGCTAGCATTCTTCTTACTACAGGCCCAGTGCAGATGAAGCAGCTTCTAAAGGAATCCACCGGCTGCTTCTGCTAGCATGGGATGTAGGAAGCCAGCGATCCTCATGTAAATGCCGGATAAGGAAGGGCCATCAGAACAACCCCGTCACTAAAGGTAAAAATAAAAGCTAAAGACCAGGGGTACAGAGATGGCTCGGTGGTGAAAAGCACTGGCTGCTCTTGCAGAGGATCGAGGTTCGATTTATAGCACATGCATGGTGCACATGGGCCATGTAGGAAAAAACACACGTAAAAACCTAAGTCTTTTGTTTTAAAAGCTGAACAACAATAGCAGCAACAACAACAAAGTTTAACAACGACAACAACAACAACAACCAAACAGCCATTACAGACATGGTTTTACGGATTTTACACACCTGGGGCTTGTTACATGTGTGTAGAAGAACTGAATCAATAGAAACGGGCTGTAGATGTTTTGTGAAATGGCTCAGTATTTTCACGATTAAGTTTGCGTGCAGGACGCTATTGATGAATGCCATTCCAGACGAAGGGAAGCGCTCGCTGAGCCACTCATGGAGGGAGGGTTACGTTACGGAGGTGCGGATGCTCATTCTGCTGCTGTAAGCAGACCTTTACTGCATTCTCCATCCTCAAGTAACTAGTCTTGAACATTGTGAAATGTGTTTTCTGGGAGTTAAGAGATGTCAGGTGTTGGATATCTGAGAACATGAGACTCTGGTGGTTTCTTTACTGTTGTTTATGTATGTCCTCACTAAGGACAACACATAAAAATTAAGCAAGAATTGGCATGCTGTATGGTCACCTGGAGGGCTGCAGGACTCCCTCACACACACATACACACACACACACACACACACAGAGTATACTCACCACACACAGACACACATACAGTATATTCACCACACACACACAGACACACACGCAGAAACACACACACACACATAGAAACACACACACAGTATACTCACCACACACACACAGACACACACACACAGAGAAACACACACACAGACACACAGACACACACACACACAGACACACACACACACAGACACACACACACACACACACACACACACACACTGAGAGGATTTGGATTTTCAGCTTGCCTGGATCTAGTGTTGCTTAAGAAGGGAAGACCTGTGCTAATTGTGGATGGTACTCCTCTTAGGGCTAACAATTCCTAGTCTGCATAAAGCTGACCACCGGAGGTCACCCCCTCTGCTTCCTGTCTAGGACACAAAGTGACCAGCTACTTCACACTCCTGCCAACATGTCTTCCTCCACCAAAACGGACCATGTACCCTTGGACCGTAAGCCAGAATACACCTTTCTTCTCTTAAATTGCCTCTTGTCGGGTATCAGGTCACAGCAAGGAGACCATAAAGAATACATTTGCTCCATACCATCTCCTTTGGGTTGTGGGTCAGCATCAGGGTCCCCTGACACCCAATCCCCCATCACTATATCTTCTTATGGCTCTGCATACAGTTAAAACCTCTCTAGCAGTGTAGACAGCTGCCAGTGTCTCCCTTTCTGTTTAGTTTGGATGGAAAATGCCCCACTAAGACACAGGTGTCAGAGACTGGATCACCAGCTACAACGTGCTGGGGTGTTTTGGGAGGTGGAGGCAGCTTTAGCGTAGGGGGCCCGGGGTGATTAGTCTTGACTGTCAGGTAGATTGGATCTGGAATCTACTAACAGATATGTCTCTGGTTGTCTCTGTAGGGCATTTCCAGGAATGGCTGACTAAGAGGGAAGACCCTACCAGCATGGGCAGCACTTTCCCACAGACAGCATCCCAGACACAGAGGCCCAAGGGGAGACCCAGGCTGCCACTGCTGATGTCCTCCTTTGCTGACAACAGAGCTTAACTTCTTCAGTCTTCCAATGGTGACTGAAGAGTGTTGCTTCTCCAGGGACTCTCCAGGCCTTCAGCACCAGATTGGTCCAGCTTTGTGGACTGGGTATTTATTGTGTTTTCAGCCTCTCTGGTGGTCATACAGCCATTATTGAGCTGTCCACACTGTAGTGTGTAAGCTAATCTAATAAATCCCCTTTGTAATATGCATTCACCCCATTGGTCCACTTCCTCTGGAGAACCCTAACACAAACCCAATGAGGGCATCAGGTTATTGGGGTGTGCCCTTGAGTGGGATACTGGCATACTGGCTCTCTCTCTCTCGCTCTCTCTCTCTCTCTCTCTCTCTCTCTCTCTCTCTTCCTCTCCTGATAGCTGTGAGGTGAGCAAGTCTTCTGTGTCATGCTTTTGCTGTGAGGCACTATGCTCCTGCAGGATCACCATCACAGGATCAAGCAACTATGAACTGAAATCATGAAACCATGAGCCAGCATAAACCTTTCCTCCTTCTGGGTTGTTTATCTCAGGTATTGGGTCACAGCTATGGTACACTGACTAATATTTCACATTTGAAGGTTGGACTGGTGGACGGGGCAATGTTAAAATATATATTGAGCAAGGTGACATGGCTTGGTGATTGAGTGCTTGCCTGGCGTGTGAGGCATGGGGCTGAATCCCTAGCACCACACTGACTGGTTGACTAACAAACTCATAAAACTAAACATACACCTACTGTGAGACCCAGTGACGCACGCCTGGGAATCTCTCCCAGAGAACAGTGCAATTCTGTTCACCCAGTCACCTGAACATGACCTCACACACCAGCTTTATTTGTAAGGGTAAAATACCAAGGATAAGTGGATTCGTGTGGACTTCAATGTGTCAGTCAGCAGTGTCTATGAAATAAGGCCTTTGAACAGAAGCTTACATAAAATGAGGTTATATAATGATGGATTTGCAAGAATGCTGTCACAGAAGTTCACAAGGACCTAACCCCGAGTCCCTCCTAGGGGCAGTATCGCCATATTGACTCATTTCACATTTGTGGCATCTTTATATGGTTTGCCTACCTGGAGAGCAAGAACTGGTGGTAATTTTTATTTTGGTTAAGATGGTAGTTAGTTATGATGGTTCACTGAACACAACTTAGAATCACTTGGAGAGAGTCTCCATGAAAGCATGTCTAACTCAAGGTGTCCAGTGAGCATGTCTGTGAAGGATTGTCTTGATGTTAATTAATATGGGAAGAGCCAGCCCACTATGGGTGGCACCATTCCCTAGGAAGGGATCCTGAGCTATGTAAGTGTGTGAAGGGGGCCCTGAGCACAGGTGTGCATGCATTAATCTCTGCTTTTGACTGAGATGTGATGTGACTAGATGTTTTAACTTCCTGCTGCCTTGACTTATCAGCTATGATGGACTATATATATATAATCTGGAATTGTGAGCTAAAATTAAGCTTTTCTTCCCTACATTGATTTTTTTTTAAATCAGGGTATTTGATCAAAGGAACTGAAATGAAACTAGGCCAGTTGCTGAATTCTTGGCACCTTCTGCTGGTCTGGGTGCTCAAGACCTATGGTTTTGGTTTCACAAGACAAAAGTTCACCAAAATGTGGGGGCCCATATGCATTCTTCATTATTCCCTTCCTGTGCCATTCATCCAAAGCATCTGCTACAATAGTAAGACCCTCGCCAAGGGAGAAAAATTCACAGCCAAAACTCAGGAAGGAATCAACTCCAAAAGAAGGTGAGTCTGTTAGTAAGAACAATTAGCCATTTTGAAATTTTTAAGGGATGTGCTTGTAAAAATTTCAAGTGCATGAAAGATATTTTTAACTTTAGAATATCTCTTTGCATGTCATGAAGTTTTAAACTAACTATTGATACTTTAAGTATTTCCCATGGAGAAGTATTTATGTTCTGATGAGCAGAAATATGCTCCGTAGACTCAGGTATTTGAACACTTGATCTTCATCTTGTAGAGCTGTTTGTGAGGGATATGGAAGTTTTAGGATGCTTAGCCTTGCTAGGGAAAGCAAGTCAGCAGTAAAAGGCTTTGAGGACTTCTAGCCTCCACCCACTCCCAGTTTGCTTCTGTCTTCCTGTGTGATGAAATGTAGCCAGCTTCCTGATCTGACTTCCTGTTGTCAAGCCTTCCCTTACCATAATGGACTCCCTCTCTGGAAACATATGGTTACTTATCACCTGAAGTTCATAGCGATCAGAATGTCACCATCCCCCTCGCCTGCCACACACTAGAACAGGACACCATTGTACAAGAGACAGCTCCACGGTCACACCTCATCTCTCCACAGCAGACAAATGAAATTATTAAACTCAATCACTCCCCACTCCCCACAGCAGGAAGTCCAGGAGTATAGCTGTGTAACATCTGTCCACCTGGGTAATGTCTCAGCAAGATGAATGAAGGAGGCTTTTGTCATTGTTCCTGAGAGGATTGAGCCCTCTGCTGTCCTCTGTCTAGGTCAAGAAACCAAGAAAGGCTGCCAACTGTGAGGACGAAGTGTCCTTTAGCTTCAGCTTGTCCTGCCCTATGGGACTGTATGGTCTGAATAAATCATGCTGGGCTTGCTTTTATCATTCTTGTGGGCTTTGAAACTCAAATTGCTTTTTAAAAATCATGTACGATGGTGAGATGTATTAGTCAGGGTTTTCTAAAGGAACGTAACTTGTAAAATGAATATATACGTTAAAGGGGGAATTACTACACTGACTGACAGGACGTGTTCTAGGTAGTTTTACGATGGCTGTCTCACAGTGGAAGGCTGAGGATCTGGGGGTTGTTCAGTCCCTGAGGCTGGAGTAGTCCCAGTCTGTACTGAAGTCCTGGAGGTTTCATGGAAAGCTGCTGGTCTTTAGTTCATGTTGGACACTGGAAGAAGCTGGTCAAGTTGATAGCCAAGACTACTAGTCTTCACAGAGGCCATTAAAGGTTTCCAAATGTTGGGCTGTAGAGATGACTTTGAGGGTAAAGGACTTGTTATGCAAATCTGAGGAACTGAATTTGGGTCCCCAGAACCCATGGGAGAGCACAGGCATTTGGAATCCCAGAAGATCCCTATGAAGGAATGGGAGGCAGAGACAGAGTCACTGAAAGCTGGAGGGATAGAGATTGGCTTATTCATTCTCAAAGACATCCTGTCTCAGACAAGGCGGAAGGATCTGAAGGTATCTGAAGGTTGCCCTCTGACTTACACACATGTACATCATGTCTCTCTATCTCTGTCTCTCTCTCTCTGTCTGCCTCTCTGTCTCTCTCTTCTCTGTCTCTCTTTCCTCTCTGCCTCTAACTTTCTCTATGTGTCTCTGTGTCTGTCTGTCTCTCTGTCTCTGTCTCTGTCTCTCTCTCTCTATCTGTCTCTCTCACCCCCCCATCCAGAATAATTGATTCTCTTTTGTAGGTGGGGAAACTGAGTCTGAGAGGCTAGGAATTTGGTGGCAGAACAGAGGAGGCCAGACAAGATTGACACTAAATTTCTAGAGACCATTCTCCACACTCTTTACCCTGATTGTACCTGACACACACACCACACACCACACAAACCACACACACACACACACACCACACACCACACACACACACACACACCACACCACACCATTTGTCTCTTTATAGCCACACGCCACACAAAACAGTCTTTTCCTACTTCCTGGACAAAGTAAACAGAAATGACAGTTGATAAACACCCTGAGTGACGCAGGGGCAAGTCCTCAGGGCTGAGCTCTGTGACGTAAAGGCACCCATGAAGTGCACTCGGGAGGTTTGCCCCTGATAGGCGCCCCAGACAGCTGCAGCCTAGGCACTATAGAGGTCTAGGAAGCTATTGTTTATATAATCGACATCTGTGTGTTGCCTAAACTCCTGGGACTGCATTAGGAAACAACTGAGTTCTCTGAGAGACAACTCCGCAGGATGCATAATCCCTTCAGAAGATGACCTAAGAAGCCGCTAAGAAAACTCATCCTTAAAACATCAGCAATCAGTGCAATGGCCTTGCACCAATCCCGTAACGCAAAGGGATTGCGTTGACTTCTATTGAACAGTGATTGATGGTGGGCAGCCACCGTGGAAGGAAGGTTCTGCTTGCTAACTTCCTGTTTTAGGCTACCAATGTCAGATTAAACTTGTCCATGGACCCATCTCAAACACCCTGGCTTGACATTTGCATTTTCTCCTAGAATTAATGGTTTTCCGTTTCACAAAACTTGTGTCTGCACCTACGACCTCAGCAGAGCCTGCGGAGCAGTGGGTGATTTAACAGCAGAGAGCTGACCCACTGTGGAGGGCTGCGGTCCCAGGACAGACTTCTGACTGGACCCATACCGCAGGCAGTCAAGCGTTTCATGGATGCTGTATCAAAGCCCGTCCTAGTTGTGGTGACCCAAATATCTGACAATAAATGATTTAATGAAGAGGGTTTCTTTTGTCTCACTTCAGGAGGTGCAGGCTGTCATGGTAGATAAGGCGCAGAAGAGATAAACTGGTATCGAGCCTTTGTCCTTTGTATTCAGCCTAGGACCTCAGTCTATGGGTTGGTGCCTTCCACATTTGGAATCTTCCCTCTTCAGTTAAACTTTCTGGAAACATTAGACACACCCAGCGGTGATCCATGGTGATTCTAAACCCAATGAAACAACAAAATGAACCATCTGGACGCTAAGGGTACCTGTGTCATTTCTCAGAATACGACAGCACTTGGAACACACATTTAGTGTAGCTCTCTGTCTACATTAGGATCTCAGACCTCAGGCATTGCCTTACTGCAGACTTGGAAGAAAGAAAACACAACAGCAGGAATCTCCATCCCTCTTCTACCAGCTGAGGCCCGAGCATGTGCCCGGCCATATGCCTGAACCAGCTCGCAAGCTGTGACAGCTAAAGCCAAACTTCCCCCATGACTCTTCCTCTCCAAGAACAAAGCTCTACACGGTAATCCCATAGTCAGTCACATGGTGGTGGGGAACTGGCTCAGCCCTCTGACAGAGTTACTTATAAGAAGCAGGTACTGCAGAAAGCAAGATGAGCCCTTGACATCAATGGCATGTGCCCTTGATGCAAAGCACAAACCTAGAGAAAATTACCAGGTATGGGACAGACCCAAGAAACATGCCAGAGTTCCTCTCGCCCAGTGACGCGAACACTTCTGCCTCTCTACCCTTGACAAGGATGCCTCCGGAAAGGTCTCCTGATGCTGGTGACTGTGTTGGCTATAGGCCTATGTCATATCCATTGTCAAAATGCTAGCTTTTCACATCTGGGTGATAAAGTCTCTTTAAAATTTAGCATCAGCTGTGTCACAAAACAACACTGAGCATTCCAAATACACTTAAGTAAGTGGGAATAAAAATAGATGCACAGTAGGCCACAATTGAGGAGGACCCAATGCTCAGTTAGTGCTCGGACATGGTGGTCTCACTAGACAGCCCAGGCTGGCTTCAAACTTGTTATTCCCCTTGCCTCTGCCTCTACCTAAGTGCTGATATTCCAGATGGCAAGTGTGACTCTAGCTTCTCGGAGACATATATGCCACCATGGTTACATGCTAAGACTAGTCCACAGGATGGTCATGCGATGGTTAATATTGATTACCAATGTGATGGAATCTAGACTCACTTCACAAGGGTCTGTGAGGGAGTTTCTGGATTGGGTGAATGGCGGAGGGAAGACTCACCCTGAGATCAGTCATGGGCTGGAGTACCAGGCTGAATACAATGGAGAAAGCATTCTGAGCACCAAGGCTCATCTTTCTTGATTGTGGATGTCATGTGACCAGCTGTCTAGAGCTCCTACTGTTCTGCTTTCCCCACTCCATGACAAACTCTTCCCTCCAACTGTGAGCCAAAACCCTCTTTCTTTCCTTAACTAACTTCTTGTCATGTATTTGGTCACAGCAATGAGACCAATCAGTACCTAATACATCAGAGTACAGGCGTAGAAGCCTAGGGGGCACAGTGCTGCTATTCTGTCATGGCAAGAACAGCTGCCTTCAGCCGCTGCCAGGTATCTGGGACATCAAAACACCTCCCTAACTTCCAGTCTGTGGACACTCTCTAGGTTCCTTCGCAGCCACTAGGTTTCAAGATACCCCTACAGTCAAGGCACAGAGTTAGATCGATCACAGAGCTGACTCTCTGGGAATGAGGCCTGGACAGCCACATGCCTCTCTACTCTACACACACACACACACACACACACACACACACACATACACACAGAGCCTAAATTGGCTGCTTGGCTCACCTTGTAGACAACTGGCCTTCCCAATCACTCTAGCCTTCCATGGTATTTTCTGTTCACTGAGGCTTTCTGGTCTTCAAGCCTTGCTATGTAAGTAAGATGTGACTCCCGATACTTCTTTGTATGGTGTGGTGTCTCCCTCTGGCACAATAATTTCAGAATAACAAAGGTATAGCTTATACGGGCGTAAACACCTGAATCCGTGTTGTAAATTTATGTGGCTCAGGAGGTATGGGAGCGTGACCTCTGAAGAAACTCAGATGGCTTGGTGGACTGTTTGATATATTCTAACGTTGATGATGGGGGTTGGGGATGCAGCCCAGCTGCAAGCACGCAAGCATATGCCCAGCTGTTGCAAAGCCTCCAGTTCCATCGGCAGCACCCCAAATAAAACTGGGAGTGAAGGCACACATATCTGTAATCATAGAGACAGGAAGGTCAGATGTTCAAAGTGATCTTAGTCACAAAGCAAGTTCATGGCTGGCCTGGGATATATGAGACCCTCACTCAAAAGGGGATAAAAGACATTTGAGGAAACATAAATGCTTGGGTGTCCTTCAGGGAGAATGCTGGAAGGTTCCTTGCTGAAATCCAGGCTTGACGCAGTAAAGCTCAGGACAGCATGGCTGTCTGGACACTCCACATAAACAGACTTGATCTTCTGGGGGAGTCTGGCTCTGAACTTCCCAGGTGGCTGGCTACCTACCCCCCTTCTCATCCCTCAGATCACTGCATCCATCCTTAGTCAGAGACCTTAGTGTGACCTCAAGTCCCAGGCTCTGATGTATAAGCTTTGACTCTCAGGGACTATACACAACCAAGCCAGATTGTTCTAGGCTCTGCAGGGGGCACGGGAGTCACATGCATCTTATGACGAACGTGGCGGCAGATGTGGCCTCTGAGTTACCATCAGCAATATCTCTTTGCCTTGAGGAGCACTGATTGCTAGGGACAATGAAAGGTGACTGGTGAGGGCACAGACACACAGCTGTCCTGGTAGTCTAAGGAGGACTAGGGTGACAGAGGAGGGAGCCAGGAGCTGTTGGCTCTGGTGACTTTCCCTCAGGGCTCATCCATAGGCACTGGCAGCTCTGCTATGGCTCAGTATCCCTGCTGTCTGGATCTTACTTTCATCCTCTTTAAAGTAAGGCAGTCACAACTGACCTAACATTAGGCTTGACTGACAATAGAATTACGTAATGCATATATTCACCGCAAAGCCTCCTTCAGTCAGCCACTCGCCCCAGTGATACGTCCAAACAGAAACAGGAAAAAAACACTTCTGTTGTCTATGCTGACCTCTCCTATGAGCCTGTTGTAATTATGATAATGATGATAACCACCCTCTATGGGCCTCATATGAACCAGCCTCTGTCCTTAATGCTGTGCAGGGCTGATCCCATTTACTCCTCCAAAGGATCACTGTGAGGTTGTTTCCAGCGCTGTCTGTATCTTCAGGGAAGATAGATAGAGAGGGATGGATGGAAACACAGGAGGGTGTCTGAGCTGTGTGTGGGAGACCAGGGACTCAGTCCTGACTACACCCCACCAGAAAACACTAATAAGCTATCATTTACTGATCTTCTAGGCCTCCATAAACATGCTTTATTACTGCACTGCTTAATGATCAGATATGATTGACCCGAACGTTTCAATAACCCATTTGGACCCAGGAAGACCAAGGTAGGATTTGTAGCATGGGACCCTAGTATAGATGCTCACAAGCTTGACCAAGCAGGAACCACATTCTGAATGCCACACTCTGGGGCTATCGCCAACTAGTTTCTTTATAAGCTTTCATGAGGTGTCAGAGCTGGGGGTGCAGAGACAGTGTGACTAGTAGCAGGGTGGCACCGTGCTGGCACAGGTTGTCACTGCAAGGCTGGATGTGGTGTAGCAGGGGTTACCAGTATATCCTCTTGTTCTAATATAGTTTTTGCCAGCAGACCCTATGTGTACCAACATGTAGCAAAGTTTTTAAGTACCCAAGTTTCCCTATAGAGAGCGCATCTAGCAAGCTACACAAAAGCCACTGAGCAGGGTCCTGTATGTTATCCTGGGCCATCTCAGAGAGAAGGGAACCCCATCTCACTTACTTCACACCAGAGGGGATGTGTATGATCATGTACTTGAGGAGGCATCTGGTCTAGAGACATAGAAGAAAGTAGCCTGCCCACACCCAATAGGTAAACTGTCCCACTTCCCCACTCTGAACTACCCGTACTTGAACAACACCTTGAGTAAGAGAGAAACAGACTCGTGTGTCCTATGAGATTGCTTTTCCATGCTTGTGTTAGAGCTGATGAGGAGAGCCAGAGTCCTTTGTACGCAGTCTACATAATCCACTGCTTAATTCCTTTGTGTGCAGTGTATATTATGTGCAGTATATATTGTGTGTAGTCTGTATTATGTGCAGTGTATATTTTGTGCAATATATATTGTGTGCAGTGTATATGTGTACATGCAGTGTATATGTGTGCATGCAGTGTACATTGTGTGCATGCAGTCTGTATTGTGTGCAGTGAATATTGTGTGCATACAGTATATATTGTGTGCATGCAGTGTATATTGTGTGCAGTGAATATTGTGTGCATACAGTGTATTGTGTGCATGCAGTGTATATTGTGTGCATGCAGTGTATATTGTGTGCATGCAGTCTGTATTGTGTGCAGTGAATATTGTGTGCATACAGTATATATTGTGTGCATGCAGTGTTTATTATGTGCACTGTAAACTGTGTGCATACAGTGTATATTAGGTGCAATGTATATTTATGCAGTGTATATTGTGTGCAGTCTATATTATGTGCAGATTGTATTGTGTGCAGTCTATATTATGTGCAGTCTATATTGTGTACAGTCTATATTATATGCAATCTATATCCATTGATTAATTACTGGTGGCCTTTAAGTGTCTGGTTCTCTTTGAAGAGGCAGGGGAGCTACTCAGAAAGACTTCAAGCAGATAATCTTCCTTTTGCTGTCAAACGGGTACAGGGTACCTAGAACAAGACAGGAGGTGACCATAGGCAGGCAGGAAGGGCCCTGGGGAGAAGACAGGAAAGTGAAAGGCCAAAGCAGTAAACTGGCACTAGGATTCAGAGGCACCCTGGCTGCCAGACCCAGGAGCCCCCTGCTTCAGATGGTGCTATGACAGCATATGTGGCCACTGTGTGGAGTCCTCTGCCCTTGTGTATGACAGAGACCCACTGAGCTAGCCATTCCCTCAGCCCGTCTGCAAACAATTCATGGAAGGGTAAGCATTCCATGGCCCATGGGAGCTACACACAGTGGGCATCTGAAAACCAGTAGAGGAATACAGGAGTGAAACAATCCTGTATATTGTATTTAGCTGCAGTGTGCACACCTTATGATATGGGTCGAGCTGTGTCCCTCTCCAAAACACCCTGACATCCTAACCTCTGGTACCCAATGCTGTAATCCCCAGCAATAAGGCTGGTATAGGTGTAACTAAGACAAGGTTATACTAGAGTAGAGGGCCCATCTAACGTGCCTGTTGACAGAGTCTTGGAGATGAGATGTGTACTAGAGCAAAAACCTGCAAAGACTGGTAGTCAAAGGCAGTCATGAGCCCGTCCAAAATGGTCATCAAAAGTGAGGTTGGGGACAACCCGGACCCTGCATCAGCTCCCTTTCTCACTGTTGTGACACAACACTGGACAGATGCAATTTAGGAAAGGGAAGGGTTATTTCAAAGCTCAAGGCTCCAGGGATGCTTCCTTCTCCCATCATGGTGACAGAAAAATGGCTCTATCTAGTGCTAGCAGGAGGTGGAATGGTCACGTCGTGGCTAACCAAGAACCAGAGAACACAGGTCTGAACAAGGGCTGGGTGTCACCTTCAAAAGCGCACACCTAGTGACTGACCCACTTCTTCCAGCCGTGCCTCATTTAAAGGCGTCAAAATAGCTCCACCAGCTGGAAAGCAAGGGCTCAACCCGAGCCTGTGGGAGAACATTCCAGAATCTTACCTTAGCATGTTTTCACAGTCATAGAGGAACCAGCCCCATGACAGCCTGACCTTAGGTTTTCCCTCCCTCATGTATGAAATAAATGTATCATTCTAATATATATCTGGCTTATAAAATTCTGTTTACAGAAGCCTTACTAATACATTTTATATTCCTAAAATGTCCCACTCAGTGGCAAAACTATGATTTGAATCTAAATGTATCTTTCCTTTCTTTGGGGCCAAAAATGAAAATATAATTTATAATGAAAACATGAAGGAGCTTGTGGGTTTTTCCCCCCCAAAGCAATTAAATTTGACTTAGGCCGCTGAATAAACACGTAACTCTCCTCACTGAGGAGGAGGAAAATTTACAAGGATTGGTGTTTCTCAGACTAAATTAAATCTGCTTATAAGAGATTCTACATATGAAAAGCCAGCTCATATAGTATCAAATGTCTTCTTTGGGGTTCTGTCTCTGTCTCAGCCCATAGTTTTCAGGCTAACCAACTCCCATAGGCATCTTCCTTAAAGCCAGGTCACTGCAGCATGAAACACAGATGTTCAATGTTGAAGGTTATATCCTCCTCATCACACTAAGAATCAGGAGACCCTACCTTGATATTCATGATAGTACTTTGATCAACTAATTGATTTACAAATATCTAAAAAAAATTTTTTTATTTTTATTTGTTTAGAAATAGTGACAGTTTATCAAGAAAGGGATGCATTCATGAGAATGGTAGTTGGGGCTGGTGGTGTTCAAAAGCCTACTATTATTAATCTTTTTCCAATGAAATAAGACAAAGGTTACAAACATGCACACAGACTCCTTATGACTTATTCCGGATTGTCTTGAAACGCCAACTGTATGTGTGCATGAGTGCTTATAGGAGCACATGTATGTGTATATACGTGTGTATGTGTGTGTGTGTGTGTGTATACATACATGTGAAGACCAGAGGTCAACTTTGAGTGACATTTCTCAGAAGCTGTCTACCCTGTGTTTTGTTGTTTTGTGCTTGTGTGTACCAGTTTGTGCCCCTGTGCACACCTGCACACATGTGTTGGTGCCCAAGGTCAGAAGAGGAGCTAGAGTTACAGGCAGCTGTGAGTTATCTGCTGCACATGCTGGGAACTGAACTCTGGTCCTCTGAAAGAACCTGTGCTTTGAATTTCTGGGCCATTTCTCCATCTCACCACCTTGCTTGAGACATGGCTTCTCACTGGCCTGGAGGTCACCAAGTAGACTAGGCTAGCTCGCCAGTGAGCCCCAAGAATCTGCGTTCTTCACCTCCCTGGCACTGGGACTGCACATTCACACCAGCACATCCAATTTTTACGCTTGGATTCTGAGGGTCAAACTCAGATCCGCATGCTTGTGACAAGGACTTTACAAACTGAACCACCATCCCAGCCCCCTTCAGAGCTATTAAAATAGAATAGGTTTCAAAAAAATAAAAAATACATCTCCAGGATAGGTCCTCAAATTTCCACTGAGAAACATCTGTGATGAGTCTGTGAGTTACCATGTAGGATCCCTAATAAAATATAACTTTTGCTTCGGTCTCTGTGAGCTCATGCGAGCCTCGTTTAGTTGATTCAGAGGGCCTTGTTCTCCTGGTGTCCCCTGTCCCCTCTGGCTCTTATACTCTTTCTACCTCCTCCCCCATGGGGCTTCCTGAGCTCTGGGTTGAGGGATTTGATGTAGACGTTCCATTTAGGGCTGAGTGTTCTAAGGTCTCTCACTCTCTGCACATTTTCTGGCTGTGGTCTCTATATTTGTTCCTATCAGCTACAGAAGGAAGCTTCTCTAGCGAAGGCTGAGCAAGGGGTACTGATCTGTGAGTATAGCAGATTATCATTAGGAGCCATTGTATTGTTACTTTTTCTTTAGACTACTAGTAGAATTAGTTTTATCTTGGGTCTCTGGGCTAGCTAGTCTTGGGTTTTGGGGTATGACTTTCAAGCACAGGGCCTACACGTGTCTTCTGAGTATATCTAATAGCTTTCAGTTTGGTATTTGAAGGGAACTCCTAAGTGTGTGAACAAGTGGGTCTCTGACTCTCATGCCTTCTCCCGGGACCCTTTTCCTTCCATTGATTTACTTTATCCAATTTCAATGTGATGATTTTTGTTTTATCTTATGATATTATACTTTGTTATTTTTTTTTATCTCTTAGAAGCCTTCTTTTGTAATGAGAGACAGAAAGAGAGTAGATCCAGACAGGGGGTGTAGGGGTGTGGAGAAACTGGGGGGGAGGGGAGACTGTAATCAGGATATATTTTATGAGAAAAAAAGCCTATTTTTAATAAAAAGGGAAAATGTCAAAAAAAAAACCCTGTGACTTTTGGATCAACAATAAATATTTGTCACGTAATTATACTAAGACATTGTTCACTGTTGGTCTAAAACATACACACAGCCCTTCAGCAAAAGCAGCAGTAGCTGAAGCCACAGCAGTCCACACCTGTTATCCCAGCATTTGGGGAGTAGAGGCAGGAGGATCAGGAGTTCGAGGCCAACCTCAGCTACTTAGGGAATGAATTTGAGGTCAGACTTGTCTATGTGAGATACTGCCTTAAAAATAAATAAATTAAAACGTACACGTGGGAAACCAAGTCATGCCACCGGAAACTTCATAGACACACGGGGAATTCAGGAGGAGGAAAACTGACATCCTGAAACTTCACATGGAGCAGAGAGGTAGCTTTGATGCTCTTGGGGACAATGCCGATGCCTTCTCTCCAGGGAGAACTTGACAGGGTGCTGAGGCAGAGCCAGGAATGTCTCTTGTTTCCCTCTCAAGTTTTTGTTTATATTTTCCCCTTGTGATGGTTGATGTTGTCAACTTGGCGAAACCTAGACTCACTTAGGAAGTGAGTCTCTGGGTATCTGGGTGGGGGTTTTCTTGATTATGTCAACGGAGGTGAGAAGACACACCCACTGTGTGCGTTTCCCTGGCCTGGATGGGATTCTGGGCTGCACCGCGGAGGGCAGGAGTTGAGCATCAGTTGAGCATCCACAGCTCTCCCTTCCTGGGGCAGCATGTTTCCATCTGCTTGAGGCTCCCAGGACTGGGACGTTTCCACTATAATGGACTCACTAGGACCGTGAGCCTAAACAACCCATTTTCCTTTAAGTTCCTTTAACGGGGCATTTTATTATAGCCACAGGGACAAGAGACTCAGACCCCCATCTAACTCTGTCTGATGCTACAGGAGGTGAGTTCCTAGGAAGAGAAGGCTGTGTGTGACTTGGGTTGCTCTTGAGCGGCCGTAAGTGGCTTCTCTTCTGTAGGAGCCAGAGACCACTCTCCCACTTAGACTTTTAAAAACAACTCTTAGACATTCTTGGGGCAAGCACTGCTGAGAATAGTTGGCAGTGGCAGTGGGTGACTGCCTCTGGTCTCTCTTGGGTCTGCCTAGGGACCTTATACATATTGGCCAAGAGGTGTGTCTCTTTACCTTGTTTAAGATTGTTTATTTATTAGTGCACAGTCATCATAGGTACTGACGGGTTTCACTGTGATATCTTCAGGCATGTAAGGTAGTATACTTTGACCTTTCACCCCCATGCATCCCCCACTCCTGCTGTTCCACTTCCTCTTCCCACCTCTGCCTTCTTCTACTCTAATGCCTTCTTTGGTTACCCAGTGAATTTCATCCAGGTTAATTCACAAACACATGAGCGATTTACCAGTGGCTACCCCACTGAAGAAAATGACTCTGCCAGCAACCATAAACTACCTATAGACCCAGAGGGAGGGGTGGGCTTCATGAGCTCCCACTCCCTAGCTATGATTAACAGCGTGTAAGTCCTAAGGCAGAGCAGAGGCTCCACACTTTCTTACAGAAAGCCTTTGCCATCTCTAACCCTCCTTGTTTCTCCCTCTTCACTGTCTTGGTGCTTCCCTTCTTCATCACCAAGGATCTCCTTAGCAAAACCACGTCCCTGACCCTCTGGCAGAGATAGGCTATGGTGAGGTCCACTGACCAGCCGTGGCTACTCCTCAGCGTGAAATAAACCATGGCCTTCTCTGTCCAACCTGCTGGCTGGCTGAATCACAAAAAAGCTCCTGTGTTCACCTCTGGAGTTCTCTCCTTGCTCCTGGCCTACCCTCTCCTAGAAAATGGTCTACCGAGAGCCCCTCCCTTTTTTCGCCATTCTCTACAGTGCAGAGGGATTTAAGTGTGTGGACTCCTCACTATCAAGGGGTGACACACCACTTAAGACACAAAAGTTTGTCTCGGTGGTGTCAGTAACATGCTGTAGGAGAAAGAGATGAGGCTTCAGCTTCAAGTCCCCTGTCAGCTTTGCAGATGGCCTCTTTTGTCTGTGTGCCGACTGTATGTCTGTGCTTCCTCACCCTAATAAAAGCCTTGCTTCTACGGAAAGAGAGACAAAGACAAAGACACCACACACACACATACACACACACACACACACACACACATTAGACCACACACTCACACATACACATTAGAACACACGCATACATACATACTCACACACACACATTAGAACACACACACACACTCATACACACACATTAGAACACACACACACTCATACACACACACACTCACACATACACATTAGAACACACACATACATACATACTCACACACGCACATTAAAACACACACTCACACACACACATTAGAACACACACACACACTCATACACACACACACATTAGAACACACACTCACACTCACACACACACATTAGAACACACACACTCATACACACACACTCACACATACACATTAGAACACACACATACATACATACTCACACACGCACATTAAAACACACACTCACACACACACATTAGAACACACACACACTCATACACACACTCACACACACATTAGAACACACACTCACACACTCATACACACTCACACACACATTAGAACACACACTCACACACTCATACACACACACATTAGAACACACACACTCATACACACACTCACACACACACATTAAAAAACACACACATTAGAACACACAATCATATATACACACTCACACACACATTAGAACACACACACTCATACACACACACTCACACACACATTAGAACACACACATTAGAACACACACTCACACACTCATACACACACACTCACACACACATTAGAACACACACACACTCATACACACACTCACACACACATTAGAACACACACAATCATATATACACACTCACACACACATTAGAACACACACACACACATTAGAACACACACACAGACACACACACACACACCAGACAGGCTCTGGCCAGAAGGAGACGCTTAGTAGACATTCACTTTGGCACTCAGGCAGGACTCCGAGTCTGAGCATCTTGAACACCGTATTCCCATCAGCATTGGAGAGATTTCAGTCAGGCACAAAATCCACTGTGGCTCTTCCAAAATGCTAAGCCATTATGCTGCTACATAAGTCACAGCTGCTTCGCTACGAGCCCTGTGCAAGGAGTAGGGATTAATTTATCAGTGCTGTGCCCAAAGGCAACACTCCTTTTATGGTCCTGCTTGGTACAAGGCTCAGATGTGAGAGAATGATGCTCTAGGGAAGGTAGGACACATTTTAAAACTGCACCACTTATGTTCAGAGGTGGCAGGTCCTCGTGCTCACAGACCAACACTATCAGTCTCATCTGTAGCAATTGAGATCTGGGTCATGAAGGCAGTCGTGACTTGGGGTAGAAACTACAGAGGGAAACGCATAGGGCAAGATGCCAACACACCAGCTCTGAGCTTCTGTAGGAGATCCACCATGGTCTCTCTTCATGGGAGCCCCTCACCATGGTTTCACCACAACAAATGTTGTAGCCTAGCAGATTAGCTCAAGACACAGGAAATCTGTACACAGATGTTCACAGAAACTAATGTTCATCATGGTATTACTTAAAGGAAATTATCACGGATAAATCCACTACATTTCCTGTTTATCTTTCCTTAGAAGGCCTAAATGACAATTTGAGGTTCAATTTCACCACAATTCACCTTGGGGAACCAGCGAGTTTATTTGGCTTTTTGAGAGAGAGAGAGAGAGAGAGAGAGAGAGAGGGAGGAAGAAGGAAGAAGAAGGAGGAAGAGGAGGAGGAAGAGGAGGAGGAGGAAGAAGAAGAAGAAGAAAGAGAGAGAGAGAGAGAGAGAGAGAGAGAGAGAGAGAGAGAGAAAGGAAAAAAGAAAGAAAGAAAGAAAGAAAGAAAGAAAGAAAGAAAGAAAGAAAGAAAGAAAGAAAGAAAGTAAGTAAGTAAGTAGGAGTTCTGACTGTAGGGTAGTTGGCCCTAAAGCCTTTGCCCTGGAAGGTCTACACCTGGCATAAATGATGGCTCCTCCATGGTCACATAGATGGAGGCCCCCTCAATTAACCTTCTCTACCTATGTACTCTAGTACCTTCCTTAGGTCCCTGAGGCTACTTGCAGCTGGACTCTCAAGGGAAGGTCCAGTAACCCTCTATACCACTTCTTTGAGAGAATATCAACAGTCACCAAGCCCCATCATGGTGGACTCTTGCAAGCAGAGAGAGGGATGCTGTTTTGCTCAAAGGACTGTGTTCTGCAACTCAGTGATACAATCCTACAACGTACAGCAAGATGGAGACCCGTCACACGGTACTGTTATGCAGAGACAAGACGGGACAATCCGACGTGGGAGGTGTGGGGGCAGGGTTGTGAAGCATCTTCAGAGCCACCTTTGACTGAGTGCCCTGAGAGTCTGTTAGGATGAGGTCTGACGTGAGACCCACGGTCTTTACAGCGATGACCAGGATGCCAGGTCTAGGACAGAGTGATGTGAATACTAGAATAGTGTAAAGGGCTTGAGAAAGAAGCTCGTTGGCATGGTAGCCACCCACAACCCAGCCCAATGTGGAGCCTGGCAAATGGAAGGAAAGGGTTTGAGGAGTCAAGCGCTCTTTGCCTCACGTTCCCACATCCGTGCAAGCATTTGAGGGGCTCCTGTAGACAGCTTTCGTTTTCTCTCTGCAGCCTCATCAGACACCTTACAGACAGCCCCTGGGATTCAAGGAAAAATCTTCACTTCAGAAGCAGCACTGGGGAGCTGACGGTTTTTGGAAAGCTAATTTCTGGATCCCTTGTCAGACCCAGCACTGCTGTGGATGGATAAGCAGGCTCACTTACCTCCTTGAGCCTGATTGGGCTCAGCTCACGTATCTACCTGGCTGGTGACAAAGAGACTTGGGTTCTCTCTAGTCAAGGGAATCCTTGCTTAGGAAGAGAAAGCGATGCTTAGAATTCATGGCACAGCCTGCCTCAGATGTACACCACATGCCACCTCTCCTAAGGGACACTGAGTGAGGCTCTTCACTGGTCTGGTTTTGTTACTTTTCTTACTGCTGTGATGGAATGCATGACAGGAAGCTACTTAAAAGTGGAAGGATTTATTTCGGTTCAGAGTTTGAGGGTGGAATTCATTATGGTCTGGAAGGTAGTCCTGTGTGACCACTTTCTCTTAACTGGAATACTCCATTAAGCAGGGAAGAGGGGGCGTAGAACTCTCAAAAGACTCAGGAACTTCAGGAAGTTGCAAGACTCAAAGGTCTGCTCCCTGAGGTTGCACAGGAAGTGGTGGTGTTGGGTAGAGGAGACTCTCTAGATGTTTGAGCTTTTTAGTGCTGAGCATTGGGGTTCAGGGGTTCAGCTTTCCCGAGGCGTCATGATGTGGCAGGCCTTCAAGTGATGCAGTTGACATCCAAGCCCCTGTAACTGACCCCCATCCACAGCCATGATCTGGTAACTTACCACTGGCGGGCCTACCTGGTCCACCAAGCTAAACTTGAGTGGAATTGTTTCATTGGCCTGTTCTTGGTACCCTATCTGGGGTGAGTAGAAATTTTCCCACACAATGGCAGCAGAGAGGCTCATGACTATGGTGACAGAAACTTGTGGTTGCTGATTCATATTCGAGTGGATAAGGATTCAAAGCCGGAAAGTAAGCCCGGGCTACAAGCTTCAAGGCTCAGTCTTTAGAGAACTACTTCCTCCATCTCCACAGCCTCCCCCAACAGCGCCAATAGCTGGAGGTCATGCGTTCAAACCCAAGACACTGACCTCAACGTGGCTTCCCCGAGGGAACAGTCTCTCTGAGTCCTCAGTGACGGGATTTATAAAGAGGGAAGTGAGGAAGATCTAATCCAGCATGAAAGGCTGAGAGCCAGCATCTCGGCACAGCAAACTCGGTGGGATGAAACGAGCTCCTTTGCCAGCAGGCTCTGGCAGAGCGGAGAGCCATCTGCCAGATTGGGAGGACTTCTACCCAGCGGGACACTGGGCCAGATGATTGGTGAGGTCTTTTCCAAGTGTGAACTCTTGAAAGCTATACAGGCGTTAGCTGCCGCATGGGTGGGGTGTGATGGAAAGGCAGACAACCGAGACAGCAGTTTAATTGCCTCACCTGAGGGCCACAGGGAGCTGTCTCCTGTCATCTCCTGGCAAGGTGGCAGAGCCATTCGCTTGTTCCTACAGAGGGCAGGCACAGTGCGGCAGCTCATTTACAAAGAGGGCTGAGGGCACTGGGACAAGGAGGCTGTGTGGGCCAAGTGTGAATCGCATACAGACAAAACTGCAGCCCCGACAGGAAGGGTGTCACTGCTGAGGGTCACAGCTGCAACCTGGAATTAGATGAGCCTGTTCAGTCACCATCCCCAGAGAGGACTCTTCAGGAGGAAGAATATGGAAACACACAGAGGAGAAAGACCGTATTCTGTTCCCAGTAAGATGCTACTCAGAAAATGGGACACAGCACACGGCATGACGGATGCATCAATCCAGGTCTCAGCTGACCAGTAAACTCAAAAGATTCGGGGCAGAGTAGGTCATTACTTTTAAAAATTCTCTGATGACTTCCAGATAATATCCAGAGTTGAGAAAGAATGTGGAACTAGTCTCAGCTCTGCCATCAACTAAGCAATCATGTGTGTGTGTGTGTGTGTGCACGCACACGTGTGCAAGCATGTGTTTGAGAGAGTGCAAATGTGTGTATGAAAGTATGTGTATATGCACGTGCATGTGTGAGTGTGTGTGTGAGTGTGTGTGCATGTATGTACATGCATTTGAGAGTGTGTGTGCATGCATGTGTGTAAATGTATGCATGTATGAGAGTGTGTGTGTCTGCATGTGAGTGTGTGTTTGGTTGTGAGAAAGTGTGTGTGTGTGTATGTGTGTGTGCATGTGTGGATATATATGTGTGCAGGTAGAGGACAAAGATCAACTTCAGGTGCACTCCTCAGGCATGAGCCACCTTGTTTTGGTGACAAGGTCTTTAAATATCTTGGGGCTCACTCAGTAGGTTATGCTTGCTGGTTACTAATCCCCAGGATCTTCTTTCTATCTCTGCCTCCCTAGTGCTGTGATTACACACGGGTGCCACCATGTTGCCTCTTTCTCCATGGCCTCTGGTATTCAAACTTGGGTCTTCCTGCTTGGAGGGCAAGCACTTTAGCGACTGAGCTATCACCCTAGCTCTCAGCTAGGCAGTCTTGGTCAGGTCCCTCAATCTCCTGGGAAACAAAGTGACTGGATGTGATACCAGCGGGGTGCCAAGGCTACCCCATCTCCCACAACAACTGTTCTATAGTTCCCAAGAGTTTAGAAGCTTGTTCTTCTGCCCATTTGGTCAGTAACTGACTGATATCTGAGTTGCTGTACGTGGATGCAAACACAGAATCCCATTAGTTTCTTGGTGTGACCTGTTATTTAAAACTGTAACGTTTCTTCTCTCCTTCTTGAATGCTGTGGGCCACCAACCCTCCCCACTCCTTCATCCATTGGGCTTGGAGAAAATGAAAAGGCCATTGGGAGAGATTTCCATTTTGCATACTTATTATTCCCCCCTCTCCCTATTCCTGTAGCAGCTGTGGTTCAGGACAAAAAGTCATTAGTATTTTGAACTATCTAGCTGTCAAAGTATTCGTTTCTGCAACTCCAGATAAGACTAAGCTACCGCCTTTAAAAATGGAAAAAAAGAGAGATACCAGAGTCAATGATAAGTGGCTTCAACGTGCAATGGCCAGGCACAGCTCGGTATCTGTGAATAAGCTAAGTGACTAGAATATAAGGACATGCCATCAAGTTAGACACATAAGCAAACGCCATGGAAATGTGTCTTTCATCTCCAGATACACCCTGGAGACAACAGGCTAATGGAATGGAAAGTCAGCCCTTCTCCCCAACAGAGAGAGCTTTTTCATGATATTTCTTTTTTTCACGATCCTTTCCATAGTTCAAAAGGCAAATAACAATAATAATATAAATAGTAGTTTGACATGTTTTTGTAATTTCTACCATGGAAAAAGGGTAAGTTTGGGAGCAGCAGTTTGTTTAGTACTTAAAGGTCAAGCACAGCTTCAGCAAGGTCAGAGGAACTCGGTCCTGTTTTCCTTATTTCATAATCTGTGATTTGGAATAAGCCTTGAACTCTTTCTTACAGCTTAAGAGGGTGGACTTCATCCGGGTCATGTGATGTAGCCAGTGAGTGCTATATGGCAATGGATAGTTTAGCCACATTTAATATTATCTTAAGATTTCAATATTTATTATTGGTTTGAGTATGTCAAAGTAGGGGAGGGAGAAAAAGATATTTGTGGCTGGTGAGTGTGGTCACATACTTGCTATGGTACATGTGTACATGCCTGTGTGTGTGAGAGCATATGTGTGTGTGCACATGTGTGAGTGTGAACACATACTTTATGGTGCATGTGTGTGTGTTTGTGTATGCATATGTGTGTGTATGAGCACATACTTGCTATGGTGCATGTGTACATGCATGTGTGTGTATTAGCACATACTTGTTATGGTGCATGTGTGCATGTATGTGTGAGTATGTGTGTGCACATGTGTGTGTAAGAGTGTGAGCACATACTTGCTATGGTGCATGTGTGGAGTTCAAAGGACAACTTTTGGGAGTTGGTTCTCTCCTTCAACTAGAGGTTACAGGGATTCAAGTCAGGTTTCTCAGGCTACTACAACCAATGCCCTTACTCACTGACCCATCTCACTGGACCTTGATCTTACATAATTGTAAAAACTACATTCTGTGTTAGTTGCTTAGTCACTGACAGACACCTGACAGGAGCAACTTAAGAAAAGAGGAATCTACCTTGGCTCACAGTGTGAGAGGGTCATTCTATCATGAAGGGGCTCACAGCCATGGGAACATGTGCTGGGGAGACTCCTCACATCTTACTAAAACAGGAAGTGGATAGTACAGGCCAGAAGTGGGGTTGGGCTCTCACCCTCAAAGGCCTGCCTCCAGCAACATATCTGTTAGCTCTATCTTCAACCCAGAGGTCCACAACCTCTAAAAGCTCATCTACCAGTTGGGGACTCTGAGGGGTGGAATCGCTCTCCTTTCTCCTCCCCCATTCCCTTCCCTGTTGCCTATATCCCTGGCTGTTCTCAAACCTATTATGTATCCAGAATGATCTGAAACTAATCTGAAACTAATTGAGACTCTCCACAGCACCCCCTGCTGGCTATGTTCCTCCCCTGCATGACACTGAGCATGCCTGGTCATCTTGGCCTTGCTCTTACCCAGTCCCATTTGGTTGAAATGTCAACCAGCACTTCCCCAGTACTAGGATCACACCACTGTTTGTGGTGCTGGAGACTGAACCCAGGGCTGCTTGCATACCAGGTCAGAACTCTACTAAAGGAGCCACATCCCCAGCCCTGGGGCATTCTTTAAACCTAGGACCTAATGGGGGAGTGACAGGGAGGAAGAGGAGGTTCAGAGACAGTAAAGGAGTCTCATCTGTGCTTGAACTGGGACCATGAGAAAGGCTGGGAAGGAATCTTAATCTTTCTTCTCACTACTCTGAATACTGCAGCTAGCTCAAATAAAAATAAATTCAGTTCCAGACAGCCCTTCTCAACCTGGCCGAAATGCACACTGATGCTGGTCCTGGGTTAGCAAGGTTGTTTAGGGATGTCAGCAAGGGCTCTACCTTCCAGGTCTGCCACCCCTTTGGGGTGGGGGTGGGGGGCTTCATTTTCAGGTGGGGGAAGGGAGGTGCTGCACAGTCAGGGTCTCAGCTGGGAGGAAGGGGGGCACAGAAAACACTGCCCTTTCTCTTTAGGGCAGAGCTCTCTTTGTGTGTCTAGAAAGGTCCTCCTGACACATGGTTCTCATTGTCTGGAATCAGGCCATGTGGCGATCCCTGCCAGAAAGGACGCTTGGAGACTGCTTTCCAGTAGTGCAGTCCGACAGGAAATCAGGTCAGCCACAAAGGTCCTTCCGTTTGAGACTCTCCACAGCACCCCCTGCTGGCTATGTTCCTCCCCTGCATGACACTGAGCATGCCTGGTCATCTTGGCCTTGCTCTTACCCAGTCCCATTTGGTTGAAATGTCAATGTCTCTCTTTGTGAAAGAGTTTTGTTCGCTCAGAGTCATCCCTGCACAGGGACTGTGTGTGACCTTGTGGACCGGATAGAAGTAGACTTTTCAGCCTGGGCTACATCTTGCTGTCGAACTACACTTTCAATTTTTTTTCTTTTCTGAACTGGGAAGATGGCTCAGTCAGTGTTGGCATTTAGTCTAGGCTCCGCCCCACAGTTACCTGGCAACAGTCAGGTGTACCTGACTCGCTATAAAAGGGACTGCTCGCCCCCTCCTCTCTTGCTCTCTTGCTTTTGCTCTCTCCTTTTGCCCCTGCTCCCCCTCTCTTCTGTTCCCCTCCCCACATTCTCCCCATGTGCTTATGGCCAGACTCTACTCCCCTACTCCCATCACCCTCTTGCTTTCTCTCTGCCTTCCTCTCAACTCACCTCCCCATGCCCTAAATAAACACGATTCTATAGCACACCACCGAATGGCTGGTCCCTCAGGGAGAAGGAATGCCTGAGCAAGAGCCTGCAGAGGAACCCCCTTCCCCCACACCCTACCAACCCTTCCACTAAATATATCCCTGGTTTCTTTTTATTTTTATAAAGCACAACAGTCAGTAAAGCACTTGCTTTGGAAGTACAAGGACCTGTGCTGGATTCCTAGAATCTATGTTAGAAGCTGGATGTGGTGGTCCATGTATGTAATCAAGACGAAAGGCAGAGACTGGTGGATCCTGGGAGCTCAGTGGTCAACTCACCTAGCCTACCTAGCCAGTGAGAGATCCTATTGCAAATAAAAACAGAGGGTTCCTGAGCACCAACAGCTGAGGTTGCCCTCTGACCTCCACATGCCTGTGCAAACACACGCATGCAGGCACCTAAACACACATGAACACAGGGCACGCACATTTCCTCTTGGTGTGCCTTCCCAGAACTTCCTCTTGGGTTTGGCTCTCACCTGATCTTCCTTCTGTTCTGCAATCTCACCACTCTTCAAGGACTAACTCCCGACCTCTGACATCTCTCACTGTCTGTTCCTTGTCACCTGAAGATTCAAGTGTCCCCCTGCATGGTGCAGGTGACCTCCCTCCTCCATCTTACCTCCGAGGAGTCAGCTGTCTGTCAGACAGATGCTTTCAGCCAGAGCAGCAAGATGCGCCTCTCTCCTCCCAGGGGTGGGGGAGCAATCAGAGCTGTGGCTGGGTCATGACACTGCAATGCCCTAGTGTGAGCTGAAGACAGGCCTTGTCTCTCCAGCCTGTCGCTCATCCTCTTAGGTTCTCTCAGCAGGGTTATTTATTTTCCCCCCACTTCTAAGACCCTGTAAGCTCGCAGCTCCTGTCCCTTTGCCCTGCCTATTCCTCCTCCCGATCCCTTTTATACTTTAAGGAATCCCTCCCTCTTCTTCCCCTCATCAGATCCACATGGATTCAAACAGTGATGCTGCTACCTTCCTTGTGCTTCTCACAGCTGCTCTGTCCTCTGCAGCCCCACAACCGTCGCCTTATTTTGGGTCAATTATGTCCACTTTTCTCCATGAGTTCCTAGCTTATCTTTCAGGTGCTGATCATGCTCTAGTTTTTAATCTTCCTTTTCAAAAAACCTCCACGGTATTAACTCTGAGAATCTTCATACTACCCCCAGCATTGAAGACATTTCAGTGACTAGCCATCATTTATAGTCTAAAGGACAAAGTCTTTCACCTGGGTCCAAGTCTTCAGTTTTCAAGATGGCTGCATAAAGCCAGTTGCTTTCCCTTATCTTGGAACTTGACCAAAGGGAGCAAAAACATGAGCAGAGAAAATGCCACATCTAGTGAAACTTACGGGTTAGAAACCTCAAATTCCCAAACAAGTGGACACAGCCCGAGCCACCAGTGTAAATAAACATTGTCCCTTAGAGAAGGGAGGAAGAGCCTGAGGAGGACCACACAGCTACCTGGGCATGCCAGGGTCGAGGCATGATGATCTTTCTTCATCCCAACAAGGGCTCAGCAGCCAGAGTCGGCATAAGGGTTCACCTCAGAGATCCTCCCCCCCTTCTTCCTCCCCCTCCCTCCATCCCTTTCCCTTCTCTCCTTCCCTCCCCTCCCTCTCTTCTTCCCTCCCTCCTTCCCTCCCTTCCTTTCCTTCCCTCCCTTCTTCTTTCCTTCGTTCCTTCATTCCTTCCT
The DNA here is from genome assembly GCA_036184795.1 of Tokudaia tokunoshimensis. Classification (NCBI taxonomy): domain Eukaryota; kingdom Metazoa; phylum Chordata; class Mammalia; order Rodentia; family Muridae; genus Tokudaia; species Tokudaia tokunoshimensis. The sequence goes on along the minus strand of BTHU01000020.1, from coordinate 53,295,221 downwards.
TCCCTCCTTCTTTCTTAACAGGGATTCTCCATGAATTCCAGTCTATTCTCAGATAATATATTTATATTTATTTAAAGAGCTTGCACTCTATGATGGCCTCACCCCATGCCAGCTGCCACACTTGGGAGAGGGTGCCCTGCACCTTGCCTGAGCAGCACAGTAGAGCTGGCTCTGGTGGCAGGGTTGGGGGTGGGTGGGGGGGCGCTGGCTGAAGTTAGGAGAGTGGAAGAGCCTGTCCTGCCCCTCATCAGCCCTGCAGTGGTAAGGGAGTGGAAGAGATAGCTGGGGCAGGACTGGGGAGCTGGCCCTGGTGGTGTGGGTGCAGAAGAGTCCGCCCCCAGGGTCTGCGCTGTGCTGGTTGTAGCACTCTGGAGAGTTGGCCCTGCCCCTTGCCTGGGCAAAGTGGAAGAGCTGGCCCTGGTGGTACTCACACAGGAGAGCTGGTGAGCTGAGCAACTCAGCTGCCACCCAGGCCCAGATCCAGGGCCACGAGTTGGCCTACCCCAACATTTACCCCGTCTATGAACTGGAGCATGTGGGGGGCCGGACCAGCAGAACCAAAGCTGCAGGATCTCCATGACACAGGGCAACAACAATATATCTGAGAGGAGTCCTGGTGAGAATCCGGCATTGATAGCATAGCAGAAGCCAGAGGACTTAAACCAGACCGACTCACTGCAATGAATATTTGCAAGTAAAACTGTTTGGACAAAAGGGTATACAGTGTACCACACTGCAGTCTCCACAGTGAGATTTTGTTTTGTTTTGTCTTGTTTTTTGTTTTCTTTGTGGGGAGGGGAGGCAGCAAGAGTGGAGGGTGGATATGGAGGAATGGGGGAGATGAGTGGGATCAGGGTGCATGATGTGAAATTCACAAAAAAAAAATCAATAAAAAGTATTTTTTAAAAAAAAAAAACTGTACTCTATTATAAAGTTCAAACAAAAATATAGGCCACTAGGAAAGTCAGTGGTTGATGTCTGTCTGTGTGCAGAGGGAACATGGAAAAAAAATTTTTTTTTCTGAGTCCCCATTTCAAAACATTTTTCCTTAGGAGCCCAAGACACCATCACATGGAAACATCGCTGGCCTCCATACTTATTTCTTCAGCATGTAAAGAGACACATTTCTCACCAATCACCTGACTGAATGGGTTTTTTTTTCTTTTTCTTCCTGTTGAGACAGAGTCCAGAGGCACACAGTGGACTGCCAGCCATGTTCTGTGAATAAGACAGCCTGGCCTGGAGGTGAGTGGGCAAAGACTCATTCAAATAGCTGCGCCTTTTTTTTCAAACATAGTGCACTGGCCGGCCATCGATATTGACCTAGAATCACCCATTTCCATCTATCAGGGCTCCCCTACCAACACAAGCCAGAGTAAACTTCTCTTCTAAGTCAGATAAGTGGCCTGAGTTTGATCCCCAGGACCTATATAAAAGAGGAGGAGACAGGTGGGTCCCTGGGTCACACTGGAAGCCAGCCTAGCTGAGTTAATAAGACTGTGGCTCGACAAACAAGGAACACAGCTGTGAAGACAACCAAAGGTTGACTGCTGGCTCCCACATGTACTTGCTCCTGCGTGTTCTCATTCTCTCTCTCTCTCTCTCTCTCTCTCTCTCTCTCTCTCTCTCTCTCTCTCTCCTTCTTCTTCTTCTTCTTCCTTCTCCTCCTCTTCCTCTTCTCCTCTTCCTTCCTTCTTCTTCCTCTTCTTCTCCTTCTCTTCCTTCCTTCTTCTTCCTCTTCTTCCTCCTCCTCCTCCTCTTTTTCTTCTTCTTCTTCCTCCTCCTCTTCTTCTTTTTCCTCCTCCTCCTCTTCTTCTTCTTCTTCTTCCTCCTCCTCTTCTTCCTCCTCCTCCTCTTCTTCTTTCTCTTCTTCCTCCTCCTCCTCCTCTTCTTCTTCTTCTTCTTTCTCTTCTTCTTCTTCCTCCTCCTCCTCCTCCTTTTCTTCCTCTTCTTCCCCCTCCTCACCCCCCCTTCCACCTCCTCCTCTTTTTGGTAGGAATTTTCAATTATTAGCAGAACTGCAAAAATCCACCTGTCTTAGTTAGCGTTGCAATAAAACACAATGACCAACGAGCAGGTTGGGGAGGAAAGGGTTTATTCAGCTTATACTTTTGGATCGTAATCCATCATTGGAGGAAGTCAGGACAGGAACTCAAGCAAGGCAGGAACCTGGAGACAGGAGCTGATGCAGAGGCCATGGAGGGTTGCTGCTTACTGGCTTGCTTCCCATGACTTGTTCATCCTGCTTTCTTATGAAACCCAGGACCACCAGCCCAAGGATGGACCCACCCACAATGGCCGTCCCCCATCAATAACTAGTTAAGAAAATGCCTTTCAGCCAGATGTTATGGAGGCATTTTCTCAATTAAGCTTCCCTTTTTTTCAGATAACTTTAGGTTGTGTCATGTTGACATAAGACTAGTCAACATGACACCTTTTGCCTGTTATATATTTTATAATCTTCAAGCACAAAGCCAAATGCATTGTAGGATGCAGAATGGACAGTCATTAGTCTTCCATTGCCACAGATAGAGGCATGTTCTGGTAGCAACATCTATCCCTAGCACAGTACTAACAGTATAGTTCACCATTAGCCAGACAACTATTTCTACGAGCTTCCTGCCCCTGGCATAATTTGTATTTGCTTCTAGAATGAGGGGCCCTTCACATATGCCTATAGATTTTGACCTCTCCTCTGCCACTCTGCACAATTAAGTCTTTTCCCACCGGGAGAATCTTTTGCAGGAGGGCTGTTTTAAGTTCCAGGCCAGCCTGGGCTATAGAGTGAGAATCTGGCTCAAAAATACAAAGCAAAACCAAGGGAGCCCAGAGAGGATAGAATTTTTGTTAAAAGCTTTCTACAGGACACCCCCAAGACACAAAGGAACTATTGGAGGGATTGGACATTGTTTCTTTTTTCACAGTGGTAACAGTTTCAGAGATGCGCCTGCTGGAACTCATCCAATTGCAAGTATTAATTGAGGGCTGAGTTTTCTATGATACAATGAAATAATTTTTTTAAATGCAGTTTCAGGATCACTCTGAATGTGAGGACAGACCGGGCCACATGCTAGCAAGAACTTTGCATAGGAAACAAAAAGCAATCAGCCCCACAGGGCAGTTGTCAGCAGTTCCAAAGATAATGGTAGGTGAAATCATTCTCTTGTAAAGGTGATTCTCCAAACAGGCATTTAAACAGTGTCTGGAACAGGCAGAGCTGGCCTTATCAGGACCGACCCTGGGCTAAAACAGGATTTTTGACCGTCATTGGGCATTCAACTGGAACACTAACTGATTATTTTTAAGGATCATAAAAATGTAACTGATTGTTTCCACAAGCCCATCAGCCACTGTTCTAGATGCCCGAGGCACTGCAAGGTGAGCCCGTTTTTTTCTGGAGCTTTCCCTAACTTATTTTGCTGTAACCGGATGGCATCACGTGAAATCAATGATTATTTATTCAGCCACAGTAGTGATTACAAGTCTGTGTGCTTGATCCAGCAGCAATGTTAACAGGAGACGACATCAACCCTGGTGAAGCAGGTTTCTTGCAAAGGGTCCTAACTATCTCGAAACATGATGACAATATCAGCACAGTTTCCGAGGGGCAGAAATACCATAGTTACAGAAACTGGAGAGAGGCAATCTCTCAGGGACTCAGTGCCTTAGTTACCTCCATATAAGGTGTGTGGAAAGAGAACAATTTGCCTCCCTGACTATTTCAACTGCCTACGCTAAATGGAAGCATAGCAGGCTGGTGTTCCTGGTGGTAGGAGCTGGAGGGAAGGAGCAATGAAGATCGATTTGTGCCCAGTGGATGAGGGGCTGGGGAAGCATGAATTGTAAAGTCAGAGTTGTTCACCAGTAATATGAATTCGCATGTCCTCTGACTCACATATTACATTTCTAAGAAACTATCTCACAGATAAAACTCAAGACAGACCCACAAGTTAGCACAGAAATAAACACACGTTTGCTTACTGATTCTCTGGTCACAGCAGCCGAGAAATGGAACCAGCTTAGATGAATGCATAAAATTAATGTAGTACACGTGAGTGTATACATCTGCGTATACACGGTGGAGTTTTATTCAGGAGAATAAAATTCTGTCATTTGCAGGAAAATGGGTGGAGCTGGAGACCATTATGTTAGGTAAAATAAGCCCGACCTAGTATATGTGGGGTGGGGTTGGGGCATGACAGCAGAAGACTGTGTGTGTGTATGTGTGTGTGTGTGTGTGTGTGTGTGTGTGTGTGTGGGCGTGGGTGTGTGTGTGTCCTATGAACTGGAGAAGTGCTACTGTTCTTAGACCCAACATTAATAGTGTGTGTATGACAGCAGAAATCACACTGTGAAAGCAGAGGGAGATATTTAAGGGGAGAGGTCAACAGAGGCAGTTCAGGACTAGAGATAGCTCAGCAGTGAAGAGCACTGACTGCTCTTCCAGAAGACCTGAGTTCAATTCTCAGCAACCACATGGCAGCTAAACTGTAACTAACTTTGGTTTCAGAGAAGCTGGCACCCTAGCACAGACATGAAGACAGAACACCAGTGCACATAAACAAATCTTTAAAAAAAATCAAAAGGACAACACAATGTATGTGATATGGAAGCAAAGGGAACTACTAGAGAGAAGGACAGAAGGACAGACACAGTGTGAAGGAGAGTGTGGCTGGGAAGTGGGGACCAGTGTGAAGTCCTGTCTGGAATGCTCTTGTGTTTCAGGGCACAAAAAGCTAAACCAGCCGGTGAGATGGGCTAAAAGTGTAAATTGCCCGAAAAGTAGCTTTCCTCCATTAAAAGAACCAGGCAGTCTACAGTGTGTCTCGGTGCTGTTTGAGGGACAGTGACATAACAGGGTCCAGAGGGAAGAAGGCGCAGGGGGTTCTGTAGGCTCGGCTGCATTCATCTTCCCTGTCAGCTTGATGACATTTAGAAGGACCTAAAGATGCACCTCTAGGTGAGACTGTGAGGTTTGACTCAGGAGGGGAGAGCATGCCTGAATGTGGGGAGCACCATCTGTGAGCTGGGGTCCTGGACTGAATAAAAAGGAGAAAGAGAGCTGAGCCCCAGTGTTCATTTCTCTCTGACTCCTGTCTGTGGATGCCAAGTGACCAGACGCTTCCTGTCTGTGGATGTCACATGACCAGATGCTTCTTGTCTGTGGATGCCACGTGACCAGACTCTTCCTGTCTGTAGATGCCACGTGACCAGTTGCTTCCTGTCTGTAGATGCCATGTGACCAGTTGCTTCCTGACTGTGGATGCCCTGTGTCCAGCTGCTTCCTGTCTGTGGATATCATGTAACCAGATGCTTCCTAACTGTGGATGTCATGTGACCAGCTGCTTCCTGAACTGTGGGTACCATGCAACCAGCTGCTTCCTGACTATAGATGCCATGTGACCAGATGCTTCCTGTCTATGGATGCCATGTGACCAGATGCTTCCTGGCTGTGGATGTCACGTGACCAGATGCTTCCTGAATGTGGCTGCCATGGGACCAGCTGCCTCATATTCCTGCCTCACCCCTCTGGACTGTACCCTCAGACTGTGAGCCAAAAGAAGTCTTCCTTCCTTAAGTTGCTTTTATTGAGTGTTTCATCACAGGACTGAAGACAGTACAAAGGTCCTCCAGAAATGTGGCAGTATGGCGGTGGTGGATGGGATAAAATTTCTTCTTCCTGGGAACAGCCTGACAAAGTCACGCCATTCTCCCAGGTTTTTTCTTCTTATTGATCTTGATATAATAACTCCAGTTAGATACATATGGCCCCCTGTCCCCAGACACGCCTTAGCTATGTTACGCCAATGACTGGGACAATGACAGTTTCGTTTTGAAAGTGTTCCCATTGCCGGGAAGTTTGGCGTCTATTGCTTAGATTCACCAACTATTAACATACAGCTGCAGCTTTCTGTGTGTTCTGGATCTGTTGACCTTGTTTACGCAGAACTGTTGGAAAGCGCGTGACAGACCTGACACCCTATTCCTCACCAGTGAAGGATGAGGACGCTCTCCCTTAAAACCACACTTGTGGTGATGAAGCCCAAGGAGATGACCCTGTTTTTAAAAAAAAAAAAATCCTAATAAGCCAACAGCAAGCAAATTGTTCAAATTGCCTCCAGGATCCAGGATTTGTTTTTAATAGTTCCCTGAAAGCAATCCAGACATGTCACAAAGAAAACAAGGCAGCCCTTCCCACATACAGAGGCCTCAAACCCCAGGAAGTATCTATTTTATGACTTCTTGCCCTCTTACCTGTTTTCAGTGGATCAAGGGATCACAATGCCTACACTACCATCCCTCTGTTATAGAAGTCTAAAAGTTGAGGCGATACTCGGGACATGATTAGGTCCCAATGCCAACAACCTTATATCCATTGGCAACCAGGATAAGGTGGTCTCCCTCAAAACACAGCTTTCCATGGGTTTAGATTTCCGTGTGCTCAGCGCAAAGAAAAGAAAAAGAGGCAAGCAATCAGGAAGACGGAAGTCCAATAATCAGTAACTTGAGAAGTCCGATCGCATTCTGTGCGGACCGGCGCTCAGCTAAGTCTATGGGTCCCAGACACTCACACCTGTAGAGAAGTGACTCCAGGATTCGCCAAAGAAAGGAGCGGCTGATCAAAGATGCTTGGGTTTCAAAGATACATGAACACAGACATGCACTTAGAAACGTTACTCCCATCTAGTCCCATGAACTGGAGAAGTGCTACTGTTCTTAGACCCAACATGGAGAGTCCCTTCAAATGATCACATCTGAGGACTTGGTGGGTTCACCTAAAGGAACTTCAGAGAGCATGAACAGAGGACACTCAGGTGCCCGGCTCAGAGCAGTGATACTGAAAGTGCACAGCTCAACTTGATTGAGTTATCATTGGTGTTCTTGCTATCAGGCCCCTAGTTAGAGAAGAAACAGGGCTCAGGCTAGCTTTTTTAGGATCTACCCAAAGGCTAGAATGCTTGCAACATAAAATGCTGGGAAGGAAAATGGAGCTTAATTCCATTGACCCAGTCTTTTGACTGTCTTTGTTGTTGCACGATTTCATGAGAAAGAGAAATATGCCTGATTTGGGGGCTTGTTTTTTTTAAATTAATTAATTAATTTCAATTTATTTACATTTTGAGTGTTATCCCCTTACCCAATTTCCCCCTCTTCCAGAAACCCCCTATATCATCCCCTACCCCCTGCTTCTATGAGGGTGTTCCTCTACCCACCCACCTATTCCCACCTCCCCTCCCTCGATTTCCCTACATTGGGGCATCTATCAAGCCTTCATAGGACCAAGGACCTCTCCTCCCATTGATGCCTGACAAGGCCGTCCTCTGCTACACATGCATCCAGAGGCATGTGTATTCCTTGATTGGTGGCTTAGTCCCTCGGAGCTCTGGGGGGGGGGTGTCTGGTTAGTTGATATTGTTGTTCTTCCAATAGGGTTGCAAACTCCTTCAACTCCTTTAGTCCTTTCTCTAACTCCTCCATTGGGGACCCTTTTGAGCTCTTTTAACAGATGAGAATTCTGGTCCCAGCATAAGAAAGAAAGTTTACAGAAGGAGAGAGAAAGTGAATTCACTGAAATTTAAACCTCTGCTTGTAACTGGAGTGCTGGCGGGGCTACGGGACCCTAGAGCTTAATCCATGGCATGGACGGAGAATTGAACTTTAGAAGACTAAGCAGAAGGAAGAATGGAATGGGAAGGGCCCTAAACCTGGGAGTGGGCTAACTGGACCCTGGTTTGGATTCGTTATAGAGCCCCTGGATCTCTCCTTTCCCTATTGTTCTGTTAGATACTGTACTGGCTGGTTTTGTGTGTCAACTTGACACAAGCTGGAGTTATCACAGAGAAAGGAGCCTTCCTTGAGGAAGTGCCTCCATGAGATCCAGCTGTAAGGCATCTTCTCAATTAGGGATCAAGGGTGGGAGGGCCCCTTGTGGGTGGTGCCATCTCTGGGCTGGTGGTCCTGGGTTCTATAAGAAAGCAAGCTGAGCAAGCCAGTAAACAGCACTTCTCCGTGGCCTCTGCATCAGCTCCTGACTCCAGGTTCCTGCCTGTGTGAGTTCCTACCCTGACTTCCTTTGGTAATGAACAGCAATGTGGAAGTGTAAGTTGAATAAACCCTTTCCTCCCCAACTCGATTCTTGGTCATAATATTTTGTGCAGGATTAGAAATCCTGACTAAGACAGATACCTATGCCCACACCTTTCTGTCATCTGTCCTTACAATGTTTTCTGCAGACAAGAAGCTGTCATCTCACGGAACCCATTGGCTCTCCCTACCTTCTTATGTACCCCTAACCCTTTTTCACACCGGATCTAATTAGTTATGAGGGACCCTATAAGAGAGCATCATGTCGTATTACTTATAGTCTCTACAGATTAGTCTGTGGTTTCCCATTGTCAATCTAAATTAACCCCAAGATACTTAGGGAAATATTAAAAACCAATAGGCATGTAGTACAGTTGTGAGATGACTCACGGCAAGAGGAGAAGGCATGGGAGCCAATCTGATTTGTAGTTTGAGAGGAGTGACTGCACCTCACATACAGCGTGCCAAATGGTGGGTAGATCTGTGAGAGAATGGAAGAGCGTTTGCAAGTGAAGGATGCTTTTATGCCATTACCTCACCCACTTTGAGAGGACTCACAGAAGAACCACCCCATAAGAAGAATCTGGAATTCCACGCAGTCAATGTTCTGCATGGCTCAAAGGCTTCTTAGCAGGAAATGGTGATGCTGGGGCCAGGCAGGAAGCTTTCTACTGCAGTAACAAATACCCCAGAAAAGAATGTTTTAAGGGAGGAAAGATTTACAGTGGCTCACAGCTCAGGAGGTCAGAGGTCCACATGTGGCTGGCCCCATTGTCCTTAGACTGCAGATAAGGCAGAAACACCATTGTAGAAGGGCAAGGAGAAAAACTTCTCTCTTCCTGGCAGGCAGGAGGAAGAGAGAAGGAAGGGTCCTCAGGTAAAACATGCCCCTCCAGGACAGTTTTCACTTTCCCCTTCCTCCAATCAGGCTCTACCTCCTGGCCTCCTGCACCTGCCAATGCCAAATTGTAAATCTAATTGTAGATTAGTCCAACCATCAACTGCATCAGAGCTGTCATGATTCAATAACTTTCTAAAGGCCCCTTGAGCTAAGGAACAAGTTTTGAACATGTGAACCTTGGAGGGGACATTTTAGACTTAGCACAGCAGAAAATGTCCCTTGCTTCTGCTTCCTGATCCCACATTGAAAACGCCTCAAATGTCTGCTGAGATAAGCACCAGATAAAACATTGTCTAGAACAAAGGCATTTATACATCGACAGCATCATCTTTCCCTGGGTGTGAAGGATGAATTATACGTGATGGAGAGGTGGCTCAGTGGTTAAGAACACTTACTGTTCTTGCGGAGGACCTGGGTCTGGTTCCCAGCACACAAACTGCAGCTCTTAACTGTCTATAATTCCTGTTCCAGAGAATACAACACCCCCTTCTGGCTTCTGAGGACACTGCATGCATATATGGTGCACAGAAATACATTCAAACAAAACACCCACACACATAAAATAAAAAAAGAATTAACTCCAATGACTTAAATATTTTATATGTGCCCAACTACTGACTTTGAAAATATATCTACTGCATAAAATCAGATAACATCTGAAATACTTCCTGTTCAATATTTGATAAGCTCCTGACAGAGTAAAACAGTTTGGATAAGCTCTTGAAGTTTTCTATTCTGGTTCACAGTATTTGCACAACCTTCAAAACACTCTTCAGGCAATAGTGTGTGTGTGGGGGGGGAAATGTGTGTGTATTCACACATGTACATGTGTGTGCCCACCTCTGTGTGTGCATATATGTGTGTGTGCATGTATGTACGCATCTGTATATATGTATATGAGAAGTCTAGAGGTTGACATTGGATGTTTCTTTGTGTGTCTGCAGCCAACAGTTTAGTAACTGAGCCTTCTCCCCAACCCTCTTAGGAAAACTTCGAGAATGACAGAGAGAGGGAGGAAGAGAAGGAGGCGTTGTTCCTTGGTATTGAATGCCAACACAATGCACACCCACGGTGAAAAGTGTTTATTAAGCTCCCACATGTACACATGGACAGAATACTACCCAAACACACCTCACTCAAATCTACAGCCATAACTATGTCCACCATTTGAAAGAAGATGCTGTTTTATATATTTATTAAAAATGAGATAGCTCAGTTTCTAAAATATGAAACACAAGCCGGCAGACACCAGAAAGCATCTTCCTCCCTGACTTGAATAAAACTTTTAGGACATACCAGAATTTTATAGACTATATTATTGCCAGTAGATAGTGAGAAAGATAAAAAAATTAATTTCCTAACAGATTCATATCCAGTCCAGTGTCAAAGACAACACACGGCACACTGGCTATGAGAAGAGTTGAATGTCACAGCAAAACTATCTGAGAAGTCACACTGAATAAATACTTCAGCATCCCAGGAGTTCCATACGGCCTGCACCTTCTGGCCTACGAACTATCTGAGAGAAGCTCCGCACCCCCTACAGTTTCAAACAGCGGACATCAAAGCTACCCCACACTGCAAATCAGAAACAAGTATGGCCATGTCCTAGGCACTGCTCGGGGTTTTGCACCACCATCCATGTGAAAAACATACTAGCCTCCCAACTGCAGGGTCCTTTTGTGTTCTGAAATCACTCCCTCATTCTACAGATGGACACATAGTGACTGTTGAAGTGGATGAAAACATCTGGGCTGGAGAGATGGCTCAGCTGTTAAGAACACTGAGTGCTCTTCCGAAGGTCCTGAGTTTAAATCCCAGGTGGCTCACAACCATCCATAATGACACCCTCTTCTGGGGGTGTCTGAAGACAGCTACAGTGTACTCACATATAATAAGTAAAATAAATCTCTAAAAAGTAACATCATAGGAAAAATACATAGAAGTTTGGGAAGTCAGTAAAGTACATATAAGCCATTGAAGAGCTTAAGCACAAGGATCTGAGTTCGATCCCCATTGCATGTAATCCCAGCACTGAGGACATACATGGAGACAGGAATATGGATCTCTGGGCCTCGCTGGTCAGCCAACCTAACCTGCTAGATGAGTTCTAGGCCAGTAAGAGGCACTGTTTCAAAAACAAAGGGGGACAGTACCTGAGGAATGACACTTGAGATTGATCTGTCCTCCACGTGCAAGTACCCACATATGCACATGTACACGCACGCGCACACACACACACACCCATACCCCTACACCCACCCACACCCACTCACACACACATACACACACACACACACATTTATTTATGCCTTGACCCAGGGCAAGCAAAGACTTAATCCACCTGTGGTGTCTGAGTGTCACCACAGTGCCTGGGGCTCTGTGCCTAAGTCACTTCAGCAGCCAGCAATAATTTCCTCCTTCCAGTTTAAGCACTCTTTGGTACATGTGATTCCAATGGTCACTGTCAACTTGACTTAGGAATTACCCAAGAGACTGAGGAAGTGCATTTCCAGAGAAGAATAAGGAGAGGATACTGAATGTAAGGGAGAACCATCCCATGCCGGTCTGTGTGGAAAACAACAGTGGGGGACCAACACAGTGTCAACACACCACTCTCCCTGCTGCCTGGACCATGACATGAGCTGCTTTGCTCTGCCAAACACTCTGCCATGATGGAGTGAGCCTTCCGAATCCAAGAGCTGAAATAAACTCCCCTCCCCCTCGGGTTTTCACACCGCAGCAATGAATCCAACGTAACAACCAGTCTTCTCCCATATGGACCTGAGTGTAAAACAACTCAGGAATCTTCTCCAGAGAGAAGCCTGCAACCACACAAAATAAAACCTGCTTTTTGCTCATAGATCATGGGAATGAGGCGGGGAGGGCTGTTGCAATGGCAGAGTGGGGCTTGGAGGAGCTTCAACATGACCTTCATCCAAGAGAAAAAAAAATGAGAGACCTAGAAAACAGCCTGGCTATCTCATGGCCCCACACATATGCTGATATCTCTATGTGTGGCCCAGGTGCCTCTGCTTCCTACTCACACAGACAGACATCTCCTTCATTCCCAAAAAAACACTCCAGACTTGACCACAGCCTGTCTTAGTTTCTTAATGGTACTTCTTTATGTTGTCCAGGCTGGCCTCAAATTGTTGGGATCTAGTAATAATCCTATGTTGCCACTTTGTTTCCAACCCAATTACCCAGTAAAAGAAATCTCAACTCAATCAGTAACAATACAAGCTATAAGCCTAGATTGGGCAGATCTCCCACTACACTACTCTATTCCCATCTATATTATCCCATATAACTTATGGTTTCTCCAGGCCACGAGCTTCTCTCTCTGCAGCCTCTCCATCCATCCTCCATAGCTCCCCCCTCCCCCCGCCCCATGATCCTTTTCTCCTCCCCCAAACTCTCAGCTCCTCCCCCTTCCTCCTGCCCAATCATTGACTCAAGCCTTTATTTGAAAAGTTAAGGAGGGGAGAAGGTTCACAAGGCAACTCCTCATCTGTAGCCCCTCCCAGGAGTGGAATTAGCATCAAAATACAAGCCCAGGGCTATCCACAACAATCCTATGCCGGGCTCCCAAGTATCTGGAACTATAGGAGGGTCGCCAAGCCTAACTATAGAACTTTTTAACTACAATCTCGAATTCGAGGAGAGAGGCATGGTTGAAGCAGTGAGGCAGGCTGAAACTGACTCTGTGCTAATCCACCTGTCTAGCAGGGAGACCACTGACCTGCGGACATGGTGAGGGGCAGTTAAGGTCTCTGTGAACTGACAAGGTCTTCAAGAATAACTGGTCTTGTGGTCCTCATGAAGTCAGACATAAGCTTTTCCTGTTTCCTTGTCCCACTTCATAGATGAAACACCAGAGGTTTAGAGAATGATTGGTATATATTTACAAAGCGGGCAGCTGGGCTCTCCACTCTAACAGTGCTGAAGGACCTGCTGGTGTCCTTCACCTGCTGGTGTCCCAGGGCTGCCCTTTAAGTGAGTATTATACACCAAGGAAAGGACTCAGCCAAGTTCAATGGCTTGTACACAGATTTATTTTTAATAAAACTCGCTGGAATGTTTCCAGCAGCATAGAGAAAGGATCAACCCATGCTTTGTATGAGACCCTGGGAGAGATTTCCACACAGGGAGACCATAGGAAAGTGGATCCCTAGAGATGAGAGTGAGCCCCTCACCACACTGGAAGACCTGGTGAAGTCTGGTTGCCGACCAACTGAAGGATCTGGGAAGCAAGGGACTTACTGGAAAGTCTCGTGTGTGCGCATGTGTCTGTCTGTCTGTCTGTACCTGCATGCATACATATGTGGAGGCCAGCGCTTGACTTGGCTGTCTTCCGTAATCATCCTGTGATGCATATTCTTGGTTGTCATCTATGTCTAGAATTAACTAAAACCCATGTGGCTGGGTACACCTGTGAGGGATTTTTTTTTTTAATTAAATCATTTGAAGTGGGAAGACCCACTTTTAAGCTGGATATTTGACATAGGAATAATACACCTTTCATCTGGGCCATGCTTTCTGCCGGCAGCCTATATGAAGGGCACGGAGGAAGGAAGCTTGCTTTCTCTGCCTGCTTTCTCTGGTTGGCAAATCCATTCCTTCACTGGTACTAGAGTTTATTGCTTCAGGATTCTGGCATATGCTGAAGACCAACTGAGACGCCCAGCCTCATGGACTGAACAACTACTGGGTTCTTAGACCTTCTATTGGTAGATAGCCATTGTTGAACTAGCTGGGCCACAGCTTGTAAGCCATTCTAAAAAATTCACCTTTCTCTAATATGTAAATTCATTCTCTAAGTTCTGTTCTTCTAGAGAATCCTCTACCTTATTTTTAGAGACAGAGTCTCTCACTGAACTGGAGGTCACCACTAAAGAAACTGGCCAGTGAAACCAGGGATCCTCCTGACTCTGCCTCACCAGTGCTGAGATTACAGATGTGTGATAGTATGACTGGCTTTTTACATGGGTGCTGGAGACACAAATGAGGTCTCATGATTGCTCGGCAAGAACTGAGCTGGCAAAGCCTTCTTCCTAGCCTCAGGTTCTACGTTTTAATTTTCAAAACTCAGCACCATAGCAAATGGTTACCATGTGTTTATACTGGAGAACTAAATGTACTCTCTGACTGTGGTGGTTTGACAAGAAATGGCCCGCAGAGGCTCACAGATTTGACTGCTTGGTCATTAGGGATTGATGGGTGCTACTTGATAGGGATTAGGAGGTGGGGCATTGTTGGAGGAAGTATCTCACTAGGGGTAGATTTGGGGTTTCAAATGCTCAGGCCAGGCACAGGGTCTTTCTCTTCCTGCTGCCTGTTGATCTGGATGTAGAACTCTCAGCTCCTTCTCCAACACCATGTCTGCCCATGGGCCACCATGCTTCCCGCCATGATGATAATGGACTAAACCTATGAATCTGTGAGCAAGCCCCAATTAAATGCTTTCCTTTATAAGAGCTGTCCCTTCACAGCAATCGAACACTGACCAACAAGATACTGACATATCAGAAAATGCGGTCTTCTAGCAATCCTGGACTTGCCACCAACTATAGGTCTTCCACCTCTATATTCCACATGATCAGTTCTGTTCTAGAATAAATGTGACAAGCCAATCATTGGTCTCTCAGAGTGCACCAGTTTCGAGACTGGTGTTATTCTGAAGGATGAGGTCACACAGAAGCTGTGCTCTGGTGACCTCAACCATACCGTATACCTCATTCTGCAGGGAGCTCTGCCAGCAGCCTGTACACACACATCAGTCTGAAATGGTATCAAGTAGCTACTTCTTGACTTGAAGTATTCCATTCTGGAGAGAAGCTCCTTGAGACTAGAAAGGAAGCTTACAGAATACAGGAAACCTAGAAGGAAATTTCTTAAGACCCAAGAAGTAAGCAACTCATAAGCCTCAGGAAGTCCCTCAAATTGAGCAGATACACAAAGCCTCACTTCCCCAAGCTTATAGAAATAGAGGGAGGTGGCTGGGGAGACTCGGACTGACCCAAGGCATGGAAAAGACTCTCTGACTTGTTGACACGCCTGCAAATTCTGCAGAGAGCTCTAGGGATGCAGCTTCCACAGCTCATCAGCACAGTAGAGCGGCTTTTGGTGATGTAGCTGCCTTTGAGTTACCCCTGCTCCAGGAAGTATCCTCTCACCACACTCCTTTGAGAAATGTCAATTAAGCCACCGGTTTGCCAAGCTGGACTTCGGCTGTATGGCTACTTTAGCCTGTCATGGGCTGCATATCTGGGGTGAATAAACATTTATCTGTGTCATTCCAGGAATAGCGTCACAACTATCAAGAAGACCATCTTCCCACATGCCCTCTACTCACATACAACCACCACAATGCTTGAGCCTAGAGAACCCAGAAACAACAGTGTCCTTTTAATCAGATGCCCTTCCGTACCTTACATATCATGAGGTTCAAACAGAAAATCTCCACCCTCTTCCCCTGCATGCTCCTGGTCTACATTCGCACTGCTCATGGCTGGCGGGAGTGAGCTAGAGAGGGGTAGCCTCTGGGGACTAGCTTGCCTTCCACCCTGTGAATGACTCAAAACTAAACCCATCACCATATTCTAAAATTAAATCATTTTTATCTCAACATGCACGCGCTGTGCAGTATTAATGAATGTATATAAAAGCGAGATCAACCCTCTTTGGAGCGTTTCAGAGCAGGCACTTTGTGAGGAGACCCAGAAGAGACTTCTGCACAGTGAAGCATGAGCTCATTCTCCACAAAGCTATTCCTAAAAAGTGTTTCTATTAGGAAAGTGTTTGAGAGTGCACCATTCAGAAGCCATTAGGGGAACCCATGACAAAGTGGAATGTCCCTGCTTAACTTAAACTCTAGCTCTTAGCTCCTCCTGCACTGGCCTGACTGCAGCTGTTGGTTTAAGGCAGGTCATGTCCTTGTTGCTTCTGAATAAAGGGGTACCCATGCTGGAGCTCCATCTTCCGTTGTCTGGCATTGTGTCCTGTCATAGGATGAGTCTCCCCAAAGTGCCTGCTAAGTGAAGAAGCACCAGGAGGGATCTCAAGATGTGCTATTCCCCTCGGTAGACAGGCCATCAGTTTGCAACCATGCTGTGCTGCAAGCTGTCTGTCCACAGACACATGGGGACTTCCAACTGTGGGACCCTTCTTCCTATCTAACCTCTCTCCCAATCCATGTCTACTTCGGGGAAGGAAGCAAAGTGAAACGGGTGAAGGCATGCCAGTTCCTCATCTCCCTCAGCTCTGGCCTGAGGAAGGGTGTTGCCAAGGTATTTCCTATCCATTCACACTGAGGCAGTGAGAGGCCAGTGATTGGAGGGGAGAGAGGAGGAGGAGCTAAGGGAAGTGAGGGGTGGAGAGAGGGGGGAGGTTGAGACGAGCGGGAGACGTATTTCTGGTGTTTTGGAGAGGTTAGAAATATTGGGATAACACTCTATCATTGTAAATTGGCACTATGTAATTGGGAGTTTGATATATGTAAATGTATTTGGTTAACTATTCAAGTTTAAGAGTCATGCTTTACCAGATACTTGGAAGGAGTGGTGCAGAGGCCTGGTGGGGCAGTACTCTTTTATAATTATTACCCACTACAGAAGGGAGGCAAGGATATTGTTAAGAGGCGAAGAACTCACTACAAACTATGGTCAATGTAGGACAAGTAGATGGATCATGAGTAAAGCAAAAGTACCTGATTCCTTGGAGTCTTTAGAAGGCCGTTTATTATGACTTGACCCAACACAAACCCCCCAAGGAATGGTCCAAGAGGACAAGGGAGGAGACGGGAACTCAGAAGGCATAGCTACCCCTTGATCACGGCCTGATTGGTATGCAAACATTAGGACTCAAAGTAACCAAGTAGTTCTGAACCAAAGTCTCACCCCACAGAGGACATCTGGCGGTGCCTAGAAATGTTCTGGTTGCCAACTGGGGGAGGAATGGCAATCTACCACCATCCAATGAGCAGAGGCCAGGGAATATTGCTCAACACTGCACAGCCCCCACACAACAAAGAATGATCTAGAAAACATCAACAGTGCCAAGGCCCAAAGGTTTAGGACTTAAGGAAAGCGCAGCATCAAGAGTTCTGTTTTAGGTCATGGCTGGTAAAGTGTTTCTCTTGGAAGCACTGAAACCTGAGTTCAATCCCCAGAACCCACATAAAAAGGCAGTGTGATGTCACCTGCCTGAAATCCCAGCACTGGAGAGGGGGAAACAGGGGCTTTGCTGGGACTTGCTGACTAGTCGGCACAGCCTACTCAGCAAATTCCAAGTTTGTGTGACTTGAAGAATGGCACCCAAGGTGGTCCACTGGCCCGTGCACACAGGTACACACACACACACACACACACACACACACACTTTACCTTGTAATCACTGTCTCTTCTAGTTGGTTGAGTTCAACGTATTAGGCAACAAATTAAGCAATGACCTGGTGGCCCAGACGGATATACCTCTTTTATTATTTTTGGAGCTGGGTATAAATGGCAAACATCAGAGCTCTGGCCCAACCCCTCTTCTGCTGCATGAATAATACATCAGAGCCTCTAAATTTAAACTTAAGCCAATTAATTCATCAAAATGTCACTTGTCACCTAAAGCATTTTAGTAGCGAGGAAATACCTCCAAAGAAGAAAGAATCCTCACAAAGAGAGGATAAATGGAGTGCAGATTTTGTTCACGGGGCAAGAACCACCGTGGCCTTGGCTTCTCCTAGTTCAGGGAAGCCTTTGGAAGATGGTGTTTATAATACTGTTGGTGTCACAAGTGACTTGTGTTCCATGTGATCCTTCCTACGTCTTATTATAAAGTATGTTGGAGTTTTTATAATGGAGTCATCTTGCCCATAAGCTGCTCACCGACTCCCCAAAATAACAAACCTCAGTACAAGAGCATAGAGTCAGGCATTCAGGGAATCGTAAAAAGAAACCTTTATCATGACTCTGGGAGCTGCGGGATGACTTCCCGAAGCCTGCAATTTACAGCACTGTCTTTAGTTATAAACGCAGAGACCAGAGACACAAATCACAGAATATCTATTTTCCAACTGAGGTTCACAAAGCAGGAAAACTGGGGATCCCCTCCACACCCTCAGGAAAGCTGGGTTCTGAAAGATTCCGATTCTTGCTACCCTCCGCTCGGTGGCTTTCACTAACAGACAACTTCCTTTTGCAATGAAAAGCCAAACCATATGGCATAATCAAAGATGGGGGGAGGGAGGGATGGGAGGGATATAGGTGCATTAGAAACCTTTGTATTGAGTTACATATAATTGCCACAGACCTTTAATCTCAAATCAAGCACTCAAATACCGTGCCCTCTATCGCAAATAGCAAAACAAGCTCAAAGCCAAGTGCTTGGACTTGAAGGTTTTAAGAATAATTCACGTAAAGATAGACTCTTACTGGTGAATATTATTATTAAGTTATAAAACAAATTCTAGTGTTTCCCCTTAAGGGAAAACCAATACATCGTGTTGTAATTCTAAGCAACAAAAGGTTAAAAAAATCTTTTAGAATTTATCAAGCTGTTGGTCTAGACTTTCTTACAAATGAATGAGTCATGCTTCCTTCTCAGACCCACCGAGGGAGTGAGCTGCAATCTTTTTCCAGTGTCTAACTACAGAGATATAACTCCGGGACCCTGGTAATAGCTCAAACAATATCTTTAGTTTGTATGGGCACATTACTATCTTCCAAAGAAAACAAAATAGATGTCACCAAATCAGTCCTGCCTGCACAGGTAGTTTCTTCATGCCTCATCATTGTAGCCAAGGTCATCAGCTGAGGCTCAGGGTGAAGACTGAGGTACCCCCACCTGGCCCCAACCACTCATCTTCCAGAAACTCAAATACCTAGAAAGATCTGAACAAAATCCTCTCGCTTAGGATTCATACAATCCTAAAGCAAAGAGACAGAGCTAGGTCCAACAAATCTTCATCACTTCTCCTGAGAGATACAATTAAAATCCAGGCCCGAGGGCTGAGTTCTCCTGAGCTAACTGCACCAGGATCCAATCAGAAACCCACACAGACCAGTTTGCTGAAACAGTTCTCACTTATAGCCACAACAGGCGTGCCCTCAGAATCACTCAGTAGTGGACGCGGGTCAGGGAGGTGTCAGAGAGGAATGTAACAGAAAGCCCCCTCCCTCCCCCCCACCTGGACGTGTTTCTCAAGTGCCTTCAGGACTTGAGAAACACCTCCAGGCCTTTTCATCAAAGTTGCCTATCTGCACGTAGAAGAGAGGGTTCAGTTGACCATCCCTGTGTGCTTTCCTGGCAGCTGTGTCTCTGGTAGGGAGACCACCAGTGGGCAAGGGAATTATGTGGGGGGTCTTACTTTTGTAGCTGGTTGCCCAGGGCTGGTAGCCGTAGTAGCCTGTTATGCGCAGGATCCGCTCCTCGATGGATGTGAGTCCCACCGGTCCGCTGGTGAGGTCCTCCACAGAGCGCGACCATTTCAGATCCTCCTTGATCGCCTCGTCTACCACCAAGTACTTGAGCTGCCGGAGCTGAGGGCTGATGTCGGACAGTCTCCGCGGGCTGACGTCCGGTGACCTCCTCATGCCACTGAGGCCGCGGGAAGGCGGGATGAGTCAAGGGCAGAGAGGAGGAGATGTCAGTGAGGACTCGTGAGGACCCACGGCTACTCCCCCTCGCGTTGCTTGCCATGAGCCCTGCTCCCGGGAACCTTGGCGTCGGGTCTCGCGCCCTGCCCTGGGCGCCTCGGGCAATGTGAGCCAGGGCAAGTGGCCAGGAGATGCTGCTGAAACTTCCCCGGCTCCGCCGCACACGACTGTCCCTCTGTCCCTCCCTCCCACCAGGAGCGCAGCAGTGCGGGTTCTGCAGGGTCGTGGATGCCCGGGGGGCCACCTGCCCGCTGCCCTCCCGCGCCTGTAGCACTACTCACACAGCAATGCTTTTGGCCCTGGGCGCGCCGCCGGGAAACTCTCGGATCCCCATGGGCGGCGGCAGCGAGTGGCCCGGAGCGCCCAGGCTGGAGCCGGGGGAGCCGCGGCCCGAGCTCCCCGCAGCCGCTACGAAGGTCCGAACGCCCGTAGGTCGCCCACGCCAGCTGCCGGGAGCCGGCGGCAGAGCAGCGCCGCGCCCCTTGCCTGCCACTGCCGGCGCCCTAGGACTCGCGGTCGCGGACGCCCAAGCTCCGGAGAGCGCGCCCGGTAGTGCGCTCCGGAGCCACCGGGACGAGAGGCTGTGGCGGTCTCGACGCGCGTGGACCAGGCGGGGACGCGCGTTCAGTTCCTCGTCGCCCCGAGTGTGCTGGGCTCCGCGAGCTCCGCAACCTTAGGGCGCGGGACCTGTCACGGTCCTGGCGTTCTGGTTTCGACACGTGAGTCTCTAGGTCTCTCCCCCCCAACACCCACCCCAAACACAAACGCGCGCACGCCACCCCAAAGAGCGGTGCTACTACGAAAGCAAAAAGCAAACTAACCTGGCATTTCACAGCGCACACTAAGTGGCTTATTTAGAATAGGTGGCGATTAGCTGGATCAAGCCCAGTCCTCAGCTCACAAGAGCAAGGAAAGGGCACTAACTGCTTCAGTGCCCTCTGCAGAGACAGTCGTCCTACCCAGCTTCCAATCAGTTTTTGTGCCTTGTTCCTAAGCCATTCTAGACGACCAAATTACCCTCCATACCGCTCTTCTTCACTGAGCGCAAATTCAGGAAATACACACATATATAGGGAAGAAAATAGCCTTATCACGTCCCGAAAGGCTACTATGAAGAGCTAGATTCTATTCCAACATATTTTTTTTGAGTGTGAGATGCATTTCCCCCAAGAGATCAAACTGCAAGCACTACTTTATGTATTGCTTTAAGAAAAGATATATTGTTCCTCAGTGAACTAGGAATAGAATGCAACCCACTTCCTCAACTTGCTGAAAAGAATTTACTGAAACTTGCTGCAAACAGGTATGAAACTCCAGTTTTCCTGCTGGGAGGCAACCTAGGGCTCCCTACCCTTGCTGTACCTCTACAACATCTTACTGGGAGTCCTAGACAATTAAATTACAAAAGAAAAGGAAGACAGTGGCCGCTACTTAGGAAGAAGTAAAAGAAAAAATGAAGTTGTCTTTGTAGACGACAGCCATACGGATGTAGAAAGTCTCGAAGTTGACCACACACACACACAAAAAAAAAAAAAAAAAAAAAAAAAGCAAGAAAAGAAAACTTCAGAATTAATAAATGTGATATCAATCTTGATTGTCGATTTGATGTTAGAATTACCATGGAAACAAACCTTTGGGCATGTCTATGAGGGAGTTCCCAGATATGGGCAGCATCACTCCATGGGCTGGGTCCTGGGCTGAATGCAAAGGAGAAAATGAGCCAAGCATCTGTGTTCCTCTTTCTCTGCTTCCTGACTGTGGATGCCAGGGGACCAGTTGCTTCCTGTCTGGAGATACCATGTGACCAGATGCATCTGTCTGTGGGTGCCATGTGACCAGATGCTTCCTGACTGTGGATACCATGTGACCAGATGCTTCCTGACTGTGGATACCATGGGACCAGTTGCTTCCTATCTGTAGATACCATGTGACTAGATGCTTCTGTCTGTGGGTGCCCTGTGACCAGATGCTTCCTGACTGTGGATACCATGTGACCAGATGTTTCCTAACTGTGGATGCCACGGGACCAGTTGCATCCTGTCTGTAGATACCATGTGACCAGATGCTTCCTGACTGTGGATACTTTGTGACCAGCTGCCTCAGGCTCCCTCTACCAGAACTTTTTCACTACAATGAACTGAGCGTATTTATCAACTGTGATCCAAAATAAGCCCTCCTTCCTTGAGTTGTTTTTGCCATAGTTACATGAAGTAACACAATAACTGGTTTTTAAAAGGCTGAAAGATTCGGGGTTAATGTACAAAACTTAACCACTTTCCTATCTCCCTACAACGGAAAACCGGAATTTGAAACAAAAACAAAAACACAGGACTGTTTACAGGACTCCTAACAATGTAGATAATTACAAAATCAACTGAAAGAAAATTCAAATTGAACGCACTGTGAACAGCCAAGGTGTCATTGAACCTGAATGCATGCATGTTCTTGTCTCAAGACTTTGTTTTCCCTTGGGTTTCTGGTTCAGTGATGGAAAGGACCAGGTGGCAGCCCCATCTGGGTTCCTTGGCACCCCTTTCATCTTTAGTGATTGTTTCATTGTTTAGTGATTTTAGTGAAGTGTTTCATCTTTAGTGTTGGGACCACGTCAGTGACATTCCAGGAGCATCTGGTGTCAGAAACAATTATAGTCATTACCTGAAGGAGGTCAGGAGTTTAACATTTTCTATTCATAATAAACCTCAATGATTACAGTCATCTGAGTGAGCAGAGTTTTGTGAGTCGGGCTAATCAATGCCATTGCCTAACAGGGAAAATAATCTGCATATATTATAGGTTTCTACAGCCTTTTAAAAACAAGGCTTATTTATTGTAATTCTATATGTGTGTCTGATTACATGTATGTAAATGCGGGACATGCATGCAGTGCCCATGGAGGTCAGAAGAAGGCCTCAGATCCTTTGTGGTTGGAGTTACAGACACGTGTCAGTTGCCGTGTGGGCCCTGGGTATATAACCTAGGCCCTCTACAAGAGCAGCAAGTGCCATTAGCCATTCGAGCCATCACTTCAATACTCTACAGCTATTTTTTGTACCTGTAGATAAAACTTTAACTCATAAACTTTAAAATATTACTTTATTGGGGTATAATTTTTGTTTCAGCATGAGAATGACTTGTTTCTCTGGAAATGTCCAGGTGCCCCTGAAATATTCAGACTGTTTAGATCCATATCCATTTTAAAATCGAACTCAGTAAACATTTACTGAGGACAGGGTATGTGCTGCGGTCCGGGAAGGAGACTAGAAACACCAATGAAGCCAATGTTTTCTCCCCTCGTTGAGTCTACAGAACAATAACAACATAAATGAGTCACGTTACTGACCCACGTGGGCCTTGCTTCTTGTACAGTCTCTAGAAGCTGAGGGGTGTATTTCCAAGTCATCACCTGTTACAATAAATAATATTTGGGGCTTTCTACCACATCTTAGATCCTTTCATTTCCAAATAAAAGACACAAAACCTTTATATTTATAATAAGCCTTAAAACACTAGAGCTGGGCAGATATCAATCCTCTGTGCTGTTTTGTCTACGTCCCTGGTCAATAATCCTGATATCACTTGCTGTGTTCTGCCTGGGCAGCTTCTACTCCAACAGGCTGGCCCTCACAGTCATGTGATCCACTTATCCCATGGTGACTTCTTCCTTCTCTCCTCGAGGTCTCTCCTCAGAACCCCAAGTCTAGGAACCAAAGCCTCGCCTCCCTCTTTTGCCCAGCTACAGGCTATAGGCATTCAACCAATAGTTCTAAATTAAGGATCAAGGTTTACACAACAAAAGCTGGCATGCATGAGAATTCGCTCTTCTTGAGGCAACTAGACCTTGGGATACAGAATTTAGCATTCCAGTACATAGCAACAGACCTCACCTCAACAATCACCCTTACTTGAGAGGCTGGGAGCCCAGCATCAAAGGGTGTCAGAGATGCTTTCTTAGGTTAGGAGCCAAGCTAATGCGGAAAACTAGGAATTTGCCTGTAGATGCAGAAGAGGTATACAGAGAGAATATGGACGGAGAGAGCGAGCTATGGAGGAGGAAGAGAAGGGCAGCGTGGAAGTCATTAGAGAGGAAAGAGCAGCGGTTGAAAACTGTGACCAGGAACGTGTTTGGAGAAGGGACCCCAGACATGTGGGGAGGAGGACTGTCTGGATTAGACCTGCCCACTGAGAGTGATGATATCCCCTAGCTGGGACCCTGAGCTGCGGAGATGGAGATAGGGAGCTAAGCACCAGGGGTTCATTGCTCTCTGCTTCCGGTTTATGGATGTCACGTGACCCGATGCTCAAAACCCTGCCTCCCCGACTTCGCTTCTACCACGGCCTTACACTCTTGAACATGGGCCAGTTCCTCTTAAATTGCCTTTGACAGTATTTTCTCACAACAACTGGAAAGCCAGCAAAGAATGAGGGTCCGGGCTTACAATGGAAAACATCAGAGGCAGGGGCGACTCAGCCAACATCTTCACTTCCGAGAGTCCTTGCAGGTCTCTTCTTACCTCTGTCTTGCCCCACACACCTGCCCTCCACCTTTCATGCTGTAGCTGTCTCCATCCCTCCATCCCCCCCATCCACCCCCCACCCCCCCCGCCTTTCAGAGTCCACAAACAGTCGCCTCCAACACAGAATCCAGGATGCCCTGCCATCTTTGCCTGGAAAGCCCGTGCATGGTTAACCTCACCTCTATGGCCTGTGTTATCCTCACCCACCTAACACCTACTCTGATCTCTCTCTCTCTTTCTCAATCTCTCTCTCTGTCTCTCTCTCTCTGTCTCTCCCTCTCTCCCTCTCTCTCTCTCTCTCTCTCTCTCCCTCTCTCCTTCCCTCCTTTCTTCCAGGAAGCTTATTCTGACCCTGATGGAGTAGACTGGATCCTTCCAACACGATGCTTTAATACTCCGCAGTGGCATTTGCAACCTATGTTGGGGTTTTACGACATGTTAATTTACAGGCTTATTTGATTAATGTCCGTCTCCTTCGTTCAGCTAAAAATTCTATGAGGCCAAGATTGCTTTGCCTTCTTCATGACCCTCATATCTATCATAATGCCTGTGTAGGCACTGCTCAGAGAAACGTTCAGTAAATAAGCCAAGGGAAAAACAAAGAGAATGAACCTATTTGAATGAAGAGCTGTGGGTTAGGGTTAGGAAGGGATGTGTCCTACAGAATCGGACTTTTTGTCGTCGTTGCTGCTGTTGTTGTTCCTATCAGTTCCCATTTCTAGGCTCACACTGGATTCACCTTTAAAAATTGGCAGGGACAGACTTCTAACTTCCTGGCAGCCCATCTCTTTGGGGACTCTCACTTCAGCCTTCCTCTGTTTATGCACAGCCACAAAACCTTGGTCAGTCATGACTTCAAATGTTGTTTTCTATTGTTCCTAAAAAGGACACCCTCAATGTTAGATACTGTGTTTCAATTCTGAAGCAAAAGCATCTCTGTTGTGATGTGGGTCTCTGATACCCTGAAGGGAGTTTGGCAGGTTTAATGGATAGGTGAATAGGCTGATCGTTGACAAATTAATACATTCACACCTGGATGTGTAGGTGTATGACAGAGGGGTGGATGGGTGGATAGATGCTCATACAGTGATGCATTTTGTTTCTCTTCCGCTGAGTGATAGGCTCCTTTAGGAAACAGGTCTTTTGTTTCTTTTTCACCTAATTCATGTAGCACTCAAGCACTAGGGTGCTGTGTGTTGGCTTAACCAATCATCCTGGAGAATGTTGTCAGATTCTAACACTGAACGATATGCACTTGGAAAAAGGACTTATTCAGACCCTGCCAATATTTGATTAGACCAGTTGCAATCAGTATCGTCAGCTGTGATCAGACCATGCATGACTTTAGCAACAGGAATGCCACATCAGGGCTGGAGCAACATCCCAGTCTCTGAAACATTTGCCCTGAGTTCAATGAAAAGAACCCATTTAAAAAGAAAGAAAAGCTAGACATGGTGGTTCATGATTGTATGTCCAGGCCTAGAAAGGTAACGACAGATAGATCCCAGGTACACAACAGTCAGCCAGTCCAGCTTCCTTGGCAAGCTGCAAGATGGAGAGAGATCCTGCCTGAAAAAAGATAGTGGAGGCATGTTAGGAAAGATACTTGAGGATGCTCTCTGGTCTGCACATGCACATGCAAACACACACACACACACACACACACACACACAGAGAGAGAGAGAGAGAGAGAGAGAGAGAGAGAGAGAGAGAGACTAACAACAGAGAAAGAGAAGGAAATACATAATACTTTACTATACACCTTTATCCTATTATAAGCACAGAATGAACTCAAAGGAAGATGAGAAACAAGAAATAGATGCAGCCTACATCTATTGTGGGATTGCTTCAGGATCCAACGACTAAGGGATGGGATGGCAAGAAAACAACCAACCAGCTTTCTCTGGATTATGAGCCTTTGACTCCACCAGCCTCACAGCAGCTGCCTTTAAATGGAGACCTATGGACAAGGAAATGAACAAGATGGTGGGGGCAGGGGTAGACATGAAGTCACACCTATGAAAGATTTTGCTGCATAGTTAACAGTACGTAGAACCTACTGCAGGCCAGTAGATGAATTTCCAAAAAAAATATATTCAAAAGAGCCTAACTAAGAAAAATCTTGGCTGTCAGACACCACTGGAGCTTGTTTGAGAGCAGGAAACAGCTGGAGAAGTTTTATAGACCTTAGGGAGAGCCTCCAACACTGAATCCATCCATAGCCAAGGAGGGCAGTGGAAAAGGTTGACCTTGCAGAGGACAGCGCCAAGGGCCCTGGGGAGCCTTGGACAAAAGTTCCTCCCTGTAGAGTTGAGTCAGGACTTGGCTAAAGAATAGTGAACCATTTCAAAGGCAACCCCACAGGGTTTCAGCATTGCTGGGGACCAGCGATGTCTGCTTATTACTGGCCAATCTGTTGCTGTGATCTGACCCCCCCCCCCGTAATGTTATAGTTGGAGGATGTGTGAGGAACTGGGTAACCTGTCCTTTCTGCTGAAGATTGCTTTAGGCGGTCATGTCTGAATTTAAGAGAACAGAATGTTGAAAACTGACAAGTTCCTGGGAGAGTCTGGGCTTGGAGCTTTTTGCTTCAAGGAAGAGACCAGCATATTCTGGTGATAAAAATGTGTATTTCTTCACTAGGCAGCAGGGATGTCACAGACCTATTTGTCAAAAGCTATCAAATCTTTCTTGTATGCCCTAACCTAGGCATAAACACTGCATATCTGGGTCCCCTTAATAGTAAGGTCAACTGATTTCGAGAGGGAGGTTTGTGGGCATAATTTAAGCACACGATATTCTTGAAAAATTGGCTTTACAAAACTCAACTTTATGTATATGGATATACATGTAATGGTTTGAGTATGGTTGGCCCATGGAGTGGCACTATTTGGAGGTATAGCCTTGTTGGAGGAAATGTGTCACTGTGGACATGGGCTTTAGGACCCTTATCCTAACTTCCTGGAAGCCAGTCTTCTCCTATCTACCTTTGGATGAAGATGTAGAACTCTCAGTTCCTCCAGCCTCAAGTCTGCCTGGATACTGCCATGCTCCCTCCCACCTTGATGATAATGGACTAGCCCTCTGAACCTGTAAGCCAGCCCCAATGAAACGTTGGCCTTATAAGAGTTGCCTTGGTCATGGTGTCTGTTCACAGCAGTAAAACCCTAACTAAGACAATACACCAATAAAAGATATTAAAAAAAATGCAGGTGTATAAATGAATCTCAAAGCTCTGAAAGAAGTCAGAGGAATTCCTTCCTTGCTGCAAATTAGAGACAAATAAAAACCATAGTCCTGGTTTGAAAATACAAGTTCTTGGCCGGAGAGATGGCTCAGTAGATAAGAGGAGTTGCTATGCTACCATGAAGACCCAAGTTCAAATCCCCACCATCCACATGAATACCAGGTATGGTCACTCACAGATCTGTAACCCCAGCACTGAGGTGGAGGGGTGAGGGTGGGGGAGACAGAGACAGGAGGATTGTTGGTGTTTACTGGCTGCCAGCTTAGTTCTAGTTTCCAGAAGAGACTCTATATCAAGAGAATAAGGGGAGAGTGAGAGGAGCTGACACGCTCCTCTAGCTCCCACAGACCAGAGATGCGAGCACCCCCTTACACAAGTGTGCATGCAGTCCTCACACTCACTGCACACGCCTGACCTTCCCACCATTGCTGATGATAGGTAGTACCCAAGTATGCACTGTGTCTGGCTTGCAAATTTTCCACTTCCAACTGCCCATCCCAGAAGGTCTCCGACTGCCACCCAGAATATATCAAAATTGCTGACTCTTGTCAATCAATGTCTGTTTTCTCCTGAAGCAGTCAGCTGGATGCAAGAAACCAATTTCAAACACAAAAACCATCAGCCACTGCAGGCTGTCTTTGCACCCGACCTCTCCTTCTCTGCATGCCTAGGAGCCCGTTTAAAATTCCTAACAATTAAATTCCATTTTTTTTCCACATAGATTTGCATCGTCAGCCAGTCAGTCCTGCCTTCTCTGGTGAGCAGTCTCTACAGTAAACTCTCTGAGAAAACTGTTTAAATAGCCAAGAGGGTCTGGGAGTGATTGTCTCCCAGAAGCCTTTGCGTTGATGGATAACTCAAAACTCCAGCTCTCGGTGTATCCCTCAAGGCAGGCAAATCCCTTTCCTTCTGAACCTTTGTTTCTTTCTTCCAATGGTTCTCTCACCGATTTATCAAGGGAGAATGTTACAGTGTGCAGCGGAGAATCAGCAGGAACAAAAGTGGAAGCTAACTTAGTCCACAGCCTCCAAGGAACAGTTGAACATCCCACCCCCACCTCCTGCCCTGACCCTGATAGAGATTTATGCTTGTTTTTTTTTTTTTTATCTGGTGAGTTCTGGGGAGCCTCAGCCTCCTCTGTCATGGGCTATTTGAATGGTTTCACTCTCTGAGGTCAGGTCCTGTGAGCTTTGGGATTGGAGTATTTCCAGGCTCTGCCTGCTCAGGCTGTGTGTTCTCCAGGACACTCAGGGCTGCAGGGGAGGTCGGTGAGTCTGATGGGTCACAACCTTCCTGTTAACTCGTCTGAAATGTTGCTGCTAGGAACAGAAATGTCTTGCAACGGGAGCTGGTGTGTGTGAGGGCACAATCACACCAACATGACTTTGAACATTTTTGTAGACATCAGAGGCCTGTGAGAGTTCCCTCAGTTATAGTTCGAAATATTTTAAAACTATCTTATTTTTTTTAATTATGTGTTTGTGCGCATCTGTGCTGCAAATTAAATACAAATAAAAGCCATGGTTCTGGTTTAAAAAAACAAGTTCTTGTCTGGAGAGATGGCTCAATAGATAAAAGGAGTTGTTGTGGGGGCTGGAGAGATGGCTCAGCAGTTAAGAGCACTGGCTGCTTTTCCAGAGGTCCTGAGTTCAATTCCTAGCAACCACATGGTGGCTCACAACCATCTGTAATGAGATCTGATCCCCTCTTCTGGGGTGTCTGAAGACAGCTACAGAGTGCTCATATACATAAAATAAATAAATCTTTAAAAAAAAAAGGAGTTGTTGTGTTACCATGAAGACCCAAGTTCAAATCCTTAGCATCCACATAAATACTAGGTACAGTCACTCACAGACCTGGAACCCCAGCACTGGTGTGGTATGCACACATGAGTGTGGTATCTTCAGAGGCCAAAAGAGGACATCAGATTGGGCAGTTCTGTTTCTCTTGTCATGAGTGCTGGGAACTGAGCTTAGCTCCACTAAAATCAGTATCTGTTCTTAACTCCTCAACCATCTCTCCATCCCAATTGAGAAATTATTTTTATGTATGTCTGTGTGCCCATCAACACAGGGACTGGAAGACACATGGATGCCACAGGCAAACATCAAGCGTCTTCCTCAATCCTGCTCCCCCTAGTTTTTCAGACGGATTTCTCATTGAACTTGGGTTTGGCTAGACTTGTAGACCAGCCAACCCCAGGGATTCTCCTTCTTCTGTCTCCCCACCCCTGCCACACCTACCTTTTAAGTTTGTGCCAGGGACCGAAATGCATGTCCTCATGTTTATGTAGCAAGTGCTTTACTGGTTGGTCCATCTCTACAATCCCACTGTTTGGATTTTATGTATTCCCCCCAAGTGTAAGTGTTAAAGGCTTGGTTGCCCGTTTACAGTGCGATTGGGGGGTATACTCTTTAGGAGATGAGGCATGGTGGAAGAAAGGAAGGAATGGGGGGGAGGGGGGAAGGGGAAAGGGAGAAAGATATAGAGGAAGGGAGGAAACTCGCAAGGAAAGGAAGGAAGGGAGGAGGAAGGGAGGGAGAGAACAAAGGAAGAGAGGAAGAGGAAGACAGAGGAAGAGAGGAAAGAAGGAAAGAAGGTCCCTAAGAAAATGTCATTGAACAGAATTTGGGGCCCTGGCCCCCTCCTTCCTCCTCTTGTCACTCTTCTCTTCATCATCACCATTTTTTCCCTCCCTCCTTCCTGACTGCCCCAAGACAAGCAGCTTCACTGTCCCAAATTCCCTGCTTTGATATGCAGGTTTACCACAGCCCCAAGGCAACGAGACCAATCGACCATGGACTACAGTCAGAGACCATGAGCCAACGTAAATCTTTCCTTATGAGTTGATGACCTTGGGTGTTTTCCCAACAGCAACTTAAAGCTGACCATCACACCTGAGACCCTCACTGCAAACCTATTTTTATTCCAGTTAAATTCCAGAAGTTTCTCGAGCATTGACTCCGTTTGGACATAACTTGTAACTATTCATCAAACATGGGTGACACACAGAGCCTCACCTATGAGCTTACTTTCTGGAGAGGAAACAGACTTAATGTGAACAGGGTAGTCTGTTGCCTGAGGTCCTTGGTAGTAAGCCAAAATGAGAGACACTACTGTGACCCGTTGGCCTCTAAGACCATTGCTGTGGGCGGCAAGTGTTGCGTCGTCGTAGCGTGTATTCTCCACACAGGGAGAGTAAGCCAGGAGGTGCTGGTGGTGACTCACTCGACTGTCCATCAACTCCAACTCCATGGTGGTGACAGGCAGTCTCCAAGATCAACTCCAACTCCATGGTGGTGACAGCCAGTCTCCAAGATCAACTCCAACTCTTCTTCCATGACTCTATAAAGTTTTCCATGTGTCTCTCCAAAGCTTCTTAGTATATAAGAGTCATTTGGGGATGTTTTCGCGCATTCTCTGGAGACATTCTGTCACTGTAGAGGCACATGAGTAGTAGATGCTATCTTCCCCCAGCCCATTAACTGCTAGAAAGCCAAGCAGACTGCTGCTGTGCATCCTGCAGGCATGGCGGGAAGCTCTTGTTCTTGCAGAGGAGAGAGAGAGAGAGAGAGAGAGAGAGAGAGAGAGAGAGAGAGAGAGAGAGACAGAGAGAGACAGAGAGAGCCACCAGACCTCCCTTATTCAATCCTCACCCACTCCCTCACTCCCTCACATATCATCACCGAGTCATAATTACAGAGACTCTGAGGTGGTTTGAGGCAATTGCCATAAGTTTAAATTCTCCAGTGCTATGTGAGCAGAGGCAAAGTGCACACCAAGCCCTGTCTATTCCCGTTCCCACGCCTGACACAGTTCCGCGCGACAAGGCTCCTCCTCTCTCCAGTGGGTTGGTCTAGACATTCCCGGTTGCTGGTGGAAGGGGAAGCAAGTATAGCCTAGGCGGCACTTGGACACATCTTCTTCATTACTTGACAGTTATTCATACCCTCACAGCAAGATCCAGTGTCCCCATCCTAGGGTGCTGGGACCGAACCTCAGTCACCTGCCTGGGGTCTCGCTGCCTCATGTCCACTGTGATGAGTGTCACACTGCCAACTTCTGACTATGACTCATCACTCTTCAGCTCTGGTCTACATGAGGCTGTTCAGGGGCCATAGCATGAAGGTATGCGTGATATAGGTCATGTGTATCTATGTGCATATGTGTGTCCTGGGCAATGTACATATGTGATACTTATGTCTACATGTGAATGTGGTTTATTTTTTCTATTGCTCTGATCGAATAACTGAAATTAAAAAAAAACATAAGGAAGAAACATTTATTTGAGCTCGTGATCAATGTGTGCACCGTCTGTTATGAATGGGAAGGTAGGGTAGTGGGAGCACCTGGCTGCTTGTTCTGCTTCCGCCTTGCCCCTGTTCATTCAGTCCACAGAGCCAGACCCTGGGATGGTTTTATTCCTGTTCAAAGAAGATCTGCTCCAAATGTCCTCACAGACACACACAAAGGTTTGCTTCAAAATGCTTTAGGTATTCTTGTATTTTTTTAATCTAAATGAACTTGATAATGATGATCAACCATAACTACAAACATACACATACACTATATATATAAATATTGTACATATTATCTATGTGCAATATTA
Source organism: Tokudaia tokunoshimensis (assembly GCA_036184795.1). Taxonomy (NCBI): domain Eukaryota; kingdom Metazoa; phylum Chordata; class Mammalia; order Rodentia; family Muridae; genus Tokudaia; species Tokudaia tokunoshimensis. The sequence goes on along the minus strand of BTHU01000020.1, from coordinate 53,263,216 downwards.
CCAACATATTATATGTATTATATACATACTATATATATGTATCTATTATATAAGTGCAATATTACCTACATATATTACATGTGTTACACACACAAGCATGCATGCATGCAGGTGTGTACACACGCACACTCTATGAGTATATGCCTAAATGTGTATACATATATATATGTATGTATACGTAAATTCTGTTCTCTTTAGTGTCTAGAACTTATTTCAGCAACTGAATCCTACCACTGCTCCTCCAGAAAATTCTAGAACTCTGCTTTTTAAATGACTTTAAGAGTCTGAAACACATTATTTTTCAGTATCGTCTTTCCTGAGGCTCAGTATTCACAGAAGGTGGCTTTGATTCTGGAAAACAGCCAGCAACCATTTGATGCAAATCCCGGGTAAAATGTGGTTGATTAAGCTGAAGTAAAATCAATTTAGTTTTTCTCCTTTTTCTTTTCTTTTTCTTGGATAATTGTTAGGAGTCAGGAGAAATCAATGAGCAGTTCTTTTTTTTTCCCCTCACAGAATCTCTAGCTTTTACATAATAAGGACTGTTTGGCAGTGGAAGACACAGTCTAAATGAACAATTCATCCCGTCAAAGACACACATCACATTTGATTGGTTGACAGTTACCATGTGCTGTCATTGACAGGACAGTCAAGGTTTTGTGTTTTCTATCTGATAATTTAGCTTTGGTTTTCAGATCATAAGATAATAAGATAAACTTTAAAACAGTTTACAGAAGACACTAATATTAGAGTTCTCCAGAGAGACAGAGGCAATTAACACACACACACACACACATACACACACATACACACACACACACGTATGTAAATACAAAGAGATCTATTTATAAGGGTTTGGTTCATGCTGTTACAGATGTTAACAAGCCCAGAATCTGCAAAGTCGATGCTATGTAGAGTCAAAGGCCAGCAGGTTGGAGAACTGTCTGCAAAGTCAGCCCTTTGGAAGTCCTATTCACATCTTCCTCTGGTTAAATGAACCTTACCCACATCTCAGTTTCAGTCAAAATATTCCCCCAAGTCGACAAATTAAAATAAGGGTTGGGAGTACATTTCTCATCAAATTAAAATAAGGCTTGGGAGTACATTTCTCATCAATTGGGGGTCTATATGCATTTCTTTTAGCCACACCTAACTTACAAATAAATAGCATGGCCATGCTTCCACTCAGCTGGAAACATCTGTCTTGTGTACCACCAGAAAGGTACTGTGGTGGTTTGTACATGTTCATCCCAGGGAGTGGCACTATTAGAAGGTGTGGCCTTGTTGAAGGAAGTGTGTCACTGTGGGGTTGGGCTTAGAGGTCTTCCTCCTGGATGTCTGAGGATGCCCAGTCTGTTCCTGGCTTCCTTTGGATAAAGATGTAGAACTCTCAGCTCCTCCTGCACTATGCCTGTCTGGATGCTGCCATGCTTCCACCTTGATGATGATGGACTGAAACTCTGAACCTGTAAGCCAGCCCCAATTAAATGGTGTCCTTTATAAGACTTCCCTTGGTCATGGTGTCTGTTCACAGCAGTAAAACCCTAACTAATACAGACCTAACCCTTTTCTTCAAGAGAAGACCCCAAAGGATGCTTATTCTCCTTGATAGCCTGTAATTTAAATAGTTAAACAATGCTTGGATACAGTTTTCCTTTCCTCCTGATGCTGTGATAAATACTCTAAGCAAAGGCAACTTAGGAGAAGAAAGGGTTTATTTGGTTCACACTGCCAGGTCTTGGTCCGTCACTGAGGGGAGGAGTCAAGGCAGGAACTCAAGTAGAAATTATGAGAGGCAGGCAGATCTATCAGTTCAAGGTCAGTGTGGTCTACAGAGTGAGTTCCAGGACAGCCAGTACTACAGAGAAACCCTGTCTCGAAAAACCAAAAAAAAAAAAAAAAAAAAAAAAAAGTAGGAACCATGGAAGGATGCTACTTAGTAGCTTGCTCAGGCTCATGCTTAGCTAGATTTCTTTTATAGACCAGACCCACATGCCTAAAGAATGGTGCTGTCCATGGTGGGTTGAGACCTCCTGCATCAAACAACGAAGACAATCAATCCATCATGGACATACCCACAGACCAATCTGATCTAGGCAATTATTCATTGAGACTCCCTTCTTAGGTGACTCTAGGCTGACAGTTAATATTATCAAGGACAAATAACATGAAACGAAGTCAAATGATCTTGCTACCTGACAAGGGAATATGTATAGGAGGCACAGAGGCCCTTGTGCTCACAGATAACCACCGGGAATACCGGGAAAGCTAAAGACACAGACTTGGCTCTAGAAAGGGAGAGATATAAAATCTATTTTCTGCCCAGATGGCTTGGAACAGAGGTAGCTAATAGACTGGTGACATTTGTGCTATCTGAGTGACCAATACCACACCAGAGTTCCTCCCTGATATCCTTATCATAAGCTTCTTTTCCTCAGTGAATCTATAGAACCTATCTATAGACAATATCACATGCACTTCACAAAGAATTCCAATGTAGTCATGTCTTAAGCTTTATTGTACATATGGGATTGGGCTAATATCACCTGAATTTTTTTTCACAAAACTATGATGTGCTTAAAAGTGTCTAAATAAACTACTCAAGGTCAGACTGGAAGATTGAACCGACATGGGCTACTGAGCTGCGTTGAACTGAACTTCCATCTTTCCTTTCATGGATTGATGCTGTGATGACCATGGTGTTTGCAAAGACTCCCAAGAATAGGAAAGGGGGAAACCTGAAGTACCTGATTACTCATATATATTCAAGTATTTGTAATAAAACAACGGAAAAATGTCCATGGTAATTATAGTGTCTCTCTATGGCCAGGCACAATGATGAAGCTGGAGTTTATAACATTTATCTTCCTGCCATTAAAATCTTTCTTCAGCAAGAACCTAAGTTGATGGTGGGTCTCCACCAAGAATAACATCCTTAATCTCTCAAGCGTCTAGGCCATGATGGGTCTGCCTACATTTTTTTTTCTAAGTTTTTTTATTTACATTCCAAATCATTTCCCCTTTCCCGTTTCCTCCCTCCCTGAAAGTCCCATAAGCCCCCTCCCCTCCCTCTGTTCCCCATTCAACCCCCTCTCGCTTCTCTGTCCTGGCATTCCCTTACATCCAGTCTTTCCAGGACCAGGGGTCTCTCCTTCCATCTTCTTGGAAATCTATTGATATGCGAATTGTGTCTAGGTTATTCTGAGATTCTGGGTTAATATCCCCTTATCAGTGACTGCATACCATGTGTGTTCTTTTGTGATTGGGTTACCTCACTAAGGATGATATTTTCAAGTTCTAACCATTTGCCTAGGAATTTCGTGAGTTCATTGTTTTTAATTGCAGAGTAGTACTCCATTGTGTAAATATATCACATCTTCTGAATCCATTCCTCCGTTGAGGGACATCTGGGTTCTTTCCAGTTTCTGGCTATTATAAACAAGGCTGTTATGAACATAGTGGAGCATGTGTCCTTATTGCATGCAGGTAAAGCCTCTGGGTATATGCCCAGGAGTGGTATAGCTGGATCCTCCAGGAGTGTCATGCCCAGTTTTCGGAGGAACCGCCAGACTGCTTTCCAGAGTGGTTGTACCAGCTTGCAATCCCTCCAGCAGTGGAGGAGTGTTCCTCTTTCTCCACATCCTCGCCAACAACTGCTGTCTCCTGTGTTTTTGATCTTAGCCATTCTGACTTGTAGCTTGCCTGTGACCTTAATTACAACCATCCAAATTATCTTTTGCAGTCAGGCTCAATCATGACACAGCACAGGAGTTCAATTCCACCTCCACCCTTTTCATGTTGATTCAGTGGAATGAGGATTCCAAAGGAGATGGGTGAAGTTTCATCTTCCAGTTCACCGGAGTCATCGTCTCGATCTCCTGGTGGAGGCTTCCACCCTTGGAGACAGACAGACCTCAGAACCGGTGGAAAACGTGGCTATGAATTTGGTAAGCAAATACTTTGCTTGTGAGTCACTAAGGAGAATAAAGAGTGTACACATTCATGTTTCCATTACTGGATTCCTAGATCCATCAACCATAGCTAGGGGAGAAAATATACCACTCAGTGGATTCAGATTCATAGCACATGCAAATCCTGGAGAGCCTTAGTCCCCAATAGCACATAGCTGCACTGGAAGTGAGTCGGCAATGTGCTGTTCCACTATGTCATCCAGCCAGCTACTCTGGGATAGAGAGGAGCACAGTAATGATGGGAAGTCCACAGGAAGGCCCATACAGTGCTCCATCTGCTCAAATGACTCTCAGCCCAAAGGAGTACTGCCCATTTGGCTTTGGACAGTGCAGTTTATGTTGCTGACACTATGCAAAATCTCCATCTTTGCACCATGGCGGTCTCCAGGAAAAGTGGTTGGGAATCTGATGTTTGCTGTAAGTCAGACCCTCACAGGATGAGATTTTTAGCTTATTCATCAGCAACCTCAGCTCTGTGGCTTGGGAACTTTCAGGATAGGCATCAAAGATTTCAAGTCCTTCACACAGCACCTGACCTGGGAATTCAAAACTCTAAGCTCATCATCTTCTCTCCATGCTTTTTTCTGCAACAATAAAATTAATTAGATGATACAATTGTACAACATTTGTTAGCTGACAATGACATCCAAAAGTATCAGATACATAGTCATCTTTGTCAACTTGATACAAATCTAGAGCCACCTGGAAAGAAGGAATCTCAGCTGAAGAACTGCCTCCATTAGATTGGCCTGTGGGGCATTCTCCTGATTAGTCATTAATGTAGGTGGACCCAGCCCACTGTGGGCAATGCCAGTAACTGGGCAGATAGGCCTGGGTTATATATAAGAAAGGTAGCTGAATGTGAGCTTAATGGTAACCAACAAATCCTGCATGGTTCCTGCCTTTACTCTGCTCAAGTTCCTGTCCTCACTTCCCTCAGTGAAGAACTGTGATTGGGATTTGCAGTCTAAGTACTAAGTACTAAGTACTAAGTACTAAGTAAACTTAGTTTACCTACTTAGTTTTTGTCAGTGTTTTATCACAGCAACTGAAAATAACTAGAACATATACACATGTACACACACACACACACACACACACACACACACACACACACACTAGTTCTGTGTATATGTACAATCAGCCCTAAAACATATATTAGTTCTCTCTATAAATCAAATATTAGTTCTATATGTGTATAAATGTAGATATTTATATAAATATATGTATACAACAATAGGAAATGTGTATACACATACATATATGATTGTCTGATTTATAATATAATGTGTGTGTGGTGATGGATATGTGCATGCATGTATACTCAGCATATGTATGTATATGCATACATATATACACACATGGCTACACATATGCACACACACATATATGTGTTACAGTTTGCATACACAATGGTCCCAAAGGCTCAGCAGTGACTGAAGTGACTGGGTCATGGGGATGTTAGTTTTGTCTGTATAGTCATTCACTGACAAGTTCATTGTCAGATGGGTTATTACAGAGTAAGTCATGAAGGTCATTGAGTTGTGCCTTTGAAGGTATATCCTGCTTTGGTTTCTTTCTATCTCTCTGCTTCCTGACCACTATGAAGTGACTGACCTCCTCTTCCCTCGCTCCCATCATCTTGGTGCTGCCTCACTGCAGGCCATGACAACAGAGCTGGGTAGACATGGAAAAGGCCTTTGAGACCACAAGTCAAACTAAACTTCCTTCGTATGAGTTCATTGGTTCAGGTGTTCTGTGACAGTGACATTAACACTCCATGTGTCCATTTGAATACTAAATGTCCCCACGGACTGTGGTATTTGATGCTTGGTCCTCAGGTGTGTTCCTCTTTGGGGAAACTTAGGGGGTGTGGCATTGCTGGAGCAAGTATGTTTTGAGAGCTTAAAGAATCACACCATTTCAAGGTTGTTCTGTCTCTTGCTTGCTGCTCAAGTGTGAGCTCTCTCAGCTGTCCCTGCTGCCATGCCTACCTGCTACCATGCTTCTCCACAGTTACAGAGATGGAGACCTTGGACCATAAAGTCCAGTTGAACCCTCCTTCCATAGGTTGCTTTGGTTATGGTGTTTTATCACAGCAACAGAAAAATGACATGTGTGTGTTTGTGTGTGTGTGCATGTGTGTATATGTATGTGTGTGCATGCATGTGCATGTATGTATTTATGTGTATACATATGTGTATGTGTGTGCATGTGTATGTGTATGTGTGCATGCATGTGCATGTGTGTATTTATGTGTGTACATATGTGTGTGCATGTGTGTATATGTATATGTGCATATGCATGTGTGTTTCTCTGTGTGTGTGTGTATGTGTGTGTGCATGTGTATATGTGTGAGTGTGTGTGTCTGTGGATGTGTGTATGCGTGAGTGTATTTGCATGTGTGCATTGTGTATTTCTGTGTGTGTGCATGTGTGTGTGTGCATGTGTGTGCATATATGTGTTCCACAGAAATGGGTGTAGGAGATCTAAAATCAGCAGGCCAATGCTGCAGGTTGAATGTGAGCCTAGTGGGCTACTCACCTGAGTCTTATTGGCAGGCCCCTTGCTCTGTTCAGGCCCCCCATTCCTTTGAATGAGACCTACACCCACCACGAAGCCCAAGCTATTTAATGAAGTCTCCCAGCTAAAATAAACATCTCACTAGAACACCAAATAAGGGGGGGGGGATTCCCTGTGGCACTGATGGATTTGACACACTGATATATGACATTAACAATACAAACTCTCTCAATATCTCTCTCTCTCTCTCTCTCTCTCTCTCTCTCTCTCTCTCTCTCATCCACATGAAAAACAGTCTTGACAAACATCAATCCCAGACTCCCAGGTCATCTGAGAACATTTGAGAGTCATGTGATCACCCAGTGCCACTCTTTGTTTTACAGCTGGCTAATGTGGTGGTAGGTTTCAATTGCCGACTTGCCACCACTTAGAATCACCTGGGAAGAAAGGCTCGACTGAAGAAGAAATCTCCAGTTCAGGTTGCTCTGTAAGCCTGTCAGGGTGTGTTTGTATGTCTTAATTGTTAATGGATGCAGCCCACTGTGGGTGGTACCATCCCCTAGGCTCCGAACTGTTTAAGAATAAAGAAAACCAGCACGGTGAGCAAGCAGACAGCATGGGTGCATTCGATTCTCTCTGCTCTTAATTCTGGCTGTGATGTGACCTAGTTGCATGAATTTCTGCCTTGACCTCCCCATAATAACAGACTGAAACCTGGAATGGCAAGTTAAAATAAACACTTCCTTGCTCATGTTTCTTTTTCTTAGTGTTTCTGTCAAAGCAACAGAAATGAAACTAAGCTAAAAAACTAAAACCCGAGCCTTTCCATACCCTGGAGGGGACAGAGTTTGAGGAACAAGTTTTGCTTCCTTGTGATAGTGATGGCTTCCCGTCACAGCATCCTTAAACATTAGCATTTCCTTTTCCTGTGGGCTGCATCCGTACCTACTTACTTTGGACAAGGTTCGTAAAACACTTGAAAGAATCGAGATTTTGACACATTGCATCTAGCAAGGCAGGCACATGGCTACTTCAAGCTGTAATAGATCATCATAGCATCTTCCCAAATGTCTCCCAACCTTTTCATACTGATCGAAAACATTCATCTGACATTTCCACTGATAGACTTCTTTTAATATACCAGCTGTCTACTTGGCAGATTCACTTAACTTTATGCAAATTTGATGTGAATTCCTTGTTCTGATGAAGTTACTCATTCGTACCCTGACAGGAAGCAGTACGCGCTCATGTTTGCCCCAAGTAAAAACACAAAGTATCCGCACCTGCTGGGATCTTCCACTTGGAGCTGGAGATGAAGGGCAGAAAGTCAAGAGGTATCGACTGGAGTTTGAGTGCAGTGAGACCTGCCTATGACCTCTGCTCTGTCTCCTTATTCCTGGGAATGTCAGCAAAGGTGGCCGGTCCCTAACGTAGGTGTGACTCTTCACATCTGAGTCAGTTCACTTGTGCATGTCAACTCTCAATTCTTGGAAATTCAGCGTGAAGGAAAATTTGCCTCTCCTAGAAACTTGAAATCTCCTAGATTCAAGTGTCTAAAGATTAAATTAATGAGCATCAATCCAGACCCACAGATTTATAGACACCCACACACTCTAACAAATAGGCAGGGGCATACATTTTGAATGTGTTTGTGTGAATGTGTATATGCACACATATATAAATATATGCATGTACATATTTGAATTTCCCCTGAAATTAAAAAATATATATATAGTGTCCTCCAAAAATCTCACCAGTCATAACTAAAACCTGTAAATCAGAAAGAAAATCTTATACAGATTTCAAAACTCAGAAATAAGACAGTCTCTGATAACAAGGAAAAGCAACTGACTGTTAAAATGAGGGAGAGGAGCTGACCCTGAGAAGGCTCTCTGGTGTTCTTCTGACTCACTCTTGTCTTAATACAAAAACAAAAATGGAAATAAGCAAAAGTAGATAGATACATAGATAGATAGATAGATAGATAGATAGATAGATAGATAGATAGATAGACAGACAGACAGACAGATACATACATACATACATACATACATACATACATAGTTACATAGATAGATACATAGTTACATAGATAGATAGATAGATAGATAGATAGATAGGTAGATAGATAGATAGATAGATAGATAGATAGATAGATAGATAGATCGATCGATCGATAGATAGATACATACATACATACATACATACATACATAGTTACATAGATAGATACATAGTTACATAGATAGATAGATACATACATAGTTACATAGATAGATACATAGTTACATAGATAGATACATAGTTACATAGATAGATAGATGCATAGATACATAGACACATAGACGCATAGACATATAGATACATAGATAGATTTTTTAAAAAATCTATGTTTCTACTCCTGGGTATGCACCCCAAAAGTCAATCATTTGCCTTAGAGACACATGCACACCCATGTCCTATGCCCAGATGTCCCTCAGCATGGGCACATGATGATGTTACATGTCAATAACACACAATGGGGTTTTAGTCAGTCACAAAGAACAAACAAGTCAGATTCAGGAAAATGGATTCCACTGCAGCTCACCATGCTGAGCGCAATATGGCTAACAGACAAACCCAGAGACAAACGCCTCCTGCTTGTAGCAGGGAAGTGAAGTAAAAGGGTGTCGGTAAGGGATGTGCAGGGAAAAGAGGAGTAGTGGGTGATGGGAAGCGGTGAAGTAGACCAGAGGGCTTGCAATGAAAACGTCATCATAAACATGCTACTGTCTATGATCAACATGCAAACAAGTATGTGGTGAAGACCTACAGCCCAGCATGGTTAGAGTGTGAACATTGAGGGCAGTGCATATGGGGATTTATTTAGTTTTATAAACATTTATTAAAAACCAACTTGTAATAAAAGTATGGAAGCCAAGTATTTCCCTAGAAAAGCCAGAGTTATTAATTAAACATATGAGAGAGAGAGAGAGAGAGAGAGACAGACAGACAGACAGACAGACAAACAGACAGACAGGAGAGAGACAGAGAGGAGAGAGACAGAGATAGAAACAGAGAGAGACAGAGAGACAGAGAGACAGAAAGAGACAGAGACTAAAGAGAGAAACAAACAACAAAATAAACCAGAAAACCAAGCAAGAACATTCATCTAAGAACAAAAGCTGATCTCTAAGAGATCAAGGAGGATCCACCAGTAGAGAGAGAGTGAACAGTACACACTCAACAGAGGCAGACGTGCTAGTTCATCCTTGCGGAGTCTGAGGTTGTCACGTAGCCGAGATTGACCTTGAACTCCTAATCCTCCTGCTTCCGCCTCTCAAGTGCCGAGATGACAGGTGTGTGCCACTGTGGCCAGCTGAAATTACCCTTAGTAACAGATCTTCCAAATTTCTCTAACATCAGGTCTCAAGAGTTCAGCACACGTCACACACAGGAGCCCCAGGGACTTCTGCTCTCCCATGATGCTCTGAGGCTGGTCTTTGCCTGAGGAGGCTCTTAGCTTTTTCTTCTCTACTCCTCAGGAGACGGCAAAAATTTACCTTTTTTTATTCGAAGAAAGATAAGCACCGTGGCTAAGTTAGAGCAGGCTGAAAGTCAGAGTCAAGCTGAGGAGAGAGCCATCAAGTGGCTTTCAAAGGGCAGATCGCCTTAAGAGCAGCCCTAATGCATCAAGTGTAGCGGGAAGCTGTCTCAAACCTGCAGCTGTGAAGACTTTCATACAAAGAAAATACAAAGAGCTGTTCATCTGGATGTCAACCAAACACTTCTTTTCACCTGTAGCCTCTTCACTGTGACAGGAGCCACCAAGTCTTGAGGAAGCGAACTTATAAGCCGAGCTCTCCATTCTACAGCGAAGAGACACATTCTTACCTGTCCATCATAACGTATGGCCCACCTCATCCGATGGATGCTCACGATCTTCCGTGTGGGTTCTGGACATCTTTCAAGTGTGCCATATTGGTTATGAGGATGCGACGTCAACCTTCTAGTTGACAACAGACCCTTCATTCTCTGGTCATTGTGGGACAGGGCACGTTCACTGTCTGAGTAGGAATGGCTTGGCTTTGAAAGAGAAGCCAGTTTCTCTGCAAGTAGCTAGGCTTCAGTGGGATCAATGTGTTTGGGGGTATTGTGGGCATTGAGGGGTTCTGTGTGCTGTGAGACTGTAGGGTGAAAGGAACTGACCAGTGGAGACACAAGGTGAATCAAGCACATTGCCCAGTGTCCCTGGGGGACCCTGGGTGCACACTCCTCAGTGTCCCTGAGGACAAGAGGTGCACACTACCCAGTGCCTCTGGGGACCAAGGGGGCACACGGTTCAGTGTCCCTGGGAAACACAACTGGCACTTTCAACATTGCCTTCAACAGTCTGCTTTCATGTCTCATGATAAATCTGTGTGACTGTTGGGTTTTGTTGCTCAGAAACAAACCAAAGCACAAGACCTAATCAGTAGAAGGAGTGTGTGACTTGTCCCCATCTTAAGAATTAATTCGCTAGAGAAGCATTCCTTCCATTCAGTCATTAAATTTGTCGTATGCATCCAGTTTGTTGTAAGACCCCAGACTATAACAGTAATGGTCATATACATAAAACATTGATGGTAGAGTGGTCCCATCAGAAAGTTGGGCAGGGATGGCCTCTATGTGAAGGAGATATGAGTATAAATATGCAAATGCTAAGGGGGTGTGTTGGCATTGCCAGCAGAAGCAAGAAGAGGGCAGAGGGAGGCTGATCTCTGTGAGTTCAAGGCCACATTGTGGTCTATATAGAAGCTCCAGGCCAGTCAGGAGGGCTACATAGTGGGGTCCTGGTTCAAGAAAGAGGGAGGGAGAGGAGGATGCTCTGGATGATTCTGAGTGAGGTTGTATTTGACACTTGGGGAATGGAAGCTAGAATAGCTTGGGTGGAGTGCTAGAGGAAAACAGAGGTGAGAGTAGGGTTGGAAATGAAGCCAAAGTCATATCATGGACACTGGAGTTGTTGGGGTCAGAGTCTGGACTTCCTCCTAATAAGCAGGACCAGCCTCCCAGACTCAACTAAACCAACAAGTAATAGTGTGGTGGTTTGTAGATGGTTGGTCCAGGGAGTGGCACTGTTAGGAGGTGTGGCCTTGTTGGAGTGGGTGTGGCCTTGTTGGAGTGGGTGTGGCCTTGTTGGCGTGGGTGTGGCCTTGTTGGAGTGGGTGTGGCCTTGTCAGAGGAAGTGTGTCATTGTGGGCATGGGCTTTAATACCCTTGTCCTAGATGCCTGGAAGTCAGTCTTCTCCTGTTTGCTTTGGGAACAAGAGGCAGAATTCTCAGCACATGCCTGCCTGGACACGACTATGCTCCTGCCTTGATGATAATGGACTGAACCTCTGAACTTGTACGCCAGCCCCAATTAAATGTTGTTCTTATAAGAGTTGCCTTGGTCAGGGTGTCTCTTCACAGCAGTAAAACCCTAACTAAGACGAATACTGAAAAGCAGAAAAAAGAAAAAAATGGGGCTACGTAGAGAACAGGAATGAAAAAGAAGACCAATGACTCTCCCAAACCATCTTTGGGGTACTATTATAAGGTGTGGGTTTATAAACAGCAAGAGGTGTGCATAGCTAAGCAATCCTGGTCAAGGTGTGCTCCTGCCTATCCCCGACCCCATCCATCACTGCCTCAGCTCCAGTCTGACAGGTTTGTAAGAAGCTGTGAAATCTCTTCCTGGAAGACAAGCTCCCCCTTCATGTACACCAGTCTTTGACATTTTCCTTTTCCTAGCATGAGGTTTCTAAGAAATTCTTAGGTTCTATTGTTTAAATAGTCTAATACTCAAAGGAAGGCACACAAGCGTCTCTTTAGAACGTCTTCATTCTTGCCAGAATTGGTTACAGCACAGAGGACCTAGATTTGGAAGTTAGTGGGGACTAGAAGTCTCTGGAGGTCCTGGAGAAGGCCAAGGTCAATATCTGACCAGTTGTTGAGCAGGAACTTCCTGACTGACCGGAGTGGGATGCACAAGGAGGCCAGACTGGCAGGTCCTACAGGATTCAGTCAAGACACCGAGTGGCTGTCACCACATTGACAGTGGTGGGGGACGTGGAAAGTGGGAGAACTTGGGACAGGTTCCAGATGCAGAGCTCACAGGATGTGCTGAGTTAGATGTGATATTTGAGAGGAAAGGAAGACTTCAGAATGACTCCAAGAATTTTGGCAGGATGAAATCACCATCGACTGAGACAGGAAAGGCGGAAGAGAAGCTTAATAAGAAATAAAGGGTTATAATTTTCACGTACAAATCTGAAGCTAAGAGTAGGCATCTGTGGAGGCGTCCAGGAGCCTGATGGTTACATCCATTGGAGCTCAGAGGAGAGGAGGGTTAGAGGGAGGCCCTACTGGATGGAAACGAGGTCATTTGGGAGAGAGAAGGGAAGAAACGCAAAAGCAGAGTTCCAGTTATTCTCACTACACAACATGGGAAGAAGAGAAGTATTGGGCAGCAGGAGCTAAAGAAGAACTCTTATGAGCTGGGGTCAATCAGAAGCACGTACTGTCCCCCTGTCACCAAGAAAGAGGGAAGAGCCAAGGGGGCCATAGTGACTGCAGCACTAGCCTGGGGTCTGGCAACGCCCATGGTTACAATGAGAGCCAGGCTAGGCCAAAGGAAGGTAGAGATACTTGGATAAGTCGGGAAAACTGCCAACTAAATGCTACTGTAGGTACCCGTGGTAAAAGACTATGAAAAGCAAATGAACGCAGAACAGGAGATTTGGAGGCGTTCTGGGGTGGGAGGAGCCAAGGTGGGAGGAGCCAGGGCGGGACAATCAACAGATTGTGAATGCCTTACTGTTTGTATGGAATACTGCCGTGAGAGAGTTCAGATTGGCTAATAGCTTCTGTTCAGTCCTTGCTCTGAGGATTCTGGGCCTGTGGTAGGAAGCATGATGCAGCATGATGGAAGCGGAGATGGACATGTGGACTAGGGCTTGTATGTAACCTTCAAGGCACACCCCTAGTGGTATACTTCCTCCATGTAGGTGCCACTTCCTAAAGCTTCCAGAACCTTCCAAAATAGTGCCACTATCTGTTGGAGATTGGTTCTAACGCTTTGATTCAATCGGGGAATCTGCCTATCCAGATGCTAAAAAAACAGTCCTTGTCTCCGATTATTTTTTGATCAATCAATAAAGATGCCAGCAGACAAAGGTTGGGCAAAGGGAGACTGGGCAGGGCCCTTAGGGTTGCACGGGCTAGGACACAGTGGGAAGGAGAAAGCAATAGCCATGTCTGGGGGGGGGGGGGCGGGGGAGGAGAGACGTAGGAGCTGCAGGAGATAAAGCCAGCCAGTCATGTGACATTTCAGGTAAGTAGCCATTGGCCACTTCCCAGATTGAGTGGAGGGTAGCAGGCAAAAGATTAAAAGTACCCAGGCATTGAGTTAGCATGGGTATTTCAAAAATTAGTTTGTGTGTGTGTGTGTGTTTCATTCGCGGATCCAAAGAGCTGATGGGCGGGCGGCTGGAAGCACCGGACCCGCGGGGAGAATAAAGCTAAACTCACCGCTACAACCATCCAGGAAACAAGACTTCATCGTGTGAATCTAGAGATTTGTACTTGTTACCCCTCTCACTGAGTGATAGCACACCGTGGAAGGGTTAGTTCTGGCTCACAGTTCCAGGGTACAGTCCATCATGGTGAGGAAGGCATAGTGGCAGGAGAGTGTGGTAGCTAGTCACACAGAGAGATGACCAAGGTGAATACTTGGTTCACTTCCACCTTTTTATTCTGTCCGGACCGCAGCGCACATAGTGTTGCGCGTGCTCAAGGTAGGACTTCCCATCAAAATTAAACCAATCAAAAACACCCTTAGTGACATGCCCACAGGTCTGTCGCCTAGGTGATTGTAAATCTTGTCAAATTGACACTGTAAACCACCACAGACACTTCATATCCGAACTGTAACAGACATGCAGATATCTGCTGCTTTGTTATTCTTTGTTCAACAGGACACAAATCTTACAGATTATTTGTATTTACCCCACATTGAAAAGCAATTACAGCACCTTTAAAAAGGAAGTGGTAAGCACCGTGGGGCTCAATATCTTAATTTTGCTTTGCGGTTGTGGTCGTGGTATGCGAGTCCGTGATTACCCATGTGCCTTATGTGTCCCTTTATAAATATAAGTCATGTCATGCCCAACATGAAGCACAAACTCTTAAATAATATTGATGACATTTGAGAGAAATCTGCAGAGTTTGGCATTGGTGTGGGAACTGCTGTACAGATGTTCCCTGTAGGAGGGAGGATGGGGCTCAGGAAACTCAAGAAGCAAACAACCTTCGAAAGAAGCTGAAACTAGTGAAGTTCACAAGGGAGGGCGGGGAGTGTCCCAGGGTTATAAATCAGTAAGCAAATGCTGGGAAGGAGAAGCTCTGACCAGCCATTATGCCGAGAGGAAATCCTATCAAGCTGCCTGCAGGTTGTGTGGAGGATTGGGGTACAGCTTTTGTGGGCAATCACCCATGAGCTTTTCTGTGATGCACCCAAATCCTGTAAACAATACCTTGCTCATGTTCCTATTAGCAAATCCTCTTAACAATCACCACTTCACCAAGTTAGACCTTGCTGTGATCAATACTTTGGTCTGCCTTGGGTTCCCTTTCTGAGATAAGTAGGGATACAGGCTCTGTCTCCCCAGGTAAAGTCTCACACAGAAAGGGGACTCGGAAAGGCTCCTGCAAGGATGGGGATCATAAACAGCAGGCTCACATATAGGGGGGTGGTCAAGATGATGAGGTTACAGAGCATAGTGATAATAAACATGAGGGTAGAGAAGAATTCTCACCGTGGATGGTACAGTTGAGGAGAGAGGTGGGACTCTCCGAGCACTCAGGACAGATCCACTCGTAGGCTGAGTGCTCTTCAGAACCATTCACACAACAGACCACAGCAGAAGCTTAAACACCTCCTAATGTTGGGGTCCCACCCCACTCCTGTGGAATCTGAGCTCCTGAGAAGAAGGCTTGCTCCACTCGGCTTCAAAGCTTCCTAGGTAACTGGACTTTGCCTCTGGGACTGAGAAATGCATTTGTAGCTTCAACACCACAACAAGTGGAACTGAAAAAAAAAATCTCAGTAGCAACTATGGTGTCCTATTTTGGTACCGGAAAGCACTCGCATCATGGATCCAGAAATGCTATTGGGAAAAGTGTCTCCAGGCTGTCGAAGTGACTTACTCGGCAGAAGCACTTGCTGCCACGTCTAAAGACTGGGTTCCATCCCTGAGACCCACCCAGTGTAAGTTGAGGACGGAATCCCGCAAGCTGTCCTCTGACTTCCACACAAACTTCATGGCATGTGCGCATCTGCACAAAACTGCCATCGAAAGAAATTGACCCTGGGATGCCTGGCAATCTCCTTCCCGTCTACCTGCCAGCTTGTTTGCTAGAAAACCTTACCAGCCTTCCTGGGGAGCCCTTTCCTTTGCCATTCTTCACTATGAGGGAGAGAGATGCAGCCTTGCACACAGAACAGAACACATGGAAATTGAAAGGAAAGAGGGGTCTCTGGGCAGATATGAGGGTCAAGAGCAGTGTGTACTTAGCTTTCTGTGCATCCCAGACTGTTAAGTCTCACCCTGTGTTCCCTGCAGTGTCCCTTGAAGATCCCAAAGCACCTGTAACTGGGAGACTTCTTGGGGATGTCTGTACTGATGGTCTGTTACCTTAGGTTTTTCACTTTGGGGTGGTTTAAATAGGTTTGGTCCTCGTAGACTCATGTGTTTGAATGTTTGGCCAAAGGGAATGGCACTATTTGGAGGTATAGCCTTATTGGAGGAGGTGGGAGGTGTGGCCTTGTTGGAGGAAGTGTGTCACTGGAGGCTGGCTTCAAGGTCATATATACTCAAGCTATGCCCGCTGGTCTCCAGCTACCTTCGGATCAAGATGTAGAACTCCCAACTCCTCCAGCTCCATGCCTGCCTGCACACTGCCATGCTTCCCGCCATGATGATAATGGACTAAACCTCTGAAACTGTCAGCCAGCCCCAATTAAATGTTTTCCTTTATAAGAGTTGCTATGGTCATGGTGTTTCTTTGCAGCAATAGAAACTCTAACTAAGACACACTTTAAGCTCCCAGACATGATATCCAAGCAATATTTCACACCACCAGCAGAGTCTCTGGAATAGCTTTGGGGTTGAGGCAAAGTCAGGACAGGAGCCCAATGCTTCTCTCCCAGGGCTATAGTGAGGATGAAATCCCAGCCAGAGAAGGAAAGCCTCATTTTCAGAAGAAACAGGTGGAATTTAGGGAGCTACAAGGGCTCGTTCAAGAACAGTCAAAAAGGACTTGAGTCAGTAACCATTGGTCCCCAGTCCTAGGCCTTCTAACCCACGCAGCCCTCTCCACGAGGATACCCAAATAATGGAACAAAACATTAAAATTCTAAAAATTAACTAATTAATTAATTAAAAAGAGGGGTTGGAGAGATGGCAGAGAGAAAACAACGAGGAGGGACAGGCTATAAAACCTCCAGGCCTGTGCCCAGTGAGACTCCCTCCAACAAGGCTCCACCTCCTGAAGATTCCTCTCAAAACAGCGCCACCATCTGGGGAGCGAGTGTTCAAACACTTGAGCCTATTGGCAGGGACAAATCCCATTCGAACCATCATAACACTCGAGAGTGAATGTGGGCCAGGAGTGGGGGCACATGCCTTTAATCCCAGCACTTGGGAGGCAGAGGCAGGCGGATTTCTGAGTTCGAGGCCAGTCTGGTCTACAGAGTGAGTTCCAGGACAGCCAGGGCTACACAGAGAAACCCTGTCTGGAATTTAAAAAAAAAAAAGAGTGAATGTGGGAGCCTCATCTGTCGCCTGGAAGAGTTTCGGTCCCTGTCACAAGATGCGTATTGCCCTGACCCTCCTGAAATACAAGGTGATTGCAGAAAGGAGCTATCCAGAGAAACAAGAAGTCAGAAAGGCAAGATGGTGTCTGTAAGGTCTGTGGAACTGTCCTTTAGGTTTAGGGTAGTGACTGGAGACCCCTAGTGGTTAGAAAACATGTTGCAAAGGTTAACAGCGGTGTTGTATTAAATATTTAATTCCCGGCTGAGGGTTTCTACCCCACTTTTGGTTACTGAGTTCCCACATAAAAAACACACACACAGCCTTTAGATCTTTAATAAGCCTTAAATGGCACAATAGCCGGACAGATGTCTACCGTCCATGCTGTTAGCCTCTACTTTCCTATTGATAACCCTGAGTTATTACTTACTATGTTTCATCTGGCCACTCTTAGCTCCAATTGGCCAGCCCTCATGGCCACATTGTTATGGCTTGGCTAGCCCATGGCGGCTCTCCTTCTCCCTCCTCTTCTGCATATTCTTCTTCCTCCCTCGTGGTCCTCCACCAACCCAAGCCCTCGAAACCTAAACCCCACCTATGTCTCTTCTGCCCAGCTATTAGCTGTCAACATCTTTATTTACCAATCAGAAATAACTTGGGGACAGGGTCACTTATGTGTGGACTCTCTAGTCTCTAGGGCAACCAGTTTTGGGGGGCCCAAATTAGCATTAGAATACAAGAAGCATCAGGCCAACCCACGACAGACCGACCAGTGGATTGTAAGGACCCTACAAACCATGACAATATCTTAGTTCTTCTCGTCTTGCTGTCTTTGTTCTTAAATGAAGAGAAGAGAGATTTGGTAATTTTAGAAAATGAACATTTCTTTTTTTACTTTTTTTATAGGATATTTTCTTTATTTACATTTCAAATGTTATCCCCTTTCCTGGTTTGCCCACTGAAAACCCCCTATCCCATCCCCTCTCCCCCTGCTCACCAACCCACCCACTCCTGCTTCCCTGTCCTGGCATTCCCTTACACTGGGGCATCGAGCCTACTCAGAACCGAGGGCCTCTCCTCCATTTGATGTCCAACAAGGCCATCCTTTGCTACATATGCAGCTGGAGCCATGGGTCCCTCCATGTGTACTCTTTGGTTGGTGGTTTAGTCCCTAGGAGCTCTGGGGTTACTGGTTGGTTCATATTGTTGTTCCTCCTATGGGGCTGCAAAACCCCTTCAGCTCCTTGGGTCCTTTCTCTAGCTCCTCCATTGGGAACCTTGTGCTCAGTCTAATGGTTGGCTGATAGCATCCACCTCTGTATTTGTCAGGCACTGGCAGGGCCTCTCAGGAGACAGCTATATCAGGCTCCTGTCAGCAAGCACTTGTTGGCAGAACATGAACATTTCTTAATGACGAACATGTCTGCGTGCAGAGCTGAGCACCTGAAAGGTAGGAATAGAGAGCGGCATGAAAGAAGGCAGAGTTGTCAGGCTTCTGCCTCCCTGCACTCAGCAGATGGTTCTGTGTTGCTGTGACAAACACCCTAGAGAAACAACTTATAAAGCAGAAAGGTTTGCTTTGAGTCGTGGCTCCCATCCACAGTCGGCAGGATTCTTCGCAGTGAACACGAGCCAAGACTAGATATCATGGTGGCGGGGACACATGGCACCAGCTGGCCAAGAAACATAGTGTCCCAGAATCATAGGCTCCCTCCCTCCTCCCTCTCTAGTTCCACCATGCTCCCAGCCTAGGGGATGGTGCCGCCCACATTCAAGGCAGATCCTCTCTACTTGGGTCAATTATCTCAGGAAACTCTAACAGCTGCTCCCAGGGGATCATTTCAACCCAGTCAAGATTAACCATCGTGGTTACCCATCAGGCATCTGTAAACCACATGAAGAGTCCGTGCATTTAGACAAAGCTGCCGTCCGTGCTGCAAGACTACACCTGCTCCCTCACTAAGCAATGGTCAGAGAATCATGCCAACACGTATGTTGTCTTCACTAAGGGAATAAACAGAGCAGGGCTGGGGGTTGGCCTCATCAGTAACATGTCTACTACAGGACTATGAGGATCACCACCCATGGGAAGAGCCTGGACCGCTGACTTGCACCCATGATATGAATTCTGAGAAGATGAAAACAGGTAAGCCCAGGTCCCAGTGAGGGACTCTGCTTCAAAGATGGACAGGACCCAAGAAATGACACCTGTGGCTGGCTTCCATGTGAACCTGCACACCCGTGCACACCCATCCACAGACACATACACAAATACATTGCAACAAAGTGTGTTCTGGTAGTGAGGAGTCTGCTATAGTTGAGGGTATTAAGGAATCCCATCATTCTAGCAACCCTCAAAATGTGTTTTGTTTTGTTTTGTTTTTAATTTCTCCACAAGTAAAGTCTGACTCTTTCTTGGGTGGAGAAATCGCTATTGGCCTTGAATTGATCAGACACTACTCAGGTTTTTTATTTTACCCCAGACATCCTGCAACAATTGCCTCTTTGGGAAGGCTAGAAGGTATTAGATTAGGTCTGGAGGCGGGAGTCTCTTGACATCTTGAGACTATTGAGCTGCCAAGGATTCAGATCCAGTTTAGCTCTGACAAGAGCTAAGAGGACATTGCTGTTTGAATAGGAAAAACCCACCCTAGCCTCCTGATTTTAGTGGTTTGTCCTCGATTGAAGGGGAAGTTCTGGAAACAAGGGATGATATTACCAGAACTGTTACGTTCATAATCTGGGCCCTGGAAGCCATAAAAAACCAGGCTGCACCACCTGCCCTCCCTAGGCCAATTAAACAGACAAGGAGCAGGCAACGTTGGGAAGAGGAACAAAGGGGTGCAGTGACCCCCAAATTCATCATCAGAGTCCTGACAGGAGGTTTAGGTTGAATTGAAGGCAAGAGTGTGCATAGCTAAGCAGTGATGGCCATGTGTGGTCCCACCCATCACTGACCTTCCTCTCAACTCCAGTCTTCCCTGCACGGTGATCTGTCAGGTTGTCAGAGCTGTGTGACATCTCTTCCTGAGAGACAAGTTGCCCCTCTGGCTGGTGCCAGGCTTCACCCTTTTCCTTCCCCAACAAGATACTCCTAGGAAATTCACATTTCTTGGAGACTATTACTTTAATAGTCTGATTGTCAAAGAGAGGGTGAAATGTCTCTCTTTAGAATACCTCCACTCCCATGAGGATGGTTATGGGAGCTGGCTGAGCAGAAGGAAGGAGGTCATCAGGTACAGGTCTTTGGGAGCAGTTATACCTAGTCATTTCCTGGCTTGCTCTCTGCTTCCTGGGTGTGGTGCTGTGGGTCGTTGTGACCCTCCCTGTGGTGATGGACTGAACCCAAATAAACCTTCCTTTCCTTAATTTGCTCTTCAGTCAGGTGTTTTCTCGCTGTCATGTAAAAGTAACTACTTCAGGGCTTTAAAACGATCCACTGGGTTCTGGCTCGATTCCTCCTCC
Source organism: Tokudaia tokunoshimensis (assembly GCA_036184795.1). NCBI lineage: Eukaryota > Metazoa > Chordata > Mammalia > Rodentia > Muridae > Tokudaia > Tokudaia tokunoshimensis. The sequence goes on along the minus strand of BTHU01000020.1, from coordinate 53,242,441 downwards.
TGTCCTGTAATCCGCCCACCCACATACACCTGCCACCTCCTTAGAAGACAAGCCAGCTCTGCCACTTCCCTCCTACCCTTTGTACTCCGGAGGTTCTTGAAGTGGGCTGAACAATGGTCAGCACTGGGTAGGAGTGACGGCTGATCTTTCTTGTCAATTTAACCGGATCTGGAATTAAGTGAGACACGCTCTGTGCTGATCTGCGTGGGCATTTCCAGGAAGGATTAACAGGGAGAAGATAGAAAGATGGCCTCAGGAAAAAAAAATGACCTGTCTTTTCCTGCCCATATCTACCCTGCCAGTGAGTACCCGACTACCACGGCTTCAGCCACCGCTGTCCTTCAGTGATACTGTGACTCAGCTTCTTTGTCCTTTACAACGAGGACTAAAGATCGGTAGTGTCTCTCTGGGGATTCTCTGGCCTCCGGCGCAATACTGGCAGTTCTGAGGCGCTAGCCTTGTGACTTGAGTAACCGCCGGTCTCAGTCTCTCTAATGTGTGGATGGCGATGCTGCTGTACTATGCAGAACACACAGTGTAAGCCAAACTACGTGCATATACAGCCTATCAGTTCTGTCCCTCCCTAGAATACCCCCTGGACACAGCCGGTGGCACGGAGAGGAAGAGGGAAAGTGAGTGTTTTAGATAATTTACAGGCCTCATGCTTATTTCTTTCAGAATTAAGGTTGCCTGTATACGTTCGGGAGGAGAGAGGAGAAAACAGAACACAACGTAAGAAGGAAATTACAGAGGAGGAATAGAAAATCTCTTTGAGTTGCTACCTCCACTTAAAATATTTAGCAGAAAGTGTGGGTGTCAGGCAGAGGAATTGGAAACTATGTTGCCATACAAGAAACCAGGGACATGCTTTCTCCTTCCTGCCTGCCAGCCTGGGAACTCTGGTTACAGGTCAGCTGCAGGCAAGAGAAACTCTGCAAGCCCCTGCTGGGAAGGGTCCTCTTGCTCCTCTCCAGGAGACCAGGCACTTGCTGTGAGCTGACCACACTGACCACCAGGCTCCTTTCCTAAAACCGTGCAGAACTGGTTCCCAGAGAATGATACAGTCAGGCAGGCAAAGGCAAAGAAATAGGGTGCCTGGAACAGGGTCCCCACCCTCTGTACAAAGCCTGCTGTCCCCCTGAGGTACAACACAATCCCAAGGTTCATTTAGCACATCAGGGTATGTAGTCACTTCATCCCAGACCTTGCATCAGCAGTGCCTTCTGGAAGGATGGTGCTGTAGTGTGATAAGCTCCTGTCAGAGACTGGTGGGCTCACTGCGGAGGAGGGCTCCGTGTGGTGCCATAGCTCTGTGTGTGTTTATATTCTGCAGGAATGGGGGTAGACCTGGGAGTTCGCACGTGTTAGGTAAGTGCTGTCCCCCTGGTCCACATCCCAAGCCCTCTTTTGCCACACCAACCCCAGTAGAATCTGTGTGGCAAATTCCACAGACTGAGACAAAAACTTCAAAAGAAGGAGATCTTCTGGAACCAGTTGTGGAACTCTTGGCTGGTGCAAAAAAAAAAATTATTGAGCGGTACTTCTCATGGCAATTTATCTGTTTTGTTTTCTTTTATTCCTTTTCTTATTTACATGTTCCTGGTAGTCTAGGCCAAGATCTTAAGCGAGAATAATGGGTACGAAATCATCCCGTGAGATGGGGTCACTAACATGACCTTCTCTATGAGCAAACCAACATCTTACTTTATAAATAATTTACAAAATTATATAATAGTATTATGATAGATAAAAACTTTCCCAACTAAAATTTTATGTGGCTGCACGTGTGTCATTGGAGGTGAGCTTTGGTATATGGTAAAGAAAGCCTTAAATAGAAAGAATTAAAATAGTTTAAATTCATGAGTTAAAGATTTATAAAAAGTCAGGCATTAGATGTTAAACAATAGTTGACCGTATGGGGCTGGAGAGTTAGATCAGCAGTTAAGAGCACTGACCATAAAGAGTTATTAACCTGCTCTTGGAAATATGCTACTAGCCTTGGATGACTGCCCCACTGAACACATCCTTTCAGAGTTGTTACACTTGGATGATTTCTATTAATCACGATGTTACCTGTTCTGTTTGTGATCCACTGAGTACATCTTTCCAGAGTTGTAACATTTGCTTGATTTTTGGGCTTTACTCTGCCAAAAATGATAATGATGGCATTTGTGACTGCTTCACTGAACACATTTTCTAAGAGCTGTAATGTTTGTTTGTTTGGGTTTTTTTTAATATATAAAAACCCCTGCTTGAGAGCTGCAAGATACACTCAGATTCAAACTGTCTCTGTTTTTGTTTCTGTTTGTAACCGCCGAATCCTTACCCACCTAGACTTCGAGGATCCTCAACCCAGAGACCCCCCCATACCCAACTGGGGGCGTCCGTGACACTCTGTAAGTTCTCACTGTGTGTCTGCTTCCACCATTAGCGCATCCACTATCTGAAGCAGGGAACTGCTGCTTGGTGTATGGTGGAGTGCTCAATAAATGGTCGCCCACTGGTCCCGTTCTTTAAGATGTTACCTCCTCCAGAATGATAGCGTCTAAATTTCAGCATAGAGCCAGGCGGTGGTGCTGCATGCCTTTAGTTTCAGTACTTGGGAGGCAGAGGCAGGCAGATCCCTGATTTTAGTGCCAGCTTGGTCTATAGAATTCCAGGACAACCAGGGCTACACAGAGAAACCCTGCCTCAAAATAAAATAAAATAAATCTGTAATAAAATACCAGCACTGACTTTGCCATCTAGATTTACATTCCAGAAACTACCTAATATGCTAATAAGAAATAGATATGGACTGGAGAAATGACTCAGTGGTTAAGAGCACTGACTGCTCTCCCGAAGGTCCTGAGTTCAAATCCCAGCAACCACATGGCAGCTCACAACCATCTGTAAAGAGATCTGAAACGTTCTTCTGGTGTGTCTGAAGACAGCTATAGTGTGCTTAGATATAATAATAAATAAATCTTTAGGCTGAAAGCAAGCAGGGCTAAGTGAGCAGGACCGAGCTAGAGCGAGCAGAGGTCCTGAATTCAAATTCCCAGCAACTACAGGATGGCTCACAACCATCAGTACAGCTACAGTGTACTCATATACATAAAATAAATTAACAAATCTTAGAGAGAGAGAGAGAGAGAGAGAGAGAGAGAGAGAGAGAGAGAGAGAGAGAGAGACCTGTCTCAAAAGAAATAGATATTTGTTCTTTATTCCAAGTTTCTGGTAATACTTCTCAAGCCAAGAGACCCTATGTCAAAGGAGATAAGAGACATTGCTGAGGATGCCACCCAGGCTGTCCTCTCCTTTTGACATGTGTATGCATAGATGTGCACTTCTACATATGTACACATGCTCCCACACATGTACATTCTTAAACATGAACATGCATTATAATTTTTACATATGCACATGGAAAGCAACAGTTCACCTTCTCCACTCTTCCGGCACACAATTCCTGAAGAGTCACTTCTTGGATCTTCTCTTTTTTTTTTTGGCCTCAACTGAAAAAGTCATCCATTGATTTCCCATATCCATTCCTTTCGAGAGTATTTGGAGGGGAGCCGCCATGTTTCAGAAGCCATCCTAGGGGTGGGTCCCACAGTGAGACAATGAGGTTGGTATCCCCACTTAGTGGAGCAGGGAATCCCAGTATGTGTCTCATAAGAGCCTTCAGGTGACCCTAAACATCCCCGGGGGGGGGGGTACCAGACCCTAAACATCCCTGGGGCGGGGAGGGTGCCAGACAAGGCTTCACTGCTGGTTAAGACTATGGAAGGGTTGCTTTTGTGTCTGTAACGAACTCAAATCCTCAGAGTTCTTTCAGAGCAGGAACAGCTGGGCCCATCTGGCTATCCTCACTGTGTGGCCTTCCCCTTGTCACAAGTTTCTTTTCCATGAGAGGTCTACTGCTCCGATTTGCCAGGGTGGGGGAGGGGCATCCAACCTGTCGACCAGTCTGTCTACACTGGCCTTCAGTGACCCTGGTATCACGGGTACCTCGCTTCACCAGATCAACACAACCACCTGGCCAGGCAGCGAGCTCCAGTAGCAGTGAACGCCACATCGTCTTGCCAAATCAGGACTGCCCAGGGACACTATCAACCTATCAATGAGAGCCCTCATTATTGGCCTCCCAGTGGCCCACTCTCTCCGCTGAGCATCCCCCTATGAGGAGGAGGAGGAAGAAGAAGAGGAAGAAGAAGAGGAGGAGGAGGAAGAGGAAGGGGAAGAAGAAGAGGAAGAGTGTATTGGGCTCTATCTGTATGTCATCTGTATTGAGTTAGTGACTCCCTTTCCTGTTCTGGGAGTTCCAGGAGAACCTTGAAAGGTTGCCTGTGATGAGTTTGTGACCCCAGAGCATATGTGTTCTTTTCTGCCAGGTAGATAATGTATGGACATTTCATTGTTGATTGGTTTTCTCCAGTAACTGTCTGCAGAATCACAGGGCATATGGACCTGAAGTAACTTCCTCCTGGTGTGGATTAATTTGCCTGGATGTGACTGGTATTTAATGAGCACAAACTGATCAGGGAAACCATGTCCTGGAAGCTGTGATTGTGACCTAGGAACCAGGGGGTACTCCAGACAGAGCCAAGGGGCCCTCTGCTCAGCCTTTGAATCCAAGAGTCCATTTTATTCTGTTCTTGTTGTTTTAAGTGCAGGTGATTTTTGACAGGGCTTTGAACCGCAGAGAGGGAAAGAGGAAAAGCTGTCTTTTGAATCAGCACAGCCAAATGTACGCATCAAAACATAGCATGATTAGAAAGCTGGGAATTTAGATTAAAATTCACACTGCAAGGCATTGCTCCACACCTGCCAGAAAAATCTGGGATGGTTTAGTGAGGGCTCTTAGCTGGCAGGAGGAACAGGGAAAGGGGACTTGTTCGACTGGCTTACCCCTTCTAGGTAGCAGAAGGATGGCCGTCTCACCCTGGAGAGGCTGAGAATCCAGTTGCCACTCTGTCCACGACGCTGAATACCTCAGAAGTCCCAATCTGGTGCAGACGGCCTGGAGATTCCTGCAGAGCTGCTGGTCTTTGGCACATGCTGAAACCTGAAGAAGCTGTGTTTTACAGGAACCAGAGAGATGACCTTACATCAAGGGAGGGGAGTTCACCATGGAGGTGAAAGCCATGAGGGAGAAAGCATGGCTCCCCACCCCTGCCCAAGCTCTGCCACCTCATAAAGGAAGGTCCTGCCCACACTGAGCAGGTCCTCTCACTTCTAATAAAGCGATGGAGAAAATCCCTTCCGGATCTGATCCTCTTGAGTAGCTGAGGTCACACAGCTGTGTCTTGGTGTGTGTACAGCCGGGACAACTGACCCTTCTGTTCTGTCCCTGCTTCTCAGTACGAGTGCACTGTGCAGCCTTCTTAGATTGGCTTCTGTCATTTGCTGTCACAGTTACATTCTTTTTGGACACTAAACATATTCCTGTATCTGCCTGGACGGTCCAGCATCTGCCCATTTACCCACTGAAGGCTGTCTTGTGTGAGAGCTCTCAGTCACACTCTTGAGTTTGCGCTGGTGTTAGCACAAGGGCAGAATATCAGGCAGAGCCACACAGCTCATTACCAACCGTGGCACGGTGGCCCAGATTTCCTGCTTAAATTAGAAAGCAGACATCTCAGGGGCTTTGTAAGAAGAATATTCTCCAGTAGAAGATTAGAAATACTGTTTAAGCATGAATTCCCACAGGACATGTGTCAGACAAAGAATGGGGAACCTAAGAAATTCTGTTGGAGGTAATTTAGAAAAGTGGCCAGAGGTCTGTGTGCATGTATGTGGTGTGTGTGTGTGTGCGTGTGTGTGTGTGTGTGTGCGTGTGTGTGTGTGTATGTGCGCGTGCATGTGTGTGTGTATGTATGAATGGTGTGTGTGCATGTATGTATGTATGATGGTGTGTGCATGTGTGGTGTATTTATGTGGTATATGTGCGAGTGTTTGTGGTAGATGGGTGGATAGATAGAGAGATAGATAGATAGATAGATAGATAGATAGATAGATAGATAATAGGATGACATGGTCTCCTGTAACCCAGGCTGGCTTCAGAAGAAAGTCTTACCTAGGGAGTCCTCACTCTACAAACAGTAGAGTCTTCAGGATTTGAGGATGATCTTGGATTTAAGAGTCTCTTGCCTCTGCCTCCTGAGTGCTGGGATTATAGGAATGAGTCACTGTGCCCCGTTTTATTCTGGTGCTAGAGATGAAGCCCAGGGCTTTATATATGCTAGACAAGACCTATACCAAGTAAAACTACAGCCCTGCCCATTCTAGGAATATTTTAAAATAGTGAAAGCACCTGGAAAAGCAAATGTCTGAACCCCCAATGGACTGGAATAAGCTGCCCAGTTAACAGCTCCTTCAAGGACCTGTGACAATATCTATGGACACAGACTCAGTAAGGTTTTGAGATTGACAGTCCATTTATTATGGCAGCTGAATCCTCAGTGCCAGAGCCTCGTCTGAATGAAAGAAGAAAAAGGAGAAAGTCAGATGAATGTCATCAATTATCTCCTTCTGCATCTTGCCCCTCCCAGATGAGAACAAACCTTCCCACACTCCCATCTCCACACCTTCTCTGCCACAATGGACTGTACCCTCTCAAATCATGAGGCAAATGAGGCCCCCAAAGGGTTTGGTTAAGTATTTTTATCACAGCAACAAGCTAAAGCAGCTAAAGTACAGACTGGGTGGGAGCGTTTACACCATAGGAATTGGCAGAAGCTATGAATTGGGAGAGTTCAGTCACAGCACCAGGTGGAGGCTTGCCCTTTGATCAGTTGTGGCTGTAAGTGACAGGAAGCAAGGTCAGTATTTAGATGGGTTTGGATCCAGGAGGACCAAGTATCTGCTCTCCTTTCAGTGACATTCTTGGGGAGGCTCCTACCTCATCTGCCTGACAGGAGCTTACAAAACTGACCACATGTGCTAGAGATGTGAGCTGAGCTACATCTCTAGCCAATGCATTGGTTTAAGTCAATGGATGTTATGGTTACAGCTGACAACCAAAAAATACTGGGTGGGCTTGGTGTCAAACATCTCAGCTCTGAGGTGTCATGAGGAAGCTTGCAAGGAGCAATCTGGAATGGATTCTTTATCCACACTGTCCTTCTGAATTCTGTAGTCATCAGCACCTCCACAGGTCCTTAAGGCTATCACTGGGCAACTCTGTCCTTTAACCTTAGAATTTAAAGAGATACTAACGGGTGTATAAAAAGGTAAATAGAGAAAGAATATGTTCTATGGGGGTGTGGAGAGGTATGGGGGAAGGGGTGCCTCTGCAGACCCATGCCAAGGCATTCCTTCCCCCTGAGGGACCAGACACATAACGGTATAGTATAGAATAGAGTTTATTCAGGGCATGGGGAAAGGAGTTAAGAGGGTAGTAGAGGCAGAGAAAGGCAGAGAGGGAGAGAGTAGAGAAGTAGAGGCTGGCCATGAACACATGGAGAAAGGGAGAAGGGGAGGAAAGGGAATGGGGAAGGGACAGGGAAGGGTGAGAAGACAGGGAGAAAGAAAGGAAGAGCCCAAGAGTGCAAGAGAACAAGAGAGGGAGGAGGGGGCAAGCAGCCCCTCTTATAGTGGGTTAGGTCTACCTGGCTGTTGCCAGGTAGCTGTGGGGTGGAGCTTACCTGGCTGTTGCCAGGTAACAGTGGGGTGGAGCTTAGACAGAATGCTACCCCAGGGAAGCAGCACACCAGCAAAGCCTAATGCAACCCTTGGCTGGATAAAGAGCCTGGGGAATGAGGGAAGGTGAAGGGGAGACTCTATCAGGGGAGAACCCCCTGTATGATAAAACAAGGATAGGACCTGACTTTGGGCATGTGACTGGTTTGGAAGGTGGAAGTCAGGAATTGACACAGCTTTGGGCACAGCTGATGGAGGTGTTAAAGATGGTGTCATACATGGGACCTCATTCCTGGGGGCAAAAGAGACAGGAGTTATCAGGAACAATGGGTCTCAACAAGGCCCCAGTAGCATTTTACTTTGAATTCTCATGTTCATCCCCCTTCTCTGATAACTTATTAGCTCCAGGGATATAGATCAGTTTAAATTTGTCAAAATCATGGATGATGACATTCAAAGAGCCCCAGACCTATTGTCCTAAATATTTTGCACTCAGAATCTCCCTCAGCACTCCTTAGGACAGGGAAACAGTCTGGGGCTTCTGTTTGTCATCATGGAAACTGTTGAGTTGTATGCATCAGACTTAGAGGAGGGGTGAGGGGATCCTAACCCTCGTTCTGGAAATTCCAGCATTTGAAGAGCTAAGGCAGGAGGATGGTAAGCTTGATAACAGCCTGGGCTACTGATCAACATTATCAAAAGAAAGGAAAATAAAAAAAGAAAGAGGGAGGAGGAGATAAATAAGGAAAGGAAAGAAGGGAGAAAGGTGATGGGAAGAAGAGAGGGAAGAAAGGAGGGAGGAAATCAATCATGGAAGTATGTGTTGGGGGAGAGGAGAACTTGCATGGCATGAATGAGGATAATGATGACTCATAATTACATAGACATAGCATATGGCCAATTCTGCACAGTTTTCAGTTCCTGCTACAGGGAGGGGCTGGGATGCAGAGCCCCAGGGCACCACCCAATGGGAAAGCAGTGCTTCTGTGAGTGACCCACAAAGGTCTCTACCCTTCCAGCATTCTCTGAGCTATCCTGGCACTGCCTCAAGCCTGACCTCTCCTATCCTCACATACTTTGGTTGTTTCCATTGCTTTCACTGACTGTAACAAATGCTTGTAGCATACTGCTCACACAGCCCAATGCTTTCCCTTATTGCATGGTTTGTTTTCTTAGAAAGTACTTCAAAGACTGCCCTGAACACAAGGCTTCCCAAAGGACTGGGAACATAAAAACACAAAACAAAACAAACAAACAAACAAAAACCTCTACATGTCAAGGAAGTGTCAGCATCTGCTGTCACAAAGCTCCACTACATAATAAAAAGGAGACAGCAGAACAAGGTGTGTTGTAGCCCAACAGTAACAGTGTACAGTGTAACAGTCTAACAGGTAACTGTGCAACAGCATAACAATGTAACAGTGCAACAATGGAACAGCCCAACAATGTAACAGAGTAACAATGTTACAGTGTGACAGTGTAACAATGTAACAATACAGCATGAAGGCACAGTCCATAAAGATACTGCCTTAGGGGCATCAGAGCCAATTGTTGACAGTCCCTGCCAGAAGGCATCAAGGGCATATTCAGGGTGGCCCTCAAGGTCTGGATCCTGTTTCACCCAGTGAGAGCAGAGAAAAGTCTGTGCACACACAACCTTGTGCAGAGCTTAGAGTGGAGCCTTGCACTCACTGGACTCCCATCCCATTGTCCATGCTGGGTATTTCTGCCTCTGCCTCTTCTATGTCCAAAGCAGGTTTCATACATGGATTCTCTTCTACAGCGGAGATTCAGACACAAGGGTATACATTTGCATCTTGAATTTCTGGTGTCCCTGTGTTGAGATTATTGCTCCATATTCGGGTTGGGGTGATGACTCGGTTTGTAAAGTGTTTCAGATCTCCAGAACCCACATAAAAAGTCAGGCACAGCAGGGCATACCTGCAATCCTAGTCCTGCAGTAGAAGAGGTTCCCTGGAAGGGGTGGGGGCCAGGTTTCAGGCCAATGGGAGACCCTGTTTCAAACATGTGGGAGATGCCAGAGGACCAGCACACACTCAAAGCTTTCCTCAGTTCTCCAAATACGCAATGTATATGCATGTACAGGTATACACACACACACACACACACACACACACACACACACACGGTGGGGGGGGGAGTAGACGGACAGAGACAGAGGGAGAGAGACAAGGTGTACATAAACATTCAGGAAAAGTCTAGGTTTGACTGTCCTTTAACATCAAATTGTGGAGTGGGATAGTCTGCTATTGTGGCTACAATTCAAAATAAATGGCCATTGAAGTAGCCGCACCCTGACATCTGACATTTGAACAGCTGTGCTGTGCTCTTGCAAAGCCACTAGAGGGAGCACAAGCTCACTGCCATGCCTTGGTCCCCAAAGTACAGCACCTTTTGCATCTTGGTGAATGTTCTAGATACATGGTTGAGTTTGTTCTGCAAAAAGACTGAACAGGCTGGAAAAGAACCCACATAAACAAGCTGGAGACTGATGGATCCCTAGAGCTCACTTACCAATCCGCCTACCTTACTGGGGAATTCCAGGCCAATGAGAGACCCTGTCTCAAAAAACAAGGTTGGTTCTGACTGAGGAATGACAACTGAGGTAGCTCTCACCTCCACACATGCAAACACATATGCATGTACACTGGCACACTCTCGTGCACCCGCACACACATGAACATGCATACATACACAGACACAAATTGCAATTCAACTCAGTTAAATTTAATTGAATCTTTTCTAGAATGGGAGAAGATGAATTATAAGGACTAAGATTGCTCGGCTGGGTGAGTTCCAGAAGGGCTAAGACCATATCTCAACGTGTCTGTTACCACACTCAGGATCAGTTTTCACGACATCAGGGAAGAAATTATCCGCAACAAGATCACAAGTTCTATGGAGGGGAAAATAGACAAATAGAAGTGTTGTATCGTGAGACTTCCTCATTCCTCTGGGCACTTCGGTTATAAACAACAACCATTTGCCTTGCAGAGGCTACACATTCTTACAAAGCAGATATAGAAACAGGCTCAGTAACCAGAGAAAATTCATTCTGTGAATAATTTGTTATGGGGAGAGGCTTCTGTAGAGGGTGGTTCTGATGCTAAAGTCATGTTCCCCGATTGGTTCTTGATTGATTGATAAAGAAACCAGCGACCAATGACTGAGGACGGGGGGCGGGACACTGCGTTTCGAGGGAGGATCCAGGGAGAAGGGGGCGGGGAGCTGGGGAAGAAGAAGGAGACAGTAGCTGCAGGAGATAAAGCCAGTCAGTCATCTAAATTTTCGGTTGGAGTGGCCAATGGCCACACTATCAGATTGTGCCTGGGGTGGCAGGGGAGGTTTAGGAGTGCCCATTCATTGAGTTAACAAAGACATTTTAAGATTAACTGGTGTGTGTGTGTGTGTGTGTGTGTGTGTGTGTGTGTGTGTGTGTGTGTCTTTGGTTTTTATCCATGTATCCAAGGGAAACTGGCCAGGGCTGGTAGCACAGTCCACCTGGAGCTTAGAGTGGGATACAAAAACTACATGCAACAGGCTTCATCTTTTGCTTGCTCATATACAGAATGTTCTGTGGATTTCCAAAGATCATAACACAAAAGTTAAAATAGAAATAGAGGCTGAGAAGACGGCCCAGTGGATAAAAACCCTTGTGTACAAGTGTGGAAACCAAGGTGTACAGATCTCCAGCACCCACATCAACAGATAGAGGTACAGCAGCTTCCAAGGGATTCCTATGGCCAGCTGGCTAGCTAGACTATCTGGAATTGGTAAGCTCTGGATCCCGCAAGTAACCTGGTTTCCTAGTTAGCTTTGTCTGTTGACTTGACACAGCCTAAGGTCTTCCGAGAAGGAAGTTTCCATTAAAGGATTGCCCAAATAAGATTGGACTGTGGGCAAGTCTGTGGGGGCTTGAGTTGATAACTGGTGTAGGAGGGCCCTGTACTCTACAGTCTGCACCTTTCGCTGGGCCAGTGGTCCTTATTGTATAGGAAAGCTAGCATGAGCTCGTGAAGAATCCAGTAAACAGCATTCTCTATAGTTTCTGCTCCAAGTCTTCCCTGTGCACATATGGCCATACAAATTCCAACAGGTATGTACAGATTCATTCACACAACACACATATACATACATACATGTTTTAAAAGAAAAGAAAAGAAAATTATAGATGGCAAACTGTCAGAGCCACACTACGGAATCTGGAATGGAGTAGCTAACAGCTAGGAGCTGCTGCTTGCTTCAAGACCAGTCTAAGCAAGAACAAGATGAGAAATTATGACTTACTGGAACACCCCAAGGTGCTCGTATCATAGGAAGCATGAGTTAGAATTGCTGAACCCCAAGCAAACATCTGCCCTTTGCCCGCCATGACAGCCAGAATAGAACCAGGCCCCAGAGCTCTCAAATATCCCAACATTAGGCAGGGAGAGCTCGGAGATGTGAGGCGTTTTTCTTTGCAGACTGAAGGTCTCTCCTGGTTTTTCTTTCTTTTTTCACAATCAGTCTTTAGAGGTCATTGCAAATTAAACAAGGGTGCATGGCCTCTGTGGTTTTCTGGGTTTTAAAAACAAATTACACAGAAGGAAAAAAAGATAGGTGTGACCATGGAGCTGCCTCAAAGAGCACAGGATTTTCTGCACAAGTGTGAGGGCCTGAGTTTAATGCCCAGCACCCATGAAAAAGCTGGGGTTGGGTGTGCATACTCCTAACTCAGTGCTTGAGTGGAGGAGCAATTGGATCCCGGGGGCTTGCTGAGCAGCCAATGCGGCAGAAATGGCAACCTCTAGGTTCTGTAACAAAAACTGAAGTGGAAAGAGGACACTGTAGGCAAACACATGAGCATATGTATACACACATATACACATGTGCACACACATAAACATGTGTGCACACACATACACACGTGTACACACATATACACACATGCATATACACATACACACAAGTGCACACACACATACACACATATACACACACGTGCACATTCACGCACACTATTTTAGCCTGCCTCTTACACACAATTGCTACTAGGAGTTGTTGGACTGGAGAGAGGGTTTGGTTGTAGGAGGCATTGCTGTTCTTGCAGAGACCCATGTTTGGTTCTGACATCAGGAGGTTTAGAGTCTTCTGTAGTTCCAGGGGACACATGCCTCTGGCCTCTGTGGACAGCTGCACTCACGCGCACACATCGACTCACAGGCACACACCTACTACAAGTAATTAAAAGTAATATATGTAAATATTAAAAAAGAATTGTCTTACTTCTTCCTGTTCTCTTTACTCATATCTGTGTCATTTGTTTTTATAAAACCAGAGCTCATATATATGTGTGTATATACGTGTGTGTATGTATACATACATAACATGCATTCCCTGAGGAATTTGAATAATCTTAAGTCAATATTTTCAATGGCTGCATACCAGCCATCATTCAGAGGCACCCCATCTGGAGCTGTCAGCCTTGTGAACATTTATTTGTTTGTAGTTTCCTACCTGTGTGTGTAACATCAAAACAAACACCCTTGAGAATGAGCGTCTGCTAAAGCCAGGGATGGCCTTCTGAGACATCTCTGCTGTGAGACCGAAGCAGAGCTGTATCCTTGCCTGGGACTTTCATACACAGTTCTGCCATGACATTTCTTCTTTACTGACCCTCCCCATACGCTGATGCTTCCTTCTGGTCTCGTTCTCCCTAGTAAGGCCCCCACACCGACCACAGTGTTTATGTGCTCCAATATCTTAGCGTAAACAGCTGGCACGTTGAGACTTCCCTTCAACCCCCCTAAAAAGACAGAAGATTCTAAAGCCATAAAAGAACCATTTCACTGGCCATTTTATTTTAACTGACATTTAATTCAGGTGGATCCAAACATCAATGACTGTATTGGTTACTGGTTTTTACTGGTTTTCTGGCTTTGACCAGATAGTGAACACAAAGCAAGGCTAGGGAAGCAGGGCTTGTCTCGGCTTAGAATTTAAGAGCATCATGGCAGGAAGGCATAGCATCAGGACCATGAGGACCAGTCACATTTGGTCTTCCATACTCAGGAAGCAGAAAACACACAGGATTTTTGAACTGGTTATTTATGCTCTTAATTGAGTAAATTGAATCCTGTGTAAAGTCACACATCTTCTGCCTAGACTCAGGGTCTAGAAATAGTTCAGTCCTGGGGTGTGGAGTAATCTTGATTTTTGAATGACGAGTTTATATTTCTTTAACTTGATTCACCCAATGGGCTATTTAGTCCAATCTTTGAAGTCACTTCAAGATACAGTTCATAAAAGACAATAAATTGCCATATCTGTCTGTCTATCTATAATGTGTGTACATGTATAAACAATAATACTCAGCATGTTTATATAGTGTATGTGTGAGAGAGAAAACAACCATATATATGTGTGTGTGTGTATACACACATGTATGTATGTATGTATGTATGTATGTATGTATGTATAGCGAGAGAGAGAATCCCAAGTTGTCTGTTTCTAAAATACCTTTAAGTATCCAATAAAGATTCATTCGATCCATGTGTTTTTTTTTTAAATTTATTTATTCACTTCACATCTCGATCACTGTCCCCCCAGATCCTTTCCTTCCACATTCCCTTCCCCTTCTCCTCTGAGAGAGTGGAGCCCCCCTCCCAGTATTCCCCCAATCCTGGCACATCAAATCTCTGTGGGGCTAGGCAGTTCTCCCACTGAAACCAGACAAGACAGCCAAATTAGGGGAATGGATTCCACGGTCAGGCAACAGCTTTTGGGAAAGCCCCTGCTCCAGTTGTTCAGGACCCACATGATGACCAAGATGCACATCTGCTACATATGTTCAGGGGGCCTAGGTCCAGCCCGTGTGTTCTCTTTGGTTGGTGGTTCAGTCTCTGAGAGCCCCAAGGGTCCAGGTTAGTTGACTTTGTTGGTCTTCCTGTGCAGTTTGTATCCCCTTCTGGGCCCCCAATCCTTTTCCCAACTCTTGCATAAGAGTCCCCAAGCTTCATCTAATGTTGGCTGTGGGTGTCTGCATCTTTCTGAGTCAGCTGCTGGGTAGAGCCTCTCAGAAGACAGCCATGCTAGGCTCCTATCTGCAAGCATAACAGAGTATCACTAATAGTGTAGGGATTGGTGCTTGCCCATGGTATGAGTCTCTAATTGGGCCGGTTATTGGTTGGCCATTCCTTCAGTCTCCGCTCCATCCCCTGTTCCTGCATTTCTTGTAGACAGGATAAATTTTGTGTCAAAAGTTTTGTAGGTGGGTTGGAATCCCTATCACTCCAGGGGATTCCTGCCTGGCTACAGGAGGCGGCCTCTTCAGGTTCTATATCCACCCTGCTGTGAGTTTCAGCTAAGGTCACCCCCATTGATTCTTGGGAGCTTCCCCTATTCCAGGTCTCTGGCACATTCTCAAGATGCACCCCCACCTTCCTCACCCCACCAGCTTCAGATTTCCATTCATTCTTATGGCCATCTGGCCCTCTCTCCTGTCTCTCCCCACACCTGATCCCGAACCACCCTATTCCCCTCTCCATCCCCTTTCCCACCCAGTTCTGTCCCTCTGTCTGCCTCCTATGGCTATTTTATTCCCCTCTTCTAGGGGAATAAAGCCTTGCTTGGACCTTCCTTCTTGTTTAGCTTATTTGGGTTCATGGAATATAAAGTGTATATCCTGTACTTTATGGGTAATATCCACTTATCAGTGAGTACATACCAAGCCCATCCTTTTGGATCTGGGTTATCTCACTCTGCATGATATTCTCAAGTTCCATCCAGTTATCTGTAAAATTCATGATGCCTTTATTTTTAATAGCTGAATAGTATTCCATTGTGTAGATGTACCACATTTTCTTTATCCATTCTTCAGTTGAGGGACAGCTAGGTTGTTTCCAGTTTCTGGCTCTTAGGAGTAAAGCTGCTATGAACGTTGTGCCTTTGTGGGATGGTGGAGCATCTTTTGCGTATGGATTCTTTGACCTAATGATTCTTTGAATTTCCTCAGTGTCTGTTGTTATGTCCTCTCTTTCATTTCTGATTTTGCTAATTAGAAAATGTCTCTCTGCCTTTTAGTTAGTTTGGCTAAGGGTTTGTTTATCTTGTTGATTTCCTTTAAAAAAATAAAAACAACAGCAATTGGTTACTTTGATTTTTTTTTGTATTGTTTTCTTTGTTTCTAACTGATTGATTCCAGTCCTGATTTTATTTCCTGCCTTCTACTCCTCTTTGATATATTTGCTTCTTTTTTTCCCTAGAGCTTTCAGGTGTACAATTAAATTGCTGCTATGAGAATTTTCTAATATATTTTTTTTTTATGGAGACATTTAATGCTATGAACTCTTAGTGGTACTTGCATTGTGTCCCACAGCTCAGGTGAGATCTGCTCTCCTGCAGGCGCCACCTGCTGGCCTGTGTTATTACTGCCTGCGTGTTCTATTTACCTTGACATCTGCGGACCACTCTGCCTCCGTGGTGCCCTCTGTCGGTTACAGTGGTGAGTGGATACCGGGCACTGGCATGCGGTTTCACTCTATCACAGGACAGCAATAGCCCTCGCAGGCAAATGATGGATGTTCTTTGGAGCATCTCTTTGGTAAATACTGCTTTATGATGCGATCATGATGCGGTTCTGTTCCCCAACGCTGCCACATGCTCAGGGCTGCCACGAGACTATTGGGGCATCCGAGTCTCCAAGTGATCCTCCCTAACCTGTCCTTTGTCAGTTTTGCTTCTTGCCACAGCCCACTCATCCTGACTACCTCTTCTTCAACCACACCCATCCATCCCTGCATTTTGACGTATCATCCTTCTGCCTTTTCCTTGTGAAATGGTTCCCAGTGTTTAAAATGCTCCTCTGGTGTGGTCTCCTGTAGGAATCTGAACCCACTCAATTCTCCTTCCTGTCACTGATTTGTAATTAATATCTCCAGCCCGTGTCCTTGGCAGCTGTGATGTTCCCGGCACATCCTGTTCTCTTAGGCTGCAGCAGCTCCTATTCCTGTCTCTCCTGCTTGTCCCCAGACCAGCGTTCTTGCTGGGGATCAGGGTAGAATATGTAACAGCGATGGCATGACTTGCTTTATCAATAGGATAGGATCTGATGTCTCCAGTACAGAGTTGGGAACTGTGACAATTTTTAATCACTCATACAATTTTTTTAAAAATTGAAAAATGTTCAAAAAAGGTAGTTCCACTGGGGAGGGCTGAAAAAGAGTTACTAAGTTTCTCAAAGTCGTTCTCTTGGGATTTGATGGTGTGAGCAACTTGGTATGTGAGTTTATTTAGCTTCCATGTACTTGGTGATGGAACTGATACATTTTGGTGTGTGTGTGTGTGTGTGTGTGTTAAAAGTAGGAAATGAAATAAAATTGATTTTATATACAAGTAGAAAAGTCCTGGTAAGAACTAAGAATTCTTTTCTCTCGGGAGGACTAATGCTATGCTCAACCCCTGGGAAGGTAAACCCAGTCACAAAACATGACAGAGCTGTTCCCCAGGGAGGGGTACCTACTGAGGTCACTGGGGAGCAAGCATTGAGATTGACAGATAGGGACCCCAAAGAACACAGCATGTGGGAGAGGTTGCAGGAGACCCCATTCTGCTGTAAATTAAGGAGACTAGCCAAGGTGAAGTGATTTTCCCTGTGTCAGCCTGTAGAAAGGGGTGCCAACGCAGAACAAATGCAAAATGGCTGGCTTGTCGTTTCTGCAACAGGCAGTGGTTTTTAAAGTTTTTGTATTGCAAGAAACCCCAGCTTCATTTCCTCAGGCGAACAGGCCGGTTCACCTGAGAAGTACGCCCTGTAGACCCTTCTAGCATACCCCAACATATCACACACATGCACATGCATGTACACACACACACACACACACATACACACACACACACTTCCACACTTTATTTGTTCAGGGTGCAAAGTCTTATCTCGTTCATGAACCTTTGGGGGCTTAAGATCATTCCATTTACCGACGTGGCTCAGGTGTTTAACTGCCTGAGACTTCCGGCTCTCAGAGTTGTGAGACAAGCAGACACCAGACAGCAGCTAGGGAAGGGAGGGCCTAAGGACTCCTTATCTGGACTCTTGGATGAGTTTTAGAAAGTACACCTCATACTGAAAATGGATTACTACAACCTATTTCTTACAGCTTGGAGTCCTGGAGTGGAGACTGTGAGACCCGGGCTCAGACCCTTCTCGTTCTTTTGAGAGACGTAGTAGTGTAACCAGTGGACCTCAATGGAGCCTATTAAAGTTGGATTTGAGGTCCCTGATGCTTCGGTTCTGACCCAACAGTTCTATGTAGAAGAGCCAGGAAGCCATGTCCTGCTAATCCTTTGGATGACTCCAACAGGGGCGGCCACCTGCTCATCTTGGGTGGCAATAAGTTGGGAGATGATCTCCAGTCCTGAGTAAATCTACCTTGAGGCAAATCTACCTCACTTTTGGCACATGCATCTCATCCTTAATGGAAGCTCAGGTGACCTCTAAAATTAATGGGGTTGGCCATCTGCCTTTCTTTCAGCCTCTTCTAACTCCCCAGTCCTGCTGTACTTGCTGCTGGATTACTGCCCGAATTCTGCTTTCAGTGCTGTGAATAGGGGCATTGTCTCAGCCTGGAAGTGGATACATGAAAGTTTGTTCCTAGCTCTGGAGTCCCCGGAACAAAGGGCACCTGTGAGCATTTCTCTGATAGACACCCCTCAGCTCCAAGGAGAGCAAACCTGCCCCTTGGCAGCTTAGACACCTCTTGGAACGCTAGCTGGCGACAACATTGTTACTTAGCCCAAATGACCAAGGCTTACCCAAAGTCTAAATCTGAGCATCATTTGGTTCTTTCTAGCCTTTCTTCTTTACGGCAAAACTCATTTGTTCCGGCTTCTCTACAATTCCCAAAGGAGTCTGCGGTGCACAGCTAAAGAGATAAATTTCATGAGAGATTTATAACGTCAGAAATTATCAAGGCTTTACTCTGTAATAATCGGCTCTTCTAAGTTAGGATTTCTTTTCTTTGGCCAGAGAGTGCGGTTTGGAAATTGAACAATGAATGAGTTCCCTGAGAGTTCAGTCAGCCTTATGAAAGACAGATGAATGGCTGCGACACAGCCAGCATGCTGAGGGCACTGGGTGCTTTAACGAGCATCCACACACAGACACACATTTGCCTTAGTATTTTATTGCAACAAATAAATTTGCAGAGGGTCGGTAGGTCATGTGAATTGGTTAATATCACTACTGACTTGCATATTAATAGAAAATCCATTCCAGTATAAAATGAGAGTTATTTTTAAAAAGCATCTAAATCCATAGCCTGTAAATTCAGAATAGCAGAAGGTTAATTAAGTTCAGTCTCTGATTGCTGGGACTACATCTTACTACAATTTGCCATAGATTTTCTGGCTGAACTTTTGCATAATTGCTTATTGATTTCCGTTAATGAAACACAGGAAATAGGAAAAAATTGGAAATTTAAAGCATATCTTTAAGCTTGATAGCCTGCAGTTCAACCCATCTGGTCACCTATTTCCTATCATAATATCAGGACTGATGGATGACTGAGAAGTGGGATAAAGACTTATGTGGCTACTTAGATGGGCAGCCATAGGAGTCATAGAGGAGAACTAGATCTGGGGCCTTAAGGGAGCTCCCATAGGTCTTAGGTCACCTACAGAGGCCTTTGCATTCTTCAAACTATGACTTTGTTCTAGATAGCTTCAACTGCCAACTTGACACAGTCTAGAGTCACTCAAGAGGGGCCTCTCAATTGAGAGATTGCCCAGACTAGCTAATGTCAGTGGGAGTTGTCTTGATTGTTAATTGATATAGTAAGGTCTAGCCCACTGTGGGCGGCATCATTCCTTAGGGTGGTGACCCTAAGCCATACATGAAAGCGTGTGTCTGAGACTGAGCCAGCTAGCAGCATGCCTCCGTGGTCTTTGCTTCAAGATGAGTTCCTATCCTGACTTCCCTCAGGGATGGACTGTGATCTGGAAGTGTAAGCTAAATAAACTCTTGTATCCCTGAGTTGCTTTCGGTTGGAGTGTTTTATTACAGCAACAGAAGAAAACCGGAACACATATCTATGTATATTTAACCTTCTTCATAGTCTCTTCATAGCTGCTGTTCAGCAACTGCTTCTGGGAATTCTCAAGTTGGGAGTGGAAATCAGGGTCTGGGAGACTCTGTAAGGAAAGAGAGGCAGGTTCAGCCCCTGGGAAGTACAGTACACACGTCTGCTCTCAAGGTCACAATCTAGGCTCTGAATACCTTACAGGGTTCAGACACCATAGTTATCTGTGTCCTATCCCTCAGATTTTACTTTTGCATGCCCTCCAATTAACTAAACTACAGCTGCCAGCCTGTGGTTTCTAGTTCCCTTTCTGCTTCCCTGCATGAAAAGCCCAATAGAGGGGAGCATGACTTCTGTAGATACTGCCCTTAGCCAGTCACTCTTGGGAACCAGGACACAAACACTTCAGCTTCTTCCCCCATTCTGGTGGGGTTGTTCTGAGATGTAATCTACTTCCCAAGCACCCACCCCTCCATGGATATTCCCCTCTGTCATCATCCTTTGCTTCCTACTATCTACACCAGCACTCCCCAAACACCTTTTGCACTTGAGAAAAGCAGGAGTAAGGACCAGTCGACTCAGGTCTCAAGTTGCTGTGCAAAGGAACAAGCTGGAGTAGGTTCTCTTTGACTTAAAGCGTTACTATGTAGGTGCATGCAAAAATGACAAGGAAAGACGTAACTATTCCTCTCCATCACCAATTCATTGATCACCAGATGTCAACTCTGCGTACAGCTTAGAAGCTTTGCTGCGCATTTCAGGGTAAGAGTTAAATATTTCATGTTCTTATGACACTGTAGAGGAGACAGGAAATCATTTTGAAGGCTGAGCGTGCCACACACAACAGTAGATCCCACAGGAAGATAAATGCAACGTCGAAGATTTAACAAAGTCCCTATTGGAGATTTGGAGACCAAACCAATGGAAAAGTTGAATAAAATATGAGTTGACAAACAAGAATACAATACTGAAAAATTTCAGCAGTCGTGAGCTGGTACTGCCATCTTCTACCAAACTCTAAGAATGGAAAACATGTCAAAAGTATAAACTGACTACCACTCTTTTCTCTGATTATTAAACCAATGCAATAGAACACACCTATAATTTGACACCGGGGAGGCTGAGGCAAGAAGATTTCAGTAAGTGATGACAGCTAGGCTACTTCTCTGTTGCTATGATAACAAGGGTGACACAAGGAACTTAAAGAAAGAAAGACTGATTTTGGCTCACAGTTTAAGGGTACAGTCCTTCACTGAGGGGAAGCCACAATGGCAGGAGCTTGGAGCAACTGATCATGTTGCATCCCGGGTCAGGAAGCAAAGGGTGGTGACTTTTTGTGCTCAGCTCACCTTCTTCTTTTTATACAGACCAGGATCCGAGCCCAGGGAATGTTCTCACCCACACTGGACACCTTCCCCTCTCAGTTAACCTATTCAAGATGATTGATCCCCCCCCCATTGGTGTGCCCATAGGTCCACCTCCCAAGTGAGTCTAGATCTCATCAGGTGACAGTTGAGAATCACTGGGCAGTGAGCATGGTGCCTGGGAGATACATCTATGTATGCTATGAGGGGCTATCCACAAAGCCTTAACTAAAGGGGAAGACTCATACTCAATGTAATGGCACCACTTGGGCTAGGATCACAAACTGCATAAAGATTCCACTACCTTCATCCTGGGCTACCCAGACTCTTACTGTGTCTTTGTTAGGGTTTTACTGCTGTGAACAAACACCATGACCAAGGCAAGTCTTATAAAGAATAACATTTAATTTGGTCTGGCTTACAGGGTCAGAGATTCAGTCCATTATCATCAAGGCAGGAACATGGCAGCATCCAGGCAGGCATGGTGCAGGAGGAGCTGAGAGTTCTACATCTTCATCTGAAGGCAGTTAGCAGAATACTGGCTTCCAAGAAGTCAGGATAAGGGTCTTAAAGCCACACACATGGTGACACACCTACTCCAACAAGACCACACCTTCTAATAATGCCACTCCCTGGGCGGAGCATATACAAACCATCACATACCACAAGAAACAGATTGCTGCTCTTCATAAATTAAGCAGTCTCAGGTATTCCATTGTAGTTGCACCAAAGATACTATGTTACGTCTTGTACTGACTAAAAAGATACTATGTAACATCTTTCCTAGTTATATTGACTAAATCTTTGGCAAGAGCAACTTGAGGGAAGAAGGGTTTATTGGCTCATAGTTTTAGGGGACTATGATGGCAAGAGTGAGAGGCAGCTGGCCATGTTGCATCCTCGAAGGGCAGAGAGATGAAAGCTGGGGCTCCGGCAGCTTTCTCCTTCCATATTCAGCCCTGGATCCAGCCCCTGGAATGGAGCTGCGTACGGTTAGAGTGAATCTTCTATCCACAGTTAAATACTACCACAGACTTGTCCAGAGATGTAGTCGCCATAGTGATTCTAAATCCAGTCAAACTGACAATGAAAATTAGCCACCCATACATACTTAGACAGTATGTGAACTGTGTTAGTCACCATACTTAGATAGTATGTGAATTGTATGTAAATAAACCTGATTAAGATAAACACAGTGGAGTTGGATAGATGTTTCAACAGTTGAAGCACCTGCTATGCTCCCATGAGGATTAGAGTTTATATCCACATAAATGTGATGGGCATCGAAACCCACTTTGTAACACCAGTGACTGAAAAGGAAGACAGGAGGTTCCTTCCCAGCCCCAGCAGCAGGATAGCTAGGCTAGCCAAATGGGATAGCTCTAGGTTCAAGTGAGACCCTGCCTCAATATACATGGTGGAGAGGAAGACACTGGACATCTACTTTGGGTTAACCACACATGTGTACTCACACACGTGTGAACATGTATACCTAAACATGTACACGATGCAAACACATATTTACACAACAATTAAAATAGTATTGCCTGGAAACACTAATCTTAGTTAGGGTTTCTATTGCTGTGACAAAACACCATGAACAAAAAGCAAGTTGGGGGAAGAAAGTGTTTATTTGGTTTATACTTTCACATCGCTGTTCATCATGGAAGGAAGTCAGGACAGGAACTCAAAGAGAGGAGGAAACTGGAGGCAGAAGCTAATGCTGTATAGGGGTACCAATTAACTGTCTCACTCTACATGGCTTGCTCAGCTTGCTTTCTTTTAGAACCTAGGACCACCAGTCCAGGAATGACACCACCCACTGTGGGCTGAACCCTCCCCCGTTGATAACTAATTAAGGAAATAAAATGCCTTGCGGCTGGATCTCATGGAGGCGTTTTCTCAGGTCAAGTTGACATAAAACTATCTAGCACAACACTGCTATATTAAATTTATCTAGCACTACATTTATTGCTAATTATGGGAGCAAATTACCTGAGGGAATCTACATCAAACATTCTTAGTGCTAAAATGAGTAGGAACTCACTCGATAAAGTATATTAAATTCCACAGGCTGTTAAACTGGCACAGTCTTCCTCTATCACCCTGGTCCTCAAGCAGTGTGCCCACAGCTGAGTTTCACCCTGACACTGATGTATCCAGGCTATTAGTCTGTGTTAGCTCTTAGTCAGAAGCTCCAGGTTTTCTTTGCCAGGAGAACTTGGCCTTCCGACAGGCACAGAACAGTAATCAGATGCCTGCTGTGACTGCCTCTAATTCCAAAATCTATTAGAGTAGAATTTACATTTTGTTTTCAGCTCTTTCCCTCTTGGACTAGATGCAAAATGGAAATGATTGGAAAACAGCCCTTGAGAGTGGAGCGGCAGGGAGCCTCCTCAGTGTGACTGTGATTTGCCTGGTGCACAGGGGTGGGCTCACCCCATTGTCTCCTGGAAATGGCCATTTTCATTCAGGTAAGTAAAGAATGAAGTAAAGACGCTGGAACAGAGATCACGGCAATGCGGAGCCCAGAGACAAAAGCCCACCGTGAGTGACAGCAACCTGAACGGTTCTGCCTCTGCCAGGGAGAACTCCACCACGAAGGACCCGATTCCTTGTTTGCTGTGCTTTCATGGATGGGTACTTGCCATTTGCCACAGTTTCTAGAGCTTCCAAGGGGTACATTCCTTGGCACCCAGTCTGAGCCACAGTGTATGAAGTTGCTCTCTCACACAATTTTTTTTTATGTATATTAGAGAAATGGAGCTAAACTTCCCCGTAAAAATCAAATAATAAACTCTGGTAGTGACTGCTGGCGTGTTGTTCTGAAGAAAAACAGGCAACACAATGTTTGCTGTTGTGGAAAATAAATTTCTGAACGCCTGGTCTTGATGCAAAGCCCTACAACAGAGGATAGGGAACCCTCCGGAAAAACACACTGCTGAAAACCTCTCCCACGGGTTCCAGAAACCCTACAGGCTTGACTGACCGATGCAGGTTAAAAGTAGCAGAATGAAAATCAACCAAGGTTTCTGCAGTCAGCGTTCTCCCTAGCTCCCACCAATCTCCACCACATTTACAGTCACCCCTCCAAAAACAGTGTGTCACTCAAGACCAGGAGGCAGTTCTTGTCACACTGGGGTGACTGGGCAGGGCAAGAGGCACAGGTACCTGGCATCATTTCTGAGTAACTCCAGTATTCTGCTCCTCACATCCTGGTCATGCTGCCTTCAGGCCCTATATT
Source organism: Tokudaia tokunoshimensis (assembly GCA_036184795.1). Lineage (NCBI taxonomy): Eukaryota > Metazoa > Chordata > Mammalia > Rodentia > Muridae > Tokudaia > Tokudaia tokunoshimensis. The sequence continues at coordinate 53,218,133 of BTHU01000020.1, read as the reverse complement.
CTTTCACAATAGTGTTCTGGCCATGGCTGGCCTGGCTGCAGCTGCGTTCCCTGTTAGGAGAGTAGCCAACATCCTTGTTACACAGCCAAGCAAGCACACTTGCTTTCACATTTTTGTAGTGCCTGAAATCTTCATTTTTATACACCCTCCATGATATGGATTCCTTTGAAGTGTTCGTGTTCGTGTGTGTGTGTGTGTGTGTGTGTGTGTGTGTGTGTAGGGGTGTTCTCTGTGAAATAACAAATCTAAGTGGAAGTTTTTGTTGAGGGAAGGCAGAAAGAAAGCTGTTGCTGAAGTTACTAGCCTCAACTGAACATTATCACCATATACTGCCATTCTCTGGATTAGAAGCTGCTGTCCCAGGGCAACACTTATTCAACAGTCAACTTGACAGGACCTGGGACCATAGAATGGTCCCTGACTGCCTGACAGGTGTGAGCAGACTACCGGCTCTAGGTCCCTTGGTGGCCATCTTGTTACTGGGGCTATAGCTGACAGATCAACACCAGGGAGGATTGATTTGGGCCCACAGTCCATCATGGTGGAAAGAGCACAGGTAGCCAACCACACTGCAGCTGGGAAGCCAAGAGAGATGGAGTCAGTGCTCAGCTCACCCTGTCCCTTATTCATCAAGGACCCCCAGTCCATGGAATGGTGCCACTCACATTTAGGGTGGGTCTAAAGACCAGCTAATCCAGCCTAGAACTGTCTTGCACACATGCCCAGAAGCTTGCTCTTCTATGGTCCCAGGTCCTGTCAAGTTGACTGTTGAATAAGTGTTGCCCTGGGACAGCAGCTTCTAATCCAGAGAATGGCAGTATATGGTGATAATGTTCAGAAAGAGGAATGAAAAAGGAATCCTGAAAAAGGAATGCTGGCTTTATAGATTAGACCTGGGGAATGAAGATCTTGATGCTAGTTTTTATCCTATGATCATTTTTTATACAACTCAAGTAAATGAACACTTCCCGCCATGCTAAGCTGTCGTTGGCACATTCCTCTGTAACAGAAGACTACAACAAAATGACAAAGACGCGATAAAACTGACTTCAAAGCTGCCGCCTCCCCTCTGCTGATCCAATGGTGCCCTCCCCTGGGCAGTTATATTGACACCTGCACTCTGATTTACAACCTCACCCCCGCGACTTTTCATCTGGCCATATCTTTCCCACAAAGATCCTGTGAGAGATCATTTTACAGCCATCAGCCTGACACCAACCCTGACCAAGGTGACTGTGGATCAGTTTGGCACTGTATGCACTCACAGCATGGCCTCCGAGAGAGGTCATCTTCCTGCTTTGCAGGCAAGGCAGAGGAGAGAGCTCATCTCTGCATCTCCAGCCATTTGCACATGAATAGATCCAGCTCCCTGCTGAGAACTGGTCATCACAGAGCAGGAGTGTGCTGCTCCTTCTCCAGCCTTCCTGCTATCCTCCCACGCATTGAAAACACAGAGATTAATGCACTCGCATACCACATAGTGATATACTACTCGAGGATGAACCACATAGCCCGAGATGCCCCTATAAGATTAAACTGCTTAGACTCATTTGTGTAAACACAGGACGTGATGTCCACTAAGTAATGAAATCAGCTAAGGAAGCATTTCTCAAACCATCCCCATAGTTAAACTATGCGTGACTGCCACCTACCCTCTCCTATCAGCTTTTCTTCTTGAGAGTATCTTCTTTCATTTTATTTTGAGCATTCTTTGCATTAATATAACACAGTGGTTTTTCCTATGTCATTACATCTTGTTTTCAAACATTTGACTCTCCAACTTCCCTCTCCTGTGTCTTCACCACTCTGGCTGCCCCCCTTTCTTATCCCGGACAGTTTCTGCTTCTACATGCCTCCCGTGAGTCTCTCCACACCTCCTGAGAGCTCTTTCTTTCCTGTCACTGTTCCCTGTCTAATGTCACGACACAGAGGACACTAGTTCAATGCCCAACATTCATGTCAGGTTGCATACAACCATGTATAACTCCAGTTCCAGGAGATCTGATATCCCCTTTTGGCCTCCAAGTGCAACTGCGCTCATATGCACACACCCCTCTCAAATACACACAAACATACACACTTGTCATTAAAATTTCTTAGAAATCCTTTAAACATAAAAAATAAACAAGGTCACACATATTCTCCCCCTGCTCTGTGTTTATGTGTGTAACATTTTAAATCAGGGGTTCTACGCATGAAAGAAATCATGCGTTTTTTTGTCTTTCTGCTCTGATTGGTTTCAGTAAGCATAACAACTCCTCAGTTTCACCCCTTACACACAGCCCAGCCTGACATGAAGCATTTCACATTGGTTTCTGGATGAGCAGAATCTGTTCCCTAGCACTTCAGAGCTTTTATTTGTTGTTGTATGGGTTTTGTGTGTGTGTGTGTGTGTGTGCGTGTGTGTGTGTGTGTGTGTGTGTGTGTGTGTGTGTGTTGTTTTGTTTTGTTTTTGCCTTGTCAGGTTGGATCCGGAGCTTGCTGTAACAACGTAGTAAGTCATTTCTCCTTCAAGTTCAATCCAAAAGGAGAAAAATAAAAAAGGCTGTCTGGAGAGGAAGAACTGCAAACCCACAGCTGACAGTCAGATAAAAATTCAAAACACTCCCTTGATTCTGTTTTACAGAGTAAATGAGGCAGGAAAGACAAAGTGCCCCCTTTCTCTCTGGTGTGTTGTTTACAAACTGTCGGCTTTGAAGACTTTCAGTGCACATTCTGAAGAGAGAGGTTCATTCAATATGCCTTTAAATTAAAAGTAAATCTTAGTTTTCAGAGAGAAAAGATGGATTAAAAAAGGGCCCTGAGCTATCTATATTATTAGTTAGATGTCTTTGGGAGCCATCAATATACAGCTATATATATATATATGTAAATATATGCACGCACAATCATTTGTCTCTAATGCAGAGTGCTGGGATGGGAACCAGATAAAAGCCATAACTTCAGTATGACAATTAACCAGCTCCTCTTTCCAAAATTCAGTCAGCAGAGCAGCTAAAGACAGAGATGAGATCTTTGCTGTGGTAACAGAAAAGAAGACCCGGTGGATGGTGATGGGAGGGAGTTAGTCACCAGGACTCCACTGTCCTAGGAGGTACACACGCATCTGTTTGCTTTATCTTCACAGGGATCTCTGTGACTTATAGATGACCACCCTCTGCTCTGCAGCTGAGACTGTTCGAATGAAGAAAACGAACCAGAACCCCAGAGCCGAGCGTACCCGGCTGGGCTGCACACCCAGACAGCCTGTCTTAGTCAAGACTCTGATGTGGAGTCTGCACTCCATCTGCCTTTTGAATTAAACCACAGACTCTAGCCTCCAATAGGGGAACAGCTTGTGTTGGCAAACCCTTTTGTGGACAACAATGATAAATACTGGATTTAAAAAGGGGGGGGCTGTAGAAGACATCGGAGGACACTGGGAGGAAAGAAGGGTGGTCCCAGAGAGGCCACGAGCAAAGAGGAGCCTGTTCTAAGATACCTGCTTACCCATCCATCCATGAACACCTATGTTTTCCAACTGTGTAACAAAAGGATCCAAACCATAAAGACACACCTAGAGGATGGGAATAACCCTGAAATAGACATAAAAATAGAAAGGAGAGGCTAGATCCTCGACTGACCCCTGAACTGTGTGCTTCTCAACACAATGCCGTATAAGCCAGGTAAGAGTGTATGCAGTACATATGGTAAGTCTAAGGACCATCTTCCAAGTGTGTTGGTCAGCATCTTTCACTGCAGGAAAATACCCGAGCTGATCACTTTACAAAGAGAAATGGCTTGTTGGGGCTCATAGCTTGGGAGGTTCCAGTCCTGGGCCAGCTGACCCTGTTGCTTTCGGATCTATGACAAGGCAGCATGTTATGATTGGAATACGTGGCATAACATGTGGAGAGCCTGCAATCCCCTTCCTTCTGGACAGTAGTGGAAAGACAAAGGCCTTCAAGAGTACCTCTCCAATGACCTACAGACCTCTCATGAGGCCACTCATCTTAAAGATCTCACTAGCTCCTAACGTGCTGCTCCATTAGATCAAGATGACCGCAGAGTGGACACAAGTCAAAGTTGGATGGACAAGGACCCAAACAAACTGTGTCTGTCACTAGATCTTCTGTGGCCTGGGGAAGGGCAACAGACCAGATCCATCAGAGAATCTATCAACACCTTAGTTTTTTAGCTTAAATCAATAGGGAAACTACCCAGGAGAGAATAAAATTCCAAACCAAAGAAGACCAACCATCTTTGAATAGGCAGAGTGAGTTGGGAAGGTAAAAGCTATAGTAGTTAATCTTTAGAAACATGGACTTATGTCTCTAGATACCTAAGAATCAGCATGTGACCAACAAGAAGAGCTGTGACTTTCAGGAGTCTTATCCAAACCACCGTCACCAACCAAGTCAGGTCAGATCTGTGCTTGGTAGACATGCAATGTCATCTGCATAGGGACAGTCTCATTTAAACGTCTCTCTGAATAAACAAAGCACATTTCGGGTTGGAAATCTCTGCTGGCTCATTAAGGAGCTTCTGAGACAGTCCAACTGCCAAGCTCTGCACAGATTCTGAAAGCGCTTGTTCCCTGTAAATGCAGATAGTTCAGTTTTAAGTATTGGTCTCCTGTAGTAAAATAAAAAAAGGTTTTCTCTGAGGTTTCTCTGGGTTCTAGACTTTCTCTCACTCTCTAAGAAAGAATGTAGATGCAACCACAGACTAGAGGAGAAAAACTGGTAGCAGGGAGGGGACTGAGCAGGTAACTTTTCCACACAGATGCCCCCCCGCCACCTTCTGGGTTCCCCAGCTAGAGGGCCTGTGTGGAATTGGAACACTATTTGTAACAGTCTTTGAGACCTCCATACTCCCTCTGCCATAGCTTCCCTGGCCAACACAGAAACATGCCCTCACCTCAAAGACAGATGCAGCTTGTCCCAAATTCTGTTTCGTGAAGTTTTATAGTCACACAACACATCATAAATGAAGGCACTTTCAGTTAGACTAGGGAAAACATCTGATAGGCAGGTTGTGGGAAGAGGGGAAGTCTGTGCTTGTACACTTCAGGTGATGTCTGAGGGAAGGTGATGGGCTGAGGGAAGCTAAGAGTCTGTTTGTACCTCTCCCAAGGTCTAGTAGGAATTAATTCTGGGTCTAACACAGGTGGACAATGAATGGCTCATACGTGAGCTTGATAGGTCAAGAGCAAGACCTCCAAGATCCCAGCTTTCCACAATCGCTGAAACTCTAGATGGTCAGCTGTTGCAGGATATTTCCTATCCAATCACATTGAGGCAGTGAGAGGCCTGCGATTGGAGAGGAAAGAGGAGGCAGAGATAGGAGTTGGGAGGTCAGAGAGCAGACAAACAAGCGAGGGAGAGAGAAAGGAGGGTGAGAGGTCAGAGTATCAAGATGGAATCAAACGTTAGATTATCTAAAGGTTAGAAATCCTGATAAGACTTTTATCGGTGTAAATTAGCATCTTGTAATTGTGAGTTTAATATACATAAATACAATTGGTTAACTATTTAAGATTAAGAGTTGTGCTTTACTGGGTAATTGGAATGTGGGTCCATCGATGGTGGAGAGCTGACACCCTAGTTGGGTATGTGGGCACTGGGTAGAAGCGAGAGAATTTGGTGTCCCCCACCAGACAGATGGTAGACAAAGGGACCGTCGAGTGAGACTGTACCAGGCAGGAGCCCTGAGACGTGGCATGAGCTCTGCTGATCACCCAGTTGCCATGCCTGCACTAATATGATTTTCCTTTCAATAATTCCCACTACAGTCAGCTTTGTAGCATCTTTACATGGCGAAGTAAGGTGTTTGCTGTGATGTAAAAGGGTATGGTACAAGAAAACGTGTTTTTAGCTGCACTATATTACTCCGGACCCGGAAAAGCAGTGCTTTACTTGCCAAAGCTGCTCTGGTCCAAGTAGCTTTACTTAGCCTGGTCTGTTTAGGAGGCAGAAGAGAGAAAAGCCGCAGCTTTTAACTACTAGCCTGCTGCGCAACTTGACTTTTGAAGGCTCAGGATTGCTGCTCACCACATCAAGGCTGAGGTACTCCTTGGAGTCCTCCGCAGGAGCATTCAGTGTGGAGATAAAGAATGAGGGGAGATATTCCAAAGCTCTTCTTGGCCTCCCGTCTTTGACCCACCGATCTGTTTAATTGGTATATCAAAGACAGGAAACAGATAAGTAATAAAACCAGAGAAAGGAGATTTATTTCACCTTGGAAAGAGGAACACAAAGGTCCAGTGATTCCCACAGAGTTCCTTGTTGGGTCCCCAACATTAGTTTTAAGTTTTAATAAAGGGCAAGAAGTATTTACAGCTAAGCAGTCCTGGCCAAGGTGTGGTCTTGCTGTTACCTGACCCACCACAGTCATGGCCCCAGTCTCTTCCGCAGAGTGGTTTTGTGAACATGGAGAGGACATAGAAAAAGCTCCACACCGTCACCCTTAACAGCCTGAAGGGTTCTCACCCTCTACGGATCTCAGTTCCGGCCAGATTAATCCAGAATTTGTGGCTTCCGGGCAGAAAAGAATTTCAGACTAGCTGGTTTATGAAGCATAGATGAAGGCTTTTTTTTTTTTGATCACTTGATATTATAATTTCCTCCCTTTCCTCCCTCCAACCTCAACTCCCCCTGGCACTCCTTATTCTTTTTCTTTCGTTGTCATTACATGCATATATACCTATATATCTAAACACATAAATACAATCTGCTAATTACACATAATGTTACTTGTGTGCACAGGTTTTCAGAGCTGACTGGTCTTAGATAGCCAATTGGTGTTTCCGTCTCTGAGGAAGACTATTTCTCTTGCTCTTAGCATTCCTTAGGTGCCTATAGATCTTTTTATAGGGTTGAGGTCTCCTGGGCTCTTCCCCTTAACTCGAGCATGTCTGTCTGAGGATACGAAGACAAATATTTGAATGTAGTTAGGGATTAGGCTGGTTTAATAAAGTAGTGGATTCTCCTCCTAGGTCCATAAACTCATTAGCCCTGGGTAGCTGACTAAGTTTCCAGTCCTGGACATAATTCGACTTGTTGAACAAATCTGAAGTCCAATTAGAGAGCTGTTGGTTACTGCCAAAGTATGCATGCTACTACTGCAACCTTAGGGTTGTCCTGCCACACTGGCTATTGTTGTGGTTCATTGACAACACAGCTGGTTAGGATGGTGGGTGCTTCCCTCCTTGGGAAGCTTGCATAGGGCCTTCTGGTAAAATGAAGAGCTGGAATTTTATTTAAGTTATTTTAACACAGACTTGCAGTGTGGGGGCTAGGAGAAAGAGGCTCTCAGTAAAAAAAGTAAGACATGCCCAAGTACGGGACTTCGCTCCCCAAGAAGGAGCTGAAATTAGCAATAGCTATATATACTATTTTGGTGGCTCTCAAACTAACATTTCAAAAGTTGCTAAGAATTTTTTTCATTTTTTTTTATCGAGATTGTGCAGTGGTTCCAGAGCTGCCTTGGGTGGAATTATAGTCAGACAATGTAAAATCAGGTGTCTGTGGGGTTGCACACAGGATTAAGTGTGCTGCAACCTGTACACGGGGTTTCTGGTGAGACTCCAAGAAAATTGTAGGCTTATGGGTGGAAGAAAGAAACGACCAGAGCAGTTGTTGACTGTGTTAGAATTATGGTTTCTTTGCTGGTGAAAGGCTTCAGCCAGACTCCATGGTGAGGGAGGGATTCCTTTCCTTCCTCATGTACCCATAATTCCCCTCTTTGGTTCCTGTCTTGATCTGACAAGGTGCCAGAGCTGTGTGAAATCTCTTTATGGGAGGCAAGCTGTCCTTCTGGCTGACACCAAGTTTAACCTTTGCCTTTTCCCAGCACAGGATTCCCCAGGGAAATTCACATTTCTTGAGGAACATTATTCCACCAGTCCAGCAACCGGGGTGTACTATGTGTTTCTTTACAATATCTGGGTTCCTGCTGTGGCTGTTACATTGTTTTGTTCAGGAGGCAGGAGTTACATTGTTCAGGAGGTAGAATCTCATAGTGTTGTAAGATATGACATCTGAATATTCAGATCTGAGTCTGTCTCCACCACTCATTAACAAGGTGTGACTGGACAAGGTGTTAACCCGGATGCCTCACTTGGGACAGACAGGCAACACAGATGTTAGCAACATATGGACACTTAGAACAACACAAGTACATGTTACTTAGGTCAACACAAGTACATGCTAAATGGTGATCCTCAAACAACCATGATTCCAAGTACAGAGAGCAGAGTACAGTGTGTAGAACTTAGCCATGTTGAGGTTTACAAATGATGTAGCGGGCAGTTAGAAGCCACTACTACTAAAATGCACCGACTCCCATGACAGCTCGTCTTCATCATCAACTTCACAGAATTCAGAGTCACCATGGAAACATACCTCTAGGCTTATCTATAAGGGCACCCCAGACAGGGATAACCAAACACTCTGAATATGGGCCCCACCTCCCATGGGCGGGACTCCCCGAGAAAAAGAAAGCATGAGCACCAGTATTCGTTCGTCTCTACTTCCTGACTCTAGATGAAATGTGACCAGCGGCCTCAATCTCTTGCAGTGCCTTTCCTACAGCGACGGAACACGCCTTCCCTACAGAAATGAACCATGCCTTCCCTACCCTGATGGATCACACCTTCAACCTGTGAGCCCAACTAACCCTCCCTTCCTTAAGTGCTTTTGTTGGGAATTTTGTCACATCAATGAAGAAAAGAACTAATACAACCTGACCCTCAAATCAACAAGGTAAGTGAGGAAAATCCTGTGTCTCTGCTTAGTCTCAGGTCTGTCTCCTTCATTTTGCCTCAGACTTCTGAGGCATTCTGCCACCTAATTATCACAAGGACAAAGGAAGGTTTGGAGAGAAGTCATTGTCCTTAACCTTTCTTCCTGAGACTCTTGGATTCCAAGAACAGCAGGACAGATTCATCTACATCTTTGTAACAAAGGACCGAAGTCACCTCTAGTGGGGAAAGCCCTCAGAACAGACCCCCTAAGACGACAGAAACAATCACATGCGATGGAGAGGCTGTGCTCTGAAGAAGTCAGCCCCAGAAGATGACAGAGATGAACACTCAGCCGTGTAGGACTGTGCCTGAGATACTGAAGGGTAGGATCATACTTTGTCCAGAATGACTTATTATGAATACTTACCTCATACTCCGTTCTTTCTGTGTTTAAACCTAAGCTGTATCTATACCCTAAAGACAGACAGAGTCTCTGGGCTCCCTCATTTGTCTTCCTAGTCGACCCCATTGAGTGATTCTCCACTCTCTGGTTTTCATCTTTTAACTAGTACATTAAAGAGGTGACTGAGCCTGGCTTGTTGGAGTTACAACCGTCTATGGTGTCTACCTTAAGATTCCAGTTTGAGCATAGGACAGGTGAGGAGGAAAATGTCTTTTTTTTTTTTTTGCATTCTCCCAGAGGCCAGAGACTGTGGCCAACTGTTCAGAAGAGGCCTGACCTCCCAACAACCGCATTGTGGTGCCATGGCTGTGGGCTGAGGGTGTTCTGGCATAATGATGCTCTTCCTTGCACAAACAGAACAGGATACCTCTTGTATTGGACCATATTCTGTTATGACTTGGTTTCCAACCCTCAGATGACTTCTAAGAATGAACAGCGAGACAACCAGAGAAACCAAGTTCAGGTATGTTCAGGAGCTAATGGGTTCTTATGATGAACCGGAGTAGGTACCTGCCAGAGTTTCATCTGGAGACTAAGAATCAGAATGTGAGTTATTCTGATAAGCAACTCCCAACAGCTTCCCTTAAGTGCAAAGCTGTCTGGTGACAGAGGAGCTAGGGGTCAGAGGAAGATCACATGCGTGTCTAGATGTGCAGAGAAGCCCATTGGCTGAACACAATATCTGGAATGCTGCTGCAGACATTTCAGCCAGGCAGCACAGAAAGGAGCCAGATCCCCTGTGGAAGGATGCTGCATCCTGATCAGGGGCTTTGGTAACCCTGAAGGGTCCTGTTCATTCACAGAAGGACTCTCCCATGCCAAGGTAACCGTGTCTGTGGGGCTGGCTAGCACACAGCTCTTTGGGCACAGAATTACCACCTTGTCAGACTTTAAAATAAATATGTACACCGGATGCCACGCAACCACTGTGTCAGAAACACAGGTAAACATGTTTGTGTCTTTCCGAAGTGTTGGAATTTGCTGCATGACAAATTCACAAGGGCCAGTGGTTTCATTGACAGCAATTTGCCACAGGGCCTGGTTTTCCTTCATGGTGTGGTGAAGCAAACACAGTCCTAGTGTCTACTGTTGTGATAAAACATTTTGACCAAAAAGCAGTTTGGAGAGGAAAAGGTTTATTTGTCTTATACTTTCACATCATAGTAAACATTGAGGGCAGGAACTTCAAGGCAGGAACTGAAGCAGAGGCCACACAGGAAATCGGCTTCCTTACCTGTGGCTTGCTCAGCCTGCTTTCTCATATAATCCAAGGCTACCTGTCCAGGAATGGCCCTCCCCAACATAGGCCTGGACCCTTCTACACCAATCATCAAGAAAATGCCACCCAGGCATGCCAATCTGATGGAGGCAATTCCTCAACTGGGGTTCCTTCTGCCCAGGTGTGTCTAAGTGTGTATGAAATTGACAAAAACTAACTATAATACGAACTAAATTACTAATATTAACTCAGGTCACATGTTACGTATCTCATAGTAAATGTACATGTGTGTTAGTGGGGGGTGGTGGAGGGTGAAAGAGTGACTACAAAGAGTTCTGAGGGCGGCTGGTGAGATAGCTCAGTGGTTAAGAACACTGTCTGCTCTTTTGAAGGTCCTGAGTTCAAATCCCAGCAACCACATGGTGGCTCACAACCATCCGTAATGAGATGTGACACCCTCTTCTGGGGTGTCTGAAGACAGCTATAGTGTATTTACATATAATACATAAATAAATATTAAAGAGTTCTGAGGCTGCGGCCGAGTCAGAGATGTTTGTGAAGTCCTAGGAAACAGGGAAGCTGACAGAGATGCAGGCAGAACGCATGGGCAGGAGAAGTGATCACTCCAGCCGGATACTCTGCCTGCCGTGGGTTGCCATGTGGGCTCTGATTGAGCTGGGAGGCTAATTCAAGCTGCCGAGGTGACAGGTGAGGATGGACCCAGGGACAAAAGACTGGATGACAGGCCTGACAGGTAGGCAGGAAGAAGAACAAGCAGTGGACAGATCACATCAACAGTGGGGACAAAGCCAAGTGGAATGCCCCTTGGGGACAATCGGGCATTCTCTACCTGTTGATCCTTGGACTCACATACCAGGAGGTCAGATGACACGTCACTGGGGACAGTTGCCATCATAGTACTAGTGGCATATTTCTTCGTGGGTCCAGGTGAGGGAGTTAAATCATTTTCTTGGTCTGTTGCGTCCAGTGTATACTGAGAGCTAGTTTTCTTGATGTGGCCTTAATATGCCAGTCTATACTGACCGTTTCAATTCAAATTTATGGGGTGGCAGAGGAAATGACTCCAGAATGTTGTCCTCTGACCTCTACTCACACCATGGAGTGTGCACTCCACAAACATGCTTCAAAACAAACAAACGAATGAACCTTAAAGAAATGAGACATCTGAGAAAGAACTTAGGAGAAAAAAGTTGTGACCTTTGACTAACAAAGTCTTCCAAGCAAAGACACCAGATAAAACAAATAAAAGAAGAAAGCCGTGAACGTCACCACCATTAAGACCTTACCCTCTAATACACTGACTGCATCTCAAGAGCACTTGATTCTGTGGGGGGAAAAAAGCCAGGCTGCCTCGTTTCACTAATGAGGCTCTGGAAACTGCAAAACAATAGGGAACAGAGAGACATTGTCCTGGGCAGGGAATGCAAGGACTGCAGAAATGCCGTGTTGATCAAAGTGGTGGTTATACTACGAAGTACGTTTGTCAGAAAATCTGCCAGGCTGTACACTTAAAAGTAGTGATTCTAAGTGATGCTTCAATAGACTGATATCTAAATTTTAAAACGGAGTACTTTAAGGTCGAGGGAGTCAAGTCAGAGAACACAGTTGTCCAGAGAGACTATCCAAGTGGCAGAAATGAAACTCACATATAGATTGGATAAGGATAGAGTCAGGATTGGCTTCTGAGAGACATCACACTTAGAACCTAAGTTTCCACTCACACCATTCCATGCCCTGAGGTCGATACACGGGCAGGCTGCGTTTGCACGTTTGGGCCCCTGACCTGAGGTTAAGTTTCCAGTGACAGCCAAACTTGCTGTGTTTGAAGATGTTGCCACAAGATTCTAGCACCCAGCCATCAACCTTCCAAAATGGTACCTCAGACATGGAAGGGCAAGGATTCCCCACTCCTCTGCACCCTGTCTGGTGCTGAAAATACTCAGTAAAGCAAGTTCTCCAGAGTGTTGAGCCGGCTTGATCGTCAACTATGAGGGATTTAAAATCACTCTGAAAATATGTATCTGGGGTATGTCTGTGCTGGTGTTTCCAGAAAGGATAAACTGAAGGGGGAAGGCCCGTGCCAAACAGACTTTCTCAAATCCTGGGAGCTGAGGCGCTAGACGGGGGAGTAAACTGGGGATAACTGTCATTGTGCTTCCTAACAGTGGAGATGGTGTGGCCAGCCCCCTCACGGTCCTGCCGCCCTGCCTTCCTGCCATGATGGGCAGTATCTGTACACAAACTGTGAGCTTAACTAAACCCATTTCTCCTTATGTGCCATTTTCACGCGTTTTATCACCGGAGAAGAGGAACCAACACAGCAGCCCCTGCTTCTCCAGACAGCCAAGAGGAAGTTCCATTTGGTGAGTTCAGAGCTGGACTCCGTGTCTTGTCTCTTCTTGGTTCTGTGATTCGATGCTCCCCACTTTGTCACTTCTCAAAGGACTCTGCCCCTGTTCCCAGTATGCATTTCTGCCTTTAAAATATTGCTGCTCCCAGCTGATGGTCAAAGCTCCCTGGCGGGTGCTCACAGAGTATCCAAAAACAGCTTTGTTTCACCTACAACTATGTTGCTGTATTCAAATACCATTGATTAACTATTTGTTAACTGACTGAAGAACATACCCAAGAAGGGGGGTATTTAACCTGGCCTTTCCCATATCTAGAAGACTCTGCCCTTCAGTCAGACAGTCCAGGTTGCCCAAGAAGGGGGGTATTTAACCTGGCCTTTCCCATATCTAGAAGACTCTGCCCTTCAGTCAGACAGTCCAGGTTCCCAGCAACCCGACATGGTCTTCCTCTCCAGGTCTGCTGTTTTCCCTGTGGTTCTTCTGCTGACCACATTCCTTCTCTCTGGACTCTACAGTGTTAGGATATCCCCTATACATATCTGGGTTTTTCTTAAGTGTCTGTATAAACATTTAAGTGTATGATGGGTGCTGATATCACTCAGGAGAGAAGACCCCAGGAGGGGAGACCAGGGCTGACTGGACAGCTAAGGTTTGTAGTGTCTCTCAAAATGGATAAGCCCAGGATTTATGTATAGGTTACCCTCAGATACTATTCAACACTAGGCACTCAATTCCTGCAAAATCTCTTAATCCAAGCATTTTCTGTAGAACTAATTACTTTTCCACTATCAGAATTTACAGAGGAGTTTGTGCACAGACCATCCGCATTGAGGATTGCAGGGAGCCATCACAAGCCATTATAGCTGATAATTACTGAGTGCCTCCCACAGTCAGCTGATTGTGGGGGTGAGAGTGGGCAGCAATGAGGGGCTTGGAGCACCTAGAAATAAACCGTTTATGTCACAGCTGGGCAGAGAGACTACTCCAGAACCTGAGCTTATGGAACCCATGGAGGAGGCTGTGTTTTTCCCATGGTGACCACAGAGGGGTGAGGGATGTTCATGAAATGAGAATCTTAATGACCCAGTGCTAATTTATACATTTTATAAATGCCATAGACTTCCCCCCACCTCCTGTCACTAGGTGTCACAGACTGGCCTGTACATCATAACTCCCATGAGAGGCGTGGGAGTCACTGAGAATCATCTCTGGACTGGGTGAGATCTCTGCCTCTGACAGGAAATGAGCACAATTGGGTGTAAATCTGATGCTTTTAGGGAAAGGTATTTGATAACCAAACTGCGTAAGGACGTTTGTTAAAGAAAAGTCCCCTAGGCTTCTAAATACCTCAGCAAAGCAAATCAACAACACTCCTGAAGAGAATTCATCTTTCCCTAAAGAAGTATGGAGATCGAAGAACATCAGAATGACTGACAGACAGACTCTTCTGTGTCTCCTGTGAGCACCTTGTGGTGGCGGGAATCTGGTGCTAGGACTGACCAAGAGGAGGACTGTGGCCAGAGACAAGACCCTTCAGGCAGCTCCCCGTGCCTCACAAACGTTCCTGAGGAATGAACCCCTGTCCTTGCTTAACAGTCTTTCTTATCTACTAAACAAGAGCCTAAGAGTATATGTTTTCCAGATCTAGTGTAAAATTCGAGGAAGCCCAAACAGATCGAATAGAATTCTACAGGGAATTGTCCACTGATCTCAGATACACACAGCTGCAAGAAAACACAGAAACAAAAGCAAGTGATAGACCTGGTGTCCTGCAGTCCCTCACAAGCCATCAGCACCAGGACAGTGCCCTGTCCCTGTCCCTCTCCTCCTTCCCTCTCCCCCTCCATTCCCCCTCTCTCCTTCCCCTCTTCCTTCCCTCTCCCTCTCCTTCCTGGGTGTGTGGATAAAAAAGGTGTGCCCAGCCAGCTTCCAGCTCCTGCTGCCTGTTGTACTTTCCCAACCATTATGAATTCTTATCCCTTTGTAACCAAAATGGCAACAAACAAAAACAAACAAATCCTTCCTTCAGTTGCATTTTGCTCATGGTGTCTTATCACAGCCACGGAAAAGTGACTAATATATCTTCTGCAGCTGAGTCTTTCATATAATCATAAATGTGCCTTGTCGTTAGGTATTCTGTTGGTATAGGGCAGAAAATAGGCAGAATTATGAAGTAAAAAAACAAAAACAAAAAAAAACTGATCTGGGTTAACTGTGAACCTTATAGAATATCAGTGCAAATTAAAAAAAAAAAAAGAGGCTGGAGAGACGCTGCAAGGGTTGCTCACGGGATGAAGGTGCTCTTACAAAGTGATCCAAGCTGAAATCTCTGTGGGCTACATCTCTGCATTCCCCCCCCCACTTCCCGGTCCCGGTTCTGACACTTTTATAATGACAAAACACATGGAAGTCAGAATCAATATATTTATCAATTACGTCGATGGGGGCATCAGGTAGGAGGGCTTCAGCTGAGCAGGGACTCACAACCTTGTCAGCTTTCGAGTCATGGAGCTAGAGGAGACCAACTGCTTCCCGGAAGTCCCCTCCTTTTCTCTACATCTAAGTGTTGCCCGGTGGCATGGCAGACCCAGAGACTGACAGATCCTACCCTGTTTCTCAGAGTCTCCATCTTGAGAACTGTTCTCTGAGGGATTAAGTTCAATTATGCTCAATTTTGTTGAACGACTTTTTCTTTTAGCAGCAGGAAAGAAAAATATCAAAGTGAGCTGGAGAGGGTGGGAGGGAAAGGGCATCGGGGGGGGGGGGATGGGAGGCCTCGGGAATTTCATGACTTTGTGGAATAGACCACGCAAAACTCAGCGCCTACGAGCCCAGGCGCTTGCTCTGCAAAAGCACTAGATGCAGATTCATCGTTTAGAGGCCCCTTGGAGGTCAGCTGGGCTTAAGGATGTGTTCTAAGAGCTCTCTGTCTAGTAGTCACAAGGATGTTGAGTCAGATAAAGAGATTGACAGGAAATGGTCATTACCAGTGACTAAAGATAGCCCAGGATAATTTTGGCTTTTGATTTTCAGCACTTCATCTCACCACAATCACCGTGATTTCGTCTTCCAAGGTCAGTCTGCAGACTCTCCCCTTGAGCTGTGGCTTCTCCAGACAGGTTCAGCTCATGAAAAGATTTCTATAATCATATTATTTTTCAAAATTTAAAAAAAAAGTGTTAAATAAAACCAAATAGGCCAAAATGATCTTCCATACAAATACTCTGGCTTGGCCCACTGCAACTTAACCATGTATGTAAACAACTGTAGATCCTAAGAGGAATTTGTCTGTCTTGCCGGTCAGTGAGTCTCAGTGGATCACAGCAGTGGGGTTTCAGCAAAGCAAAATTTAATAAAGCAGAAATCATATATAAAGATTTTTACTTTATTACTTATATGCATTTGTTTGTGTGCATGTATGTGCACATGCATTTTGGTACCCAAAGAGGCTAGAAGAGGGAATTGGATATCCCTTGGAGCTGGAGTTATAGGTGGTTATGAGCCACCTAATCTGGGTGCTGGGAACTGAATTCAGGTCCTCTGTAAAAGCAGCAAGTGTTTTTCTTGACTGGAGACAGAGTTTTGCTATGCATTCCTAGTTGGCCTAGAATGCACTACTTAAATCATCTTTCCAGCCCCAGACATAAGATTTTCACTAGCTGTGGTAGTTTGAATGAGAATAGCTAAAATGGGTTCATATATTTGAATGCTTGGTCAACAGTTGGTGGAGCTGTTTGGGAAGAATTAGAAGGTGTGAACTTATTGGAAGAGATGTGTTACTGGCTTTCACGTTTCAAAAACCCATGCCATATGTCTGCCTGCCTGCCTGTCTGTCTCTCTCTCTCTCTCTCTCTCTCTCTCTCTCTCTCTCTCTCTCTCTCTCTCTCTCTCTCTCTCTCTGGCTCCTACTTGCAGATAAGGATGTGAGCTCTCAGCTACTCCTCCAGCACCATGCCTGCCTACCCACTGACATACTCCCTACCATTACGGTCATGGATTCACTCTAAGATACTATAAGTCCTAGATATACTCTTTCTTTTATAAGTTGCTTTGGTCATGGTGTCTTACCACAGCAATAAAAAAAAGGTAACTAAGGCAGAATTTGGTGCCAGTAATGGGTTGTTTCTGTGACAGGTTTGACCATGCTGGTTTTTGGAGGAATATGGGAGGCTTTGGGACTTAAAACTAGGAAACTGGTTGAACGTTGTGAGTTGGGCTTAATGGGTCATCCTAGAAGGAACATTGAAGATGAGAGCAATCAATCATACTGAGAGCAATCAATGTGGACTACGGAGGCCCACTCAAGAGGATTCAAAGAGGAACAACAATACTAGCAACTGGGATAGAGACCATTTTGGTGAAATTTTGGTAAAGAATGTGACAGCCTTTTGCACTTGTCCAAAGAATCTGCCTGAGGCTAAATAGAAGAATCGCAGACTTATTTCATTGACAGAGGAAAATTCAAGACAGCCTAAGATTGACTCTATGGTGTAGTTTATTCTACAAGTCTACAAGGAAAAAGAGCAAGTAGGGAAAAAGTAATACAAAATATACAGTTTGAGGAGAAAAACGATCACCAGAGCATTTAATGCTTGTGCTGAAGGAGATGAGAGGCCTAGTTCATAATGAAATCAAGGGTTGATGCTCTCAGAACAAGACCTCCACCCAGAGAAGCTTATAACTTGTAAAAAGAAAAGGTCTCAGGAATTATCTGTTCCTATAGAGCAACAATAAATCATTACATGGTTTATGCAAATGTAAGTCAAGGATGGGACCAGTCTCCACCCCAAGCTGACAGCTGAACTTGGCAGCAATGGCCATATGTTGTGCCTTTAGGATCATAAAGGAGTCTGAAATAAAGGAATATCTCCCGTCATGATTAAGGAGAATGGTTGAGGTCAGTCATGTGGCAGGGAAGTCCCTTCATAGAGGCCTTGGGAAGGCATTGCATGGACTTGTGAAAGAAAAGCCTGTGATGTTGGAGATGACAGTCATGGGATATTGGTCAAGAAGAGCTGAAGACAGGCAGTGTGACCAGCCCAAGAGAGAGAAGTGTGTTGCAGTCAGAAAAGCTGAAGGACAAAAGCCATCTAAGCCTACAGAATTTGGAGTTGGCCTGTGGAGGTTTCTCCTCACTGCTTCTTTTCTCACTATCACCCCCTCTGCTCCCCTTGAGAATAGTAATGCATATTCTGTGTCCTGGAGTGTTAGAAGTGTATCATTTGCCTTGTGGATTTATAAGAGGTTAGAATTGAGAGATGACAAGGACTTTGAACGTTTAAGCAATGTTGAGACTGAAGGACTACAGGGACTTCTGAAGTTTAGCGAAAATGCATTTTGATTATGAAGTGGTCAGGAGCCTATTGGAGGCATGTGGTAGTTTAAATGAGAATAACCACCGCAGGCTCATATACTTGCCTAACTGGTCTTGGCTGGTAGAGTTATTTGGGAAGGATTAGAAGGTCTTGTTGGAAGAGGTGTATCACCGGAGGTAGGTTTTGAGGTTTCAAAAGCTCTCACCATTTCTAATTAGCTCTTTCTCTCTGTCTCTGTATCTCTGACTCTTTCTGTCTGTTTCTCTGTCTCTGTCTTTCTGTCTGTCTCTCTCTGTCTCTGTCTATTTCTTTCTCTCTTTGTCTCTGTCTCTTTGTCTTTGTCTCTCTGTTTCTTTCTTTCTCTCTGTCTCTGACTCTCTTTGTCTCTGTGTCTCTGTCTCTCCACTCCCCCCATCCCCGCCTCCTACTTTCAGATAATGATGTAAGTTCTGAACTGCTGCTCATGCCTGCCTGCTTGCTAGCATGCTTCCTGCCAGTATAGCTATGTACTCACCTTATGGAATTATAAGTCACAGTTAAACTCTTTCTTCTATAAGTTGCCTTGGACATGATGTCTTATCACAGTAATAGAAAGAGTAACTAAGACATTGGCCAAACTTCCAGTCTCCTCACTTCCATTTCTTGAAGGTGGCATCCTATTCTCTGTTTCTCTAAATGATACCCAGCTATGAGGCCAACCCTGAGTCTTACAAAATCTACACTACTTCTAGGAGCTCCCCAGTATAGGAATTGTTCTGTGTCTCAGTTAAAATACAGTTATATTTAATTTACCTAAAGTGTGTGTGTGTGTTACATTGTATGAATACATATGTTTGTGCATATGTGTAAGGGCCAGAAGTTGACATAAGTGTCTTCCTCAATTTGTCCCCACCCTACTTTTTGAGATGGGTCTCTCACTGAGCCTGGCCAGAGAACACAGGTTCAGCTCATTCACCAGGAAGCTTCCATATCCACAACAGAGGGTTTGCAGACATGCCTGGCTTTTATGTGGGATCTGGGGGTGGTTCTAAGGTCTTCATATTTCAGCATCAAATGCTTCATTCACTAAGATGTCCCAACCCTCTAAAGTTTCTCTTTTAATAAAAATAAAGGAGAAAAAAAATAGGAAGAGAGACGGGGAAGGAGAAGGCACCAGGTGAGGAGGGCACAGGAGGCAGCAGAGGTCACCACAGCCTGTATAGCTGGTTACAAACATGTCATTGGTTCTTCAGAAAGGGCAAGTATGGGTCACCCATAATCCTTTGGCACTGTGAAAGCAACAATGAAATGGTTTTTGCAATAGCTATTCCTTTAGTGAGGAGATTGGCACCATTAATTCTGTAGTGAGGAAAACCAAGACCTTGTTAATAACTTTATAATATACTCTTTTTCTTTGTTCTGGTTAAAAGGCCTCTAAATCCATTCCTATGAGCACATGGATTTAATCACACTGGGGTTGTGAAATGAAGCATTGTCTTCTGAGCAGGTAATTCTTTGCGGTGGCATACAACTGTGACCCTAGCACTAGGGAAGATTGGAGCAGAAGGACATTGAGTTCAATAGCAGCCTGGGTTGCCAAGTGGCTTGGAAGCCAGTCTGGACTGTAAGTAACCCAGTGGCTCCTGCTGAAACGTCAGATCCATCAGTAGCAATGTGTTTTGCAAGGAATAGATACTTCCTTCCATTTTTTTTGAGACTGGATCTTACTGTGTAACCCAGGCTAGCATGAACTCTTTATCCTTCTGCCTTAGCTCCCCAGGTGCTGGGCTTGTAGACATGATCCACTATGCCTGGATACTTCATTCTACTTTATAAACACACAAACAACAGCAAAAACAGCCTTGGGCTGGGTAGATAGTTCAGTGTGCAAATCGTTTGGCACAAGGACCTGAGTTCAATCCCCAGAATCCCCAGAAAAAGGCCACACAGGTTGGCTCTTGGTGTCTCTGTATTAATGTATACAGTTAAGACTGTATTGTTGAAGACACCACACACTGTGGCTGCAGGACATAGGGGAATTGATCTTAAACCAACCAGGAAAACTCCTTCCTGCTGGGCAGCTGTCATAGTACTGGGGGTGCTCTGAATGATACTGGGAAAGAAAATGCATCCGTTGGTGATCTTACTCAGTTCTGGATTCTGCACTCTACAATACTGACCTGCCAGGCAAGGTGTGCCCTCTGGTGCAGCAGTGAGCATAGGTGTTAAAGGATAACTAACCACTTTCTGATTGGATTCAAGACCTTCTCCAAAGGACAGAATTCCATGCCTGGTACTATAATCTTGGTCAAGGCTAGCATAATGGTAGAATATGCCTACTGCTATTTTGCTGAATGGCTATTATGTCAAATAGTCTTGTGAATACTTATGTTTATATCCATATTCTGGACTATGCTCAGCCTTGGCCAGAGAAGCTTCTTTCCACAGTGGGCAGCAAAAATAAAATAAAAAAAATGCTGAGATGCAGATGTGGTCCAAGTGCAGAGAATAAGAGAATGAGTGGATGCTCTCGGTGGGGTCAGGGTTCTCTAGAGTCACAGAACTTATGGGTGGTCTCTGTATAGTAAGGGAATTTGTTATGATGACTTACAGTCTGTAGTCCAACTACCAACAATGCCCAGCTGTGAATGGGAAGTCCAAGGATCAAGTAGTTGCTCAGTCCCACAAGGCTAGTAGATTCTAACAGATGTGCTGGAAAGTACATGCAAGCAGGTGAAGAAGAGTGAATCTTCCTTCTTCCAATGTCCTTATGTAGGTCTCCAGCAGAAGGTGTGGCCCAGATTAAAGAATGTACCGCCATGCCTAGATCTGGGACTTGTTTTGTCCAAGGCTGACCTTGAACTCAGAGATCTCCTTGCCTTAGTCTCCTGGGATTCATACCCACTATGCCTCAAGATCAACATGCCAAGATCCAGGTCAGAAACTTGTATCTTCCAGTCTCAAGATCTGGATCACAGGTGAGCCTTCCAATTCTGGATGGTAGTTCATTTCATATATAGTCAAGTTGACATCCAGGAATAGCCATTGCATGGGGTATCTTCATCAATGTCCCCCAAGACCACCTAGGCTCCTGGGAAAACACAGAAGAAAAGACAGAAATCATGCAAGAACAGGAAGGCAGGAAGGAATGTGTGAAATACTGTTGTCTGCATACCACACGCTTTTGTCCTCATGAACGTATGGTAGCTGCAGTTACCCAAGCAAGATGAGTCCTGCCAAATTCTGGCATAGATGGGGAAGGCTTTCTCTAGGCTCCATCCTTTACAAAGGAGCTGTTGGCAGTTGGTAGGTATTGGGGGGAGGAAGAACCATCCATTTTTTAATGTGTAGCACCTGGAAGATTTCCCCTGATCCACTGGGTGACCATAAACCCATACATATACTGATAGCGCAAATTGCATGTAGTGAGTTACAAAAATAAAAAGGATGTAGATTTTTTGAGGGGGTCTTGTTAGAGGGGGAAATGGAGATAGATATAATCATGTTTCATTGCACACACCCGATTCTCAAAAAAAAAGTGTATATATTTAAAGACAGGTGTGGTCCAGTGAGATGACTTAGTGGGTAAAGGCAATTGTTCCCAAAACTGATGACCCAAGTTTGATTCTTAGAACTCGAAATTTGTTCTCTTATCTACACACACACCCACCCACCCCCCATACACACATACACTCTCTCTCTCACACACACACACTCACATATACACGCACTCATACACACTCATACTCACACATACATACACTCACACACACACACTCTCTCTCACACACACACTCTCTCTCTCACACACACACACATAAAAACACATAAAGCAGAACCTGCTAAATAGAGACTGTGGCAGCTGTCATATCTCTACCAATCCTTGAGCAATGCTCTCAATCACTCTGATTGCCTTCATTTTCCACCCTGACTTGATAGCAAGTTTAAATGTCAGAAACAAACAGATTGGAAGGCTGAATTACAACAGCGGAGGAACGAGAAAAAATATTAGCAGCTACAAACCCTCACACCTCTGTCATGCCTCCTCTAAGAGAATAGAGCAAAAAAAGGTGTGGGGTTTTGTTAGGAAAACATCCTGAGAGCTGGAAACCCCCGAGTCGGGAGAGCAGGGAGGGATGTGGACAGATGGAGATGAGCCCCACCTGTGACATGCACGCAGCTATTGCACTTTCTCCAGGTTGCTCACACAGGCTGAGGACCTCTGTGTGTAGAAGATTCTCAAATCATGTTTATTTCTAGTGTGACACGTTCACGTTTTACATGATTTAAGAGGGATTCAGAACAGGTTGTCCTCGTAAGGTGGGAAGCCAGAGCGTACGTGTGGTTTTGTGCAGCGAGTAGCCTGCCATGCTGGACTTCCTGCGTGTGCTGCTCATTCCAAACAGCCCTCTGCTGTAGGGAGGAGGCTTGACAAAAGCTTCAAGGAGTAATTAGCGTGACCTGTCTCCACAGGGCATCGCTAACCATTGTTTAAGGAATTTAGAAACAGACACTCATGGTGAGTGGGTTGGATTCTCATGTGTCCTGTAGGAGGTTGACTCACGCCAACTCAAACACATGCTACTGACACGCCAAGAGGTATGGGAATGGTGGTAGCTATCTGGCTTATGAAGCAGGCTTGGTTCTCCTCTCTCTACCTCTGCCTCTAGACATAGCAAAAGCTGAATGGTCTCCATCACCCCCATACTCCCAGTTTCTCTAGCATCAGCTCAGATACAGTCCTTTAGCAGGGGACTCCATAATATCTGTGGTCCCCTCTCCCCTGGCTAACAGACACTGCCACCCTGCCACCCCAATGGAAAGCACTGTGAGGCTCTAGCTAACAGGCTTCTCACCTGAGAAAGATGGGGAGATTTATGTGGATGCTGGTGGCCTTGCATGTCTTCCCCCGACTCCCTTTCCTGTTGAAGAATCAGTCTGGGTACAGGCTTCTTGTGAAATTGCCCTCCTCAGACTCCTATAAAAAGGCCCCCCCAACTCTGCCATGTGGTCCTGATTCCTCTTCAGAACCCTGTCGTTACTGTTTGTCTGTGATTCTGCACCTGAACTCCCTCTCAGAGCCCCAGTCATGCTGTCTGTCTGTCTATCCATCCATGGCTTCGATCGCTCTTTTTTTGTTGTTAAGATTTATTTATTTTATTTATGTCAGTACACTGTAACTGTCTTCAGACACCCCAGAAGAGGGCATCAGATGTCATTACACATGGTTGTGAGCCACCACGTGGTTGCTGGGAATTGAACTCAGGACCCCCGGAAGAGTAGTCAGTGCTTTTAACCACTGAGCCATCTCTCCAGCCCACTCAATCACCCTTCTAATAGACCGCTTTAGCATCATTAATCCATCTCAGTGTCTCTCTTGAGCCCCGCACCTAAGATCTTTCAGCCTGCACAATGGATGATCCCATTTTATAGAGTCTGGACACGTGCTCCTGTAACTCACCCCTCCTCCGTGCTCTGTGAGACCATAAACTTGCACGGAAACACTGCCTGCCACTGTGTGTCCTTGGTGCCCTCTCTGTGGTAACTACTCTTCTGCTTGCATCTCCCAGGAAAAGTTAACGCGCCAGCAATGAAGGTTGGGACTGAGAGGCCAGTAGAAGGTGACAGGAGGACTGTCATTTTGCTTTTGTTTTTTTCTGGCACTGTAGTCCCTCTACCACCACACAGCAATTACTTTCGTAAATTGCCATCCATTATAAAGCACCTTTGGATAAGAGTGCTATTAAAACGTGTTAAAATGCTGGCTTTAACATCACATAATTAATAGTTCAAAAGCCTAGATGTCTAATAAAAGAGGAGAGAAAGCTAAGTTTTTCTGGGCCATGGAAATGAATCTAATCTTTGTAGCCAGTGAATGAAAAAGGGCTTGAGATCCCAGGAGGTCAGAGAATAAATCTTGTGTTTGGAATTTAACAAGTGGGATGACAGTACAGTGTGCTGACAGCTTAGATAGCTTCAGAGTGGCAAGGTGTCAACTGCAGACTGACTTACATAATCACATGGCAATTAAGAGAAGGTTAAATCCGGACAAGGTGGTATATACACCTAACTGAGCAGCCCAGAGGCCGAGACAGGTAAGTTCAAGGGCAGCCTGGGCTACACAGTAAGTTCAAAGCTATTTTGGGCTACACAGTGAGATCCTGCCTCAAATTTACCCTCCTCTGGCACAGATACACACACACACACACACACACACACACACACACACACACACACACACACACAAGACCATACATGGAAAGACTTACTGAAAACGGAGGATTGTGGTATTTTTTGCTTGCTGTGATGGTTAATTGTAATTGTGTCAACTTGACGCAGTCTACAATCACCTGAGAAGGGGGTTCTCAGAGAGGAATTACCTAGATCGGGTTGATCTATGGGTATTCCTGTGGGAGGGGAGGTGTCTTGATTATATTGAGGTGAGAAGCCCTGCCCACTGTGGGAGGCACTATTCCCCAGGCAGGAGGCAAGATAGTGAAGAAAATGAGCTGAGTGCAAATATGCACGCATCCATTGCTCTGGTCTGACCCTGAATGTCATGTGACCAGTCTTCTGCACGTTCCCAGTGCCTTCCCCACCATGATGACTATCACCTGGATCCCTGAGCTGAAATTCACTCTTTCCTTCTTGGGTTGCTTTTGTCAGGATATTTTATCACAGCAACATGAAAAGAAACTAAGACACTTATCTGTCTGGATAGCAGGATCCTTGCACATGTCCGTCCATGTTACAAACAGCAAGGCTGGTGTAGCCAGTTGATACACATTTCAATTATATAAATATTACGTCACCTTAATCTGTAAACCGATAAAATGGCAGGAGACGCATTTCCATTTCTTTTTTCCTTTGATAATAAATGAAATCAGCACCCTGTCTCAAAAGCCTGATCCTCCAGGACTTACAACTCAGATCAAGTACTGAGGACCGTAAGTTTCTCATTGAGGCTGTAGGCTGATACAGTTCCTGTGCCCTGTAAGGTGTATGTAGATGAGTTACTGTTGCCTAAATGTTACCATCCTAATGCAGTGACCTTCCTCCAGAGGAAGTCTAGGTAGGAACTGTTGCCCATAGTGGGGTTCATCAAATATTTGCACAGGTGGCCAAGCGGCACACAGTCAGACCTCTGCCACTGCAGACTCGGCCCAGTTAAAGCCTTTGCCTCTTTACTTTCCCTGCCTCACCTAGGATTTATTTGTGAGTCTATGGTGTGTGTAGGATAAGTCCATCACATGTTCTGATCACATAAACAACAAAATGGGGGCACACTAAAGATTCTCTCAAGATTACCGGTGCCCCCGGTACTGAAGTCTGTTTCTGTGTTTAGAGACACATCAGTTTCAGTCTTTAAATGTTTGTTTGGCTTGTTCTTTTGTTTGTTTTTAAGGGTTTGGTGTTTCAAGTGTGTGTGTGTGTGTGTGTGTGTGTGTGTGTGTGTGTGTGTGTTGGGGTTGGGGGTATGTACACACAAGCCCAAGGAGGTGCCCACAGAGCCCAGAAGATGGTGTCTGGTCCCTCCCCTGAAGCTGGAGTTGCCTGCAGCTGTGAGCTGCCCAGTTGTTCTTGAGAAACACACTTGGGTCCTCCAGAAGAGCAGGGAATGTTATGAACTGCTGAGCCATCTCTCCAGCCCCTTGAGTGTTTGTAGAAGGCTAATTGAGCCTGCTTTCTTGTCCCAGGTTTTCAAGCCCGAGAAATATTTCTTTCACTCCTAGGACACAATTACGTATTGACCTTTCCCTTTCAGGAAAAAGCCTGGAAGTCCTTTCCGTGAGTTGTGAGTTTACTGTTTGCAACGGGGTCCACTGGAGGACTTTTAAATATGGTAACTCTCCATATTATGTTAAAATCTCCCTATTTAGGGGACTAAGATCTTCAAGGGCAGGAGAGGTTTCATCTTCCTAAGCTTCCTGGTGAAATGGTGAGCACTCATTTGGGAGGGTGGAGCTCTGAAGAGCCCTCCTCAGCCCTTCAAAAATGGCTGTCAGTCTGTGCAGTCTAAGTGTTTCATGTATTAAAACGCCTTTCACTCCGTGGAATCCTTACGAATTTAGCATCTTCAGGTATGTTCCATTTTCAACAGTCAAGATCTGGGGAGATTGCTTAGCCAGTAATATGCTTGTCTTGCAAGCATGATGAGTTGAATTCAAGCCACAGAACCCATGTAAAAATGCTGAGCATGGTGGTATGTGTTCGTAATTCCTGAATTATGCAGGTAGAGACAGGTGGGGATCCCTGGAACTTACTGATTATCCAGCTCAGACTACTTGGCAAACTCTGACTCAGAAGAGATCCTATCTCAACAAACAAGGTGGGTGGCTTCTGAGAATGACAAAGGAGATTGACCTCTGACTTCCACAAGCATGCAATCGAATATATGTGTGCATTTGCACACACACACACACACACACACACACACACACACACACACCTGGAAACTGTATCTTCTTCCAGCAAGGCCTATCTGACTATAGGCAGATGACTCTCCCAGCTCAGCCCCCACCTCCTAGCTTAATTATACTCTGTCCTGGCTTCTTGGCAGCACTGGCACCAGCCTGTTCAGTCCTCTTGAGACGCTGCTTCCTTGGTCTTTGGGACACCATGACTTTTTATGAACACTGCCTCTCAAGAGAGTATGTGCCTAATTCTGTAGAGACTTGATGCCCCTTCTCAGAGGCAAAGGGGAGGGGGAAGGGGAAGAACTCTGTGAGGGGGGACACAGTTAGAATATATATTAATAAATTAATAATAATAAATTATTTAAAAAAAGAGTGACACTTCTTTTCCCAGTTCACTCTTGTGTGTGTGTGTCTGTGTCTGTGTGTGTGTCTGTGTCTGTGTGTGTGTGCTTGTGTGCCTATGTGTGCATGTACATGAGATGCACGTGTGTGCATGTATGTATGTGTGTGTATGTCTTAAGCACCTTTGCTTTTTATTTTTAAGATTTTCGAGTACATTTAAGAGCAAAGAGAACAGTATAATTGAAACAGGAGTTAGTTGCCTTAGGCAGTAAGAGCTGAGCCCATGGTGGGTCATGAGCTGCTTAGCACACAAGACCCCTGTCCCGGGATGGACACTTTATCTCCCTAGCCACCCGCTGGGTCAAGGGAGCTTGTATAGGGTGTGTGTATTCTTCACTGGCTTGACCCATGATGTGATCAAAGACAGCCAATCTCAATAAAGAGTACCCCAGTCTCCACTTGCTTCCCTCCATACAATCCACAAACCTCTCTGGGGCTGCTGATCAGATAACAGCGGCATCTGGGTTCCCCGTGGGAGTGTGTCTGTTTGCTCTGCTCTTATTAAGAACTTTCTTTCAGAATGGATTTAGCCACATGACCACATATTACCACATAGAAAAAGTAGGATAGCGGCTGGAAGGATAGCCAAGAGCTAAAGAGAGCGTGCTGCTCTTGCAGAGGACCCGAGTTCAGTTCCCAGCACGACGTGGGGAGGTTCACAATCACCTGTATTTCCAGATGCAGATCTGACGTCCCACCTCTGACATTTGGGGTCACCTGCATTCGTGTTCACATATCCACACATAGACACACACAGCCATGCACACAATTAAAAACAAAGTAAGGAAAAAAGGAAAAAAAAAGAAAATTTATTTTCATTCTCTACTTTTTTTTCAGAGTTCAAGTAGTAGAATTTTCTGAAGATTAAAGATGAACTTCGAAAATTGTTAATAATTTTAAGAGCTCAGGACTAAGCATAGTCGACATTTATTGGTCCTTGAGGTTGTCTGGATTAATGGACTTATTAATCTACTCTGGCTTGTGGGAATGTCTTCATGCCGGCAGTAGGGTTATTTTGACATGACTGCAGGAGTCTCGGAAAATCTCCTTTGCTAGAATCTGACAATGTGTTCCGGGATCATAATTTCCTGCCCCATACTGAGGACCAGGCTGTTCTCCAAACTACTATGGAAGCAGAGAGGGCATATGAGCTTAGATCCAACACTCCCAGTGCTGAGGACGTTTGTTGACCACGCCTACCTTCCAGCACTTGCA
Source organism: Tokudaia tokunoshimensis (assembly GCA_036184795.1). NCBI lineage: Eukaryota > Metazoa > Chordata > Mammalia > Rodentia > Muridae > Tokudaia > Tokudaia tokunoshimensis. The sequence continues at coordinate 53,190,026 of BTHU01000020.1, read as the reverse complement.
GAAATCTCATTTTGACAGCATTATAATGACCCCTTGGCAAGTCTCCTAAAGACAGCACCATTGCATCGACACAATCATGACAGTGCACACAGGTCAGTGCTCCCTTATTTTAATTATTCCTCTTTCCCACAGAATGTATCCCACTAACTACATGGGTTTTGTGTTTTAAAGTCACTTGGATCCTTGAGGGCCTGCCACCAACTAGATTCACAGGTGCAACTTTGGTGATTAAGGACTCTTAAATGTTCCAGGGTATGTATGTCGGTGCAAGGTCATGTGTGTGCGAGTTTGCCTGTGCGTGTAGAAGCCACCAGTCGGCCGGACGGCAGTGATTGTCATTCCTTATGTGATTTCTGTCTTGTCTTTTTTACACATAGGGTCTCTCACTAGCCTGGAACTCAGTCAACAGGCTGAGCTGGTTGGCCAATGAGCCCTAAGGCTCCTCCTCTCCCCCCCAGAGCTGGGATTGTTACAAGGACACATTGCCATGCCCAGCTTGCTTGCTTGCCTGCTTGCTTCCTTCCATCCTTCCTTCCTTCCTTCCTTCCTTCCTTCCTTCCTGCCTGCCTGCCTGCCTGCCTGCCTGCCTGCCTTCTTTATTTCTTTCCTTATGTATTTATTTCCTTGGGAAACTGAACTGAAGCCCTCATGCTTGCAAGGCCTTACAGTCTAGCCGTCTCCTCAGCCTAGAGTTACTCTTCTTAATTTTAATTCTGTTTTATATTTCTTTTCATGATTTTTTAAATTTTTATTATTTTTATGTGCATTGGGTTTTTTTTTTCCTACACGTATTTGTCTGAGTGTGTCAGATCTCCTTAAACTGGAGTTACAGACAGTTGTGAGCTGCCATGTGGGTGCTAGGAATTGAATCCAGGTTCTCTAGAAGAGAAGCCAGTACTCTTAACTGCTGAGCCATCTCTCCACCCCATTTTCAGCTTTTTTTAAAGTTGACTTTCTTCATGGAAGACTCTCTCCTGTTTGGGAGCCATGCCACACAACTGGCTTTCTAAATCTGCAAAACGGGAATGTTTATGGAGACGAGCTTAGGTTCTGTCCGGATCCTAACATAAGGCTTAGATCAGAATGTCCCAGTGAGATGATCATGGAAGGGTTACATGAGCTACACATGCCCTTGGACTTCTAGTGGCTGGTGACAAAGTGAATCACGGGTCCTGGCTGTCTTCCTCCATCCCAGGCTTATCTCAGGCATCTCACCGACAGGGTCTTTTTCATATAGCCACAAGCTGAAAAGATTGGGAGGGATTGTCTTCCTCCACTGTGATGGTTAGTCTTGATTAACAGATTGATGAGGACCTAGACTCTCCATGGAGCAGACCTCTAGGCATGCCTGTAAGGCAGTTTCTACAGTGAGTAGGTTGAGGGAGGAGGGAGGACCCACCCTAAATGGGTATGAGCCAGCAACTAAGCACCAATATCCTCTTTCATTGCTTCTTGACTTCAGATGTCATGTGATCAGTCACCTCATGCTCCCACCACCGTGCCTTCCTTCCACGATGGATTGTAACTCCTCAAAACCATGAGCCCAAATCAACCCTACCTTCTCACATGACAATAGTCACGTATTTGTCACAACAATGAGAAGATCCAAGGGATGAAACAAGAGGCTCCAGTGGAGCTTGGGGACCACAGCCTGCAGTGTCGACATCTCTGGCTGTCCTTGTCTCATGACTCCACAGGCTCGTCCAGGATAGCCTCATCAGCTCCCGGGCTCCATCACCCGTGACTACAGAGTCACTGGATCTCATGACTGACAACCCCAGCCACCTCCAAAGGTTCTGCCCATAGCCATAGCTTGGCTATCAGCTTTGAGTTGCTCCAGATGCGCTGCAAACCCAGCGCACATCATGCCCAGAGCAGAGGGTGAGGTTCTCTTCTGCCTGCACCAACTCATTGTTTACTGCTTCCTCTCTAGACCATGTGGAATCTACTAGATCTCTAGGTTTGATAGATATGTGGTCAGGGCTTCATTTCCTTTGACTTAGACATTTCTCAGGACCGTCTAATAAAATTTTTACGTCTAAAACATACAATACGCAACAATTTTCATCTGAAATCACTTCTGAGCTTGTTGCTATTCAGGTAGGAGGCAGAACATTCTCAAGAGACATCTATGCTTTCCCTTTGGGAACCAGACTGTCTAAAGAAGCCCCAGGAAATGGGAATCATAAGCTGAGAGAAGGAAAAGCCTGATGCCTAGGGTCAGGCAGAAGAAGAACTTGTCTCCCAGGAAGAGATGTCACACAGTTCTGACAACTTGTGAGACAGACAGGAGCTGACCTTGGTGAGCTGGTGATGGGCAGGGCTACACCTTGACCTGGGCTGCTTAGCAATGCATACCTCTTGCCCTTTATTTAATCATAAGCCTCAGGGTTGGGTGTGGTAGCTCACACCTTTAATCCCAGCACATGGGAGGCAGAAGGAGATGAGGAGCTTTGAGTTTGAGGTCAACCTGGTCTATACAGCAAATTCCAGGACAGCCAGGGCTACATAAAGAAACCTTGTCTTAGAGAGAGAGAGAACAAGTAAATAAACATGACCTCAGGACCCCCGGGAGTCACTGGATCACTGTGTCTCCCTACTCAGTGCAGACGCAACACATGATCCTCTTCTTCTGCTTTCCAGACACGTTTTCTTTAATTGCAGTTGGAGGAAAGATGGAGAGCCTAGCTTGTTGGGACTGCCAGTTCCCAGGCTATGACCCTAGCAACTCCAGGAACAAGCTGCCATTTGGTGTCCGTGTGACTTCGGTCATTCCACTCTGCTACTTAAAGGCATTTGACTTGCACCGACTTGTTCTGCTATTCTGATAATTTGTGTTTTTTTCATTTGAAAATTGAGGCAGAGCAATTTGTTTCCGCAGGTCTGTGAAGATAGGATTAGAAATCACCTAGTAAAAATGCCAGGCAGGGAGAAGGCACTCGCCAGTTATCAATGATCTCCCCTTGACACTGACCTCAGGAGACACCTGTCACTGATGAGAGAACGAATACTCAAACAGGGGAAGAAGCATCTCCAGTTCCACATGGGAATGTTACCTGCCTTGTGCAGAGTGTAAGAGGGCGAAATAAAATTCATAAAATAACTAAGCTGTATCAGACATACATAGTAATAGCTTTTTTTATTATTAATAATTTTATTTTATTTTTTTAATTTACATTCCAAATCATTTCCCCTTTCCCGTTTCCTCCCTCCCCGAAAGTCCCATAAGCCCCCTTCCCTCCCTCTTTTCTCCATTCAACCCCCTCTCGTTACTCTGTCCTGGCGTTCCCATACATCCAGTCTTTCCAGGACCAGGGGTCTCTCCTTCCATCTTCTTAGAAATTTATTGATATGCGGATTGTGTCTAGGGTATTCCGAGATTCTGGGTCAATATCCCCTTATCAGTGACTGTATACCATGTGTGTTCTTTTGTGATTGGGTTACCTCACTAAGGATGATATTTTCAAGATCTGACCATTTGCCTAGGAATTTCGTGAATTCATTGTTTTTAATTGCAGAGTAGTATTCCATTGTGTAGATATACCACATCTTCTGAATCCATTCCTCCGTTGAGGGACATCTGGGTTCTTTCCAGCTTCTGGCTATTATAAATAAGGCTGCTATGAACATAGTGGAGCATGTGTCCTTATTGCATGCAGGTAAAGCCTCTGGGTATATGCCCAGGAGTGGTATAGCCGGATCCTCCGGGAGTGTCATGCCCAGTTTTCTGAGGAACCACCAGACTGCTTTCCAGAGTGGTTGTACCAGCTTGCAATTCCACCAGCAGTGGAGGAGTGTTCCTCTTTCTCCACATCCTCGCCAACAACTGCTGTCTCCTGTGTTTTTGATCTTAGCCATCCTGACTGGTGTGAGATGGAATCTCAGGGTTGTTTTGATTTGCATTTCTAAGTGGATCAAAGATCTCCACATAAAACCAGACACACTGAAACTAATAGAAGGGAAACTAGGGAAGAACCTTGAACATATGGGCACAGGGGAGAATTTCCTGAACAGAACTCCAATAGCTTATGCTCTAAGATCAAGAATAGACAAATGGGACCTCATTAAATTACAAAGTTTTTGCAAGGCAAAAGACACTGTCAAAAAGACAAAGCGGCAACCAACTAACTGGGAAATGATCTTTACCAACCTTACATCCGACAGAGGGCTAATATCCAATATATACAAAGAACTCAAGAAGTTAAACTCCAGAGAGGCAAGTAACCCTATTAAAAAATGGGGTACAGAGCTAAACAAAGAGTTCTCACCTGAAGAATATCTAATGGCTGAGAAGCACCTAAAGAGATGTTCATCATCCTTAGTCATTAGTAATAGCTTTTTAAAAGGAAAGATTCATTTATCTTTATGTATACGAGTATTTTTCTGCATGTATGTCTTAGCCACGTGCATGCATGCCTGGTGTCCATGGGGGCCAGAAGTGAGTGTCGGACCCCCTAAAACCAGAGTTACAGATAGTTGTGGGTGTGGAGAATTGAACCTGGGTTGTCTGGAAGAGCGGCCGGTTCTCTTAACCACTGGTCCATCTCTATAGCCCCAGTTAAAGCCTTCTAAATCAAGCTGTTGGACTTGCCACTCAGTTAGTAGAATACTTTCAGGAATGCTCCCAGGACCAGATAAACCAGACTTGATGCTACATGCTTGTGACCCCAGCACCTGGACAGTGGAAGAAGGAAAATAAATCATCAAGACCATCCTCTGTTACAAAGCAAGTAGAAGGCCAGTTTAGGGCTGCCTAAGACCCTAGCACAGTAAAATAAACTAAGATAACCCAATAATAAAGCCGGTAAGGGTGAGCAGTGACTTCTGTCTCTGTGTTTGCTGGTATATCTGGAATAACATCTGCTGTCTTGTGGGAGCACATATTTGTTGGTAAAATAATAATTTACTTCCTCTCCTCATCTCTGTATTTTATTCACCATGGACTTAATACTGAGAAAGTTTTGCTTTCCAGACATCTTCCTATCTTAGGTGTATACTGAGAGTTTCATCTGATACAAAAACTATTTCAGGCACGCTTAGACATGGTTCCTGACCAGTGTAGTGACAGGATCATGTAATAGCAAATGCAGAAATACATCTGGATTAAAACAGGAAATCTCATGAGAGTTGCTGTGAGGCCTGTATGGGAAGGAGCTGGGGCAGGGGTGGGGGGGGGAGCTGGGTTTGGAGAAGGATCTAGAGATGAATGCCAGGTTGGTTCATAGCAGGTGGAAAGGCAGAAAGGAGGGAGGGCAAGAAAATTAGAAACAGCAGGGACAGAGTTGCAGCTGATACAGGACTGATATGTTGGCGCAGGCTGGCACGGGACAAAACTAGACAGACCATCAGGACACCAGTTAAAGGCAGGCAGGACAGATGGCATCAAGCTGGTGCCAAATGGAGGGGAATGAAAGTTGAAGGGGCAGTAAAAGGGGGAGAGACAGACAGACAGACAGACAGAAAGACAAAGAGACAATGTGTGTGCGTATGTATGATAGAGACACACAGAGAGTATGTGTATCTGTGTGTGCATGTGTGCATGTGTGTATGTGTGCATGTGCCTGTGTTTGTATGTTTGTGTATGTGTATCTGTGTGAGTAAGTACACACAGAGACCAGAGATCAATATCAGGTGTCTTTTTCTATCAGTCTCCACTTGTATTTTTTGAGACAGGGTTTCTCGCTGAACATGGATCTCATTGTTTTGCTAGATAGGTGGAGCAGAAAGCCTCTGAGATCTTCTAGTCTCCGCTTCCCTAACCTTCAGAATATGGGTTCTGCCACTTCATCTTTAGTATGCTTTGGGAATTCAAACTCAGATACATAGGCGTGCACAGAGAGTAGGCATGGCACAGAGGCAGGAATTTAACATTTGATAGGTGACTGCACTGTCAGACCTGTTCACACAACCATGAACATTCATCAGCGTGGGTACTGTCTTGCTGTGTGCTCAGTGCAGTCTTTTTATTTCAGCATCATGCTGCTTCCCCTAGATATCCGAAAGGAAGAAAGAAGTTATAGATTATGGTACCTTTGGGATGCCCAACTCCAGTTTGTGTCCAAGGACATTAAAACTCTCTGGAAGGATGCACAGTGTCAATGACAGGATCCACTGAGCAAAATATCTGCTGTGTGGACAAATGAAGACAGGGGTGTCAATTCTTCAGAGAGGAGGGGAGGAAAGTCTTACGGTGTCCACTTCATCCTCGGATAGTGAGTGCATGATCTGTGAGAACCTTCAGTCAAAAGGGAAAAGAAAATGTAAAAGGGTGCATAATTCTCTAAAACTAAGTCTGCCTTGTAGAAGAGCGGCTCTGTGAAGTTTCACTAGTTACATTTGTTACATTAGTTACATTCATTAGTTACATTTGTGTATTCATTCAGCAGGAAAACATAGTGTCTGGCTCAAAGAGAAAACCACTGCCATGGCACTTGATTCAGCTACCCAAGATCCCAGGTCATGTGCATGTAAGAAACTGGGATGGCTCCTATTGGCTGTCCAAGACCTGATCTAGTCTCATCTGGTAGACAGGCCTCTGAGCATGCCTAGGAGGGGGTATCTAGATTATATTCATTAAGTTAGGAAACCCCACCTTAACTGTGGGTGACTTTATGCCATGGGCTTGGGGTGCTGGGCTGAATAAAAAAGGAGAAAGAGAGATAAGTACCAGCATTTGTCTCTGATTCCTGATTGAAGATGCATGTGCCTCCCTCTCGTGCTGCCATGCTCTCCCTGCCGTAATGGGCCATGCTCTGGAAATGTGAGCCAGAGCAAACCCTTCCTTAGAGTGCATGTGTTGGGTGTTTTAGCACAGCCCCGAGATAAGTAACTAACACAGAGGCTCACCCAGGGGAGGAGCCTACATGGGAGACCCTGAGTTTATTCGGGAACTGGCTCCTTCCACTCTCCCTTTCCTGTTTGGTATTGAGGAAAGCAAGGGTGAGAGAGGTGTCTCTTTTGGAAAGTAAAGAGAAAGTCTATCTCCTAGGATCCCGGCCATTCAGTCTTGCTTTAGTCCAGGATGGCAGGATCTCCCTAAGACGTGATTATGCAGAAATATTCCGATACAAATGGAGAGGGGATTCCTAGAAAGAAAGGGCTGGCATGTTTTAATAGTTGAAGCTGTACTGACTCTCTCTGCTCATTCCTGTCTTGAAATACGTCAGTCCCTGTTGTATTTGCACCATCTGGACTCCCCACGTTTTGTTGTTGTTGTTTTTTGTTTTGTTTTTTACCACCCTCCTGGTTATCTACTTGTTCCCATCAGGGTCCTGTGTATCTGCAAAGACCCCTCCTGAAACCCCAAGGGTCTAGAGTACACCAATGAACTTTTCTTTTTCTCTTCCGGATCCTTAAGAAGGTCTGATGGATGCTCTGATGATGTTGCCCTTCCTGAGAGTGGAGATGGGTGGTGCCTGATCTACTCTAAGAAAATAAATTAAAATCCTGAAGCGGTAGATGGACCCTCTGACATCACCCAGAACCAGATCTAGAATTGTTGGAAGGAACATGTACAGACTAGAGACTGGATTCAGCTATGCATAGAAGCACGGATCTCCCTCTCAGGACCACCCTCCCACAGGCATGAAAGACAATGCAGAAAATCTGAGACAGTAGGGTGCTCCAGCAGCAGCAGCAACATTAAGTAATCATGAATACTATTCTCCAAGGTTCCTCTTCCAACTATCATTTCAGGGACACGGGGCTGAGGAATGGTGTGAAAATTTAACGAGGCCAGTGAGACTGTTGTCATCAAAGAATCAGTGGGCTGTGTGATTATGCACAGCTCCAGCTCTGCAGGACAGGGGCTCGGGAGATGTCTCAGTGGTGAAGACCCTGCCGTGCAAGCATGAGAGCCTGAGTGTGGCTCGGGAAGAGCTGGGTGTGGGAGCACACTTCTAGAATGTCAGCAGTGGGGAATGGAGGCAGCTGGAACCATGGGATTTGCTGGCAACAAGCCCAGGTGAAATAATGAGGTCCAGATCCGGGGAAAGATCCTGTCTCAAAAAATACAGGGGAGAGCAACTGAGGAAGATGCCCAAAGCTAATTGGATTCCACTTGCACATGCATAAGTGTGTGCCTTCACTCATACACGCATATGCTGCATGCACACATGTATACACTACATATACACATTCACACACAACACCACACATACATTCACACATATACATACCACATACACACAGAGACCACACACAAATACATATACTCATACACATATCACATACACACATACATATGTACATATATACATACATACATACACATACAAGAGACCACACATACATATACACACATATACACACCACATGCATACATACACATCATATAACCAGAGTCCATACACACATACACCACATACATACATGCATACATACATACCACATACATGCATACACACACATGCACACCACATACACAGAGACCACACACATGCACACATATACACACCACATACAAACATATGTACACACACTCAGACTACACAGGCACACACACATATATACACATACCCCCACACACACGCACATATGTGAATTTGTCCCCTCTTCTCCCTCCTCCTCCTTCTCCTTGTCCCAGCAGAGCTGTTGTGAACATCATTATCATTGCACAGCGAGAGCTATGAAAAATGAATTCCCATTTTACAGCTAATTTGTTATTTCCTGGACAGATGAGGTCATAAACTGCAGCATTTAAATACTGAGAACTCACAAGAAAACATCATTTTAAATTTCTGTGGGGAAAAGAAATCTCTCTCGTGGTAGCTAATTTTAAAATAATCTTCACTCTGATCAGGTTTCCCCCTACAAAAATGGAGCACGGGTTCTCCTATAGACCACAGGGGCAACTACTACCATGTGTGTTCTCAACAATACTGTCAGTATGGGACATGGTCTTGAGGACGCCTGAGGTACACAGATAATATTGGAATTGGGTACATCTGTGTACGCTTATCGAGGGCATGTGCATGGGTGTGGCGTGCTTGTGTTGGTGCATGTATGCAAGTGTGTGTGCGTGTGTGTGCAACATGAGCACATGCATATAGAGTTCAGGGGACAACTTCAGATGTCAGTCCTTAGGCAACAACACCCTTGTTCTTTTGAAACAGGGTCTCTCACTGGCCATGACTTTGCCAAGCAAGCTAGACCACTGGCCAGCAGACCCTAGACCCACTTCTTTAAGCTTCCCGAGCACTGACGTTACAAATGTGCAGGTATACCTGGATATTTCTTTAACACAGATCCTGTCGCTTGAACTTAGGCCCTAATGATTGTGTGGCAAACACTTTACCAACTCAGCTATCTCTCCAGTCCAGAAACAGATATATTTGACAAATAACCTTCGCCAGTTAAGTGCTGTAGAATAAAACAAAGAAACAGAAAATGACTAGTCACTGTATAGTGTCTATTCTGATGTCCCAGATACACCAATGAGTTGTTACTATATAGTATCTATCCTGATATCTCAGATACACCAATGACTAGTCACTGTATAGTATCTATTCTGATATCCCAGATACACCAATGACTTGTTACTGTGTAGTATCTATTCTGGTATCCCAGATACACCAATGACTTGTTACTGTGTAGTATCTATCTTGACATCCCAGATACACCAATGAACTGTTACTGTATAGTATCTCTAAAGTGGGGCATACATAGACAATGTACATAGAGGGAAACATCAGAAGTAATAAACCACGAGATTGCAATCTGCCATGATTTTATTGATTTCAGATTCTAATTGTAGAATTCTCAGATTAACCTGACATAATCTGTTCAGGGGAGGGGGGTACTGCCATTGTGCTTTAATGTGAGGCGGGTAGAAATGGTGGTATGCCCTCCAGACCTGTGAGGTGGGTAGAAATGGTAGTATGCCCTCTAGACCTGTGAGGTTGTTAGAAATAGTAATGCACCTCCCAGATCTGTGAAGTGGGTAGAAATGGTGACATGCCTTCCAGACCAAATAGATTCACCTTCTCACCAACTCTCTTCCTCACTAGTTGTCTGGTCCTACACAAGAGGGTAGAAATGTATACAGGAACAGAATATCATACTGATTTTCTCTTGAGTTTGTTATGCCTTCTAGCTTGTTGTGGCAATTGTGGGTTCTTTAGTATAAAGAGAAATCAAAAAGAAAAAAAATCTCTCTTATCTTGGCTTAAGAAGTACAGGGATATTTGTTAGCCTACACATATGTACAGAATATAAACATATTTATATCTTCTATGTACACAGTGGATGGTGGCCTATTCATTATAAATAGAGTTAATTTAGACTCTACAAAAATAATCATTTTGGATAGGCACATGCAAGCCGGGACACTTAAACCTATTTATAAAATACACCTCTATAGATTTTTTTGTTTTGTTTATAAATATAAATGTTGCTGCTTAGCTGTCGGCAAAATGATTGGAATGCAAACCCAGAGTCCCCAGTTACATATAAAATCTGCCTCCGCCCACTGCAGTACACTGTTTCAAGTATTCATCCCCGGTGTGTGGCACCAGGTGATCATGTCTCCTATGAGTTACAGGCGTATACCTCATCTGCCCAGGGATTAAAACCCACCCCAAGAATCCAAAGTTCCATGTTTTTAAAATATTGTTAACAGTAGGTATTTCTTAAAATAACATCATCTTAGCTTTGACTTTCTTGTAAAAATGGACACAGTCAAGGCTCTGCCTCATGTCCGGGGTCTGGTGACCCACATTCAGTGGTTTGCAGAGCCATCCTCATAAGGTGCTGACTGGGAGGCCACAAAAGGCTCGTTTTGCTTCTGCTCCTCCTTTAGCCCGGCCACCTGCTCAGTGATGGACGAGAAGGACAGCTGGTCATGTTCCATGATGTGAACTTGGTCTTCATCCTTGTCTTTCTTCACATAGAACATTTTCCTGAATTTCTTCAGCTCGTGGAGTTCACAGAAGGTCTCTAGGACAACCAACATGGCAATGAGTCCAAGGAGCAGGTAACCTGTGAGGCAGAAAACAGGCAGTATCTTAGTCTGACCTAGTTACCATAAAATCAAGACGGAACAAATTCTCTCCATCCCATGCCACACACAAGGGCTCTCCAGCAGGTAGGTCCACTCCGGCTGATGTCTAGGATGGTTTGACATCCACACAGCTCACAGAGGAATGCAGAGAAAAAGAATGATCTTGGATTCAGACATGTTGTGAGTGAGCTTCACACAAGTAGAAGAGTGCACCCATACACGTGAGTTCAGAGGCCAAAGGACACTGATGTCCTGACTGTCACTCTCCACTTTATTTCCTTGAGACAATGTCTCTCACTGAACCTGGCATTAGGCAGGTGGCCAGCAAGCCCCAGGATCGTCCTGCCTCCACCTCAGCCAGCTAGGGCTGCAAGTGTGCAGCCTGCTTCTTATGTGGGTGCTGGAAATTCACGCTCAGGTCCTCATGCCTGCTGTGCTCACACCTACCCGCTAAACCATCTCCCCAGGCCTGGCTTCGGTTGTCCTTTGCGTGTTCAACACTCTTTATTTGATATCATGCACAAACCCCATCAAAATGCCATTCAGTACGAAAAGACAGCAACCTTTGACACAGGGATTTCTAATTAAATCTTAAATTGACTTCGTCGAGAACAGACAGTTGTTCCCTGAGGTTTAGCCACTGCCGGTACAGGCCAAAGGACACAGACCGAAACACAGCTAGGTCTTCTGCTTGGTTCTGAGGCGGTGAGGGACTTTTCTCCTGTTTAAACACACTCATGTGCCCGGTTACATTAATCTAAGTATAAAACTGTTTTTTTTTTATGCTTTCGCAGTGACACCTCATCTTTGTAGAAAGTTGAATGTCACTAATGGAAGACTGAGGAATTTACACAACTGAACAGCTGTTATTTTCAAAAGGATGATACCCGCTGTGCTACAAGTCACTTGTACCTGAATCCATACTGTCCAATGGAAACATTAGTACCCTTCATGATCTGGATTCTGATAGATGAATTGGATTATGGTACACATTAAAAGCTATGAGGCTGTGTTTTGTGATAAATGAGGCGGGTGTTTTTACTCATCAGGATAAGCCATTAGGTCTGCTCTTTCTCCCTTTTCCTTAATCCCAGTGAAGATTATTTCTGTTCCAGGGTTGTACTTCTTGGAGGTTCTCTAAATACTCAGCATAGCCTCTCCCCAGGTCATGCCTTGGCCCTGCTAGCACCTGTGGAACATAATCCAGAGGCCTGACCTGTCTTCTTCCCAAAACCAACCTGGAGATCTGGTCCATTCTATGCTTGGCCGAACTTTCTGCACTGGGCACACTTCTGAACAAGAATCTTCTTGCCTTCCTCAACATCAGCCATTTTTAATTTGCTCCCCACTGTTCAACACCACTAATGCCTCAGCCTGAAGCCAGGCATCCTGCTCTCTCCTGGCTTCACTCTTAGAGGAATAAAGCAGTCAATTGTTTCTAATGTGGCTTTCCTTAGGTCAAGTGGCTAATGATAGTCACCCAATGTGACCCTTTCCTCACTGGCTCTAGAATAAAAGAGTCACAAAATGTTTTTCCTGTTCCATGAGCACCTTTCCAAGCAGTCAAAAGTAATTGTCATGGTCCCTGCTTCCTACGCCTCCTATGACATCAATGTCAGTGTTTGGGCACATTGACCATTCACTAGATAAGTACAGTTTTCTCATTCCTAAAGGATAGCCACTATTTCTTAGAATGTGTGATGGGCAAACAGTAATTTTTAAGTCAGTGTCAACATTAAAAAAAAAAGTCAGGAAATCTGAACATTCATGTCCCAGGAGTAAATTGTAAAAGAAAGATTTCCAGAAAAATTCAAACAAGGAAAGTTAAAATTTGCATTGTTGGAGTGTGGGTGGGCCCTGGATATGCCAGGCACAGTTTAGGCATCTCCAAGCTTTGATTGTTGGCTTTGTCAGTAAGCTGGTGCCACGGGGACTTTCTTGTGTTTGGCAGTAGCACTGGTAGTCACTAGACGAATCTACTCCCTCCATAGTTATTATTTAACCAGACTCTGGAACTCTTATCAGAAGAGCCCACGGGGTTTCAGGTAAGCTGTGGGATTTTATCCCACCTACATTCATTCCTTAGGTGATCAAGTCCTGAATACTCCAAGCATAAAATCTCTCCTGGTTGGCAACCTGAACAACACAGTCCGCACTGTAACAAGGGGTGCAGGTTAGGGGGGAATTTAGTATTCTGTGGGCAGCTGAGAGAACTCATGTGCCAGGAGAAAGAAGAAGGTAATTTACACAGAGAAAAGTATAACTGGAAGACACAACCACAGGTACATTCTACTTCTCTAGTTCATGAAGAAATTACAAGGCAAAATGGAAGTTAAACAATTGCCCTGCTAGCTTTTAAAAAGTTAAGATGATGTCTATATTGTCATCAAAGCCACACACAATTTATTTTGTCAATCCCACCCAAGGAGGGTGGGAACTCAGATACTGGTGATTGTGTGGATGTGTGCTCCATTTGGGGACCTCAGAGGTGTGATCTGTGAGTCATAAAAAAGTAAGTATATTCATTTGGGGCCTGTGATCTTATTTCTTAGAACGATCTCAAATATAAGAAGTATAAATGCAAAAAGATCTCCACACGGAGGTAGTTTGCCATGCTTCTGAATTAGAAGCAACTTAGACAGTCAACAGCCAAGGACGGTGGGCCCGTGGGGTGGTCCCAGAGTCATACACAGACTCTAAAATATAAAGAGTATGAAACCCTCATTGCAGGACTCTGGCAAATATTTACTGGGCTTGAACTGGAGCCAGAAGCTATCAAAAGCAGCTGCTCAAGAATCCATGACTTCCTAGAAGGCATGACTGAGCCAGGTCACAGATAAAAAGAATCATGAAAAAGGAGACGTGGGATCTGTGCTACAACTGCTTGCTACGTGTCCTGAACGCACGGCAGGGCTCGCACAGAAAACACGCCTGCTCTTCCAAATGGATGAGTGACATTTCTTTTTCCAGCTTGTGTGTTGTGTATGTGCCTGTGTCCATGGAGGCGCGTTTGTTGGTGAATGTGCATGCAGATGCCAGACGTTGACATTCTATGTCTTCCTTGGCTCTCCAGTTTATTTTTGAGATAGACCTTCTTGCTGAACCTGGAGCTTGCATTTGCCACTAGCCTGACCCGTCAGCAACCCTGGGATCTTCCTGAATCTGTCCCATTCCGGCATGTTGCCCCACCTGGCTTTTTACATGGATGCTAAAGGCACTTTAACCTAAAAATCATTGTCTATCTCATTTTCCACACTAGATCCTACAAACAATTGATGTCGGGTAACTTCAAAAGAGAATGACGCTAAAATGAGGTCAGCAACCGGTTTGAGAAATCTCCTAGAAAATTAATGAACATGATGTTGGCAACCAGGGCTGGGGTGGGGTGGGTCTTATGTTCTTGTGTGTGAAATATTTAACAGTGTAAACTAAGTTAATTTAGTAAAAGTTGACTACCATGCCTGTGACATTGTTAGAGACACTGATCAGGGAGGGAGATGGCAGGGTAGGCAGTAAAGAGCCTCACAAGTGTGAGGTCCTGAGTTGGATTCTCTAACCCCTTGGGGAAGCTGTTGTCCTGGCCTGTGTTGTGATTCCAGAGATGGTGACTGGTGGGGACAGGTGGGGCTCACTCTGAAACTCACTGGTCAGCCAGTCTAGGCAGCTAGATGAAATACCAAGCCAAAGAGAGATCCTCGAGGAAGGAGCAGGGAGGTTGTCCTCCAACAATTGGGGGCATGCACACCCCACATGAAAACACACAGTCGTCACAGAACATAGGAAACATAACTAAGCAAAAAGGGTTGTGGAAGGAATGGTGTAGGGAGACAGCTGTGGAAAGTCAGGGACAAAAGAAAATACTCCAAAGAGAAAGCAAAAAGGCATTGAGGCACAATTGTTAGTCCCCAGACAAAGTGGAACGTGGGGGAACAGAAGAGATGCGCAACGTGCCGCCCTCCACGGGTACTCACATGTGATCCCGATCTTGTACAGCTCTCGGAACTTCTGGTTGTAGCCTTCCCCTGGAACATAGTCCCCCAGGCCGATGGTGCTCAAGGAGATGAAACAGAAGTAAAAAGATTCGAGGAAGTTCCAGTCGTCCTCCAGCACAGAGAACACGGCAGCTGGGATGAAGAAGAAGCAGGACACCGTGACGAATCCCAGCAGAACGGCATGGACGATGGCCACCACCTGCTTGGAGAAGCCCCAGCGTATGTGGAAGTAGAGGACCGGTCTGCGGGTGACATGCACGGTGACACGCTGGACCACCGCTGTCAGGAAGAGGAGGGTGAACGGGATACCGATGACGGAGTAGATGATGCAGAAGGCCTTGCCCCCATCTGACAAGGGCACCGTGTGGCCATAGCCTGTAAGAAGGAAAAGCTCTGTGAGTGCACCGGAAGCAGAAAGCAAGTTAGGAAACATGCATGTGGGCTGTAAGGAAGAGAGAACGTGAAATGTTAAGTGTGAGCCTTCAGAGGCTCTGGCCTCTGGTGGTCTGGAAAACCCAGCATGGGTGTCAGTCATTTGTGAGGTAAGATATGGGAATCTAAGAAAGTTAAAGGGAGGGACCCAGCAAACAAGAAAGGCTTCATTCAGACTGTTCCCGACCACACCACGGACTGGACAAGCATGCTCCAGCAAACAGAAAATCAATTATCTTCAACAGCCAAAGAAAGACCCGCCCTTTCAAATAATTCCTCTCTGGCCTTTGGTAGGAAGGAGTCCTGAACCCAAAGGCAGGGCTCTTGAACCACATACGGCCTGCTCCCGTCCTTTGCGGGGTATTTTTAATTTTACCTCACACATGCCTATGTGCCTGTGTGAGCCTATGTGTACATGAGTGCAGGTCCTTGCAGAGATGAGAGCCACCGGAGGTGAGCGTTGAGAATCCAACTCCAGTACTCAATGCTCTGCTCCATCTCTTCGGCCCCCATCCCTACCTTGTAATGAATCTACAGTTTCATGGCCGCTCTCCTCATGTCCATTTCCTTGTTCAAGATGCAAACAGTTAGGACATCATGTCATGGGACACCCCCAAGATGACATTTGAAGTGCCCCTCCCTCCTTCTTCATGATATCCGACCAGTTCCTCTCGTCTATAAGTCACACTACAGGGTTGAGGAGGAAGAGTTGAGTGCAAAAGGACAGCAGCCATATCACCTCGGACCACCCAGGAAAACTCACGCCAGGACACCCCACGACACCCCACTCATCAGGGTTCATCAGGAAAACTCACGCCAGGACACCCCACTCATCAGGGTTGATCCCTTCCTCTCTGCTCTTCACGGGATCCTTTTCAACCTCTAAGATAAACTACACTCCCATTCAAACCAGATGACTCATGGAATGTCCCAGTAGGACTGACAAATAAAGGTGTGTGTGTGTGGGGGGGGAGCAGGCTGACAAGAGTGATGGGTGGGGTGGGGTGGAGCAGACACAGTAAAGGCACAGAAAGCAAACTCCCAATGAGTCAAGGACTGGGTAATTCTTCCAGAGTCTCTTAGTCCATTCTCTAGCTTCAGAACACATCCAGAACTCCACCCATTTCCCTCTTACCATTTCCAGACACAGAAAAACGTGGCAATCTGCCCAACCAGTAAACCACAACAGCTACTTTAGGACTAGTAATTGTTACTTTAGAACTAGTGATTGACTGATTGATCAATTGTTACTTTAGTACTAGTGATTGTCACTTTAAGACTAATGATTGTTACTTTAGGATTAGAGATTGTTACTTTAGGGCTAGTGATTATTAGTTACTTTAGGACTAGTGACTGTTATTTAGGACTAGTGACTGTTACTTTGGGTCTAGTGATTGTTGCTCATAACATGTGTCTGTTTTTCTTTCCTCCAAATCATTACCAGAAAGCCTATGGGGGAGCAAATGCCAGCAAGAGAGGACTCAGCCCGGCAGGAGGCTCTCTGGACCATGTCTGAAATCCCACAAGGGCTTCCTTCAGAAATGGCAAATGTGTGTGAACATGTCCATTCAAGAGACAGTTAGCTAAGTGCATTTAAAAAAAAAAGGTTTTGAAAAAAAAATGACATGTTAGTGTAATTGAAAAAGGTTTTGAAATATAGTCTTGGGAATAGGTCTTGCTTAAAAAGAACAATCCCACGATGGATGGCTCAGTTGTAGATTCAAATTCTGTTTCATTCTCAAGTATCTGATATTTTAAAAAAAAAACACAACACAAAACAAAACTAAAAAAACCTTTCTTGGGGCTCAAGATGACATAATTGTCCTCAGTCCCTGAGGAGCTGAGTTCAAGTCCCTAGTGCCTATGTAAAAAGCCAAGAATGACTTTATATGCACCTAAAACCCCTTCTCAGTAAGGGGTCAGGGACCAACAGGACCACCGAGGCTTCCTGGCAGCCAGCTCAACTCCATGTTCATTGAGAGATCTGGACTCATGGGAATAAAACCAAGAGTAATAGACCAGGATACCCCATGTCCTCCTTTGACCTCTGCACCTTGTGAGCACATACACACACACACACACACACACACACACACACACACACACAGAGAGAGAGAGAGAGAGAGAGAATCCTTTGATTGTCTTGATTGCCTGTCCCAGAAGGTACACAGCTCATTAGTGAACCACAGATCATCTTCTGAAGTCACGTGCAAATGTTCACATCCATCCACATAGGCATGCTTTTACGGAGTTCTCAAAAGTAACACATGTCCCTAAGTGGTTAAGAACCATCACTCTGAGCACCAATTCCTGACCCCATCTGGTCCCCACACAGCCAACAGCTCCAGGGATGCTGAGGCTAATTTTAAGCTTGACATTTGGAGAGCTTGGGGCTTCCACCCAGCATGAAAGATGCCAATAGCGGGCCACATTCAGGCAGCGTATGGAAAGGGGGAAAGTTGGATGTTTCTTTTGATGGAAAAGAATGAAACCAGTTGCCAGTCAAGCAGCCCAGCACACAGGCCCCTGGTCTCTAGAAGCTAGAGCTTTCACTAGGGGCCAGGTTCCAGTGACCAGAGATAACTGGAAACAGACTCTAGACATAGCTTTTGCTTGAGCCAGAGAAAAGCTGAGCTTCAGAAGTGGAGTTGCGAGCTTGTGGCTCAGAGTACGACGCAGTGAGAGCATCCACAGGCCAGGACAGTTAAGTGGAGATTTCAAGGGATGAGGATGACGTTAGCCGGGAGTTTTGTAGTTGAAAGAAAGTGATCTGGGGTAGGAGATAAAAGAAAATATGCATACTTGTGATTTATTCCCTTTTAGGGGGCATTTTTATGAATTTGCTGTTTTGAAAGGGTTAAATGGGGCTGGAGAGATGGCTTGAGGGTTGAGTACTTGCTGCTCTTGCAGAGGACCTGAGTTTTGTTCCTACCACCCACATGGTGGTTCATGACTGCCCATGACTTCAGGTCCAGTATATCAAATACCCTCTTCCAGTATCCACAGACACTACATGTTTGTGGTTCTCTCTCTCTCTCTCTCTCTCTCTCTCTCTCTCTCTCTCTCTCTCTCACACACACACACACACACACACACACACACACACACACAAATAAATATATAAATACTTTTTTAAAAAGTATGACATATCTACACCACACAGCCTAGGTCTTCTGTCTCATCTGTCTCATCAATAAACTATGTGATTTAGCTTTTCATGGTGTAGAAGTAGAAAAGTAAACTAATTTCTGGGGTTAGGGGACTGGAGAGATGGCTCAAATGGTAGTGTAGCTTTATGAGCATGAGGACCTGTGTTCCATACTTAGAGTCCAATGAAAAAAGTCAGGCATGAAGTATATACCTGCATTCCCAGGGCTTAGGCTTGAATTGGCAGTCCATGGGCCAGTGAGAAACTATTTCCAAAACAAGGTGACAGGACCTGAGGAACAATACCCAAGCTTGTCCTCGACCCTATGTGTGTGTGTATGTGACATGTGAGTGCACACACACACACACACACACGCACATCCACACATGAACACAGCTTGAGGACATAATTTTTACTCTGTCTCTTTGTATTACACGTTGACTAAATCTCATTAACTGTGATGCTTTTTTCAGGCTGCATACATGATCACCACACAGTAACGGGGTCTGGCTGCAAAAAGTCATTTTTATGGTTGTAAGAGAATCCAGCTAAGAGGCTAAAAAGTATGTGCGTGGGATCCTGACCCAGGGCCACTTCTTCGTACCCCCTTGATGTTTATATAAATCAGTTTGTGTAGGGGAGAGTGTGAGGGTCAGTTTCAATTACCAACTTGACACCGTCTAGAGTCACCTGGGAAGTGAGTCCTAGTTAAAGATTGTCTAGGTCAGGTTGTTCTGCTTGTAAAGTGTTGTGTTGATTGTTTGATGTGGGAGGACCCAGCCTGAAAGTGGGCGACACCATCCCCTAGGATCCTGAGATGGCAAGCTGAGCACAGATGGCGAGTATTCATTGCTTCTGCTCTTGACTGTGGATATAGTGTGACCAGGGGCTTCAGATTCCTGCCCCAGTCACAAACTGTCACGGAATCATGGGCCTCCAAGCGCTTTATCCTTTAATTTTCTTTTTGTGTGTTTGTTCATTTTTTAAAATCACAACAGGAAATAGAGCTGAGGCACAGACTGCCTCAAAAAACAGCAAAGGAGTTTGTTAGATTCCTAGGAAGACAGATCTACACTTGGTTCTTAAGTTCCAGTCTCCGGTTCCTCGACTGCTATGTTTGCTCACAGCTTTGCATCTGTGAGTCTCAGGAGGGTAGACACCACAGGTGGCCATACGAACATCACCCTTCTACCGGATCAGTCTTCCCATTTGGGTCCTGTAACTACAACAGTACCTCTCTGGCTAATCTCTAATCCGGGGCTGTCATTGGCTGCTTTGTCATTACTGTGATGGAATCTCTGAAGGAAGCAATCTATGAGCAAATGTGGGCTCCTAGTGTGACAGAGCACAGTCTACCAAGGTGGGGATGGTGTGGTGGCAGACAGGACCAGCCCTTGTGTGTGCTGGTGGTGATGGAAGTGTCACATATTTGGAAATTGGGAAGCTGTGAACCTGGGACAGAAAATGGGGAACCTGGAGCAAGAAATCAGGGTAGGAAGCAGGGAGTCTAGAGCAGAAAGCAGAAACCCTGGGGCAGAAAACGGATGAAAACAGAAAAACTAGGCTAGGAAGCAGGGAGCCTAGGAAGCAGGGGACCTAGGGCAGAAAGCAAGGTTGGACTTTCCCATCTGGTGACTCAATTCCTCCAGGTGGGTCAGATCCACCCAGTATAGCATCGCCATCTGAGGACTAATCATGCAAACACATGAGACCATGGAAGACATTTCACACGTAAACCCTCAGGCCATGCTGGCATTTAAATCACCTTCATGGTATCTCAGAGAACCTTTGTGAACTTGCACACGGGCACACCTGAGCAAACAACTTTCCCACCTGTCCCAGATGCTTCTGAGAGTTTGTTGTAGTTCAGCCAGTGTAGTAATTATCTCTGTTTCTTTTCATTAACTAGCAAGATACGGAACAATGTATCTTCTGTATGTTAGCTTGGTGTGTGCTCACTGGGGAAGGAGGCCCAGGAACTGAAATCCACCTCAATAGAAACACAAACCAGTGGCTTCCTGACTGAGTTTGCAACCTTGGACTCTGCTTGCTCGCTTTTTCTTAGAGCTGTGTGTCCCTGTAAGGGGTTAGAAGGAACACGTCCTTCTCTGGAGCCTCCAGAATTCCAGCCTACATGAAACAGCATTGGCCTGAGAAGCAAAGCCTCTGATATCAAAGAGCAGAAGCCCCAGAACAAGGAGGCAGAGAGAATTAATCTTTTGTTCAGTGTTGGCCCTCAACATATGAGACATAACCAGACACACTGGTGGGTAGATCTCCTTATCCTAACCCTATGCTGTCCTTCTTCAGAAACACCCTCCCAGACAGACCACAAATCATGTTCATCATGTTTGACGAGTGACCTGTGCATTCTCCCATCTGCCCCAAACAGTACTGGGGTTGCAGGTACACACCTAGCTCTTTATGTGGGCTCCAGGGATCTGAACCCAGGTCTTCATGCTTGCACTGCAAGCCCTCTTAGACACTGAGCCACCCCTCAGTCCCTACCTTGACAATGTTAGTAACAGGACTACGCTGGGGGTGAATCAATGCAGCCAATAGGAACGGCAGACAAAGCTCTCTGGGAGCACAAGAGCATAAATTAGGCCTGCTGATCTACTGAGTAAAGTCTTACATCCTCTACCTGCCACTTCCCCAAGATCCCCTCCAGATTTAACATAATCAGCCTGAAGCCATCGCTACCCTGAGGTTTCAAAATTAATATACTGTAGAGGTTTCCTAGATGTGCACTTTCATAACAGGGCGCACAATCCCTGCTGCAGGCATTCCCCCAGGCATGGAGGCTGCTCAGACAACTCCAGATTTAATCTTTCTTCTCCTGGGAACTGCTAGGCACCGTGTGCTGGGAGGACAGACCGCAAAGGTAACTCAAAGTGCTGAGTGACAAGGAGGTGCGATTTTATTTGTGTGCGTGAGTGTGCGTCTGTATGTGCACATGTGTGCAGTGTGCACGGATGCCTGAAGAATGTATCAGATCCCATTGGAGGTGTAGTTGTGGGCCACCCAATGTGGGTGCTGGAAACCAAACTGGGTCCTCTGGGAGAGCAGCCAGTGCTCTCCAGCCAGATACTGTTTTCTTGATACTGTGTTTGCTATGTGTCCCACTTGGCCCCAAACCACAGCTCTAGAATAGAAGATGAAGTGGTCTTCAACCCTCATAATGTATGAAGGGGTGAGTGTCCTGAGGCATTCTCAGGAGCCAACAGAATCTGCCCACCTCCATTCCTGAGACTCACAATAGTACTTTGTCAACATCCCTAGTGGCTTCATGAGGAAGGCACAATGTCCACTGAGGCTGAGTAGAAATGTTACACATGTCCAAGGCATTCCCTGCGGACTTCTGTCATGCAGGTATCCTGAGGATAAAGCGGAATGATCCATGTGCTGTCTGTACTGAGCTCATGTGTGCACCTGAAACCATATGCAACTGTTTCACTACTGCTGGAAGAGATGGTGCCGTAAGCTGTCCCCAGCACCGTGAGCTGTCCCCAGCACCGTGAGCTGTCCCCACCGCAGCTCCTAGTAGACCACAAAGAAGCCACCCGCCTGCTCCACTCTACCCTCTGCACACAGGTTAATTCCCACCACATCTTTAAGATAACATCCTCCACAGTGATCATGACAGCGATTGATCAAGAAAAATTCTGAGCTGTCTTAAAATTAATCGCACAGGCTGGCGGGTGAGAAAAAAAAAGAAAAAGAAAACATTTAATCAGCTACAGGTGAAGTCAACAGAAAGGACTGTGTGGAAACTCTGGATTAATTCCATTGCAGCTGACCTCGAGGGATCTGCACCCTATTTTCCTATTTAGGGTATAAATGTTCAGGACTGTTCCCCTAAATTAACAGCTGATGACTCTCCTCTATCAACTGCTTTCTCTTTGCCCTGACATCTCCATGTGTTATCCCACCCTTCTCACCGAGAGCCAACTTAGCTTGCCATTCCTTCCCTTTCCAAAGGTGTGAACATGCTTTAGGGTTGGGGAGAATTCTCAGCCACTGAGGTGTTGGCCATGGAAACATTAGGATCCGAAGTTCATCCCTGGCACACAGGTAAAACATGGGCACAGTGCCCGGCATTGTTAATTCCTGGAGGCTGACAGGCGGATCCCTGGGGCTTGCTGGCCATTAGTATAGCTGAACAATTTTGCCCTCCACTTGCTCCTTACCATGATTTTCTCTGCCAGAGGTCTAAAACAAGAGGTAAGTGGACACACACACACACACACACACACACACACAAATATATATATATATCCAAACTACAAAGGACTGTTTAGTGAAGATGATCAAATACAAAGGCTTTATGCCTTCCATTTGCCTAAAAGCAAAAGAGAAGTTCACAAAAAACAAATGTCCTTTTTGACTTCCTCCTGCCTTTCTTCCTAAAGGCTAGAAGTAAATTTCAAGGCTTCTTTACTGACTCAGGATCAGTGGGATCTGCAGTTCTTCCCATGAAATTTTTCTCACCCTGGATACCTGGGGCAATGTCACCTGTGTTCCATCGTCTCCCTAAAATGTACTGTTCGTTGTGGAAATACTTTTCTCCCAGGTGATACACCTGCTTGCTTAGTAAACTGATGAACTTTCCCCCTATACCCACCTATCGCTATGGCGCTGTGTCTCAGCCACAAACTTATGCCAATTGAGGAAAAGTATGTTTTCTGTCTCTTGTTTTGGTGACTCGGGTGGGATATCCAAGATATCCCACTTGCCCCAGAGGAACCAGAAGAAGAGGACACCATGCCAGACATCTTGATGCAGGACTTTTGTATATGACATCACCACTATCTGGAGTGGACCTTGCTTGTTGGTACACATGGCTGGCTTGCTCACCAACTTTAAGGCTTGGCCAAAATGAACATGGAGAACCTTATGTAAAATCCCTATGCCACGGAGAACCTTACATAAAATCCCTATTCCATGGAGAACGCTACGTAAAATCCCACCTTATGTAAAATCCGTATTCCATGGAGAACCTTATATAAAATCCCTATTCCATGGAGAACATTACGTAAAACCTCTATGCCATGGAGAGCTTTACGTAAAATCCCCATACCATGGAGTATCTTACGTAAAATCCCTATGCCACGGAGACCCTTACGTAAAACCTCTATTCCATGGAGAGCCTTACGTAAAATCCCTATGCCACGGAGAGCCTTACGTAAAACCTCTATTCCATGGAGAGCCTTACGTAAAATCCCTATGCCATGGAGAGCCTTATGTAAAATCCCTATTCCATGGAGAACGTTACGTAAAACCCCTATGCCATGGAAAGCCTTACATAAAATCCCTATGCCATGGAGAGCTTTACGTAAAATCCCTATGCCACCGAGCACCTTATATAAAATCCCTGTGCCACGGAGCACCTTACATAAAATCCCTGTGCCATAGAGAGCCTTATGTAAAATTCCTGTGCCAGCCTCGATGTGATCCTGGAATCACTTCCACTGCCTTATTCCTCCTTCCTTCAAGCGCTTATTTCATGTGAAGAAATTTCGCTAGCTTATACTGATCGGCATTATTCTTGTCCTTTAAAATACATGTCCCATGTCCAGGATGTCTGCCTGCTTGTTTTAGAGTGCCTCCCAATACCCAGAAGCCCTCATGGTACCAATCAGTACTTTATGCTAGTATGAACCAAACTGAGTTTCATTTATGGAGGTGCTTCATCTTGTCAACTTGGCAGGATCTAGAATAACAGATTCTGAAGCAGTTCCTGGAAAGGAAACGCGATGTATATTCTTCCCAACCTTAGCTACCACGAGAATCTCAAGTTTAAGGCTGAGCCAAACAATGACCAATAGCACTAGAGGACTGCAAGTATTTGAACACTCCTTGTTTGTTCTGAGTTGAGCTCAAGGGCATAAACAAGCCTTGTGTACTAACCAAGGTCATAATGCATCTGTTGAGTATTGGAACAAAATCATTTCTTTGATAGTTGTCCTTTTAAAAGTCATATTTACTTACTTGTTACTTTGTTGTGTTGCTCTGTATGTATGTGTGTGTGTGTGTGTTTGTGTATGGTGTGTGTGTATATGTATGTGTGTATGTGAATATGTAAGCATGTATATGTGTGTGAGCATGTGTATGTATGTGAGTATATATATGAACATGTGTATGTGTGTATGAGCATGTGTATGTGTGTTTTATGTTTTATGTTTCAGTGTGTGTATTGTGTGTATGTGTGTGTATGTGAGCATGTATATGTGTGTGAGTGTGTTATGGTGTGTGAGTATGTGTGTGTTTTGGTGACTATATATATGGTGTGTTTGTGTTTGCGTGTGTGTGTGTGTGTGTGTGTGTGTGTGTGTGTGTGTGTAGGTCAGAGGAAAACTTTCAGGAGTCAGTTTTCTTTGTCCATCATATGGGCCTTGAGGATAAGTTCAGGTCACCAGACTGGGCAGCAAGTGCCTTTACCTGCTGAGCCATGTCACTGGCCCTTTGACAATTGTTCCTTCTGGACAGACTGTACACTCGGTGCTTGGGGAGGCGTGGGTTGCTTTGGCTTACGGGCTACAGTCCATCATCTATGGGAACCAAGGCAGGAACCTGAAGCAGGAACTCATTCGAAGTAAGCCATGGAGGAAAAGGCTTACTGCCTGCTCTCCAGCGCTCGCTCAGCCTATTTTCTTATAGTATGGGCTTGGCCCTCTCAGACCAATTGTTAATCAAGAAAACACCTTATAGATTTTCCAACAGGCCAGTCCTATGGAGGCAAATCTTCGGTTGATGTCCATTTCCTCTAGCTTGTGTCAAGTTGACAAAAAGTACCTGGCACAGTGGGAGGAGACATTGGCAAACTCAACCAGGCATCCATTTAGATTGACCCAGCTTTTCATGATGTAGTCCAGAGGATGCATAGAACATGGCCCTTGGCAGATGTCTCACTGGAAGGCACCTCTGAGGCCAGGGCCTCTGCTGTGTCACACCTCCTGGGTGCAGAGACCCCGGGAGCCCAGGTTCTACTTCATACTATCATTCTGGTGATCATCTGTCGGCCACTGCAGCGAACAGTGACAGAAGCAACTTAGAAGGCGGAAAGGTTCCTGTGGAGCTCACAGTTTAGAAAGGTGTGATCCGATGTCCAGTCCTCCCTGCTGCTTTGGGCCTGTGCGTCACAACAGCATTGCTGGGCAGAGTAGACTGCTCACCCCACGCTCAGGAAGAAAGGGGGTTTGCCCTCTATGTCTGCTCCACTTCCATTCCAGAGTCTGTATCTAGAATGTTCCTGCAGATCTTTATGTTGAAAGCTCATTTCCCAAGAGTGGCAATGTTGGGAGGTGGTGGGATGCTGAAGAGGTAGAGTCTAGGAAGCCATTTCTAGGTCATGGGAAAAGGTGCCCTTAAAAGAGGATAGTGGGTCACTGGGTCACTGGGTCACTGGTTGGGTTTTTCCACTGTTCAATTCCCAGGGCCCGCACTGTGAAAGGAGAGAACCAACCCCCAAAAGTTGTGTTTTGATCTCCACATGCATGCTACCGGCATGTGCCCCCCTCATAAATTAATTAATTAATTAATTAATAATGCAATTTTTAAGAAAGAACGATTGTCCAAAAAAAAAATGTTGCCAAAACTCCACAGATGCATTTTATCCCTGATTGATACAAAGACTCGTCTGTGCCCTCCGAATGTTCTAGACTCAAAGCACAGCTCCCATCAAGCCTTGCTGACTTGGAGCCCGCAGCCCACAGCCCATCAGGGTGGGCGTGTTTGAGTTCCCGCCACCTTCTAACGCCTCACAGAAGACATTTGTGTGGCATGGCCTCAGCTTTCCCATCACAGCCTGAAATCACAAAGGGCTGGCCATCTGTCTGTCCACACAGACGCCAGAGAACATGGAAGTCCCGCAGCAAGAGCCATCTGTCACTGTACAGTCCTGGGAAGGTAGATATTGCACTCTGCTTCCTGTTCCCTTCTTATCTCGGCCTCTCTGCCAATCACCTATATTTATAGCTCCTCACCCCCAGCTAATAATAAATGAACAAGTGGACCACTGTTTCCTGAGCACACAGACCCAAACAAGCCTTCAACATAAAGATCTGCAGAACGTTATAGATGCAATGGAGCAGGTAGAGAGAGCAAGACCCCTTTCTTCCATTCCATGGGGTAAGCAGCCTGCTCTGTCCAAAGATGCTGCTATGGGGTACAAGCCCAAAGCAGCAGGGACAACAGTGACCAGCTGTCCCCTCTCCTTGCACTGGAGGGAAACTCTTCCTCTGACACAGAACAGAGTTCCCTTCCTGAGCCCTCAGATTTTTTTTTAAGATTTATTTATTATATGTAGGTACACTATAGGTGTCTTCAGACACTCCAGAAGAGGGCATCAAATCTCATTACAGATGGTTGTGAGCCACCATGTGGTTGCTGAGATTTGAACTCAGGAAGAGCAGTCAGTGCTCTTGACCACTGAGCCATCTCACCAGCCCAAGTCCTCAGATTTTTCTTTCCCCTTTTTACATACAGGCTCACTCCACCCCAACAAGAAAATCACCTGCTTACAAACAGAACATTTCATGCTAGAAATGATTAAAAATGGCTCCTCCTCAGGCTAGTTCTAGACTCTGAATGAATATAACATTTTACAGGTGATTAGTAGGGATTTTAGACAAATTAGAGCCATGATTTTATTTATTTATTTTTTAAGCAGAGAACATTTTCCTTGACACAAGACTACAAACCACGTTTTAGGAAACTGGCCATTTAAGGAATATGCCCAATATTCCTAGATTCAGTGAGATTTCTTGAATCCTTCAGACATTTGTATGAGGTGCCAACATTTTTCAAACACAGAATGTTAGTTTGTGCTGGCCTACATGGAGACACCCTGAGGACAAGCTCCATAACACATACTGACAGAATGTTCTTCTAAAAATATATACACAGAGAGAGAGAGAGACATATACAAACAGATATTTAAAAAAAAACCTACTCCTGTATTAAATGGATTTAATGGGTGCCTCTTCGGACAGGAATGAAACAAGGTTGTATTTGTATATGTATATATGTATATATATGATGTATATGTATATGATGTATACATGTATGATGTATATGTGTATGATGCATATGTGATGATGTATATGTGTATGATGTGTGTGTAATATGAACTTTACATTTATTTATGTGCATGTGGTGTATATGTACACCTTGGTGTGCAGATACACATGCCTGAACTTGAGTGCAGAGACCAGGGAGGACATCAGCTTCCTCTTTCACCATTTTCCACGTAGACCTCTGAAGCAGGGTCTCTTCCAGAACTTGGAGCTCCTGTCTGTACTAGAGCAAGAGCCAGCAAACCCAAATAACCTCATGACTTCAGGACTCACTGTCTTAACTACTGAGCAATTGCTCCAGCACCTATATGTACTTCATATGTATGAATATTTGCATGTGGCCACATACCCTCTCCCTTGAACCCCCACTCTCTTCCCTAGAAATTATCTAACAGAAGTGTGTGTGCATGCCTCTCTCTCTCTCTCTCTCTCTCTCTCTCTGTGTGTGTGTGTGTGTGTGTGTGTGTGTACACCCGCATGATGTATGTGAGTGAGCATGTATGTGGAGGTGCATGCACATGGAGAGGCTAGAAAACAACTCTGTGGAGTCAGTTGTCTTCTTCTGCCTTGATGTGGGTTCTAGGAAGAGAGCTCAGGTGTCAGGTTTAGAGGACTAGTGCCTTTACCCATGCTGAGCCATCTCGCTGGCCCAGGACTAGGTTTCCAAGGTTCATAGAAGGAACTGCTATTGCCTGAATGCCACCTTCCTCAAACCCAAGGTTTTCAGGACTCAGTTTGTCCTACATAAAGCCAACAACACAGAGAACTACAAAGGTGCTGAGCCTCTGCAAAGGCCAAGGAGCAGTGGAGACAGAGATCTATGAGCAGACTGAAGACCAAGGGAGACAGATTCCAAAGCCCTTTTAAGGATAGAGACGTTTTCCTGGCTCATGTCCTTAGGTAAATGATAGGTCACGTGACTGGCGAGATGACTCCATCGTTAAGAACACTGGCTGCTTTTCCAGAGGACTGGGGTCCACTCTGTGGTGGCCTGGTGCTTGGGGAGGTACAGAAGAGAGAATCAGATTACCTGGGTCTTGAAATACAGGCATTGTGAGTCCCTCCACCTTACGTTTCGAGTCAGGGTCTCTTACTGAAACGGGAGTTCACAGATTGACTACACTGGCTTGTCAGCAAGCCCCTAGGATTCTCCTGTCTCCTTCTCCCACATCTGGAATTACACACCATGCCACCACACCCTATGTGGGTGCTGGGGATCCCAACTCACGTCCTTGTGCCTGCACAGTAGGCACTTTGCACACTGAGCACTCTCCTGGCCTCTCCCACTCACCTTTTGAGACCAGCAAAGGAGAAGAGTGAGCTCAGCAGATCCTAGAGCCCCCAGCTCTCCCGCTCCAGACAACTCTCCACAGTCATGCTTCTATGAGAACCTCAGCCAGACAAAGGATGGGCTCAGCTTCTGTATCACTGCTTTGATACAGAACACAGGCCATGATCGATTCCTTCTGCCTTTGAGTCTTCACTCCTGGCTGGCCTTGGTACCTGTCACTCAGGAGAAGCATCATGGCTGGGACCCAGCCAAGCCCTGACCCTTGGAGCCTTGGTTCTCACCATGTTAGCTAAGCAAATATGAGGCGCCCAGTGAGTTGCTCCCCTGTGAGTCACACCCTGTCCTTTTCAGGGCCACTGCTTACGACATCTGCTAATGACAGCCTCTGTCGGAGTTAACGCTTATGACACAGGATAAGAGAGACAGGCCAAAGGTGGAGCTTATTTCTCAGGAAGAAAGGCAACCTATGGCCATCTTCTTTTCAAGAATACTACACTGGAATGCCTGCGAGAATGACATCATAGCAGACTAGGGGTGCAACGTTCAGCAGCCTCTGATTGGTCAGTGAGTGTTCCCGCAGTTCCATTGCCCACCCCTGGTTGACAGCATGCGCTCAGCATCTAACTGCTTAGATCTATCCAAACGCATCTCAGTGTCCCACACTTGGGGGTTAGGAGGGCTGACCTTGACAGAGGGATATTTTAAGGTTACATGACAGGTCTCTAGAGAGTCAAGGGTTAGCCAGGTGGCAGCTCACATTTGTAATATTAGCACTCAGGAAGCTGAGGCAGGAGAATGATTACCAGTTCAAGGCCAGCTTGAGATACATGGCCAAACTTTGTCTCAAAAAGTTGGTGACTCCCAACCCCCAAAACTTGAAGAAAAAGTTGGTGACCCCCAACCCCCAAAACCTAAATAAGTCTGGTGGGTCTCACTTTGCAATTCAAACACTTCTGTGGACCTGCTTGGTCATGAACTGTGGAAGCCTGTGCCTGTTGTACATGTTGGATCAGTAAGACACTCAGTTCTTGAGTTCACACCTTTCAAAGAAAGTAACAAGAAGGAAAAAGAGACTTTGGAGGTGCAATCCTGTATGTGGTATTAAAAAAAAAATCTTTCAAAGATGCTGGCAGATCATTAACGTGAAGGTTACTAATGGGGACTTGGCACAAGGTCTGCATGGATTCCACGAAACTCCCGTGGAACTGGGACAGGACTTGAACCTGTGACATCCTGTGTCCTGAGAAACAGTGAGACTAACCAGATGTTAGAGGAAAGCCAGTCACTTTTCTGAGTCTAGAACCATAGGAAATTACCTTGAACAACTACACAATACAAAGAACTGTATTTAGAATACCCAGTTTCAGGGCGGCTCGGTGGGTAAAGTGCCTGTCACCTAAGAATGGGAACCTGAGTTCAATCCCCAGTACCCACAAAAAGCTACAGTAACAAACAGTAGTGGTATATAGGTCTCTGCTCCCAGCATAGGAGAGGGAGAGACAGTGGGACCCCTGAAGCTTGTCTGGATAAAATGTTGAGTTCCAGATAAGTGAGAGATCCTGCCTCAAAAAACACGGAGTAGAGTGATTGAGGAAGACAGCAAACATTGACATCTGGCCTCCACTAGCACATGTAAATGTATTTGCATGCACACACATATACACACACACACAAACACACAATATACACACACATACACACACATACACACACAAACACAATATACACACACATACACACACAAACACATATACACACACATACACACAAACACTCATATACACACACACATACACACTCACAAGCACACACATATATACACACAAACACACTCACAAGCACACACACATATACACATAAACACACACAAATACACACACACACCCAGTATCCTGATGATATAACTCCCCACCCAGCAAGAACAAATATACACACAGCCCAGACACACACAGAGTGCCATGTCTTTAGGGGGCAGGAACATCAGGGCTCACCTAAAAGCTGAATTGTCACTGGTTTTTGATGTGGTCTCGCTGTGCTGTCACGGCTTTACTGGGACAATTAGGAGCATAGCAATTGAACAACTACACACTTGGACCCACACCAGCTGTGTGGACATACCATCTGTCACTCATCCTGGAGTATACACTAGTCTACACCCTTGAGAGTTTGCCTATCACCCCAGAGTTGGATCCATGAAAATCTGGGAAAGTGAGTCCAACTTTCCATCAAGACCTACACTAAACACCCAAAATATGTCTTGGGGATGGAGGTGAGAGCACTCAGAACATGTGCTCCTCTATTCTATAACCCTGAACAGTGCACAGTCCCAAAGGAGGTGTACACTTGTCGACAGCAAATAGGGAGGCTGCATTCAGTCCTTTGTTCTATCAGCAGTGACCTCAGGGGGGTGGCCCAGGAGCAAACCTGATATCTGTGGTTTCCTGAGGCCGGTGGTGTGTGTGTGTGTGTGTGTGTGTGTGTGTGTGTATGGTATATGTGTGTGTTGTGGTTGTGTGTGTGGTATATATGTGTGTGGTATATGTGTGTGTGTGTATGTATGTATGTATGTGTGTGGTGCATGTGTATGTGTGTGTGGTGTGTGTGTGGTGTGTATGTGTGTGGTGTGTGTGGTGTGGTGTGTGTGTGGTGTATGGGTGTGTGTGTGGTATATGCATATGTGGTATATGTGTGTGTGTATGTATATGTGTTGTATTACATGATGTATGTGGAGGTCAGAGAACAACTTTTTTGGAGTGTAGTTTATGTGACACAGTCTCTCTACATAGCCCTAGCTGTCCTGAACCTCACTATAGAAACCAGGCTGGCCTTGAACTCACAGGGACAGAGAACAACTTTGTAACCATTCTGGCAGGAATGAAGATACTCTAAAGAGACATTGTGCCCTCACTTTGCCTATCAGACTATTGAAACAATGGACTCCAAGAAACTGGAGGTTCCCCAGGAATCTCAAGAGGAAGAAACTGCAGTATGGGGCCAGATAGATGGAGAGTCTGCCTCCCAAGGAGGGATATCTCACGGTTCTGACTGTCTGTCAGACACCTAAACAAACAGATCGGAGTCAGATAACAACGGTCAGTGATGACTGAGACAATAGCTTGATCAGATCTACTTCACTGTATCGTCTTGTCCTCTATTTAAGTCTAAGCCTCCTGTCAGGGCCCTGAAAAGGGACTTGGAGGTCACTGGTCCTAAATGTCCCTTGTGTGCTTTCACTACTCTTGGTCTTTTTAATCGGCCCGCTGAGGTCAGATGACCATGCCTGGCTCATTGGGGAGCTGCTAGGGCCAAGACTGTGACCTAAAAACTTCCACTGAGAGTGTGATGTTCTGTTTATGTTTGTCAGGACTCTCCTAGGGAAACTCTATGCACAGTTTGCCTCCTCGATCCCACCTCTCACATGCAAGGTCTGTGAGCAGTGTCTCTTCAGTCTCCTCAGAGCAAGGACCTTAGTTTAGTGTGACAGAAGCCAGCTTTGCGTGATTAGCTTTCCCTGTCCTCAATAGCGTGTAAACCAGGCCACACATGAGATAACAACAATAACTCCCACTGCCCATGAGTCAAGGCCCAGCTCTTCTTTACATACCTGCACCTCACTGCGACTGGCTGCTATTGCCGTTGACCCGGGTGATTCCGGACTCTGGATTCCAGAAGGCTGCACTTTCACTCTCTATACCTCATGCCTGCCTCTGGACATGAGCTCTGTGCAGATGTCCGGACAGAACAGCCTTCCTTCCGCATGGCTAGCCCAAGCTCACCCGCGTCAGCGAGTCAAATACCATTCCCTCCCCAAGACAGCTGCTCAGGTCACAGCTACCCATATCAAGTCCTGAAGCGTCCCACACATGATGCTAGGGGCCTTATTCACCCTGCCTCTGTATCTCTTCCCCTCTGCAGAGAGTGCTGTGAGGGCTCTCTGAGCTTATGTGATTATCTCTGTACTGTGAACTCAATAGGAAATACCCAACTCAAAAAATAGGTCCCTGTGGCCCAAGTGGAACAGTGAGATCTGGAGAATACACTGACTGAAGATGACGCTGAAGAGAGCCCAGCCCTTACCTCACCACAGTCCCCAGCTGGATGCCTTCATACCTACTAGCCCTGCATTTGATCTTTCTCGATTTCTTCCTCACATCTGAACACAGCACTACCTTAAAATGAGACATAAACAGCTAGGGATGTAGCTCAGTCGGCAGAGTGCTCGCCTGGCATGCAGGAATCCCTAGGTTCCATCCCCAGCACTACATATACTGGGTGTGGTGGCTTCATACCTGTGATCCCCACACTCCAGAGACAGAAGAGGAAGGATCGGGAGTTCAAGGTCATTCTTGACTGCAAGATCAAGGCCAGCCTAGGACACCTGAAACCAGGTCTTAGTTTAGTTACACTAAACTAAATAAGTAACAATAATAAACTAAAATTAGCCCTTAGTTTTAGCTAACTAAAATTAGTCTCACTCTTTGTGAAATCGTGCTGGACCTTTATCGACCAGACTGACTTTGATGATGTAGCTTCACTATGACCTTCCCAAGGTCTTTGCCGGCGACACTCAGAAGGGACTGGGACAGATCCCAGCATCACAGAGAGGAGCTGACAGCCTGTGTGCAGCAGGAGACAGTCCCAGGAAACAGTCTGTCCTCCCTCAGCTCCCTCTACTGCCAGAAGAAAGATGGACTCAAGTCATCTTCCATTCTGGCCAGCTCTTTCTGGTTTTTCGTTTTCAGTCTCTCTTTGTCTTCGTGGTTTTGACTGCTAAGCTTCAACTGCTTTGACATGGCAGGAGGTGAGCTAGAACAGTGTAGGTGACAGATGGCTCGTCCACCCAGCACACCCTTCCCTTCTGCAGGGGACCCTGCCATCCCATGCGCACTAGGAGGCCCATCTGGTGGAGCTGTGCAGGCCGCAGGCTGCCTCTGTGGTACTTGCCAGGGCCTGGTGGGAGGGTGAAGGATAAAGTGTGGAGGTTGGGAGTGGAGGGGCCCGTCCCTCAGCTCAAAGTCTCCAGGAGCCACAGCAGTGACACATAGGCAGGCAGCTTGGGTACAGCTTCTCCTGTGTCTTTAATTAACTTAATCCACCTAACCATGTTCTTTAAATAATTGAGTACCTTGGTAACCGGTACTCAAGCACTTGAAGAATTTTGGTTACAGGAATGCTGGAACCTTTTAATTGTGGTTTAGACATTTTACTTCCCCTGTTCCTATTCCAAACCAAGGCTGCACCAGGAATAGTGGGTGGGGAAAGAGAAAGCACACCCTAAGGGATGGAAGGCAGTGGTTTGAGGAGAAAAGATTCCTTCAAACTGTGAAGTGACCCATGCAAAGGCCTCTGGAGGGAGTGGGATGCGGCTCAGTGGTAGAACACTTATCTAGAATGTGTGAAGTGAGGTCCAGGGTTCAGGCCCTAGTCCTGCAAGAGAAAAAGAGAGAGGAAGGAAGGGGGAATGGAGGAGAAGAGGGAGGGAGAGGAAATGGAGAGGAGAGGGAGGGAGAAAAAGAGACAGAGAAAGACAAGGAGAGACAGAGAGAGAAACAGATGGAAAGAAAGAGAGAGAGACAGACAGAGAAACAGAGAGACAGACAGAGGAGACAGAGACAGAGGAGACAGAGAGAGAGAGACAGAGAAAGAAACAGATGGAGAGAGAGGGAGAGAGACAAAGAGAGAGAGACATACAGAGAGATAGAAAGACAGAGGGAGACAGAGACAGAGAGAGACAAGGAGGGACAGAGAGAGAAACAGAGGCAGAGGGAGAGAGAGAGAGGTGGGGGGAGGAAAGAGGAGGAGAAAGGAAAGAAAACAAAAGAGAGGAGGTAAAGGGGGGAGAGAGAGAGCGGAGACACCTAAATGAGACAGACAGACAGAAAGAAGGGAGAGACAACAGTATCCGCAGGCACTCACAGATAATCACAATTAAATCTTTTTTTAAAACCTCAAAAAGTTTAGGAATAATTTGTGTGAATCCTCTAATTTTCTCTGCTACTAATTAATGGCCATTTATACGGCAGAATTTTTCTAATGTGCCACATTAGAAACGCAGCCAAATCAAGGTAGCGTGCAGCTTAATGACCAGAGGCTTGTCTGGCGTAATTAAGGGCCTGGATTGTATACCCCAGCACTGCCTGCCTGGCATGGGGAGAGGTCTTATAGGAATTGTAACTGAGGAAAGTCTGAACAGTGTTCCTTAAAACCACAGCTGTGTGGTAGAAGCTCTCACTGTCTCATACACACATAGACACACACACACACACACACACGGTATTTTTTTCTGAAAGTTGGTGATGTTTTCCTGTCCACTGAAAAATCACAAGACTGTGACCACTTGTTTATAGGACCATGGTACCTTCTAAAATGCCGGGATTTCCTGAAAAACAAACAAACAAACAAATAAAAGACTTCACGTTTGTATTATTTGGTTCCTAAAAGCAGGCTCCCTAGGTCAGCCCTATGGTACCCTTCATGTTATCCACTAAAAACTGTGCTGGATGTATGTATTTATTTGCTCGAATTCTGTCAGCTGCGTATGTGTGACATTTTATATGAGCTATCAAATATTAAGTATCCTCTCCAGAATCTATAAAATACAAAGCTCGATTTTTTTCAACCTCTTGCATAGCTTTATACATAGAAGCAAATGCAAGGTACTCTTCATTAGCATAGAGGTTGAAATATTTAAAACCATTGAGAAGCTGTCCAGCATGGCAGCAACTTACCCTGGAGAACCACACTCTTCGTCTAAAGTCCCTCTCTCCTCCTCATCATCATCCTCCTCCTCCTCTTCTTCTTATTCTTCTTCTTGTTGCTTGTTTTTTGTTTTTTTGTTTTTGTTTTTTGGTTTTTTTGGTTTTTTTTTTTTTTTGAGACAGGGTTTCTCTGTGTAGCCCTGGCTGTCCTGGAACTCATTCTGTAGACCAGGCTGGCCTCGAACTCAGAAATCCACCTGCCTCTGCCTCCCAAGCGCTGGGATTGAAGGCATGTGCCACCACTGCCCGGCTCTCTCTCCTCTTCTTGTCTATTCTCCTCAATGGTGAAAGTCAAACCCACCTCTCTGAAGCATTCTGCCCTGTTAGTCAGGAAACTGGGGAACATGGCAGGCACAAGTCTCCCACATTTCCAAGGTGACATTTACTGTACCCCCATCATAACTGAGTATACCTGATGTAACCCACTCTACAAGGACCCCAAGGTCAATGGCTGTGGCTGGATGCCAAACCTCACATGCCAAGCCTGCTCTTTCTTGACCATACAATGTCTGTAGGGAGGGGCCTTATCCCAGTCAGCATCCCCCCCCATTCCTCCCACACACCCTTTTAGACCTGCTAGTAAAAACCTTCTGGAACATGTCACCTGTTCCCTCAAAATCTACCAAGGCTTCCCACCCCACAACAAGAAAGGATGGTCCCCCCCCCCCTTGCCCATCTCCTGGTCCTGAAGCCTCACTCAGCTCTGGCTACAACGGTTTTTTGACTGTGCCATTGATTGCAGGTGGAGAGTTAATCAACTGGGAGAAAGAGCCAGAAGCAGGGTAAGGTTGGAAGGACAAAAACCTCAGCAAAAATCACTTCTAAGAGGACCGGAGACCCATGTGCCATGCTCAAAAACTCTTGGGCAGGGTCTTCTGGGGAGGTGGGCGTATCTTCTACCTCCCCTATAACATACTCTTTCAGCCTTTACTACAAACCTAACGAGAGCCAGAAGAAACATCAATAGACTTCAAGAAACTGCAGAGCCTTCAAATGCGCAGATACAGAAGGCACATCACAACTGGAGCCTCCAACTTTGTCTCCACAGAACGACCTCACACGTTTTCTCTGAGACGCTGCCTTATTATGTAGCCTAGGCTGGCCTCAGACTCAGCAAAGCCCTCTCGCCCCTGCCTCCTGAGTGCCGGGATTATAGGCACATGCCAGCACTCTAGGTTTATGGGGTGCTGGGGATTGAACCAAGGACTGTGCATGCTAGGTAAGCACTCTACCAACTGAGCCACAGTCAGAGAAAGTCCGAGAGACTGACTGTGAGTTTGCCTTGCTCTCCACTGAACTGACCAATTGGGTCGGTCACTCTCCTTGTTGCTATAACAGACAAAAGTCGCCCAAGACATGGTCTATCTGGGCTCAGTGTGAGGGTACTGTGCATCACAGTGGGAGCACGAGGCAGATGGTCACAGGGAGGTCATCAGGAGGCAGAGAGACGGAGTCTGGTACTCCGCTCACTTTCTACGTGTTATTCAGTCAAGGGTCCCAGCCAATGGGATGTCACCCACGTTAAATAACCCAGTATAGATACCCCTTTACAGACAATGCCAAAGACATTGTAGACTGTCCCCATCAGAGGTGCACCACAATAACAAGACCACACGTCCCAGTGAACAACTGTCACAAGCCTTCAAATTAATGATAACAACTCTAGCTGCCATTCATTAAGAGCCGCAGGCCACGTGTGGTTCTGAGCACTTATAGTATCCTTGGGGCCATGACGCTACAGATTGGGAAACTGAGTCACAGATTGGCGACTTGTCTCCTAGGTGACTCCAGATGTGGTACTGATACTATTAACCATGAAGTAGCCTTCTTGAGTGGGGAGGGGGCGGGCAGGCTTCTAATTTCCAGCCCAAGCAGAACAGGTAACTAGGAATCACAAACTGTCTGAGATCCAGCAGATGCAGACTGAAGGGTAAACTGCAAAGCATGACCAAGGTCCAGCAGGAGTCTGCTGACCGCGGCAATGTAGCCGTAGTCAGTTTTGCAAATTAAAGTGTGTAAACACAGTACAACTAGAAAAGAGCAGACAAGCTTGCCAGCCCAATTCCCCACCCCTGACCTTCTTATAGACCTCTGGCCGGCATCACATCCCAGCAGCAGGCCACTGACAAAGTGACCACCAACAGCAAGGACACGGTCTCCCTAAAATGAACAGGGAAGGTCAGAGCCTAGCTGAGTCAAGGGCAGAGGAGAGGTTCAGGAGAGCAGAATACTCAAATACTGTGTGCTTCACTACCTGGGCACAGGCAGGGTGGACCCTACTCCACACTGCAAGGGTCTGGGTGACCATATTCCACACCGCAAGAGTCTGGGTGACCCTACTCCACACTGCAAGGGTCTGGGTGACCCTATGCCTTTTCGCAAGGGTCTGACTGAAATTGTTATGATGACTGACCTTGAATGTCAGTTTAGCAGGATCTAAAATGCCCTAGATGATGAACCTCCAAGCATGCCTGTGAGAGAGATTGGCTAACTGAGGTTTAAAATAACTCACCCTAAATGTAGGCGGTACTATCCCATGAGCCAGGGTCCTGGAGTGTATAGCAGTAAGAAAGCTCAACCCCAGAATCCATCTCTCTCTGAGCCATCACTGTGTGACCAACTACCTCACTTTCCTACCATCAGACCTTCTCTGATGACCATGCCCTTAAATGCGGAGTTAAAATAAAACCGTTCTTTCCTTAAGTTACCTCTGTTGGATATTCCCTTACAGTGGTGGGGAAAGCCACTGATGCGGTTACCATTTATGGATGCCACTTGAAAATAAAATCCAGCAGATCGCCACTCTAACCATATCAAAAGAGCATCTAGTGTCAACTGTGGGTCTGTCCCTGAAGCCAGCCTTGTGCTGGGAGGCACCTTTTTTTTGGGGGGGGGGGGAACGGGTCAAAAAAAAAAAAAGAACTAACTGAGGGTAACTCTACCTGCTTTGGTCTGGGTAATGTCAACTGTATCCTGCAGGTCACAGACCCTCCCCTAGTCCAAGTCAATGTTGCAGATACTCTCTGTTCCAGTGTCCTGAGGGCCTCCCTGCTCCCACCAGGCTAATGGCAAGAGGGGAGATTCTATTCCTAACAAGACTCGTAGTTCTGTTATTAAAAGCAAAGATAGAGTTGCCTGCAATCCATGGCCACTTTGTTGGCACAGTATGTCCCAAGTTCTATAAATAGGTACAGAAACAGCAAGTTTGGGGCTAAAGAGTAAAAGAACCCTTTCAGATACTGAGAAGACAAAAGCTTTCATGTAGAACAGACAGGATGGGTTTATGTATTTGATCCTAAGTGTTTTTGACCAATGCTGACTAGAAGTTCTCATAGAGTTTATTTTATAGTGTGTGTGTGTGTGTGTGTGTGTGTACGTGTGTACGTGTGTATGCCAATGTGAGCACAGAAGCCAGAGGAGGATGTCCTCTTTATCTGTCTCCACATGACGCCCCCCCCCCACAGGATCTCTTACTGCACCTGAGGCTGGACTGACAAGCAAGTACCAGAGATCCCCCTGCCTCTGCCTCCTGAAGAACTGGAGTGGATTGTGTGGGCTCTTGATCTGAGTGCTTGGGGATTGAATTCAGGTCCTTATGATGGCACAGCAAGAACTCTCCCTGCCCCCCTGCCCCCCCCCCACAACCCTGTTACACAGTGTTCTTAAGTAGGAGCATGCTGAAGTGTGGTTTTTGGCTCAAGGGCATCTGTATCTATATTTGGCTCTGCGGGAGTAATGTCCTGTTTGAGGTCCGTGCATAAGGCTTTCAAGAGCAAAGACTTAGACATTTTTCTCTTTGCTTTGTGTATCGGCTGGTTTTGTGTGTCAACTTGACCGTAAGCTGGAGTTATCACAAAGAAAGGAGCCTCCTTTGAGGAAATACCTCTATGAGATCCAGTTGTAAGGCATTTTCTCAATTAGTGATCAAGGGGGGAAGGCCCATTGTGGGTGGTGCCATCCCTGGGCTGGTAGTTCCTGGGTTCTATAAGAAAGCAAGCTGAGCAAGCCAGAGGAAGCAAGCCAGTAAGTAACATCCCTCCATGGCCTCTGCATCAGCTCCTGCTTCCTGACCTGCTTGAGTTCCAGTACTGACTTCCTTTGGTGATGAACAGCACTGTGGAAGCGTAAGCTGAATAAACCCTTTCCTCCCCAACTTGCTTCTTGGTCATGATGTTTGTGCAGGAATAGAAACCCTGACTAAGACACTTTGCACTTTCCATAGCGCCAGGATTACAGGTATGAGACTCACACCCTGGAAACTTTTGTTTCTTCTGCTCGGCTGTCTGACTTTCCCTGATAGACTCTATCAAAGAACAAAAAGCAAAAGAAAAACAAAAAAAACCCAAAAACAACAAAAAACAAAAACTAACAACAACAAAAAAAAACAAACAAACACAAACCAGACAAAAGACCCCTGTTTCTTTGCTAGGGACATTACTACACAAGACCACAGACTGGTGATCTAAAACAGGTTTGTACTTTCTACTTCCGGAATCCTGGCCCTGGAGGCCGGAAGTCCAGCCTCACGGGGTTGACAAGCGAGTTTCTTCTCAGGCTTCCCTGACTGGCAGGTGGCTGGTTTCCGGCTGTGTCCTCATTTTCCACCTATCAATCTTTCTAGTCCTGTCTCTAAACCCAGACCCTGCTCCAGGTTTCCGGTTAGGACTTGAACACGGGAGCTTGTGGGAGACTCGGTCAGGTTCGAAACAACCTTCTGCAGCCATAGGCTAAGAGAGATTGAGCCCCTCATTAAGTTATAGCCGGGTCACTCGCGGCTGTAAGCCTGCGGGTTTAAGCCCCTCTTCTGGCCTCTGGTAACACCTGCACTCATGTGTACATAATTATACATAGACACAATCATATACAGACACATAATTTCAGACAAATCTAAAAAGAGGAAGAGAGACCAACATGGTTCTTCAGAGAAGCGCCTCCAGGGTTACAGCTCCACCCTGGCCGGTGGAGACTTTCTTGTTGATTATTTGCTCTCATTCCTGTTCTAGATAGAATACATATTTACTGCTCTTTGACTTGGTCCGGTTTGGTTGAGACAGGATCTCACGTAGCCAAGGCTATCCCTGCGTTCCCAATGCTCCACTTCTGAAGTGCTGGGGTGACCGTCATGCAGCACAATGCTCTGCACTCACTTTTGATAAATAATCCCAGTGTGACGCATAGCTCCGTTGCCCTTCAGAACAAATGGGGATGTGTCACAGACTTGCCTGAGCATTTGGGACAACCATCTATAGCCATCGGTTTCCCAGAAGGCTTGCTGGGGATCGATATCTCAGAGGTGACATCCGGCTTAGCAGTCCCAGGAGCTGTGAGGCGCACCGATGCAACTGCCTGATGGCAAGGGGACCAAGGCAAAGGGTCCTCACAGCGGCTCCCAGAGCTCCTTCCAGAACGTTCCTAATGAGTGTCCGAAACTTGCTTTGTAGAGACGGGGAGAACAGGTGTTTCAGGGTGTGTGGTCCTGTGGTTTCCATGACAACCTTTCACTTGTTCCAGAGAGCAAACCATAAGGAACACAGAAACAACAGGTGTGGCTGCGTCAGTCGACTTCTTTACACACCAGGAAAGCGGAATGTTGCCAACTTGTGTTCGGAGTTATTTTACTCTTGCTGTTTTCCCCCAGTTGTTTGAAAATATGGGGACCGTGCTTCAGGCCGCATAAAGCTGTGTGTGTAGCTGCACACCAGGCGCTAATGTTCCCTGTCTGTCCCAGACATCTCGTAAACACTGGCTGAGGGTAATGCCACATTTTCCCCGACTGACAACAGGTTTAAAAGGATCAGGCAACACCCTGTTATTACCTGTTCCTACCCCATATTTAAAACCACTAGTGATCAGGTAGTTACTGCCCTGACTAACCCAAAGCCTGGTGTCAAAGCAACACCCCCAAACAATTGTTTCTTAGACACATTTTTCTTTTGATATTTTTTTCTTTTTTTTTCTTTCTTTTTTTTTTTTGTGACAGAGTTCTACTCTGTAGCGGGTGCTGGCTATGAACTCTCAGCCATCCTTCTGCCTCAGCTTCTCTAAGACAGGGAATACAAGTGTGAACCTGGTTTTCCTGGCTTTAGATGAGTCTTAAAGCAGGAAAAGCCACTTTTATCTGCAGATGGCGGAAGAGACTCTGTCATGTGACCCACACATTGAGAAGACTCAAAAGGTAGAGACAGCTCATGCGTTGTCTGAAGCCTAACACTGCATTTACAAGACACTCATCACCATGCTGTGACCCCCGCCCGCAGGAGTGCAAGAGACAGCAAACCCATAGTCCACCCCAGGTTCATATTGCTCCTAAGAATGAACGGCAGCTAAGCCTGGTGATCCGGGCCTTCCACCCCAGCTACTCAAAAGCTTGAGGCAACTTGATCTAGAGTTCAAAGCAGGCCTGTCTGGGCTACAGAAAAGGTCTGGGCAGCCTAGTGAGATTCTATCTTTAAAAAAAAAAAAGTCTTGGGGTGTGATTAGTGCTTTCCTAACTAATAGCATAGTGTGAGGCCTGGAGTTTGAGATCCAACAGTGAACAAAGCAAAACATCAATGACAAAACAGAGAGGAAGGGAGGAAGAGAGGGAGGGAGAGAGAGAAGAAGAAGGGAAGGGAGAGAGGGGGGGAGGGAAGGGAGAGAGGGAGGGAGGGAAGGGAGAGAGAGGGGGAGGGAAGGGAGAGAGGGAGGGAAGAGAGAGAGGGAGGGAAAGAAAGGGAGGGAAGGAAGGAGAGAGGGGAAGGGAGAGAGGGAGGCAGGGAGGGAGAGAGAGGGAGGGAGGGAGGAATGGAGGGAGGGAGAGAGAGGGAAGAGTGGTGGGAAGGAGAGAGAGGGGGAGGGAGGGAGAGAAGGAAAGGGAGGGAGGGAGGGAGCTAAGAATGAATAACATAGCTAAAAGTTTTACACAGCTACTGATGATAGCATAATCATCTCTTATTCCCCAAGAACCCACATGTGATTTCCTTGTATAGCAGTTGCCCAGGTGCCGTGGTCTCTTCCCCTTGCATTCCCTCTTCCTTCAGAAGAGTCTGGTGCCAGGTGCCCTTTCCTCAGTTCTCACATAATTTTGAGATGCTGTCCTGACGTCTCATTCGAATCAAGGTCGATGACATTCAGGGCTGCTCCTCCACATTTGTGGAGAAGGCAGACGTGGGAAGACCATGGCTCTGTTCTCTTCCCTCACGTCCCAGAATAGGCCTCCTCGGAGGGACCCTCATAGAGTGGGCAGGAGAGCCCACTTTATACACAGAAGGTAGAAATGTCCGTACGTATTGCCCAGAGGCTGCCATGCCACTTCTGTGAACAGCAAATAACCGGAGATGCCTCTCCTTGTCTGGTGTCTCAGCCAAGAACCTTGCAGTGGGAAGAAGCGACCATCTTGTCTCCTCTACCCAGGAAGATAAAAACAGATTCAACTGTTTGCTAAGGATAGCCGATATACTCCCCATCCAAGTACTAACCAGACCCCACCCTGCTTAGCTTCATAGAATAGGCCCACCCAGAGCATGACCAGTGAGGAATTCTGTTATCCTCAGGCCTCTTCTAAAAGGGCTGGGGACATTTCACCCATTTCCTTCCATCGATGGAAGCTGCTGCCATGAGTGGCCAGCAGACACTGACAAAAGCCTTCGCTAGCCTACACTACAACGATGGCAGCCAGCAAGGGCGTCTTCATGGGGTTTGCTGGGGTTTGGGTTTAGTAGGGAGTGGGAAACAGGGTCTTACTACCTAATATGCACTAGCCTCAAAAGCACAGCAATCCACCTGCCTCAGTTTCCCCAGTGCCAAGGCCAGCAGAAATGTATCTTTCTGAAACCTGCCATTTCTGTTCCAGACAAGCCAGGAAAGGGTCAAACTAGCTGCCAATCACCGTCAACTGTCAACTGACTAAAAGAGTTTACTGTTAAAAGCACGTGACTAGTACCTGTCAGGGAGAGGAGTGAGTTTGGGCCATCTGAGGTCTTCTCTCGCAGCAAACAGTTTCTTAGCAGTGAAACCCACCAGCTCCAATCTTAGCACTGTCTGCATCTCTGCCACAAAACCATTTTGGAAACCATAGATGCTATCAAATGTGTCCTATGATGGCATCAGCTCAAAACCGAGAGAGGAGGGACTTTGACTCCCAGTACTCTGTTCATAACACCATCTCACTAACCAGCTGGTTTTATACACGGAGAGTCTCCTCCTTTGTCTGACTTATCCCTAAGTGCCCCTTGCTCTCCTTTCTTAAATGAACCCTTGTTCCAACACCACAGTACAGACTTTCTTTCTCAGAACCACAATGCGATAGGAATACCAATACGACAACGCCCCCCCGCACCCCCCTCGTGAATATTTCAGGAGTTGTAATGCTTCCTAATTATAGGAGCTGAGCTCACATCAAACAGACAAATATTTCCCCAAAGAAATAGTTCAGTATCTGAACTAGCTTTTGACGCATATGATACCATGATTATACAAGAACTTCGGCATTGCCTACAAATGCCACCTAGGAAAAGCATGCACCCTTTCTTTCCTGGCCCTTCTTATCCCTGCCTGCCCCCCCCACCCCATCTCCCAGACCCGCCAGGTAAGGGCAGTCTTCATTCTCAAACTGCTCAGCCAACATTATAAGCCAGTTGTGAACTTTATGCAAACATTCATGTCTATGGTGGAGGAGGGATTTACACTCTGACACAAAAGAATCCAAAAGACCTGACTGGTCTGCGTGATGTTAAGATAAAAAGCCTGGACTGTGGGCAGCAGGGGAGGAGCCAACTTTCTTTGGAAAGTGAGCCAACAGGTTTGTCTTGTTTGGGTATCCATTTAACACAGTTTTAAAATACCACAACACAGCCTAGAACTCTTCCTGGGCTTATTACAAGTTCAGGAACTCACCCCAGATTTCCGAACAATAAGTTTACCTGA
Source organism: Tokudaia tokunoshimensis (assembly GCA_036184795.1). Lineage (NCBI taxonomy): Eukaryota > Metazoa > Chordata > Mammalia > Rodentia > Muridae > Tokudaia > Tokudaia tokunoshimensis. Next base: position 53,145,425 of record BTHU01000020.1, on the reverse strand, counting down.
TCTGACTGGGTGTTGTCTGTTTACTCCTTAGTGGGTAATTAATAAAATAATTTACCTGGCCGCAGCCCAAAGGAGGTTGTGAAGGGCCAGCCTGAGAGGCAGAGAAGGGGGGGTGAAGGAATGGCTGGAGTAACTCAGGTGCAGTTGAGTCACTTGTAAAGGTGGGGCAGGGGCATAACCCGCTGTTCCTGGCAAGAACCTCCCAAGGCCCAGATTCCAGAGTGTCCCTGGGCACCGTGTGACCTTGTGCCTGCCAAAAGGGACCATTTCAAAGATTGGATCTCATGCATAAGAAGAAGGGACGGTACTGAGGCCCTTTGAGAGTCCCTCTGGCTGTCCACGCACCCATTTATGTCCTTCCCAGCCTGCATGCATGGCTAGCCACCACTGACAAAACCTGGCCTTTCTTCATCTAGTCTAACGGCTGTGCCGTGCCCCGGAGCGTGTATGTTCAGCTGGATTTCTAAGCCTCCTGCAGACCGTGGAGCCTCAAAGTAGAAGAGAAGCTCAACACACCTGAAGTTGAAATAACCACCGATTCAGGAAACCCCACCGTATGAGGCCCAGGCCAAGTGAAACTCCCCTTCTCCCACCCTTCCTACTCCTCCGAAACCCCCATAGGCCGGTCTGCTTAGAGGTCACCTGCAGAGAGCAGAGTGATGTCACCACTGTCTCCAAAACTGATCCAAAGAAGCTGAAATGGGTCTACGGTAGGGAAGGGAGTCACAGTCATGAAGGTGACCCATCCAAGGGTCATTACTAGGTTCCTCGGCCTGGGGTCTCTGGGATCAGGTCTGGAGTTGGCGATATTCCATCCCCATGAGCCGAGACCTAAACTCCCATCAGTTCAGGGTCCTCACAAGTACAGAGCAGCCAATGAGACTGCAGCCTCAAGGTCCAGGGTGTCTGAGACCACTCTCAAAGAGAGTAACAGCTGCCAACACCCACATCTTGCTCCGAGGTCACCTCGCTGGCTGCCACCACTGCGAGCCACCGCAGGATGCACCCAGGGGAGGCCTGGGGACGCCGGGGTTCGGGGTAAGGTGGCAGCAGAGGCCCTACCTGTGGTGGAGAGCACCGTGCTGGCGAAGAAGAGCGCCGAGGTGAAGTCCCAATTCCAATTGCCCGAGGCGTTGCTGAGCACCGACACTCCATAATTGCTGGCCTCCAGCACGCGGCCCAGGAACTGCTCCAGCTGCGGCTCCGACAGGCACTCGTGCTCCTCCAGGAAGCGCCGCTTCAGCTTGCGCAGCTCCTGGCGCAGCAGGTCCTCGTAAGGCAGCTCCACGGATGAGAAGACCACGGCGCCGAACACCAGGTAGAGCAGGTAGCCCAGCACCAGGAAGCCGAAGCACCAGGCCGAGCGGTGCCGCTCCACCAGGCGCACGCACGAGCTGCCGGCCAGGGACTGCAGCATCTTCCCGGCGCCCGCGCTCCGCGCCTCCCGCCGCCGCTCCCTTTCCTGGTTCCGTGCAAATACAAGAGGCCAGATGATGTGGCGGTGACGTGGTTGCCGGCTCAGGTAGCGGGAGTTGGTCGGGCGGAGCGCTCTCACCCACTTGGCGGGAGCTGCTGGCTGCCCGCGCCCCCTACCTGGCTTCCGAAACCGGAAAGTGCAGGTTTGGTGGCGCCAGACCCTGGCCAGGCCACCCCGAGGCTGCCTGGCTCCCTCTTCCCTTCCCCAGAGCAGTCAGCAGGCCTGAGCTCTGTGTGTGTGTGTGTGTGTGTGTGTGTGTGTGTGTGTGTGTGTGTGTGTGCGCGCGCGCGCGCCACCCAATCCCCTATCCTATCCACTTTTGTCTCCCAGGCATTCCTCCTGATTAAAGCTGTTATAGCCAAATACCAAGGGCACAGACAGATCCTGTCTTCCTCTGTCTTGTTGGCTGGACAGCTGAGCCATTTGCTGCCCAGACTATTTAAATTACAACAAACCTCTCTCTAAAAAGCAACTTGAAACCTTTCCCAACCTCCACCTGGAACAGAAAGGGTCTGAGGGTAAAGGAGAGGTCTAATACTTTACAACACAGCCTCTGGATTTTAACTTAAATAACACCCCAAACTTCAGGGACTTCGTGGTCAGGAGACAGAAATGGAAATGTGCACTAGGGCACCGAGGAACTGACGGTGGATGAGGTTGTATTGTAAGTTCTTCATTTCTGCATAGACATGCGGCTGTGTGCTTCTAGAGTGGGGGTGGGGCAGGAGGGGACCTGACTCTGTGACACCATACCTATTGTCTCAGTTAGGGTTTTTATTGCTGTGAAGAGACGCCATGACCACAGTCATTCTCACAAAGGAAAACATTTACCTGGGTCTGGCTTACAGTTTTAGAGGCTTAGTCCATTAGTGACTGGGAACATGGTGGTGCACAGGCAGACACGGTGCTAGGGAAGGACCTGAGTGTTCTACATCTGGATTGGCAGGCAGCAGAGAGAGAGAGAGAGAGAGAGAGAGAGAGAGAGAGAGAGAAACTGGGCCAGCCTGGGCATTTAAAACCTCAAAAGCTTAAACCCCAGTGACACACTTCCTCCAAGAAGGCTATACCTCCTAATAGCGCCTGTGGGGGCAGTTTTCATTCAAACCACCACACCTACACACAAAGATGTATTTATGTCATTATATGCACATGGAGTCAAGAACCAGGGACATTCTGAAGGCTCCTGAATAGGCGAATGGGACCAGGAAAGATGGCTTAGTGGTAAAGTGCTTGGATACCCAGACTTGTGGTCAGATTCTCAGGACCCACATAAACAAACAAACAAACAAATGTTGTAGCAAGAACTGAGGGGACAGACACAGTGGGGTCCCTGGGGAGTGCTGGCCAGCTAGCTTTCATAGCTGAGGTTCATGGAGAGGGTTAAAGGAAACACCTGACACTGACCTTTGACCTCCATGGGTACAGGCACATAGGAACATATATATACATGCAAATAAGGGGTGGCTATATTAAACCTCAATAGTATGAGTGAAGAAAAAACCTTTATAAATTATTATTATTATTATTATTATTATTATTATTATTATAATATAAGTATCATTATCAATGTCTCCATTGAGCTCCGAGGATGGAACCTTGTTTGTCAGGACCGTGGTTAACCCCTGGAATGCCGAACCACTCCGCATCCAGGATGGCATCTGATCTTTAAAGATGAATTTGAAGACCGTGGAGGTATAACCACAGCTGTCTGGAATCCCAAATATTCGAAACATGTACGCTGTACTCTATAACGGAGCTGTGTCCGCAAAACAGACCGAGATGTAGAAGTAGCATCGCCTCCGGCAGCTGTCTGTGGGAAAGCAGAGGAAAGAGCTAGCTTCAATGTCTTGCCTTTTAAAAATACTCCTCATCTATGGTAGAATATCAGTAAGATATTCTATGGTATATATCTGAGGGTAAAGGAGAGGTCTAATACTTTACAACACAGCCTCTGGATTTTAACTTAAATAACACCCCAAACTTCAGGGACTTCGTGGTCAGGAGACAGAAATGGAAATGTGCACTAGGGCACCGAGGAACTGACGGTGGATGAGGTTGTATTGTAAGTTCTTCATTTCTGCATAGACATGCGGCTGTGGGCTTCTAGAGTGGGGGTGGGGGTGGCAGGAGGGGACCTGACTCTGTGACACCATACCTATTGTCTCAGTTAGGGTTTTTATTGCTGTGAAGAGACGCCATGACCACAGTCATTCTCATAAAGGAAAACAATTTGCCTGGGTCTGACTTACAGTTTTAGAGGCTTAGTCCATTAGTGTCTTACTGATATGGTAGATATCAGTAAGAAAAAGCACTAAAGTAAAACCGAATTGATCTAAATACTTAGAAAATTCCATCATCTGCCTACTGAACAGACGTTCTTAGAAATCATATATTCATAGAGAGTATGCAACAGATTCACTGGGTTTTTTTTTTTTATTTTAGTGAATAATCTCACCTCCTGCCTTCCTTAGAGATCCCTCCACATCACTTTCTGTGTTTCAAAGTCTCCCCATTGATCATCCATTTTCTTGCCTTTTTCCCCCTCTCCCAAGGACAAACACATCTTATTGTCGAGGGGGAACAGTAATCCACCACCTTGCGCTTTTGCTTTCCGGGACACAGAGTCAGCTCTCAGCACTCTGAGAACCTGAATGCCCTTGGCTGTCCTTTTCTCCTCACACTCTGTCCTGTGAGATGCTAAGCTATGCTCACCAGCCCTGTTTCCGGTCCTATTTGTCCTTGGGGTTACCAGGATACCATCGGAGTCCTCTGGCCCTCACAGTGCTACCTTCATCTCTGTTCCCTGCTGCTGCTCCTTCAAGATTCCTCCTCCACATGCAGGGCCTGGATTACATGGTTCCCACTAGTGCCTCCAGTGTATGGGGTTGGGGGTGCTTCTTCCTTCTCTGAAGCCCACAACTCTCCCAGTGTCCTGGATGCTGAGATGCTAGTGAAACTGCATACCCAGGTACGGTGGCTTCCTCATGCACGCAAATATACATGCAGCAGGTAGGGACCTTAACACGAGGTGTTTGCAAATTCTCAGACTCCCTCTTATTAAAAGGCAGAGCTGGGTCTCCTGTGATTGAGACTGGGTTAGCTGAGACTATCCCAACCGGCAGACTAATTCATTAGAAGACACTGGGTGACTTCTAAGGGTGGGACACAAAAACTGCATCTGCTGACCTTGACTCCAGGAACACTCATCCAGTTGGGGAACCCTGAACCGTGGTGGGAAGGCCACATGTATGTGTCAGGTGGTAGTGCGTTTGAGTCCAACCTCCTGACCATTCAGTGAGACTACAAAATAGGACTGTAGTTTATCCCCAATCCTCCAGACCCAGCATCCATGGGACTAGTATCTGCATGTGTCCCTCAGACCACATAAATCTCTCATCTGAGCTCTGCCTGAGTCATGAGAAGTTCTTTTCTTAAGCCATCGAATCTTGTATTAACTTGTTACGCTCTAACAAACATCTAGAACAAGGAGCACCATGGCTTTTAAAGGGTGGTCCATGCTTGTAACCCAATGCTTCGGAGGTGGAGACAGGCAAATCCATGACACTCACTGGTCAGCCAATTTAGCCTGCTTGACGTGAGTTCCAGCCCAGTGAGAGACCCTGCCTCAAAAGACAAGGTGATGGGCACCTAAGAAAAGACACCTGAGGTTGTTCTGTTTGTCCTCCAGAATATGTATGTGCATGTGAGCATGCACAGACACATGCACATGTACGTGCACACACGTGTGAACGTTTGTGCACACACAGCAGTTTTCATAGATGATCTCTCTTCTCCCTCCTGTTCCTTACCAGTTGCTCATTATCATGGCTGGGATGAATGCTCAAGAGAAATGACCTAGGTGTTTCTTCAGCTTGTGATCTCCGTTTTCAAGCCCTGTTTCTTGTTTATTCCTTTTAAGCCTCCCTCAGGCAGTGGCCATCAGCAGTCCAGGATTGTGACCCTTGAGGACAGGAGGTAACTGTGCTTCGAGCCCCACTGAGCAGAGGGGCCAGAGATTTGTTCAATGACATACACATGTGGGGGAGAGAGAGGGGAGTTTGGGGGAGATGCGTCTATCCTTCCAGTCCATGGACTCTAGAGATTCAACTCAGGTCATCAGGCTTGGCAGCAAGACCCTTTACCCACAGAACCTTCCCACCAGTCCTAAAGGCATCTTTAAAAAGATGTTTTGGATCAATGAAGTTGAGAGATTTGGTTATTCTAGGAAAGCTGAATGATATCCTTCAGACTAAAGACCGTTGTCACCGGCTGCTGGGATCAGCAGAAAGAAACCGACCACACACACACACATACACACACACACACACACACACACACACACACACACACACATACACACACATACATATACACACACATACATACGCATACACACACATACACACATACACATACACTTACACAGATACACATACACACACATACATACACACACATACACACACGTACACACACATACACACACGTACACACACATACACATACACAGATACACATGCACATACACACACATACACACACATATATACACACATATACATATACACACACATACACACATACACTTACACAGATACACATACACACACATACACACACGTACACACACATACACATACACAGATACACATGCACATACACACACATATATACACACATATACATATACACACACATACACATACACACATACACTTACACAGATACACACATACATACACACACATACACACATGTACACACACATACACATACACAGATACACATGCACATACACACACATTCACACACATATATACACACACATACATATACACACACATACATATACACACACATACATACACTTACACAGATACACATACACACACATACATACACACACATACACATACACACACATACACACACGTACACACACATACACATACACAGATACACATGCACATACACACACATACACATATATACACACACATACATATACCCACACATACATACTCATACACACACACATACACACATACACACACATACACTTACACAGATACACATACACACACATACATACACACACATACACATACACACACGTACACACACATACACATACACAGATACACATGCACATACACACACATACACATATATTTTACACGCACATACACATACACACACATACACACACATACACACATACACACACACACGTCATGTAAGTCAGTCAATGCAAGAGAATGCATTTTCTTCCCCTTGTAACTTACTTAAGAGAGAAAACCAAAAGTGTAAGATGAAGATAATCACACTGTGAGGAGCGTGCGGTGTGTCTGGAAGCAGCTCAGACCATTACACTGGGAAGCAGGAAGTGCAAATTAAAAAGTAGGAGATGTGTGAGGTAGGAATAAGAAGGGGATGTAGAGGGGAAGTACAGAGCATCTGGCATTAAGTATAAGTGCTTGGTGCAACAAATTCAACGTTTGCTATGTTGCCCAGACTGGCCTTGAACTCGGGTTCCTTTTGGATCCACCTCTCCAGTGCTGAAACTCTAGGCATGCAGCATCATCCCTGGAAGACAAAATGATTAATGTAAAACCCAGAGCAGATAAACAATTGCTGTGATTCAATACAGAAGTCAAATCATCCAGTGAAAACTGGGCAAGTGGGTTAAATAAATACTTCAAACACCCAATGGGGACAGTGGAAGATGGTTAACATAAACCACATAAAGACATACCACCCACATCACTGGGGTGATTAAAATTAATATTAGCAAGAAAGTAAGGAAAAGCCTTGGAAACACCTGAAAAGATATTGAAATCAATTTGGAAATGCCCCAGATGCCACAAAACAAAACAAAACAAGGTCGTTATGTCATAACGGATAAGGCCTGGGTAACTTCCTGGTTATGTCTCAGTTGGAGTGGTGGATACACACCTGCAAATTTTTACAAAGTTGCCACTTGTACCCTTAATCTAATGAATGGCACTGCACACAAAGTATCTCTTTAAAGAGAGGAAAGGATTTCAGTGCCAGAATAAAAGGTGATAATCACCCTGTTTAAAAAGTAAATGAGTCCCTCTACCCTATTAGAGAGATCCTCGCTAGTCCACGTTCATTGCTGCTCCTCTCTCAGTAGCCAGGAAGTGGAAGCAGTGGCAATATCCATCACCTGACTAGTGGATAATGTAAATGTGGTGCATATACACAGCAGGGTTTTATACAGCTGTGAACTGAAATTAAATGATAGTGTTTGAAGGTAAATGGATGGAACTGGAAACACATTGTACTCAATGAGGCAAAGACCCAAGAAGACAATGCTGTCTGCTCTCTTTTAACATGCAGTTCCCGTTGCCAAAATGTACACCTTTCATCCCCATCCCCGCCTTGTGTTGTCTTGGCGCTTCCTTGATCTTGATATCTGGAAAGAATGTTTCCTGCTCCCATTGCAAATGAGACCTCTATTTTACTCTCCCACCCAGCAAAGGAGCACTGTGTTCCCACGTGAGACCTCTGCTACTCAGCTACCCTGACAGCATCCACTCCTCTGCCTGCAGGTTTGAGGTCAGAACTTAGGGTTGCACAGACCCCAGATGCTCCAATGCTCAATGGTCCATTGCACTGAGATTTCTGCTGTCAAAGAAAGAGATCATTGGTGAATGGTGTTCAGTCTTTAAGTGTAGGGGCATTGTGTTTACTGAGTAAAGTCTGTGTACTTGTGGGAAATAAAGACATGTTTTATATTTTAAAAAAATTTTAGATGTATGTGTTTAACTTGGGGTGCAATTAACTTTGGGTTCCTATCTATAGAGAGTAGCAAACTGAAACCTTAAGGGAGAGAGGACGGTAGAGCATGATGGTCTAAGATGGCAAGGAGAGCAGTGGGTTGCCTGGAGAGCATAATGGGAGGATAGGGCAACTAACACCACGAATACTCAGAAAATCCATGTGGAAACCTACTCTGCTGTTCCCTTTAGCTACGGAATCTTCTGTTCACTCGAAAAGCCTTTCTCTGTCTTCAGAAGGGCCAGGCAGACTCATCATCTCCTTTCTTTTGGGAACAAATCTCTGCCTGGAATGAACATTTTTCCCATCTCTGCTCATCTTCAGTCCTGTGCCTGTCTCCTCCAGGAAAACTTCCCTAGCGACTGCCGCTTCTGACCTTGAACTTGCAGAGTCCGTGGAAGGACATTTGTGTGGCACTGTGCATCTTGCCTTGTAAGATGAAATTTGTCTCTTGGACTCTTCTCCTTGGCTGAAGAGGTTTCACAGAGATCTCACCAAAAAAAAAAAAAAAAAAACAAAACTGGGGACTTAATTCAATTGAAGAGTATTTCCCCAGCACATCCAAGATCCAGGGTTCAATTCTCAGCACTGAAACCAAAGACAAGGAGAATGCAGACAGCTTCATAAACACAAGAGAACACAATATCCACCCCACAGAAACAGAAATCTGGAAGAGCTGATGGATCAAAAGAAAATAGAAGATTTGATTAACAATGATTCTTCCTGAAGTAGAGGGTGGCTTGCCTGGGGACACTGGAGTGAGGACAAGGGAGAGGGAGTTGTACTCACAGGACAGTTATTTTCTCTTTCTGTGACCAAATACATGACATGATCAGCTTAAAGGAAGAAATGGTCCCTTGATTCAGTATTTGAGAAGTTTCGATCCATAGCCCTTGCCCTTCACTGTTGCAGGGGCCCATGCTGTGGTGGGGGAATGGGAACATATGACAGAGACAACTTACATCATAGCAGGTGGGAAACAGAGAGAGAGAGCCTGGAGACCAGGCAGGCCTTCACAGGTGCACCCCAGTGAGTCCTCTCTCCATTTAAGCCCCACTTCCTAAAGTTTCCAGAACTTTCCAGATAAAAGCAGCTCTTGTCAGCCGTGGCCTCGCCACGTTGTTCTTTGTTCTTTCTTCTCCATCTTACTTAAACAGTGACAATTCCCTAAATAGTCTCAGTTCTTGAACTCAAATATGTAGATCCTCCTCCTCCTCCTCCTCCACCCTCATAATGGTAGCCACTAGAGATGTTTTTAATCTCCCGATATTCTTTAACTCACTGGTTACCCCTAGCAACAACTAACCTCAGGTCAAAAAAGGAAACATCTCAACTATCTTCCTGTGCTCTCTTTCCTTCCCCATAACCACAGCAGCCTGTAAGCAGATGATGGGCTCTGACCCTTACACCAGAGACCCCTCTGCAGGTCTCTCAGTGCAGGACAAAGGCCTGTACTGTCCCCAAGGAACTGGCTTTCTTGTCAGTCTCTTGTCTCACCAACCTGACCCTGGAGACAATGTGTTCATTACACAAGCTGGTGGGGAGCATTTCTAGATGATAGGAAGGTAGAAGATAGTGTAGAAGACAGAGACCACGGTAGAGAAAGAAGCTGTGTGTGCCAAGAGCAGAAATCCTCAGCGCTTGGAAAGCGCTGGAGAAGATGAGTCCCTTGAGGAGGAAGATGCCTGTTTCTATATTCTAGTCACAGATCACCCAACACTTCTCTGTCTTTGAGCCTCGTCTTTACATATTCGTGGCGCACACACACACACACACACACACACACACACCCCACCACCACAGCAGCAGCACTATGTCAGATAAAGGTGTTGGTCAGACTGTCAGTATTGCCTGACAGGGTAGGGGTAGGAAGATTTTGCTTCTAGATAAGCCACGAGCTTCAATTCAGAGACTCCTTTTCTTTTGCAGACATTTTTTTTTTGTAACTTTCCTTTTCTTAGTTCATTTTTATTTGGTGCTTTGAGGTCTGTAGATCATTTCCAAAGGGGGAAAAAATTCATTAGGCAAATTCCTCTGACTAATACCATGACAATAACTGCGTAAGTAGGCCAGACATTGTTATTCAATTTCCACAGCTGAATGAACCTGGAGACCTTGGGAAATGCCCCATCCAGAGCACCCTGGGTGAATGCTCCCAGCCTGTGCCTGTCCTCCTGGATTGCAGCAGCCCAAGGGCACACTGACAGGCCTGCAGGAAGCACAGCTTCCCAGACGATGGGCTTAAGAGAGGATTCCTAAGGACTGGGTAAGAACAGCTCTCTTGCCATGACTTTGTCCTATTTCAAGGACACTTGCATCACTGAGAAAAACATTTGACCTTCTCTGAGAACCATGTGGGCACACACAGAGGAACATTTAGGAAGACAGAGAAAGAGGAACAACGCTTCAAAGTGGTGGCCGCGTTGAAGAAATAAGCTGGGGGTTTGGGGAGGGAGGTTCCTGTTTGCTTGGAACAGCAGCAGAAGCTAAAAGAAAACACGCGTTGATGGGTCTTGGCCAAAACTTGTAAGCGTTAACCATCAGAGTTGTTAGATAGCACACATCTTCCTGAGAGAGCAGCCAGACCTTGAGCTTGGCATTTTCACATGAAGGGGCCAAGGAAAAGAGAGGCTTCTGAACCCTTTAAGACCTGAAATGCAAACCTTCCAATGATCCTAAGCAAAATGGGCACAAGAATAACAGACAAGGCATCATCGACCCACACCATCATCTTCAGCTCATGGACCTTTTCGTATTTTAGCATTTTGCAATACTCAGTTGAATCATATAAAATTCTATTTGCAGAAGAATGGTAACCATCCCTTTACCCTCTCTCATCTTGACAGTTCCCCCTGACCCCTGTCTCCTCCTCTCTGATTATAAAATGTGTGCTATGTTGTTTCCAAGGTAGAGCTGAAACTGAGGACCCCCTAAGACGTTGATTCCCAAATTACATTGACTGTGGGTTGTAACTAGGAGATGGAAGGATTCTCTGTCCTGAAGCCACCCCTCTTTCCTTTCAAGTGTAGAGAGAAAATGAGCGCGCCCTGGAAACTCACATTTGCCTGCAGGGGAGATGGCTTCTCTGGGGCTGCAAATCGGAAAGTGTTCATATAAACAAAGATGTTGGCTTCCTGCAGCTCGCCACCGAGATGGTCACCAATTCTGTTGGTTCTCTTTTATGACAAAATCTCTTTTCCTCATACTATCTTCCCAACTTCTCAGATTCTGAATTTTTAAAGCAACGAGGAGATAGAAAGGCGTCATGATTTTTGTTTGGTTGGTTTTTCTTGTTTGAATTTAAAAAAAAAAAAGGAAATTATTTCCTGGATTTGAATATGTTTCTGTGATCTTAAACCTACAGTTGGAAAAGCATCTGTGGGGATGGAAGGACAGACATAAGACAGGGTATCGCACATTGAAGTGTTGTTATTTCTTAGGATGTGGGTGGTGTCACATACTCTTCTCAGCTCTCTTCCTAGCCTTAGAATTAAACAGAAGTAACTTATACTACAACTAGAAAAGCAAAATCCCAGGAAGGCAGGGACATGGTAACCATGGTAACCCAGCACTGAGCATATGGGGAATCTTAAACCATTATACCCCACCTCAACCCCACACCCATGTGAATGAAGATGGTACTTAGCCCCGTCTGGGAAGAAGTGCAGAAAACCACTGTGAGGTGAGGTCAACCCTTTCATTTAAAAATAAAAAAGTGTTGTGGGTTCCAGGCTTGCCTAGTGGTTCACTTAATGAGGGCTCTGTTAAACCTCATCAGTGTCCTCTCTCAATTAATCATGGCAGCTTTACTCTGTAAGCTTGACCCAGCTAAAAATTAATTTAAAAAAAAAGGAACTATATTTCTTAATAAAAGAAGCTAGACTCTTTATAGAAAATTAAAATATACTGCATGATGCTGTAGCATTCATACATTTGAAGGGATTTCTGTCCTTCAGTTTTCTTTCTCCAGTGGTGTATTCAAATCCATCCGTCTCAAGGGACAAGATAGGGTAAATTCTGAATATGTAGTTCTGGGTGCCTGATGCAGGCCCAGTAAATGTCTGTTGAAGAATGGACATCTTTCCCCCAAAAACAGACTATCTCTAAACAAGCCATGAAGACTTCCTTTTGTGTTGGTATTCTCGCATGAGGGTGTCTCTGTGTGTGTGTGTGTGTGTGTGTGTCTGTTTGTCTGTCTGTCTGTCTGTGTGTGTGTCTGTGTGCCTGTGTGTGTATAAGTGTGTGTGTGTCTGTGTGCTTATGTGTGTGTGTGTGTGCATGCACTTGTGCGTACCTATGCATGAGGGTACACACACACACGTGCAAGGGCTTATGTATATGTGTTTATATATACATGTACAAGTGGAAGACAGATGTCAACATAGGATGTCATTCCTCAGGAGCTATCTACATTATTTTTTTTTTTGAGACAGAATCTCTCATAAGACCTGGGACTCTCAGGCTAGGCTAGCCAGTGAGTTCTGGGGATCTGCCTATCACTATGTGACTTCCTCAGCACTGAGATTACAAGCACACACTTGACCTTTTCCACACATCAGCCCTGAGAAACAAATTCAGACTCTTGTATGTGCAAGGCAAAGTTTGACTGAGCTATCTTCCCAGCACCTAGATTTTTTAAATCACTGCTCTAAATAATAAATTAAGATAACTATTACCAAACATTAGAAAATCTCACACTGACTTGAACAGCCATTATTGATTAGCTGAGATGGCGCTCGGGGACAGTTACTGAAGTCCGGGACCAGTGAATTCAGGTGACAGGATTGCATATCTGATTTAGTCTCATAGCTGGTTCTCCTCTGGTGGCTTAATAGGTATGGCTTTGCTTTGGTCAATTATCTTCTGTCAGGTTCAGAAAAAAAATATGCGCTAAGCCCTTAAACATGTCTAAAACTATGAAAAGCAGCTTGTTTCTAGGGTGGGCACACAGATTCTACTGATTTTTGAAAACTGAATGGTGTTGTCTTTGACAGTTGTCACACTGCTTTATGGACTTTGTGGAGCCCTGGCTGATGGCATGCAAAGCTTTAAGTCATCGCATTCTCTGTCATGCATGGGCAAGAAAATATGCCAAGAGACAAGCATGGTTTCTTAGGACTTGCAAGCCCTCAAGTCCACCTGCAATTTCTGGGCCCACGCTAAGGGCAGGCACTGTGCTTTGGACAAGTGTTCCCTGCAAGTCCCTGTATTGAAGGTTTATGCTTCTTCCCTCACACCCCCGGGGCTTTGATGCTACTAGGAGGTTGCTGAGCCTTTAGAAGTTGGGAAGAAGCTGTGTTATATGGTCTGTGACTCCAGTCTTCTCCCTTCTGTCTACTCCCTGGTTTTCCATGAGGTGAACAGCCTTCTCTGCTTCTCAGGATCACCAGGGTGCAAAGGCAAACATAGACTTAAGGTAGCCCAGTCAGCCCATGCTGAACTCAACACCTTCAAACTGAGTCTCAAAAAAAAAACCCCAAAAAACAAAAAACAAAATAAAACAAAACAAAAAAACACACTTTCTTTCTTCCTCTTCCCCTGCTCCCCCTCTCTTTTTTAAAAGCAGATTCGCCTCAGGTGTTTGCTACAATAATAGAGACCTGTCTAACACAGCAGAGCTTTGATCCTTGGCAAAAGCTAATTTTATTGAAGCTGGCCACTGGTCCCTGGGGGCAAGACATCCCGAATTTCAGGAACTAGACTCCCTTTATAAGCACACATACATCATCCAGCGTGCCCAATCAACCCACTCTGAGAGGATAAGACAAAGGATTAAGGCAGGGAACACTGACAGCAGATTATCCAGGCAGAGGTTGCCCTGGTCATAGCTCCCATTCCACATCTTCTTGGTGTGGCTCCATCCCTGTGACTTCCTTTAAAAGATGTGTGAGTACTTCCCTCAAGTAGACTTGGAGTAGGTATAACATCTAGAATTAAGAAATGAAGCCCCCTTCACAGCTCTAAAACCCTTAAGTTGTTCACTCTTTTAGATACCCTTAACATGGTGTGGTGGTTTGAATATGTTTGGCCCAGAGAGTGGCACTATTAGGAGGTGTGACCTTGTTGGAGTGGGTGTGGCCTTATTGGAGTAGGTGTGGCCTTGTTGGAGTGGGTGTGGCCTTGTTGGAGTAGGTGTGTTACTATGAGTATGGACTTTAAGACCCTCATCCTAGCTGCCTGGGAGTCAGTCTTCTCCTAGCAGCCTTCAGATGAAAGTTGTAGAACTCTCAGCTCTTCCTGCACCATGCCTGCCTGGATGTTGCTATGCTTCTGCCTTGAAGATAATGGATTGAACCTCTGAACCTGTAAGCCAGCCCCAATAAAATGTTTTCCTTGTAAGAGTTGCCTTGGTCATGGCGTCTGTTCACAGCAGTAAAACCCTCACTAAGACACATGGTCTAAGGTAATGCCTGGAAATCAAACACTTTAGGGTTGGGTTTTTCTTGTTTTGTTTTGTTTTGTTTCACTGAAATAGGTGTATAGCCACTCTAAGTTGATTGAGGATTTTAAGTGATCTCAGCCCACTTCAGAAAAGATTTGCTGTCAGACAAGGCCAGGGAGATGGGATTCTGCTGCCAAATGCATTGTGGGAAATTCTTTTATATTTCAGGTCTTCGGGACTTTGGGCCTGCAGGTTCCTAGGTGCTTAGCTCAGCTATACACTACCCCTTCCTGAGGGAAAATGATATGCAATGCTCCAGAGAAGTCTTTGGTCTTCTGCCCACAGCACATGAGGAATCTTTCAGGACTGCACAGAGGCCACTTGAACCTTCAGGCTGTATCCAGATAGTCCTAAGTTCCTCGGGGCTGTGAGTGTGGAGGAGGCACCATTCTCTCCCATATGAACACATAGTGGTTATTTTTTTAATTGGATATTTTATTTTCATTTCAAATGTTATCCCCTTTTCTGATTTCCTCCCCCCAGAAATCCCCTATCCCATCCCCCCTCCTCCTGCTTCTATGAGAGTGTGCCCCCATCCACCCACCAACTCCCACCTCCCTGTCCTCACATTCTCCTACACTGGGGCAAGGGCCTCTTCTCCCATTGATGCCCAACAAGGCCATCCTCTGCTACATAAACGGCTGGAGCCATGGGTCCCTCCATGTGTACTCCTTGGTTGGTGGTTTAGACTCTGGGAGCTCCGGTTGGTTGATACTGTTGTTCTTCCTATGGGGTTGCAAACCCCTTCGGCTCCTTCAGTCCTTTGTCTAACTCCTCCACTAGGGACCCCGTTATCAGTTCAATGGTTGGCTGTGAGCATCTGCCTCTGTATATGTCAGGCTCTGGCAGAGCCTCTCAGGAGACAGCCATATCAGGATCCATCCCATATACAGTCACCAAACGCAGATACTATTGTGGATGCCAAGAAGTGCATTCTGACAGGAGCCTGATATAGTGTTGTTGGTTTGTTTTGTTTAAAAAAAAACATCCAATTGCTTCTCAGAGGTCAAATGCAAGGCTCTCTTGTGTTGCAGATTTGGCGCTGAGGATACTGGGAAAGGAAACACCTGAGTTCACGCTAGGGGAGAGAAGACTCCCTCACCGCAGTGGACCCTGCAGTTAGCTGTCGGTGAGCTTTGGGAAGATGAGCTGGAAGAGGTGTTGATAATTCGAATGAACAGACAAATTAGGCCAGTGTCCAGTTGCTAAAAGTGTCTTTTAGTGACTGATAACTATGACTACGTTGCTCTGAAGTGAGGGACCCAAGTTCTGATTGGTGAACTTTAAGTGCGGGATCATCTTCAGGAAGGGAGCCCATCTCCGTCTCTCTTTCCTGCTAGGAGGCAGATGGTGAGCTATGAAGGAGACACAGCTGGAAACCCAGCCCTGGGAAGACAGGCCACCATGGCTAGAATGTGTATTTCTGACTTCATTTGTATAAAAGGAGAATATTTCCTCTCCTGGTTAAAACATGAATATTTTGCACCGCCCTGGGCAGCCAACTCTGTTCCTAACCCATGTGGGGTTACTGGTATTGACGGGAAGCAGTAAATTAAAAAGGATGTTTGCTCTTTTACACACACTATTAATTGGAAAAGTTTCAAAAGAGATAGATTTTAAAATACTTAGTTATGTTTAGTGTGTGTGCGTGTGTGTGTGTGTGTGTGCGTGTGTGTGTGCGTGTGTGTGTGCGTGTGTGTGTGCGTGTGTGTGTGCGTGTGTGTGTGTGTGCGTGCATGTGTGTGTGTGTGCGTGTGTGCGTGTGATATGTACATGTCAGAGGACAACTTGTAGGATTCAGTTCTCCCCTTCTGCCATGAAGGATAAGGGGTTGGAATATAGGTCCTCAGGCGTCGCAGTACGTGCCTGTACTCACTGAGCCATCTCTCTGGGCCAAATATAGACTTTTAAATCACACGAACATAAGCCCAATGTTCTTGGAAAGCCATGTTCACCTCTGGGTTACAGAAGTCCTGGATGAGATAACCTGGAACATAAAGTAAACTCAGTTTTTTTTTTTTAAAAATTCACTTCTGCTCTCTTGGTATTTAGGAGGAAATTCAGACAATCGATGCAAAAAGACAATTACCCACTTGCCCTCTGCAGAAACCCACATCGTTGTCGCCAACCCTGGTTAACAATGTTACATTTGTATCTGAATTAGTTTCTCAATAGTGGTTTTCATTTTAATGTATCTTTTATACATGTGTGAAATTAAAAATCTACTGAAGAAGAAAAGCATTCATTGAACTGTACCCAATATGGACATTTAAAAAAAATGCCTTCCTTTCCCATTCCAGCCTGAACAAAGCAGGCTCATGGACCAGTGACACCCAGAAATTAAGAGTTTTTTGGAACCCCGGAGGTTGTGGACAGCTGCTCCACAACTGTCATCATGCCACAAAATGAATATATTGAATTGCACTGCAAATGATATGTATTTCGTTTGGACTACCATGAGAAAAAGAGAAAGAAAGAAAGTCGGGAGGCCCACGAACGTTCAAAGACGGCCAAAAAAATGAATGGCCTGAAGGCTAAGCTCTACCGTAAACAGCGCCATGCAGAGAAAATACAAATGAAAAAAAAAAGACTATTAAGATGCATGAAAAGAGAAACACCGAAAAGAAGGATGGTGAAAAGACTCCACAGGGAGCAGTCCCCGCCTTCCTGCTGGACAGAGAGGGCCAGTCGAGAGCAAAAGTGCTTTCCAATGAGATTAAGCAGAAATGAAAAGAATAGGCGGGAAAATGGGAGGTCCCTCTACCCAAAGTCCATGCCCAAGGGGAAACAGAAGTATTGAAAGTTATTCGAACAGGAAAAAGAAAAAAAGAAGGTATGGAAGAGGATGGTTATAAAGTCTGCTTTGTCGGCAATGACTTTACAAGAAAACCACCTAAATATGAAAGGTTCATTAGACCAACGGGGCTACGTTTCAAAAAAGCCCAAGTCACAAACCCTGAACTGAAAGCTACATTTTGCTTGCCTATACTTGGTGTAAAAAAGAATCCATCATCCCCACTATATACAACCCTGGGTGTGATCACCAAAGGTACAGTGATTGACATGAATGTGAGCAAATTGGGCCTTGTGACTCAAGGAGGCAAGGTGATTTGGGGAAAGTATGCCCAAGTTACCAACAATCCTGAAAACGATGGGTGCGTAAATGTGGTCTTGCTGGTTTGATAGTGACGTCATACAAGTCATTCCACTCAATACCAAAGACTACAAACTGTCAGGAAAATACCATTGCTGGGATCTTTCTGAACTACCAAGCAGCCTTACCCCATGTGCAGTCATCAAGAAGTATTTATTAAATTGTAAAGGAAAAGAAAACACTGCCCAGTTTTTTTTTTTTAATGCCTTGTTCTTTTGCTCTGAGGAAGTTCAACAAATAATTTTTAGCAGGTTAAGAGCACAAGGAAACTAAACCTTCATACATGAGTGACCACTTAACCATGGTGCCGAGAAAGGGAAAGCACTGAATCATGTGGGTAAACTGAATATCCTCACTTAAGGAATGAAGTAGATCCCTTCCTTTATATGTGCAGGAGCACATCATGCTGCCTGTGACCTGGACTACTCTCTGTCTGCCCTCCCTGCCCTTGGGGGTTGGAGACGAGGTGGCTCGGAGTCAAGACTCAGACTCTGGAAACAGGTGAGAGCCACAAGCTCCTTTAATAACCTCCGCCCTCGTCTCATTGGTCCCAAGAAAGCATCTCTTCTAAACAGCAGTTCGGGATTGGCTGGTATTATCTGCGTCAGCAATCCTTGGTCTTTCAGGCAGTCTTCAATTAGGTCCTCTTGCAAGAGATGCCTTTGCAGTTACTCGGTCCTGACGTTTACATAGAGGTGGCCACCGCTGTTCCTCCAACAACAGAAATGCATTGAGGTGGGCTGGAGAGATAGCTAAACACAGCCCCCTGTAAGTCCAGTTCCAGGGGACTGAGCACCCTCTTCTGTATGAATGCACACACACACACACACACACACACACACACACACATACACACACACACATACACACGCACACATACACACATGCACACATACACACGCACATACACACACACATACACACGCACACATACACACATACACACACACACATACGCACGCACACATACACACGCACACACACACATACACAGACACACACACACACCACACACACACGCACACACATACACACGCACACACATACACACGCACACACACGCACACACATACACACGCACACACACACGCACATACACACGCACACACATATGCATGCACATGGCACATACACATGCACATACACACACATACACACGCACACACATATGCATGCACATGGCACATACACATGCATACACACACATCACACACAGGTACACATACACACATGCACACACTAAAAATTAATGATCTAGAAAACGAGTGAGGATGTGGTCTGTTGGTAGAACGCATTCCTAGCATTCATGAAGCCCTTGTTTCCATCCCCTGAACTGCACAAAACCAGGATGTGCGTCACATCCTGTAATCCCAGCAGAAGCAGAGATAGGAGAGTCGGGAGTTCAAGGTCAGCCTTTATTACACAGAAGAGTTTGAAGCCATCCTGGGAAACGTTAATGGGAACCCCTTTCCAAAAGCAAAACAAAACAAAAACAAACAAACAAAAACATTCTAAATATAAGATTTAAACTATAAGATTCTGTGAAGAAAAAAAAACTAGGGAGAAATCTTGGGGGTTCAGGTTTGGCAATGGTTCCCCAGATACAACACCTGAAAGAGAGGCAGCAAAAATGAGAAGAAACAAAATCAGATGTCAAAGCTCAACCCATCTGTGCTTCAAAGGACAGTGAACAAAGTCACAGGACGGTCTGTTTGGAGCACTGAAAAGCTTTCACAGACTATCTAAGCGTTGGCTGTGCTGCTGGATGGGTATAAAAAGAACTCCTACAGCTCAGTGTCAGTAACAAAAGGGCAAATAACCCCTTTTAAAAATGTGCACGAATTTGAATTACGCTTCTCCAACAGCCATGTGCAAATGGCTGGTAAGCACGGAAACATGTTTGGCGACTGTTGTGCTGACTTTAACGGTCACCTTGACATAACCTGAAGACAGTCTCAGTGAGGGTTGCCTGCATTGAGCTGGTCTATGGGCATATCTGTGCGGGGTTTTTTAAATTATGTTAATGGATGGAGAAGCCCTAGCTCCGTGTGGGCGGCACCATTCCCTAGGCAGGCTGTTCTGAGCTGCGTCAGGGTGTGGGGAAATCAAGCTGAGCAGAAACGAGCAAGAAAATACACTTGCAATGGTTTCTCTCTGCTCTCGAGCGTCAACGTGCGACGACTGACCCTTTGAAGTTCCTGCCTTGACTTTCCCACAGTGATGGAATACAACCTGGAATCATTTGCTAAAATAAGTCTTTTCTACTTCAAGTTGGTTTTGTTATTGGTATTGCTGGTTGGTTTTTGGTTTTGCAGAGCATTTTATCACAACCTTTGAAATGAAACTACATCAGCCTCACCAATAATTAAAATAATAATAATAATAATAATAATAATAATAATAATAATAATAATAAATCAGTACCACAGTAAGATACTATCTCGTATCCATTTAGAAGTCCATTATCAAAACTAAACAAACCCGAGAAGTAAAAAGTGTTTGAAGATGTGCAGAAGGGAAGCCTTTGTTCACTGGGAAGAGAGGTGGAGAATGGAAAATCTGTTATGGAAACAAGAATTGTGATATGATCCAGTCATCCTGCCTTCAGATGCATAGCCCAGAGAACTGGAAGCAGGATCTGAGAGAGAACTGCATAACCATATTTATATCATTATTACTCGTGGTATCTAAAAAGTGGACAAAACTCAAATGCCCATTGACACATAAACAGATAAAAAAATATAGGACACACACACACACACACACACACACTTGAATGAGTAGAGAGGAGATATTCTGTGACTGAAGAGACTTCAAAAAAGCCAGTCACTAAATTACCTTCTGAAAGATCAAGTTTATCTGGTGTGTCTGAAACCCAGTAATCCCTCTGTTTTTCTCATGCTTCAACAACCTCATGTGGTATGACCTAAGTCTCCCACTTGAGGTAACCTGGGGACTAGTATCTGAGGTAGACTGTGTACCCTTACTTGGGATGATCCAAAGACTTCCATCCAAAGTAACCCACAGACCCCTACATGAAGTGATCCATGGAGCCACCTCAGGTGATTTGGGAACTGCTAACTGAGGTGATCCTTGGACTTCTGTGTGAGGTGGCCTGTGGAGTCAGACCTGAAGTGACCCAAAGACTTCTACTTGAGGTGAACGATGGACTCCTATTGAGTGATCATCAACCTACCTGAGATGATACATGGACACCTACTTAAGGTGACTTAGGGACTCCTCTGTGAGATTAACCGTGGGCTTCCATATGAGATGACCTGAAGACTCCTGTCCTGGACCTTAAACTCCAGCCTAGATGACCTACCAACTCCCACCTGAGCTAACCTATAGATTATTTCTTAGTTAGGGTTTCTATTGCTGCAACAAACCCCATTACCAAAAGCAACTTGGGTAAGAATGAATTTATCTGCTTACATACTCTGGGTGACATCCCATTGAAGGAAACCAAGGCAGGGCAGGAGCCTGGAGACAGGAATTGAGGCAGAGGCCATGGCAGGACAATGCTTACTGACTTCCCCTCCTAGCCTACTCAGTTTGTTTTCTTATACACTCTGGGACTACTGGCCCAATGGTAGCAGCACCTACAATGGCTGGGCCCTCTTATATCAGTAACTAATCAAGAAAATGCCCCAACAGGCCATTTTATGGAGGCACTTTCTCAATTGAGGTTCCCTCCTCTCAGAGGACTCTAGCTTGTGTCAAATTGACAAGAAAAAAAAACTATGCAGAACAGACTGTCTGAGGTAACTTCCATCTGAGGTAACCTATGCTGTCCTCACCTGAAGTGACCTATGAACTGTCCTTACCTGAGGTGACTTATGAAGTCCCATATGAGGTGACCTATGGACTGTCCCTACATGAGCTGACTTATGAGCTTCCATATGAGTTGACCTATGGATTGTCCTCACCTGAGGTGACCTATGAACTCCCATCTGAGGTGACGTAAGGACTGTTTCCACATGAGCTGACTTATGATCTTCCATCTGAAGAGACTTATGGACTGTCCCCATATGAGCTGACTTATGAGCTTCCATCTGAGGTGACCTATGAACTTTTATCTGAGGTGACCTTTGGACCTGAGGTGATCTATGAACTTTTATCTAAGGTGACTTTTGGACTGTACTCACCTGAGGTGACTTATGAAGTCCCATATGAGGTGACCTATGGACTGTCCCTACATGAGCTGACTTATGAGCTTCCATATGAGTTGACCTATGGATTGTCCTCACCTGAGGTGACCTATGAACTCCCATCTGAGGTGACGTAAGGACTGTTTCCACATGAGCTGACTTATGATCTTCCATCTGAAGAGACTTATGGACTGTCCCCATATGAGCTGACTTATGAGCTTCCATCTGAGGTGACCTATGAACTTTTATCTGAGGTGACCTTTGGACCTGAGGTGATCTATGAACTTTTATCTAAGGTGACTTTTGGACTGTACTCACCTGAGGTGACTTATGCATTTCCATTTGAGGTGACCTATGGACTCCCAATGGGGGTGACCTAAGTACCTCATTGCTCCTTTGCCTGCTAAAAAAAGCCACTGACAGGAACAAATGCTGACTTAATGGCTTTCTCTGGGCTCACACAACTCAGCTGCAGCACTTTAGAGCCGAGCCAGGTGACCTTCAAAGCTCTTCTCAGCTATAATTTTTATATTGACACCGGATCGTTTGGGGGAAGTGAAGAGCGCCACACAGCAGTATTCTGTGGATAAGAAAGAGAAAGAGGTCGGCTCAGTCTAGGGAGGTCAGAGAAGCCCTGCAGAGGGTCACCACCATAACAACACTGCCAAGACCTTCCTAGTCCACATTTGGCAGAGACTCAGGGGGACTGGACTGTGCGTACCAGTTCGTTTGATCCATTTATGTGCCAGCTCCTGCCTACGTAGACAACTCTTTCAAAAAAAAAAATGTAGATTCTGTTCTCTAAATGACTAAAAAACACGTTCTGCTACCGGAACACGATGATGGTTGATACATTCAATCATCTCTCTTCTCTCACATTCTTAATTTTCTCATATTTAATATTTTATGAAAATTGTATTTTAATAGCTACCCAATATTATGTGATATTAAAAAATAAGAATCCCCTAGGTGGTTTTTTTTTTTATTTTAAGCATCTGATAGACACACAAACCTTTTGTGTATTTCTGATATGTCTTGGATGAATCACTGGAAGCAGATGCCTATGTTCCTTTGGAACTCTGTAGCAGAATCCCACAGGTTAGATGCTTTATAAACAAGAAATATTTATTTCTCTCAGTTTCAGAGACTGGAAACCCTTAACGTTGTGGTCAAGACCTGGTGGACTGGTCTCAAGTAAGAGCCCACTTCCCCTTCACAGACTGCAAGGACCTTCTTATTGTGCTTGCATGGTGGAAAAGGTGACAGGGAAGTCTGGCCTCTAACCCAAGTGACCATGGCTTCACCCCCATGACCCAATTACCTTCTAGTGGCTCCTCTTGCTAATACCATCACTTGAGGAGCGAGCATTTGAACAACTATGTCACTCTATCTGATGACTGGAGGTGCCCAAGAGGGGCCATTGTCACAGCAGCCCAATGCCTAAGAAGGTTCATCTGTAAAAAGCAGATTGACAATATTCCCAATTTAATTATGTGAGTGAGTGTGTGTGTGTGTGTGTGTGTGTGTGTGTGTGTGTATGTGTGTGTGTTGGGGGCCAGGCTGTATATGCCTGCAGGGAGGGTGTGTGTGTCTGTGTGTGTGTGTGTTGGGGTCAGGGGTGTACATATGTGTATGTGCTTGTGTGAGTGTGTGTTGGGGACAAGGGTATGTGTGTCTGTGTGTTGAGGTCAAAAGTGTGCGTGTATGTGTGTGTGCTTGTGTGAGTGTATATGCTAGGGACAAGGGTGTGCATGTCTGTGTGTGTGTTGAAGGCAGGTGGGGTGTCTGTGTGTGTGTGTGTGTGTGTGTGTGTGTGTGTTTGTTGAGGGAAAGGATGTGGGGGGCACAAGGGTATGTGTATATGTATGTTTGTGTGTGAGTGTGCGTGTGTGTATGTGTGTGTGTGTGTGTGTGTGTGTGTGTGTGTAAGAGGCAGACACTTGATATTTTCAGGCGGGGGCTCTCAGCAGGACCTGGAACTCACCCATCGGCTAGGCTGGCTGTCTAGGGAGCCCCGAGGACCCTCTCATCCCTGCTCCCCAGCACTGGGGTTAGAGGTGCTCGGGTTCTTTCCGTAGGACCTGGGAATTGAACCCAGGTCCTCAAGCTTGCACAGGAAGCAGTCTACTGATTGAACCACTTCTCCAGTCTGCCCCACACTTATAACTAAGGATTCATTTTGACCTGAGAGAAATCTTTTACTAGAGAAATGATTATTTTCACCATGTCTACTTACATGCTAAGCATAAGCCATCGCATGTGCGGGCTCCATGTAACACGTTTAAAGGAATTGGAATTAGAGACCTTTTAGGGCAGAGCCTGAGTAAGTCTTCATATGATGTTCAGCAACACTGTCCATTCTTAACGTGTTTGGTATGAAGCCTGCCTGCTGGGTGGATTTCCCCCATTTTGATAATAGACTGTACATGAATTTGGCTTACCCACATCAGAGATGAGCTGAGGAACGAGGCTCTATAATCATCATGGCAGGAATGATGACTTTACAGACGCCCGTGCCCCTCCCTCTGCCTGTCAGACAGTTTGAACAATGCACCTCAGGAATCTGGAATTTCCCCAGGAATCTCAAGGTAGGAGAAGAGAAAAGCTGAATTCTGGTATCAGCCAGAACTTGTCGGATCACCTTGCAGGACTGGACCTGAGATAATGGTGGGTCGGTGGCAGGTCCGGACCGCTCCTTGACCAACACCATATATCCTCTTACCCTCTATGAACCCAAACCTCCTGTCGGGACTCTAACAATGAACTTGGGGTCACTGCACCCCTTTATTTGTCCTTTTCTCCTTTGTGGCCACATCCACATCAAATAAATCTCCTCTCCCTGGTTTTTCAGTATTACATTTTGTTAGATCACCATCACCACCACTGTCTCTCTCTCTCTCTCTCTCTCTCTCTCTCTCTCTCACACACACACACACACACACACACACACACACACACACACACAGAGAGAGAGAGAAATTAGGCCATGCTCCCCTCCAGCCTCTCTGCCTGGACAGTGTTGATGAAGCACGCTATGTCCCTGCTGTCCCTTCCCCCTCACTGCTCACTGAAGGCCTGCCCTACTACCTTGGGTCGCTATTGTTCTTTATCTGTGTCTTACTGACTTCTTGCAGGCACCGGTGTGACATAGAACCTCTCACAGTGTCACTCTGAAAACCTGTAAGCACTAGAAACCCCCTTTGTGCTATAAGATCGAGGTCCTCCCCTGCCCTGTCCCCTGTTGTGTTTTATAAAAAATAAAGAGAGAGAAGGAATGTGTTTGGTGGAGGTGTGGTAAGGTGACGGGAGAGGGGGTGCCTCCTCAGGCCCATGCCGAGGCATCCCTTCCGCCTGAGGGACACAACAGTATAGGATAGAATAGAGTTTATTCAGGGGAGTTCAGAGGGTAGGAGAGAGAGAGAGAGAGAGAGAGAGAGAGAGAGAGAGAGAGAGAGAGGAAGAAGAAGAAGAAGAAGAAGAAGAAGAAGAAGAAGAAGAAGAAGAAGAAGAAGAAGAAGAAAAAGAAAGAAAGAAAGAAAGAAAGAAAGAAAGAAAGAAAGAAAGAAAGAAAGAAAGAAAGAAAGAAAGAAAGAGGAGGAGTAAAGGCCGGCCACGGTCAGGTGGAGAGAGGGGGAGGGGAATGGTGTGACAGGGGTAAGGGGCAAGAAGACAGAGCAGGAGCAAGAAGGCAAGAGAGAGAGAGGAGGGGGCGGGCGGGCCCCTTTTATAGTGAGTCAGGCACTCCTGGTTGTTACCTGGTAACTGTATGGCGGAGCCTAGACAAAATGCTAACATCCCCCCCCTCCCCAAGACTCCCTCTTGTCCCCCACTGCTCTGCTAGGTTGCCTATGGTGTGAGATATTAACTCTCCAAATCTGGGACCTCTAGAAATCTGTCTCCTTTCAGGACACTCACCATGCCACACATGGTGAATATCTCCCTTTAGGGTCTCATCATGGATGTCCGGCCCATGAGCTCATAACTCTCCATCAGCTTCCTTTACAGAACCGTCTTTGGCGGGACGTACTAACAACACTTGTGCCTATCCTCGGCCTGTGAGATTGGGTCATTGAGCCTAGGTATGGTAGGATTGGCAAGGCCCAGGCTATAATCCTAGAAACTCCAGTGACATCATTGACAGACGGTTTTCCTTCTAAAACTAGCTGTTGATCTCAGAGGGTTTTTGGTTTTGTTTTGTTTTGTTTTTTGGGGTTTTTTTTGTTTGTTTGTTTGTTTGTTTTTGGTTTTTCGAGACAGGGTTTCTCTGTATAGCCCTCCCTGGCTGTCCTGGAACTCACTCTGTAGTCCAGGCTGGCCTCGAACTCAGAAATCTGCCTGCTTCTGCCTCCCAAGTGCTGGGATCAAAGGCATGTGCCACCACTACCCACCCTGCAGAGGTCTTCATAGTAATCAGAGCCATGGTAACCTGACTTGTAAGGTCCCATCTATCCTGAGAAATTAGCATCCTGTTGTTCCAATGTAGAGATTATTTAACAGTTTATCTGAGAAGTCATGAGCCAGGATGGGAGAGGCAAGGGTAACAACTGGCCCGGCCCCGCCCCACCCCGCCCCGCCCCTGCCCAGCCCCGGCACCCGTATTGACACCCTGCAAGCTGCAGGACGTTTTATCTACTTATTTCGGGGCAGGAGGCTCAGCATTCCTCCCAGCAGAAGTATTATCATGAGAAGAGAAGCATGTGGTTAGGGAAACCCAGTCAACTGGGTGACTGGGAGACATGGATGTGTCTTCGTCCACTCAGAAGCACCTTGCTCTAGGTAAGTTATTCAGACACCCCTGGGATGGAATTCTGCTCCTTCCATCCCTCACAGGCCTTCACTAGTCACTTTATGCCTTTGACTCTAATGGGAAAATATTTTCTACTTTGAGGAATTGCTGTGATGGTTGACATGACCCTAGATAGGTGGGGAACACTTGGTAAAGGCTCAGGTTCATTATTGGGTACACTTACGGGACACTATTAATAAAAGCAAATAATGGTAAGACTAGGCCAGCAGCTCTAATGTGAGCTATCTCTTGTACCCAAAAGTCTTAGCCAGGCCCTAGCCTTAACCAGGACTCAGCAGGTTGGTTTCTCCTCCTCTTCTGCTTCTCCACATTCCCAGTGCTCAGCAGGAAACAGGTGACTTGTTGAATTGCTCCCTGGGGTGTTGAGGGCATCATAACCCACTCCATTTGTCTGGGTAGACAAAGGGCTTGGTTTATTTCAAGGAAGACACAACTGAAGTAATCTCGAGTCTCAGGGGAGCAGATGCCCCAGCATAGGAGAATGCTAGGGCAGTGAGGGGGAAGTGGATTGGTGGGTGGGGGAGCACCCTCATAGAAGCAGGGGGAGGGGAGATGGGATAGGGGGTTTGTGGAGGGGAAACCGGGAAGGGGGATAACATTTGAAATGTAAATAAATAAGATAACCAATTTAAAAAAAGTAAATAAAATTATTTTTATCAATCCAAAAAAAAAACTATCCATGGAATCTGAAATAGGACCTTATGGGCTCTGAAAACCAGCTTTCCTTGTTTAGAATTGCCAGAAAGTGGATGGATTGAAACACTCAGGGGTAGCACTCCACTGCTAATTAGCTGTCTGGGTGCTGTGGACAGAAGACAGAGGTATTTTATAACTTCAGCCACTAGCTACACTGTTTCTTTAAGGGTTTTTTTTTTTGTTTTGTTTTGTTGGATATAGAGTTGCCTAGGAAAGAGGAATGCGGGTGTGGGAGGTGACATTCCACGCTGTGTATATTTCTGTATGGATTTGGAAAGTGGGCAGCTGGAATTGAAAATTCTGTCATTGTCTTCTCCCTGGGTGGGAGTCGTTTGGGTGGCTGCCTATGGATGCAGAGCTTCTGAAATAACCTAATATCGAGGGCTTGGAGCAGGACGCACTGTGCTTTCTTCAACACATTCTATTTTTTTCAACTAGTCCTGGGGATCAAAAAAAAAAAAAAAAAGAAAAAAGCACATTATATTTTGTCTTTGATTGTTTGCTTCTCGCTTTATTCTGTATAATAGGACCTTCATTTCCCAAGTCTTCTCCTATTGTAGGCAATAGATGTTAACTTAGCTAATTACCGCTTTGGCAAAAGTTCTTTATCTCAGAAGGAGGGCTCACCCAGAGGGGCTGTTGAGCTTATCTGTAAACACTTGTTTCCAACACATACATGGAACTGGTTCCATGTTCAAAGAACCAAGGACTCCTGGAGGCTGTAAGAAGGACCAGGATGCAGTTCGTGTCTTCCAGGAAGGGATATCCAGAAAGATATTTGAAGACAATGGTAATTTTTATCTTGAGGAAAATTTGGATGGTGGGTATAGTCATTTGAATGAGGTGTCTCCTAGGTGTGTATATTTGAACACTTTATCAATAGCTGGTAGCACTATTTGGGAAAGTTGTGAAACCTTTAGGGGGTAGGGCCTTGCTTGAGAAACGAGTAGCTAGAGGTGGGCCTTGGGACTCTAAGCCCCATTTTCACTGACATTCTGCTTCTTGATTGTTGATGTCATGTGATCACTCCTGCTCCGGCCATTATATCAGCCCTGCCATGGGGAACTATACCCTGAAACTGTGAGCTGAGATAAACCCTCCCTCCCTTAGTCCTTTCTGTCAAGCGTTTTGTCATAGCCACAAAAACAGCCACTGGTACAGTAAATTACTGTCTGGATTAGGGTTTCCATTGCTGTGAAGAGGCACCATGACCAAGGCAACTCTTATAAAAGCAAATTGGGGCTGGCTTACAGTTTTAGAGGTTCAGTCTATTATCATCATGACAGGAAGCATGGCAGCATCCAGGCAGACATGGTGCTGGAGGAGCTGAGAGTTCTGCACTTTGATCTGATTACAGCCAAGAGAGACTGTCTCACGGGAAGCTAGGAGGGAGGTCTCAAAGCTCACCCCAACAGTGACACACTTGTCCTCCAACAAGGCTGTACCTCCTAATAGTGCCACTTACACCCTGGGCCAAGCATATTCAAATCATTCCAGTTACTAAGATGGGAACTTCACTATTCTGAGAGACACAGGGCAGAAATCAATGCTCATGAACAGAACATACAACCAGCGTCAGTAGTGACCCATCCTCTCCTCACAGGCTACCCATACACATCATAAGATGGAAGGCAGAAGGAAGATATTCAGGGATAGGGACTACATGCTGTGTTTTCAAACCACACACCTCCTTGGATATCCAACTCTGCCTGGGAATTCCTCTGTGAAGATGAGATGCAGCCAGAGTTGGAGACTGTTTTTAAAAGAGCATTTTAAAAAAGAAAAAAATGATTTTCTCTCAACTCTCTTGAGCTCTTACCCAAGACCCCTATGACAGGAAACAGATCGCTGAGAAAGAAGCCAGCAGGAAGCTGTTGTTTATCATTGTCAGGGTCCTCGTTCCCAACCATAGTTACTCGGGGTCTTCCCCACTTTGACGCTTTCCTTCCATCTCTATTTTCCAATCTTTATGTTATAAGAAAGGACAGGGAACCAGCCATGGTGGCACAAACCTTTAATCCCAGCTCTCAGGAGGCAGAGGCAAGCACATATTTGTGAGTTTGAGTCCAACCTGATCTACAGAGTGAGTTCCAGGGCAGCCAAGACTACATAGTGAGATCCAGTTTAGAAAAAAAGGGAGGAGAGACCAGAGGAAGTGTAGGGGAAAGATTTAGATAATTTCAGGAAACAGTAGTATTACTAATGACCTTAATAGTGAATTAATTAGAAACAAAGTTTGGGGTTCTGTTCATTGACTCTTTTCTCACAGAAAGAAAGGATAATTTTAGCTTTGAGCAAGATGCAAGTAGAGAAATAATTAGTACAGTGTCAAAGTTAGTGCAGGTTTTAGAATTGAGGAAGGACTACACAAAGTATCATACATAAAGATACTTTGTTATTTGTAAATTCAGAATAAAAACAATACCATTCAGGAAAGTTTCCCAGGAGCCCATTTTATTTGAAACATTGAACTAGAATCTGACAGACATACACCTACCCATGACCCAGTGAAAAGCCTGACTATGTTATACTGACTGGTTAGCATCCAGCCCAACACCAGAGTGTGCAAGAAGGTTTGTTGGTTGCACAGCACTGAGTCTAAAGACTGAAAGTATAAAGAATGTCTGGACACGACCAAGTGGAACCAACATGTGGGAATGTGTGTGCTGTAGTGTTTACAATTCACGCCAGAGATAATCATTACCTCTAATTCATGTTTCTTGTTTTTTATGAAGCCATTGTTGTTGGTTTGTTTGTTTTTAAGGCTCAGATTTGACATAAAACTTTAATTTGGGCTCTGTTGCTTTCTTAAGGAAATATACTAAGTCTTTGACTTAACCACTGGATTTCATACCAACTTTGAAGGATGAGTGCTAGACCTTAACTCCAACATGTACGCTGAGCTCATGTTACTTATTCATCTAGTAACATAAGGAAAGTAGCTGGGAGGCGCTCTTCATTAAACAGCTATCTATCAGTACTGTGTATATGTGTATGGCAGGCATGAGTGGTCACACTTGTACGTGTGGAAGCCAGAGGAAAGCTTTCAGCAGACGCCTCTCTGCTTCTGCTGTGGGTTCTGGACATTTAACTCTGACCATCGACTTGAGTGTCAAGCACTTTTACCCACTGAACCATCTCTCCAGCCCAGACTGCTCTCCTTGTGTCTTAACTGTCCCTTGACTCTATTTTCTTCCATCATGCCAGAAATAATGATGCAAGAGCTTTCCCTTTTTAAAAGCTGCCAGGACTAGGGAAATGGAGTGAGCAAAGTTCTTGCCTTGTAAGCACGAGGACTTGAGTTTGACTCCCAGAGCCCTTGTGAGATATGGGGGCGCTTGCACCTGCTGCACCTGTGGGTACCTCTGCTCCTGCTGCAGTCTAGTAATCTCAGTGCTGGGAAGTGGAGATAGCAAGTCCAGTCCAACTAGTGAGCTCTAGGCTAGTGAGAGACAATGTCTCAAAAGAGGTGGACAGCGTTCCAGAATATGACACCTGACGGTAAGGTGTCCTCCAGCCTCTACATGCATGCACACACACACATATTCACACACACATGCAAAAATACATGCAAATATGAATAGTTTTTAATTAAAAATGCTAGCAGAAGAACTTAAAACTCCTTATGGGTACAAGTTAAGCAAGATAATCTCAATCTCTGTTGAGCATGTCTCCACACATAGTCAGGTTAACCCAATGCTTTCTGCTGCAAATTCCATTGTACAACCTTTTGAATGGAACCAAGGACTCCTTACAATTACCTTCATTTAGGTTTCCCTTTGGTCCTGTGTTGACAGGGAGTTCAGCTAGTCAAGACAGCCAGAGGGGTGCAAATAAAATCCTGCTGGTTTTGATCAGTCTGTAACAAAAGAGGTATGACAGGCCCCTTTTGTAAATTAGCCCTTTTCTGTTGAAATACGTACAGGCTCCCACACAGTTAGAAGGAATAAGTCAGAGGGATCTCATGGACCCTTTAACATGCTCTCTCAAAGGTAGCTGTTGTGTTTTATAAAATTAAGGAGAGAAGGAATATGTTTTGTGGATGTGTAGTCAGGTGTGGGGGAAGGGAGTGCCTTTGCAGGCCCATGCTGAGGTGTCCCTTCCCCCTGAGGGACCAGACACACTAAGGTATAGGTATAGAATAGAATAGAGTTTATTTAGGGCATGGAGAAGGGAGTTGAGAGTGTAGTAGAGGCAGAGAGAGAGAGAGAGAGACAGAGAGAGAGAGAGAGAGAGAGAGAGAGAGCAGCCCCTTTTTATAGTGAGTCAGGCTCACCTGGCTATTGGCAGGTAACTGTGGAGGAGCCTAGACAAAATGCTAACAGTAACAACTTTCAAAACAACATAGGCTGACATCACAGCCCAGAAGTTGCCATGGAGACAAATCGGAGACCATCTCCATGATGCAGAATCCTTCAAGAGGCCAGTTTGCAGTCACACCTATTTCTTCCACTGAAAACCCTTCCCTTGCCTCTTGAAATCACTCAAATTTATAATTGTCTAATTTATAATTTTGAAAAGGTGATGAGGCATCAGCCATGCAGTATACAGCCTTCCAAGAGAGTCCTTTCCATCAGTATAATTCTCTGCAGACCCACCCAGGTAATTTTGCTTTTTTATTGCTGAATAGTATTCCATGATATTGATGCGCCATACTCTGTTTATACCCCCATGCACTGAAGACCTCCAGTATTAAGTTTTAAGCTCTAGAGAAAGAAGATACGATAGACCGTTTCTCATATGAGCATGATATAAGTTTTCTGGAATGAGTGCCCAGGAGTGTGATTGCTAGAACATATGGCAGCTACATAGTTGCAATTTAGAGATTGTGAAATTGCTTTGCGGAGAGGCTGGGTGTTGGGAGGGCACAGCCTTGTGTCTCTCCATCGCCGTCTGTACTTGGCACATTCACTGTTTTTGTTTGTTCAGCTTTGAAAGCAAACACATCCATTCTAATGGGTGTGTGGTGACATCAAGGGTTTTGACTTGCATCCTTAGCTGATCAGGTAGGGCTGTCTTCACTGATATGACATCTTCTATGTATTCTGTCTGCTCAAATATTCATTCACATCTTGGGCGAGATTGGAGTTCTTTTTTTCAAAAAAAAAAATCTATGTGGTTTTGCAGTTAAAGTCCATCAATTAAATTCATGATGAATTTTGAGTCAGTTGTTGCAGAGGTAGGAGAAGACTGAAGATTTAAGTCAGGGATCATTTGTTGCCTGTGTACGTTCACAAAGTCCACAGCTATTGCTAACAATCCCATTGAGCTGCTTCTGAGTGAAGTCTTTCCACTAATTATTAAATTTTAGTCACTGTGTTGGTCAGCTCACAGTTACTCCCTCGGTCCTTCTGGCTTTCTATTTCTTTGGGGAAAGGGGAGGAAAGTGTTAATTTGGCTTATGTATCCACACTGTTGTCTATCACTGAAGGAAGTCAGGACAGGAACTCAAGCAGGGCAGGAACCTGGAGGCAGGAGCTTGTGCAGATGTCATGGAGGGGTGCTACTTACTGGCTTACTCCTCCTGGCTTGCTTAACCTGCTTTCTTTTTCTTTTCTTCTTTCTTAGCTTATTTCTTTCTTTGCTTCTTTCTTTCCTTTCTTTCTTTGCTTCTTTCTTTCTTTCTTTCTTTCTTTTCTTTCTTTCTTTCTTTCTTTCTTTGCTTCTTTCTTTCTTTCCTTCCTTTCTTTCTTTCTTTCTTTCTTTCTTTCTTTCTTTCTTTCTTTCTTTCTTTCTTTCTTCCTGTTTCTTTGATGAGACTGTTCAGAGGGTTTCGTCTGACATAGTGGAGCCATTGTGGCTGGTGCAGCTTGCCTGTGACAGTGGAAGCTTCGGGTTGCTACTCTCCGGCCTTCGAAACAGTTGGGGACTGAGTGCTCAAACCACAAGCCAGAGGGGACATTTCAGATTTAAACCAGAACAGACTTGGTAAAGGACATGTTTCTTTTGGGAGAACAGGGAGAGGTTTGAGTGGTCCACCGCTCTGTTAGAAAGCAAGAGTACTGCTATACATGGATGTCCTGAATTCTTCTATCCGTAAGGTGGGAGGAATAGAACTCTGTAATTGATATTGAGGTGATAGCTACTCATGTTGGGGAATGGGGAGGTGACACAGAAAAGTGTGAGCCGTCTGTTGTCAGCTCCAGGTTCATGATTCTGTAGGAATCTCGTTGTGTCACGAGCTTCCTGATCATAGAGCAATCTCACCTCGTGGTGGCACCTTGTGAAATCACTGACAACAAGCAGGACACTGTGACCTGGGGGTGAGAGTCGCAGCTCAGCTGTGAATCCAGTTCCTCACTGTCATACTGGTTTTTCATTCTTAGCGTATGCTTTCAGTGCAGAGGACAACACAATATGGCCGACGTTCTGTTTTTTCTAAGTAGAGGACGTTATCTGTCCAACTCTGATAAATACATAGAAGAGGAAGACATAGCATGTTCACCTATGGTCTTAGCCTGCATTCATGGGTATGCAGTTCAGCACAGGGATTCCTGGTTCTCCTCTAAGAGATAGCATGGCCTCTACATTCTGGCCTGGCCTCTCTGTACTGGCTGGTTTTGTGTGTCAACTTGACACAGGCTGGAGTTATCACAGAGAAAGGAGCTTCAGTTGGGGAAGTGCCTCCATGAGATCCAGCTGTGGGGCATTTTCTCAATTAGTGATCAAGAGGGGAGGGCCCCTTGTGGGTGGTACCATCCCTAGGCTGGTAGCTTTGGGTTCTATAAGAAAGCAAGCTGAGCAAGCCAGGGGAAGCAAGCCAGTAAGAAACATCCCTCCATGGCCTCTGCATCAGCTCCTGCTTCCTGACCTGCTTGAGTTCCAGTCCTGACTTCCTTTGGTGATGAACAGCAATGTAGAAAGTGTAAGCTGAATAAACCCTTTCCTCCCCAATTTGCTTCTTGTTGATGATGTTTTGTGCAGGAATAGAACCTCTGACTAAGACACAGGGTCACATGATTTGTTTCTCTGGCCTCGGAGCGCCTGCTCCGTGCTGTGGGGACTGGGGAGGAACCTCACCTCCACCATATTTACACATTCCTGTCAGCATTTGCTTTGGTAATCTAAGTAAGACAAATTGAGAGGCTGAATGGGTTGAACGCTAGCCAAAATATTAACAAGTCTTCGAGGCACCTCATCTCTGTGATTTCCACTCAGGGAAGGCAGAAGCATTCAGTAAACATTGCCCCAGCACCTGACTCTGGGAATCTCAAGGCTAATGTTATTTTTTTTTTGCCATAATAAAAGAATTGTAATAAGTGCTTGAAAGTGGCTTGGGGAAAACTGTAAATTCAATTTTTGTGTTGATGCATCTGTTGTAACTTATGATATCAGAGGCATTGAAATAAAGCCCAGTGTGCTTTGTCATTTGGGAAACCAGGGAGATGTCATCGGAAAGGAGGAGGATGCTTGGTGACCCAGGGCTCATTGTGCCTATGAAAATTTATCAATAAAGTTCATCCAATGTGATAGATTTTCCTGAGAATTTGAAATGAATCTCAGTAATTATTTACTGAGGAGATGACCAAAAAGAATCAGGGGAATTGGTGGATCACCCTCTATCTGTTCAGTGAGAATAATAATTCCCCTTTGAGATGTATTGTGTCTTATTATCCTTTCAGCAGTTGTTAACTGGATCATATTATTTCTCTATTTCCTGGTTTGATGAGATATGAACAAACAGCTTCCCCGTACCGTAGACAAGAACTGAACTCAAGGCCATCCCTTCAGGACAGACTCTGTTCCGTGAGCCTTGGGCCAAATAAATCCTTTCTCCCTCCAGTTCCCTGGGGACCTGAGTTTAATCTCCATATACTGTAAAGATGGAAGGGGAAAACTAACTCCATCAAGTTGCCCTTAGCCCTGCACATGGGGCGAGCTATGACATATGCCTGACTATCTCACCACACAACTTATTATCAGTAATAATAAAAAGAAGGATAATGGAGGCTGGCGAGATGGCTCAGCGGTTAAGAGCACCGACTGCTCTTCTCAAGGTTCTGAGTTCAAATTCCAGCAACTACACAGTGGCTCACAACCATCTGTAATGAGATCAGATGCCCTCTTCGGGTGTGTCTGAGAAACAGCTACAGTGTACATATGTATAATAAATAAATAAATATTTAAAAAAAAGAAGAATAACTAATACAGTCATACACATTTCATAAAATGTCATTTTTAATTGGGAAAGATACTATGAGCAGATCTTCTGATAGCTTCAGTACAGCTCCAGTTCACACCTGGGTCCTGTCTTGTTTGGAGATAAGGGATATTTCATTGCTCATTTTGTACTTACACAGGCTAAAGAAAATGGGTATCTAAACAGATACAGATACAGATAGAGACAGTAGAGCAGATAAGATCACCCTGTTTGCTAGCTATTGACAGGAACTTAGGCAGTGGACAGGAAGCACCAAGAGCAGGCAGTGTTGGTGGGCAGCCTCCTGCCTCAGCTTCACATGGAACTCCCGTCTTCCATCAGGTACAGGCCATCGCTCTCCCGCGGTACACGACAAACTTTTGCACAATGTGAGGATGATAATTCTGGGCCTCCGCCAACCTGCAATGCTGATAAAAGATTTAATTTAAGGAGCTTAGCTAATTACATCATTAGCCAGTGTGAGAAAACTCTTAATGAGACAACTATTTCGGACCAGGGAATTCAATAGCACTTCATGACGCTTTGAATTAGAACGGACCTGGGGAACATGTCTTTGTTTGCGGCTTCCTCCGTGTTAACACAGCAGAGCACGTTGGTGGGGCAGCCAGTATCCTCCTGTTCCACAGAGAAGCTTTGGGAGCCACGCCGACAATTTACTGTGGCTCTTTGAATAAACAACAGGTGCTTGGACCTTTGGAAACCTCATTATTCTGAAATGTAAGAGAGTTGTCCGTGGTCCAATAAAAGAAAGAGAAGTCCATTGCTGGAGAAAATCCCCCAAATGGGTTTCCCTAGTAAAACATAGCACTAGGAACATATCATCAGTGTGTGTGTGTGTGTGTGTGTGTGTGTATGTGTGTACCTGAACATGCATGAGTGTGTATGTATCTGCACATGCATATATGCATGAGTTTATGTGTGTATTCCTGTACATGCATACATGCATGAATCTGTGTGTGTACCTGTACATGCATGCATCCATGCATGCATGAGTTTGTTTGTGTATATGTATCTGAACATGCATGCATGAGTGTGTATATACCTGCACATGCATTCATGCATGAGTTTGTGTGTGTATGTGTGTGTACCTAAACATACATGAGTGTGATTATACCTGCACATGCATATATGCATGAGTTTGTGTATGTGTACCTGTACATGCATGAATGCATGAGTTTGTGTGTATGTATGTGTGTATCTGAACATGCATGTATGAGTGTGTATGTACCTGCACATGCATGCATGCATGCATGAGTTTGTTTGTGTATATGTGTGTATCTGAACATGCATGCATGAGTGTGTATGTACCTGAAAATGCATGCATGCATGAGTTTGTGTGTGTGTGTGTGTGTGTGTGTGTGTGTGTGTGTGTGTGTAGGTTTAAATGCCAACTTGCCACAACCTAGAATCACCTGAGAAGGGAGTCCCAAGTGAGGAATCACCTAGATGAGTAATTACCCTAAACCTAATCCTGATCCTAACCCTAGTCCTTTGGTCTGTGGGACAGTTTGTGGGGGATTCTCTGAATTGCTCAGTGATACCATGGGAGGCACCATTTGCTAGGCTGGTCCCTGAATTGCACAAGAGTGCAGAAAACTAGCCGAGTGACCAAGCAGGTAGCATGGGTGCATTTGTGTGTCTCGGCTCTTGACTGTGGCTATGACATTAATAGCTGGTCACATTCCCACACTAACTTCTTGGCGATAATGGACTGTGACCTGGAGTTGTAAATGAACTACACTCCTGCCTCCCCTAGGTCAGTATATTTTACACAGAACAGGAGCTAGAAGGACATTAAACATCTTCCTCTCTCAATCTCCTCCTTATTTTGACGAGCGTCACTCACTGAACCTGATTTGCCCGAATCAAATGAAAGATAAAGGCAGCGTTTGTGAGATGCAGACAAAGCCGTGCTTTGAAGGAAATTTATAGCTCAAAATTCTAGCAATAAAAACAGGGCTTGGAGAGGTGGCTCAGTAGCTGATATGTCTGCCTTGCAAACATAGGACCCAAGTCCTCATTTTTTAAAATAGAAAAAAGTTGGGGATAAAGAGATGGATTGATGGTTAAGAGCTTTTGGAGGGGACTAGATTCACTTCCTGTCAACCACATGGTG
This sequence comes from Tokudaia tokunoshimensis, assembly GCA_036184795.1. NCBI lineage: Eukaryota > Metazoa > Chordata > Mammalia > Rodentia > Muridae > Tokudaia > Tokudaia tokunoshimensis. Next base: position 53,107,617 of record BTHU01000020.1, on the reverse strand, counting down.
GCTCACAGCCTTGCATGATTCCAGTACCAATGAATCTGACAACCTTTCTCCACAGGCATTAGACATGCATGTGCTAAACACACACATACAGACAGACAAACATTCATACACATAAAATAAATATTAAAATAATCGGGTTTTTAATCCAAGTATGGTAGCATGTGATCCCGGCACTGGGAGGAGGATTCAGGTGGACTCCTGCATTTCCTGTGCCTTCCTAGGCTGCTGGAAGGCAGTAGAAGTCACATTCCACACTCAGCAGCCGCTACACACTGCCTCGCACCCTTGCCCAACAGAACCACTCACCTTGATGCTGCAACCAAACCTGTGAAAAGAAACAATTTAAGGGAGAGAGAAGTTCATTCTGGTGTACATCTGGATGGAATTCACAGCGGAGGGAGTCTAAAGTAGCCGGTCACATTGCTTCAGCATTCAGGAATCAGAGAGAGGAGCTGGAACTAGGACTTGACTATCAAGCCTCAAAGCCCGCCTCTCGTGATCCACTTCCTCCAGCAAGTCCCGCCTCCTGCAGGTTCCACAGTCAACCTCAACAATGCTATGATGGAGTGTGCTCAAACACAGGAGCCTGGGGAGAGAGGGTGTTTCCTTTCCAGCCCACGGTGTATTCTCTCCCTAAAGATGTTGATCCCCTCTGTTAAGACTCTTGACTCTTCCAGGTCTATCGTCATGATTGTATTTTCTTGTATTTTACTACACTACAGAGCTGTTTTAAAGTTCTCTCACTTTGTTGTCTGTATAAAGATCCAGAAGCTTCCATCCTGGGGAAACCAGCCTTGCCCCTTTCCCCACGCTGATTTATTAGAACTCCAGGTTTTGCAGATGAGCTACACGAGGCCGCTGTGCTCTTCCCACTGTGTTAGGGTTAAGCTCAGGGTCCATGGTCTCTGTCAGGAAGGTTTGCTGCCTGGGCAGGGAAAGCTGCATCTCTGCCAAGCTATCCCAAACTGCTTTTCCATCTAGATTCATGCTGGGGACTGACTGGGGGGGCGGGAGGGGGGAGTTGCGGGAATCCATCCTTGGGAAGTTCACGGCCATCTGCTGCTCATGTGTTCCAGGGAAGAGAATGAGCTACCTGCCTCCTCGGGTATGAGAACCTGGCACCACATGGTCATCTAGAGATGGCCACCTGGTCCTCCCAGGAAAAGACCTTGCCTGCCGAGAGCAGATGCAATGACTTCTCCTTGTCTCCTCTCGATGTGGCCACCTTGACAGGCACACTGTAAAGGATTCACAGGAAACAGAAGGGCAGAAAGAAACATCCCACGTCCACAGATGCTCATGAGTCACTGGAAAACCCTGGGGGAGAACCAGCTGGTACCATCATGGAAGTGTGTGCTTGGAGTAAATGCTGTGTCCTCTGCTTGGCAGCTCTGGACCAGAGCTGCTAAGTCAGATGGTTGCTGCTATTGCTTTTTTTAAGCTGGTGCAGGCGTGGTGACACATACCTGTAATTGCGGCACTGGAGAGGAACAGGCAGGAGGGGCTTGAAGTTGAGATTAGACCTTGCCAAGAAGAAGGAGGAGGAGGAGGGAGGGAGGGAAGGAAGGAGGAGAAAGAAGAAGAGGAGGAGAAAGAGGAGGAAGAAGAGAGAGAGAAAGAAAGGAGAAAGGAAGAGGAAGAAAGGAGGAGAGGGAGAAGAAGAAGAAGAGGAGGAGGAGGAGGAGGAGGAAGCTTTGTGGGCCCTAGACATCACAGAGTCATAAAATTGTATGTGTGCCTGGGTTGTGTCAGCAGACGTGGAGCTGAAGAACAACAGAGAGAGTGAAGGGCAGAGGTGATGTGGAGAGGAGCAGTGGGGTGTGGTGATTATGCTCAAATTTGTCTTAGTCAGGGTTCCTATTCCTGCACAAACATGACCAAGAAGCAAGCTGGGGAGGAAAGGGTTTATTCAGCTTACACTTCCACATTGCTGTTCATCACCAAAGGAAGTCAGGACTGGAACTCAAGCAGGTCAGGAAGCAGGAGCTGATGCAGAGGCCATGGAGGGATGTTTCTTACTGGTTTGCTTCCCCTGGCTTGTTCAGCCTGCTTTCTTATAGAACCCAGAACTACCAGCCCAGGGATGGCACCACCCACACGGGGCCCTCCCCTCTTGATCACTAATTGAGAAAATGCCCCACAGCTGGATCTCATGGAGGCATTTCCTCAAGGGAGGCTCCTTTCTCTGTGATAACTCCGGCTTGTGTCAAGTTAACCCAAAACCAGCCAGTACAAAGTTTATTACACATTCATGAAATGGCCTTGAATAACCCTGTATAATGAAAGGAGAAATGGAAAAAAATATTTTTAAAGAAACATATGGCACAGACTAAGAAATGGGAAATTGTCAGGATCTAGACTCAAGCAAGCCAACAGGGGAAGGCAGCATTTCTGAGAGTGTTGAGCGCTGTCTCTGTGCTTGATACTAAAGAATTATTATTTTATGTGTGTTAAGAACACGGAAGCTAGAGAGGTGGCCCAGTCACTAAGAACACTTCCCAGCCTTCCGTTCCTGGCACCCACCTTGGTGGGCTTGTAACTCCATTGGTACAGCTGCCAGAAACTCCAGCACCAGGAGATCTGATGCTCTCACCTGGCCTCTCTAGTCATCTGCAAGGATATGTGGTGTGTGTGTGTGTGTGTGTGTGTGTGTGTGTGTGTGTGTGTGTTTTCATAGTCTCTCACACACACATAATTGGAAGTAAAAATATGAATCTAAAAACCCAAAAGAATGCGGATATTTTGTTACATATGCAAAGGAATAAAAAGATGGCTCCTTCTCTGCCCACCCCTGCCCATGTTCATGTTCACAGAGCTCATAAGCCCTCGGAAAACAGACCAGTTCCATGCAGAGTTCCCAGAAGGGGTCTAGCACGTACTCAAGAGAGCCACTCTCAGAATGTCTTGTCTCGAAGCTCTCCCCCTCATCCAAGCTTGGGTTCTCTAAGCCTCTACAAAAGCCCCTCTGGTGTCAGAGTTGAAGCATGATCCTAATTTCTGAAATGAGCTTTCGAATAACCAGATAATGAGGCTTTTGTAGCCTCGAAAATGAGCATTTGAGGAAAGGAATGAGGTACGCAAACCACTGCGTCTTTGCTTCAACCTGAATAACTAAGTCCTGCTTATCGCTCATCCAGGAGACTGCTGACATCATCTCCGTATTCTACTGTTGGTCCTCATAGGCCAACCAGAAGTGACTGGAACAAATTCTTCTCCTGTGTGGAATGCCAGTCACAGCTATGGGAAGGCACAAGAAGGGCACTAAGCAATTTTGAGTAGAAAATGCCTCTCAGGGCAGTCACCACTTAAATTTTTCCCTAATAAAGTCTGCCGTGACTGTCAGAAAAATTTTATTACACCATCATCAAAGAGCCTGTGCAGTTGGACTTTTCCTTCAGGGTCTAAAAATATTGGTAATTTTTTGCAAGTCAGACCACAGGGTGAGAGCTCGTCGGCGAGTCATCAGAGCTACACTGGCTTCACTTAGACCGCTCACCCTGTGGACCTCAGCAGGGTACAAAACAGGACTTGGCACCTCTGACAACAAGAACACATCGATCCACTCGTTTGAGTCCCAGGCACTGAATCGATACCGGCTTCAGAGGCTCTCTGAAATTTATGCCCATTTTCTTATTTCTCCTTCCACTCAACCCAAGCCTTAGTAAGACTTAGAAAAAAAGTAGGTTTTATTTGAGTTCCTATGACACCATTAAAGACACTCTGGACTGTGTGTCCGAAGTCCAACCATGATGTCCTAGGATGTCCAGGGCATCAGTCCTGAATCTCTGGTATTGAAATATACTTTGTCAGGGGTCTCTTGAGAGACAGGACCAACAGACGGAGTATATATTAAATTTCTTAGATTGGCTTACAGGATACAGGGAGGGCAATCTAATCTTGGCTGACAACCAGGAGGTGACCTGACTTACCAGTCGCAATCTTACCGAAGGCCTGGAGGATTCCCGGAGAGCTGCTGGCCTTCAGTCCTCACTGGAAAACTGAAGAGGCTGGACTCCCATGTCAGTGGAGGATGCCAACAGCACTCACAAGCAAGAGGCAAAGGAAATCAGGAGTGAAAGAGGGTCTTTCTCTTCATCCTTGCTGAGAACCCACTGCCCAGCATCCCCGGCCTAACCATTGGAAGCGCCCTGAGGTCATTTTCTCAGGCAGTGGTGAAGAATTTTACAATGTGTTCACAGACACCAAGCCTCACAGAAACTCTGGTTTCCCAACGGGTCGCCCTGGATTCTAAAATCTGAAAGCAGTTAGGCAGGGGTCACTGGGCGGGGGGACAACTTGAGTTACCGGTGATTTTCCCAGAAGCACACTCAGCCTGGAGAAGGTAGGTGATAAGGTGTGTTCTTAAAGGGTGCTCTTACACACATGTGTGCACACCTCAAACAACGAATGTGTGCTTTCCTGCCGGGACTCATTCTCCAGTTCTTTCCAGGTGCTTCTGTATATCTTTGCGGAGATATTTGGAGAATATATAGAAATCTGGAAATTGACCATTGATTAAACATGGCAGCCAATCCAAGAGGGAACTATGTTGTGTCTTTGGTAAACCTCCCAAAATGGCATGAATAAGACATTCAACCTCAGGAATGGGGAGATGGTTTGATGGACAAAGTGGTTTACTGACAAGCGTGAGAACCTGGGTATGATTTCTCAGAACTTATGGGGGAAATGCTGTAAGAAAAATCATTGGTGGAAAGAAAGACATGAATGGCCTTGCCAAACGGCTTAACCCTTGCCCTGTCATCCCAGCTGACCCTACAAAATCAAGCTCACTAGTGAGATGCCCGCATTCTCACCAACTCAGCCAGTATTCTCTGCTCAGTCTAGACAGAAATAGAAACCATGATCTATCTTTGCCATGTCCACTCCACAGATCCACAAAACACTCCAAACGGTGCCTTCAGACAGGAACTGAGCCACAGTCAATAAACCTGTGGAGATCATTTCAAATTCAAACTATCTGAGTCTCTGAGGACCGACTCTCAAATGAATGGTGCCCTTGGTTATTCCGATCCCGCCTCTAAGAGACACACAGCAAATAAAGCCTCTAAGCCTCAAGCTGAAGGCTGGGGTTGGCAGAGTACCCACGTTTAGAGCGCCACCGTGTGGTGTTTCTGCAGAAGTACCAAGGACTCTCTGCTGACAATCAGGGTTACGTCCAGTCTCCCTGCTTCGCTCCCGTGTTCCTGGTTCGTTCCGGTATCTTTTCCTTTCACTGCCCATTGACAGTGGGCAGCGACTATCCCCAAGGACCCCGCAAAGCTCTCCCTGCGCGGGCTGCGAAACACGGTCATTCATTCACACTGTCAGTTTTCACTAGAGACCACAGTTAGTCTTTCTGGTTGTTCTCGCCGAAGAAATGAAATGTCCACATAGCCCAACACAGAGCAGCCGCCAGGATCTGTGGGCTCTCACCCCACAGTATTGGGGAGCATTGCGATGTGCCAGGGTCTGCTGGGCTCTTCTCAGCGGCAGGATGAGGTACCAGTACGCTCGGGGTTTGAACTTACGCAAGGTGGTATCTGCTGTTGGGTCTGTCAAATTCACACAGGAGAGGTTGGGAAGATGTCTCAATGAGCAAAATGCCTCCCACATGAGTTTTTTGCCTATGTGTATAATGTGTTTGACCAAATCCACCCGCCCCTTCCTCTACAATCCTTTCTGTATCCCTGACAATTCTTTTCCCTGTCAACTCCAACAGACTCTTCTATAAACCACTGAGCCCATTTGGCACTGGTAATATGGACATAATACAGGGTCATCCACTGGGGCTTGGCTGACCCATGAAAGGCTGAATCTCCAAAAAAACTCGACCCACTCTCCCCCAGAAGCCACCAGTTGCCAACAGCTCTTCACAGAGGTAGGGTTTTGTGACCCCCTCCCCACTTCACACTGGTGTTTCAACTGTCTTGATCTTGTGTAAGTCTTGCACATGCAGTCCTAGCTGTGAACACGGGTGCACAACGATCCTATCAGGTCCAGAAGATACTGTTTCAGGCAGTCGCCCCCACCTCCATATGACTCCTACAGTCTTCCTATCCCCTCTCCCATAAGGATTCGAGAGCGTTTGGTGGTAGGTATGAGATACAGACAACCCCACTCAGGGCTGACCGCTCTTAATATTTTGCATCTTAGCTAGTTGTGAGTCTCTACATTAATTGCCATCATGGTTGGGTTTTTTAAATCTATCTGCTTGGGGAATTCCAAACTATGTGACTATTCTAGACACGACTATTGTGAGCACTTCAAACAACAGAGAATCTTCTGAACACAGTGATGTTGGCATGTCCCTCCATGTTGGATGCAGACCTTTTCTTTTACTGTTTCTTATTCATTTTATCTTATTTATTTTTTACCATATGTATGATATTCCATGGGGTATTTTTACCAAGAATATGGTATTCTTTATTCTTTGACTGTAACACACAGATCTGGCTTCATCTTCTTTGTCCTTCATCCTTGGGCCCCACAGAGGAATTCGACAAAGTCAGGGAGCCCTAAGGGACCTGCAGGTATGTGCAGCTTTGGCTCCAAATAATGAGCTAAGAATAGACTGGCCATTACAGTCTTGGCTTTCCAAGAACCTGCGTTGGTATAAGGATGAAACTTGGGTGGCAACAAGTTGGAATCTAGAATCAACTAAGAGACAAACCTTTGGGTGTATATGTGAAGGTATTTCCGGGAAGAAGTAGTTGAGGAAAGAAGACCCTCACATAGAGTGGGCAGCACCTTCCAGCAGTTGCCCGGATATGAAGAAGTCTGAGAGGGAATCGGTGCTGCCTGTCTGCCTCTGCATCACGTCACCAAACAAATCCACCCTGTTGCTGTTGCTGCCACTCTTGCCTGACATCACGATCCAACTTCTTTGGCCTTGCCTTCCAACGTGGACTGGAGACCAGGGGCTCTAGGATGACCAGAACGTTGGGGACTGACTAGGACTACTGAGCTGAGGCATCCAGGCTTGTGGTTTGAACCCCTACTGGGTTCTCCAGTATGTGGACTTCTCTGGTCTGTAGATAAGCCCATATCAAGTAAGCCAATCTAACAAATCTTGTAATATATATTCATTTAATATTTGTACTATATATTATTTCATATTATATATCCATTCTCTTTGTTCTGTTCCTCAGGAGAACTCCAACTAATACAAGCAGGTTACAGCACCCAACACCTCCAAGAGGGAGACTTCAGATGCCCAAGAGCTGAGGAGAGTGGGCACGCACACGGACACCTCTTGTCTTGAAGCCCAGGACACCATCTCCTTTGTTTAATGGTCATGGAGATAATGGGCTGCTTCTCCCTCTGACCTCCCCTTCTTCATAAAGTGTTTTTGTCTTAATTTAAGAAGGCTTGTGTCTTAGTTAGGGTTTTACTGCTGTGAACAGACACCATGACCAAGGCAAGTCTTTAAGGACAACATTTAATTGGGACTGGCTTACAGGTTCAGAGGTTCAGTCCATTATCATCAGGGTGGGAACATGGCAGCATCCAGGCAGGCATGGTGCAGGAGCTGAGAGTTCTACAGCTTCATTTGAAGGTTGCTAGTGGAAGACTGGCTTCCAGGATGCTAGGATGAGGTTCTTACAGTCCATACCCACAGCGAGACACCTACTCCAACAAGGCCACACCCACTTCAACAAGGCCACACCCACCCAACGAGGCCACACCCACTCCAACAAGGCCACTCCCTGGCCCAAGCATGTATAAATCATCACACCTTGCTTCCCTAGAACACTGGTAACACCCTCTCCTTGAATGAAGACCCCCCTCTTCTGCCCCTTGAGGCACAGGAGCCGTTGTGACCTCCATGTAACATTCCTGTTGACATCTGCCTGCAGTAGCATCTGAATACAAAAGGAGAGAGGGATTTTTACTGAATCTGTATGCCATAAGCCTGTTATTAAATACTCCAGACCCCAGCACAAACCATCAGCCAGGAAAGCCCCTGCAAAGCAGCTTTTGAATGTTAATTGTAACGTGTCTCTCTCCCGACAGGACTCCTCTCCGATAAATCATGTGATTCAATGAAACCATCAATAGAGTTCACTTACCGTGCTTTTCATGTTGAAAAAAAAAATTGGACAGGGTTTCAGCGGGGTATCACCATGGAGAAGTCCTGGGCTCTGAGTGGGAGGAGAAAGGTTGCATTGGAATCTAAGATGATTTTGGCTGCTGATGTCAGAAATCACAACAAAGAGACGCAGTCTGTAAGTGAAAGCAAAGGTGTGGGTGATATGCCAACAGGTACCAACTACGAGTAGAATCTTGGCTGAGGTGGGACCCTCACAGTGCAGGGACCCCATCCAGCTTGAATCTGTACAGGTCTCACACCTGCTGCCACAATCTCTGTGAGTTCTTACATTCACCAATCCTGTGGTGTCTGGAAGACTCTCTTTCCTCAGAGCTACCAACCACATCCGGCCCTTATTATCTTTCTCCCCTTCTTCTGCATAAATCCATGAACTGTAGGGGAAGGGACAGATGAAGACATCCCATTTAAGACCGAGTCCCCAAAGTCTCTCACTCTACGCACTGCCCAGTTGTGGGTCCCCGTGTTAATTCCCACCTACAGCAAGAAGAGCCTTCTCAGATCTGTGAGCATGTGGGTATGCCATTAGGAGTCATGTTATTGATGTTTCTTTAGCAGAATGATAGATAGTAATACGTTTTCCCTTATACACATGCCCTGTAGAGTCTTGGGTTCTTGGCGTCTTTAACAGTGTCAGATATGGGCCTTAAATCCAATCAAAACATGATTGGTTGCTCACACAAAATTTGTTTCCCTCTTGCACCAGTATCTGTTGCAAGCAGGGTGACAAAGATTGTTACTTGTCTCCTCCAGTGTCTTGCAGACATAGTATGAATGCTACTGAGTAAGGTGAATCTGCTAGTTTGGCACCAGCTTGGCTTTTCCATATCCAATGATGTAAGTAAATGCTCTCTTCAGCACTAGAGACTTACCATCAGGTTGTAGAGATCAACCAACAGCCTTGGGAAGTATCTATGGGACTCAACAAGATGTAACCAGTTCCTGGCACTGGAGGTTTTGCTTGGTGGCAATGTAATGACCAATAGAGACAGCTCACTCAGCTAGTGGTGGTGTGTCCCTGGCTATCAGGCACTGAGAGGCATACGGTGAACATTCAGTAAAATGTCCCCATTTGGGGCTGGTGAGATGGTTCATCAGGTAAGAGCACTGACTGCTCTCCCAAAGGTTCTGAGTTCAAATCCCAGGAACCACATGGTGGCTCACAACCATCCATAATGAGATCTGACACCCTCTTCTGGTGTGTCTAAAGACAACTACAGTGTACTTACATATAATAATAAATATGGGGTCCGACCAGAGCGAGCAGGGTTGACTGGAGCTAGTGGGGCTGACTGGAGCGAGCAGAAGTCCTAAATTCAATCCCCAGCAACCATAGGATGGCTCACAACCATCTGTACAGCTACAGTGTACTCATATACATAAATACATACATACATACATACATCTTTTTTTAAAAAAAAATGCCTCCGTTTAAATGTGAAGTCTGATGGGTGTGGGCAAATAGAAATGTCCATGGAAACATGCCTAGAACACAGTTGTCACTGTGCTATGCTTCCTAGTCAAACCGGAGACCACATCCAGCCACAGGAGACTCAAGTGACCCACAACTCCCTTTCTGAAGACCAAGGCAGAGCGTGCTTCTCTCCATCGTTGCTGGTACCTTCCCTCCCAGCAAGTATGGTACATTTCCTTTATTTGTCTTCCAGCAGCAGCCAGCTCACCTACATGAGCGCGCAGGTGGGGGTGCACCGTCTTCTCTCTTTAGTAACACAGGCCCCGCAGATCCAGTCTCTTATGGCACCTGACCTGACTTCAGCAGCAGGTTTTGTGTAATGGCTCATCCACAGGGAGAAGCAGTTCTCTTCTTTCCCTAGTTTGTTCTAAATGTTGTATTATATTTATAAATTGTCAGAATGGAAAAGAAGCGAGAGAGAGAGATCCCTATCTCTGCAAGTATAAGAAGTGATCTGGGAAGAAGGTTTAGAGTCTGGCTGCACACCCACAGGTGTCCACAGAGGGAAGTGGATGGAAAATTCTAGGCCTTTGGGGATTCCTTATTGGCTGAGTACTTGGGACAAGTTCAATAAGCCTCTTGTCCTGTGTGTAGTTATGACACGCAACAAGAGTGTCTAAGACGATGTAGCTTTAAAAGCTGCTCATCTCAGCCAGGGGCATAGCTCAGTTGGTAAGGTGCTTGCCTTGAAAATCCAGGGAACCTGAGTTCATTCCCTAGAGGGTACATTTCAAAAACTCAGGACTGGCGATGTACACTTGTAATCCCAGCACCAGAGAGTCAAAGACAAGTGCATCTCTGGGATTGGCTGACCAGAGATTGGTGAGTTCCAGCCCACAGAGAATCCCTGTTTCAAAGAACCAACAGGGATGTCTCCCGAAGAACAAACCCTGAGGTTGTCCTTGAACCTCCACACACGGATACATACCACATACGTTTGATCTTTCCCTCTCTTCCTCTTCTTCTCCCTCCCCCTCCTTCTCTCCCTCTGTGTTCCCCCTACTCATCCCATTGTTTCTGTTCCTCTAGAGAACCCTGATGTGGAAGGAAGTACTTTCCTTTTACTAGTGTCTGAGGACGGGGTGGCATCGTTTACTTGAGACATAGTTCACTTCTGCCTAAACTGAGTGCAAACACTGGAGACTGGCCTTGCTTGCAGTTTTAAAATCATGCTCGTTGTGGACGCACAGCTGAGCTACACGTGAGAGCTCCTCTCCCCGCACACGTGCTGCGGAGAACTCCTCTTCCCCCTCTGTCCCACACCTTCCCAAGCCCTGTTGTCCTTCAGTCTTTTGCTTCCAAGATGATTGTGGCTGACTCTCCACCTTTGTGCTCCCTTGTCTGTGAAGTCGCGTGTGTTTAGCGCCACCTCGTGGACAGGAAGCATAAAGCCCAATACAAAAGCGGGTTTCCACATTTGGAAACTTTTGAGTCTGGGTGAGGAGAAACCAGCATTACCAAGTTAGTGGGGCTTGAATCGCACTTGTATCCTGTGCGTGGCTGCAAACTCCAGAGACAGACCCGTATGGTGATCTCGGTCTCAGGGAAGCACACCTGGAGAGTTTCTCCCACTCTGCATACCTGTGTCCTGCTAGGACTAGTGCTGAGCTGCACCTACACCAGGAGGGTCCCTTTATCAGAGACCTCAGTGCATCAAGGGCCCAGATGGTGTGGGGAGTTGAACTAACAATCCGTATGTCTAAATTACATAGTGGCTAAGCCCAGCACCAGTCAGTGCCTAGCTGTTCCTCCACAGGTCACTTGGAAGACTGTAGAACCTTCTAGATATAGGCACAGCTGGCAGATGTAAGTCACCAGGTTTCAAGGGCTTTTAGCTGTGCTCTGTGTATTAGCATTCTCTAGAGACACAGAACTTATGGAAAGTCTCTATCCATTAAGGGAATTTGTTGTGATGACTTACAGTCTGTAGTCCCACTACCCCAACAGTGGTCAGTCGTGAATCTACTACCCAAGGCTAGTAGATTCAACAGATGTGCTGGCAAGTAAATGAAAACAGGTGAAGAAGAGTGAATCTTCCTTCTTCCAATGTCCGAGTGTAGGTCGCCAGCAGAAGGTTGGGCCCAGATTAAAGATATGTACCACCATGCCTGGATCTGGGACTTGTTTTGTCCCAGACTGACTTTAAACTCAGAGATCTCCTTGCTTTAGTTTCCTGGGATTAAAGGCATGTGCTACCTTGCACGAGCCTCAGCTCTTCATAGCCTCTATGCCTCAAGATCTCCATGCCAAGATCCAGGTCAGAAACTTGTGTCTTCCAGCCTCAAGATCTGGATCACCAGTGAACCTTCCAATTCTGGATTGTAGTTGATGATAGAGATCGTCAAGGTGACAACCAGGAAGAGCCACTACATACCGCTTCCCTCTGCTGCCATGATACCCAGCTTCTCCAAGCTCCCTCTACCGCTAGTTGAGACACAGTGCCCCCCCATACCTTCCTTGACCCCAAACAAGATCCTCCCTTGGGTGGTTCAGCTCACAGTGACATATAGTACTGAACAGCCACACCCTTTAGTCTCAGGGTCAGGAACATTTAGAGCAGGTGCCACTGTGTAACCTCCATTCCTCCTCAGGTCTGTAGCCTACCCTGCAGAACTCAGACTTGGCAGCATCAACTACATTGAGAGCCGGTTTCTAGTAAATGTCTCTATTCAGATGCATATCCTATTGGCTTCCTCTCCATGGACAATCCTCTCTAAAAGAATGCATACTCTAAACTAAAGCCTGAAATTCTTCATGGTGGACGCCAACCCAATGTCAGGTTTTCAGGGTGTCATGCAGAGGCCTCCAGGGTCCACACAGAGTTCACACTGCTTTCTTTGAGCTGCCCCTGGAAGTGCTTATTAACAGTAACACTGAAAACCAACCAATAACAGCAGACTCCTCCTCCCCTGGTTTGGATGGGTTGGAGGCCGAAAAGCAGGCGGGATTCCAAGTGCAATTTACCTAATCACCATAAGGCTCAGTTTCTTTATCAGCAAGGTGGAAATCATCCATTCAACCCCTACAGATAGTTCTGGACAATCCTTAGCCATACAGATGTCTCTGCGGTGCTGAGTTTTCAGTACAGAAGGCCTCTGATTCACACGTGTGTGTGTGTGTGTGTGTGTGTGTGTGTGTGTGTGTGTGTGTGTGTGTTTCTGAGAAGATGGATAGGGGTAGGAGGCTAGAGGAGGGTATAAATCTGAGATTTTATCTAAACAATTTATGGTCCAGATGAAAAGAAAAGCGGGTGGGCCCCTGTTCGGAAGTGAACTAGTTACTGTTTGGTGCTGTGGTAAGAAATCATGACCAAAAGCAACTTGGGAGGAGAAAGGGTTTGCTCGGATTACACTTCCCAAGCAGAGTCTATCATGGACAGAAGTCAGGGCAGGAACCTGGAGGCAAGAACTTAAGCAGCAACCATGGAGGGGGGGTCGACCTACTAGCTCTCCAGGACTTGGTCAGTGCCCTTTCCTATAGCACCTAGGACTACCTGCCCAGGGTGGCCCTGCCTTTAATGGCCTAGGTCCTGCCACATCGATCAGGAAAATGTTCCCACAGACTTGCCTACCGGCCAATCTAATAGAGGGATTTTCTCTCTCCTTTAAATTGAGGTACCTCCTCCAGATGGTTCTAACTTGGTCAAGCTGACATAATACCTAGCAGCCAGGACATAATTAAGAACTTTAAGCTGGGGGCTGTGGAGAACTAGAAATGGGTGCAGGAGGCACCCCATGTGACTAGAATTAAATTTTTTTTATCCCTTTTTAAATTTGAGTGTGAGCATCACACACATGTGCACGAAGGTGTGTATTCATAGGTGTGTGTGTGTGTGTGTGTGTGTGTGTGTGTGTGTGTGTGTGTGTAACCTAAGGCTCACCGACCAGCCAGTCTAGCTGAATCAGCGAGCCCAGGTCCCCAACTCTCTATGGGACCACAAGAGCGTATGACCAGGACTTGCTGTTTTGCAAGGGTCCTGGAGGTGGAACTCAGGTCTCCACATCTGCACAGTAAGTCTTATCCCTGCATGTTCTTCTCACCGTATACAAAGCAAACCACTGTGACCATTTAGGAGGACATCAAAGCCACTAAGCCAACAGACAAGCTATGAGAGAAAGTTTATTAAAAAACTAGACAACCTATGTAAACATTTTTGTCAGCCACGGGCTCCAGCTGTTAGTCTCTGCTGTGGGAGGAAAAGGCAGAGTATGGATCAACAGGAACCAGATTAAAAGATCTATCAGATTGCCGAGGTCTGCAGAACATGAATGTCTGGGTTCCATTAGATGTGTAGCATGCACAGAAAATCTGGGATCTCAACGGAAACCTTCAGCGGCAGTGAGTTGGATTGGCTCCTTATGTTTTAGCATAGCTTCCTTTCTAAATTCATCACAGTTGAGCAAAACAAAGAGAAGGGGGGCTGGAACACAGAGTGAGAGAGGACATGACGGATAGACAGACACGTCTGACTTCACCATCTCCGTCATACACACACTCCACGGAGACTCCGACACAAGCAAAGCTAAGTACACTTTTTGTTTATACAGTTTCCTTCCACGTACTGGGTAATTGGGGCATGTCTTTTACCTTTAGCTTCTCCTGAAAAGAAGAGGCCAAGCAATCTATCCAATGTGACAAATGTTGAGCAAACTATATCCTTGTTACATCATTTAATAACTACTGAGGTGAAGCAGAATCGGAGAGTGGAAACGACACAGGAAGTCTGCTGTAAGCCTGAGGTTTCACTCCGAGCAAACCTGCCTAGAGCAAGGGGTGAGATCCTCCCTGAGGGTCACCTGCTGACAAGCCTGTATGTGACTCAGACATCATCGAGTCATCACACCTGATTGAATCCCCTTTAAATTCCTGCTATTATCAGTAAGCCAAGACACAACATTACATAAAACATGAAGGGCTACTGATAATTTAGTTTCCTACCGTGTCAGAATTTAACTACTTACTCTCTGCCTCACAAATAACTATGTTCTTGTGACAAAAGGGGACTCAAGAAACCCAGACAAGGGCACTGAGCTCCTGAAGAGTCACCCAGTCCCAGTGATGTAGCATCCTCTCTGTGAAGTTGACTCATGAATAGCTTTGTTTCCAAAGTCACTTCCAGAAGTCACCTGTGTCTTCTTGCCATGCCTGCTCACCCCCACAGATGCTCATGCTGACACGGAGTTAAACAGAGCGTGAAAAGCTGACCGGAAACCCCGGTGGTCCTGCCGTCTCCTGCACAGGCAGCGTTAGTGTTGGCAAAACTGTAGGCTCAGAGAGAGATAAAACCGCACAACACGTATGTCCACAGTGTGCACTCGGGCTCTTCAAACATAGCCGGCCATGGATGGATAATTTAATTTTTAAAGACTACTGGAGCATGAAGAAATCTCCCATTTCGGGCTGCTAACGATGAGCCATATCTAAGGGGAAACCTGCAGAGCAGCCTTGTGCAGGGTGCCAGATATGAATGCCTGATTTCAATGATGCCTGGCAATTACTGCTAAGGTCTGAATCGGAAACATCCGCCGTAGGCTCCTTTTGTTTAGTCTCTATGTAGGGGTGCTGCTTTGGGAGGTTATAGAAACAGGGGAACAAATTCAGCGAGGGTGTACCTTGGGGCTGTATCGTGCCCTGTTTTCTTCCTGTCTCCCCTTTCCTCTGCTTCCTGTCTACCATGATGTGAAGACACCCCACTGGGCCCTTCCCATGGTTGCACTGATCCCTCCAAAACCGTGAGCAAAGTAAACAGTTCCTCCCTTTAAGTTGTCCTAGCATTTTGGTTACGTGATATGAAAATAACAGTATAAAACTTTTAAAATATTTTAATTTTTAATTATGTGTCTTTGTAGTGGTATGTGCACATGGGCGGAGGTGCCTGCAGAAGCCAGAAGAGGTCACTGGATGCCCTGGAACTGAGGTCACAGGCAGTTACGAGTCATCTGACATGGGTGCTGGGAACTGAACTTGGACCCTCCAAAAGAGCTATTTGCACGCTTAACTGCTGAGCCATCTCTTAGGGCCTCAATAAAGCTTTTATAGGCTACGTCCAGTAAAACCTCCTGGAAGAGGACTATCCTTGTGTAACTCAGGAGTCAACTGGGCACACTTCCACATTACAAGGCTACTGCTTTCTTAAATGGGACTCTGAATTAACTCCAGACAGTAGGACCTTTACCCTCCTCTATAAATAAATATGTTTACTTTTAACATCACATCATTATTGCCGAGATGTGGACAGCTATTTCTTGGCTTTTTGCTGTGTAAAAACAAACAAATAAAACCCCAAAAGGACAAGAAAAAGAGAAAAAAGATGAAGCAATGAGTATCGGCCATTGCAGTTTCGCTGTGCGTGTGCTCACGGGCAGGACATATGTAAGACGGAAGCACAGGAACCAACCGGCTAGGACGGCCCCACCTCCGCTGACACTCATTTGAACGTCTGTGTATTTCAAGTCACTGTGTAACCAGCATGCAGTGGTGTGACGCAGCAGTTAACAGCAGTCACTAGAACTCTTCAGAGAGTCCATCTCTACCTTCACAGGCCACAGGTGCAAAACACAGCAGAAGGCACATGGTATCTCCACATCAAATTATAATGGCGGGAAGGCAGAAGTCATCAGGTCAGAAAGTCTTTCTCCAGGGTGTAAATGGACGGTTGACACATCACACTCTTCACTCTACACAAGGGCATGGCACAGTCCTTATTCTGACCTTCTAAGCTGGTGTCCAGCAAGGAAGGGGCCTGGCACCTGCTTCTCTCTTGAGCACCAAGCAAGCAGGCAAGGACTGGCACCGTATGGTCCTTGTCACAGGCCCGGGTAGGTGGAGATGATGTTCTCAACGAAGCAGTGTGTGGCCTTTGTGGCAGGGCAGGGCATGCCTGGCATTTGCCCAGAACACCTTGGGGTTGCACAGGAGAGACCTGGCTGGACAGGTCATTTTGAAGTCCAGGGGAGGGAGGGTGTGGTAGTCCAGAGACTTCAGGGGCACCTGTGGGTGAAGAAAGTCAAGTCAGACAGTGTGCAAGAAGACAGACTTCTGAAACCGTGCGGGAAGAGAAAGATGGGGACAATTCAAGAAGACAATGACATTACCTTGAGTTTCAACACTAATTATGCAAACCATCCCCAGTCACCAGTGCATGTTTTCCTTAGTGAAACTATGCCATTAGACCCAGAGAAATTCTAACCATTTCGCCCAGCCACTTTCTTAACTTGTCAAATAAGAACTGCTGTGCCCAGCTCAAACGGCTTTCCATGGCCATAGCTTCAGAGAATATGTGTATGACATCAAGGTAACTACCTCCACATACAAAAAGAGCAAGTCACAATAGCACCTGTTCACTACTCTGTACCCCACTCCTAACAATAGGAGAGGTGACCTAGGTTAGCATAGACAAACATGTTACAGCGATGTGCCCAAGGTCACATTATCAGCAAACCTGGGCACTAGCTTTTACACAGTTAATAGTGATATCACCATGACCTGTGCATGTGTTTGTGTGTGTGCACATGTGTGTATGTGTGTGCATATGTGGGTGTCTGTGTGCATATATGCATATGTCTATGTATCTCTGTGTGTGTCTGTGTATGTGTATTGTGTGGAGATGTATGTCTGTGTATATATGTGTACATGCATGTGTGTATGCACTCAAGTGCATGTATCTATGTGTCTGTGTGTTGTGTGCATGTCTGTGTGTTGTGTATCTATGTGTCTGTGTGTGTCTATGTGTGTATCATGTCTGTGTATGTCTGTATGTGTCTGTGTGTACATGTATGTATGCATGTGTGTACATGTATGTATGCAGTCATGTGTCTGTGTGTACATGCATGTGTGTATGCACTCAAGTGCATGCATCCATGTGTCTGTGTGTTGTGTGTATGTCTGTGTGTTGTGTGTCTATATGTCTGTGTGTCATGTGTGTATCATGTGTGTACGTGGTGTGTGTGTCTGTGTATGTCTGTGTGTACATGTATGCATGCATGTACGTGTGTGCATGTAGCCATGTGTCTCTTTGTACATGCATGTATGTATACAAGCCCCAGGCACCTGCCTGTCTCCTCAATACTGTGATTACAGGTGTGCACCAGCACACCCAATGTGGGTTCTGGGGATTAAATTTGAGTCCTGTTATATGTGCAGCAATAATTTTACTTACTGAGATGTTTCCCTAGCCCTAGAGATGGGGGTTCTCACAGGTGGTTAAGGTAAAATAAATTCACATGGGCAGGCAGGACCCAGTGCAGTTTGACTGTGGGCCTTCTAGAATTCAGATGCAAACACGCAGAAGAAGCACCATGTCAGGATATAGGGAGAGGGTGTGAGCAAGTCCAGCAAAGAGGTCTCAGGAAGACCCAGCCCTGCCTACACTCTCATCGGTCGCAACTTCTGCCTTCAGCACAGAGGGTCTTCTGCAACCTTTACATACCAACCTGTCAGACATGACAGGGACCAACACAGCCACAGCGTGTGACACCAGAACGTCCTGGGGAAACCTGAAGACAGCTTTTGGTTAGCATTCAGGTTAGAGGGTTAAGATTGGGGTTTGTAGTCAGGTATTAGAGACAGGGCTTAGGGTTAAGATTGGGGTTTATGTTTAAGTTAGAGGTTAGCGTTTAGGGTTAGGGTTAATGCTTAGGGTTAGTGTTTAGGGTTAAGATTAGGGTTTAGGGTTAGTGTTTAGGGTTAAGATTAGAGTTTAGGGCTTAAGGTTAGGGTTTAGGGTTAGGGTTAGTGTTTAGGATTAGGGTTTAGGGTTAATGTTAGTGTTTAGGTTTAGGGCTCAGTGTGGGGTGAGTGTTTTAGGGTTGGGGTTGGTGGCCGTAGTTCGGGTCTGCAATCAGCTCTTCTATTGTATTTTTGCTGGGATTTGGGCTTGTGACCCATCTCTGACCTCATGTGTCATCTATCGCATGGTTTGCACTTACAGGATCATACGATCTGAAGTTACTAGATCCTGATCAAGCCTCTTTTCAGAATCGACACTCTAGTGATATTAAAATTATAACACAGAAGGATAACACTCAAGTGCGACTTAAATAACATCAAGTTTCTAATAGCAATCACTAGAAAAGGGGAAACTGCCTGTCCAGTCCACACCCTCCTTCCCCCTGCTATGTCCTTTCTACTGACCCAGCAGCTGCCACCTACTTTGGGGCTGGAGAGGAGTTTCTATAGATCCCATCTGTACATGGTGGCATTCTTTGTCTCCTACAGTGGCACAGCCTGGCAGTCTCTCCCCTGTCTGCTCCAGGGTGGTAAGTGACATGCTTCTCAACACATCATAGTCAGGCTTACATCTCAGTGCAGGGACGAGTTCGGAGCCGCTCTCTGGTGCAGCGGGACCAGGATCAGGAATGAGCACCGTGGGACCACGAGAGATCCGAGCGTTCCCCAGAGGTGGCTCCTCATCCACACCAGCCTGCAGCAAACACTTCGTGGAGAGAGAAGACTTTGAGAAAAGGCTTGTGGCACTTGGCAGCGACAGTGTGGCGCCATCACTGGGTGCCCTGCCTGCAGATGGCTGCCTCAGAATGGAACTGGAACTGGATTGGCACCTGGAGACAGGTTGGAGGGTGCCCTCTCCCTTCTTCTCCTCCTTGGGCGATGGTTTTGTGGGGGCCTGGGCTCCATGTAGTTTCCTGACATCCAGTCCCAAAGCCATCGATGCCAGTAGTGCCCCACAGTCACACAGAGCAGACTCCGTTTTCTTCGTCAGCGTGGATGCACTCACATTGTCCACTGGGGAGCCCTTAGAGGGACCCTCCTCCCGACTCTCCATCTCTAACGAGTCTTCTCTCTGGTTGTCTTTGCAAAGAGGTAGACCAACGTAGGCCTGACCAGGGAACTTCGTTTGCTTTGGTTTTCTATGATCTAGTCCATCAGGGACAAGTTTCAGCTCTTCACAAGATCCTAAATAAAGGGACAAATGTAAACACTGCGGAAAGATAGCATGGTAAACAGCACCCGCTGAAACCGCACTAACTCCCTAGAACCCACGAGACAACACACTACACAGAACATGCAGAGGTCTTTCAGTGGAAGAACTCCCATGAGAAGAGCCCAGAGCCCTGGGATGCAGGCACCCAAGGGTTGTATGAAAGTTATTGATGAGAGGCAGGCAGATTTCTGAGTTTGAGGCCAGCCTGGTCTACAGAGTGAGTTCCAGGACAGCCAGAGCTACATAGAGAAACCCTGTCTCGAAAAAAAAAGAAAGAAAGAAAGAAAGAAAGTTATTGATGCTTCCTGCCCTTCGGGAACATGTTCCTCAGCAGTAGTGAGGACAGAGATCTGTGTGGAGACAGAAGCACCAATATATAAACACACACAAACACCAACACACACACTTGTACACATACACGTCCACACACACAAACACCAACACACATTCATGCATACACACAAACACAGACACACACTCATGAGCACACACACAAACACACATGCATGTGCACACACACAAACACACACATGTGCATTCACACACACACACACACACACC
Organism: Tokudaia tokunoshimensis; assembly: GCA_036184795.1. Classification (NCBI taxonomy): domain Eukaryota; kingdom Metazoa; phylum Chordata; class Mammalia; order Rodentia; family Muridae; genus Tokudaia; species Tokudaia tokunoshimensis. The sequence continues at coordinate 53,087,535 of BTHU01000020.1, read as the reverse complement.
ATTCCACAAAATGTGCACACACTGCATTGCTTCACTAAATTGCACAGCCCAATCCAACTCTCACTTTGCACACAGGACTGCCACACAGCACTCCACAGGTTCTCAAGTGTAGCACCCAACCCAGTGGCAATTAAAACACCCAAGTTCTTGCCTGGCCTGGCGCAAAACCAAAAGTCCTGAGAAGGAGTCAGAAAGCTGCTGTGTGACAGACCTGTCCCCAAGCTGGAGCTAATGCAATGGAAGTGTGGGGAGGTGATCTCCAAAGAGGCTGGAGCCCTTTGGGGGTCACCAAGTGCACTGGCTAAGGAAGAGAGTGAAGCTCTCCTGTGTGCATGTGGTAATAGCAACAACCTCCTTGTGCTGGGCTCCATGGTAAGACACAACAGACCTGCCTTGGTTTCCAGAGTGGTGGTTGTCCTCTGGTACATAAACCCACTGTCTTCTAGATAGCCACTCCCATCAGGAAAGCCACTCTCTACAAGACAGTTGGCAGCATGCTGGTTTCTCTGACCGCAGGCCTGCATTTCCCATGAGTACCTCTGCTCACAAAGCCCCTTTCCCTCCACAGCCGACCCTGCTCTGGCGCTGTTACTCAAGTCCCTTGCTTACTCCCTCAAGAGGAGGGGACAATTCGGGTGAGCACAGCACCCAGAATACACTCAACACCCGCACCTCCGGTTTCATCACAGTATAAAAGGCTGCCGGAAACACTCAGGTATAAAAGACTGGTTCCTTTTCTAATAGCCAACTTTGAAGGTTTTCAATAGTTTTACTTCTTGAACTCATTCTACACAGAATATAGCCCCAACCTATCCTTAATCTGGCCAACTTCTATGCCAAACTCACCTGGTCTATATGGTTAAGTGGGATGCTAGGTTTTTCTGGTTAGATATGGAGCTATGAACTCTATCTCCCCCCAATCTCGGGGAACCCATTTCCTTAGTGCCATGAAGTCTGGATGCAAAATAACCTCTGGGTTTAAGTAAAGCTCTAAAGGGCCTGCTATCACCCTTGCAGCATCCTTAAGGGCCACATGAGATAGTTCAGATCCTCGAGAGTTAAGAGCACCCCAGCACATCTGCCTCTGGAGACACAGTTACCTGGCTGGTTCACAAACAGTGAAGCCAAGGGTGTGGTTTTCTGGCTTTTTATTAGAAGAGAAGACCAAGGGCTGTTGCCATCTGAGAGCGGTCTGCCCCTAGGAGAGAAAGATATTTGTGTTCACGTCATGGGACTTCAGGACACTCAGATGCAGCAGATACACGTTAGCGATAAAGGTTTTGGTATGTATGCATGGGGTGTGTGTGTGTGTGTGTGTGTGTGTGTGTGTGTGTGTGTGTGTGCGCGCGCGCACCTGCATATGGAGGGCAGAAGCTAATGTTGTTTGTCTTCCTCAATTGCTATCTACGGTTATTATATTGAGGCAGGGTCTCCCACCAGTTCTAGCTAGGGTAGCAAGCCAGTTTGCCCTAGAGGTCCCTTGTCTCTTCTAAGTCTTCCTTGGAAGGTCTTCCTTAGAGCCTCTGCCTTAGTGCCATGAAGTCTGGGTGCACAGGGTCTAAGGTCTTGATGGTCTAAGATTACAGACAGCTGCCATGCCTGCCCAGCTTTTACCTGAGTGCTGAGAATTGAACTCTGCATCTCTTGCTTGCCAGATGTACTGGTTGGTTTTGTGTCAACTTGACACAGGCTGGAGTTATCACAGAGAAAGGAGCCTCCCTTGAGGAAATGCCTCCATGAGATCCAGCTGTGGAGCATTCTCTCAGTTAGTGATCAAGCGGGGAGGGCCCATTGTGGGTGGTGCCATCCCTGGGCTGGTGGTCTTGGGTTCTATAAGAAAGCAGGCTGAGCAAGCCAGGAGAAGCAAACCAGTAAGGAACATCCCTCTCTGGCCTCTGCATCAGCTCCTGCTTCCTGCCCTGCTTGAGTTCCAGTCCTGACTTCCTTTGGTGATGATCAGCAACATGGAAGTGTAAGCTGAATAAACCCTTTCCTCCCCAACTTGCTTCTTGGTCATGATGTTTGTGCAGGAATAGAAACCCTGACTAAGACACCAGACAAGCACTTCATCTGCTGAACGTCTCAGCCCAGCAGCAGTATTTTTAAAGATGCAAAGAGACTACCCTTTGTGCTTCTGAATTTTGAAGACCTAATGAAATCTTATAAAATATTTTAGATTTATTTATGTGTATAAGTGTTTTGCCCAAACATATGCATGCAAACCACACGCATGTCTGGTACCCACAGCAGTCAGAAGAGCGTGATGGATCCCCTGTAACTGGAGTTAGGGGTGACTATGAGCCATCGTGTTGGTGCTGGGAATCAAACTCAGGTCCTGTGCAGGAATGAGCAATCTCTCTAGTCATCCCCACCACACACAAATTATGAAGTGATACATATAGATGTCAAATTATGTACTAAACTAATAATTAGTTCATGAAGTCAGCACGATATGCTACAGAACATTAAGTTATTATCCAGTTGTCTCTGCATCAATCTAATTGCTTCCCAAGAGGCAGGTCGAGCAGCATGGTCACATGCACAATAAATATCGCTACTACCCCGTGTGTGCCACATGCCACGGGCCATGTGCCGAGAGCCCCCTCTTCACACCCTTACCGCTCTCGGCCTTCCGGTCTTTCCTTCATTTGAATGGAACTTGGTCCCCACGTACAACCTTTTTTCTTGAAACTCCTTTTCGCATCTTCAAAGTCTTCTTGGCGAAAGACCACGTTCTTTCCCCGGGTTTTACTGCTCTCATCTGAAGTTACTACACAGGAAAACCACTGTTACTCCTGATATTACTAAAAAGTCCCAGAATCTATGCAGGCATTAGATGGAGTGAAGGCTCCTGGCAGAACCAACTCTGGCCGGAACAATTCCTTCACCTAACTTGGAAAACTGAATTTTGTTTGTGGGGGAGGGGTAGCTAGAATAAAAGGAATGTACCAGAAGTATAAAGACAGGAGAATCCCCAGGTCACCAGTCAATAGGTCTGGGAGCCCATCTCAAAGAGGGCAAAGGTTGAGGACCCACACCTGAGCCTGACCTCCAGCTTCTACCTTCTCTGTGCCCCCCTTCCCACACACACACAGGACACATGAATGGACATACACTATACACATGCACAGGCACTGGGACACATGCATGGACATACACTGTAGACACACACACACACACAGGACACATGCATGGACATACACTGTACACACACACAGGCACTGGAACACATGCATGACATATACTGTACATACACACAGGGCACATGCATGGACATACACTGTACACATGCACACACATACACAGATGTTTTTAAAACTGCAAACCACAGAGTCCTTTAAAATGGTGTGACTAGCATCGGGCATGGTGGCACATGCCTTTAACCCCAGCCCTCAGGAGGCAGAGGCAGGTGTGTCTCTGTGAGTTCAAGGCCAACCTGGTCTACAACAAATGTAAAATAAAGTTTTTAAGACATGTGTGGTTATCCACGCACTCGTGGAGGGGAATTCCTTAGAGACGGATGTCAAACTTTCATCCAGACATTTGCCCTTTAGAAATAGGACTTTTGTAAACAGGGAGACATAGCTTCTTTGCATTGCTGGTAAAGTGCTGGAGGCCTGTCAAGTCCCTGAATGTGTTGCTTTTCTGGGGTTAGATCTGGGGCCTCCTACACTTAGCTAAGCAAGTGCTCTACCCCTGAGTTGTATCCACAGTCACCTCAGCAGAAGAGACGATGCTGTCTGATGTGGAAATGTCTCTGAAGGACCTGGACTCCTGACTCCAAGTCCTCACTGCATTGACCCGATGTCACATTTGTGGTCAAGAGCAAACGGCCTAAGACCCAAGACCAACTTCTTTGTGCTTTTTATTATGTTCCTTTTTTCCTTTCTTTCAGACAGGGTCTCCTGTGGCTCAGGCTGGTTGAACTCATTCTACAGCTGAGGCTGCCTTTCATCCTCCTCCTTCTACCCCAAGTGCTGGGATTACCGAGTGAGCCTCCACAGCCAGCCCCAAGGCTCGTTCCACATCCTCACCACTGTTCATTCACCAATGCCACTCCCGCAGACCACTGTACAAACGCACCCATTCTGTGGGACAACGTGGGAGGGGAAAGGCTGGAAGCTCACACTGAATAGCTCTGAGGCGTGGGAGCATCAAGGGGCTGCCGGGTGGGCTGCACAGTCGGCTGTCTGAGCTCCGGCGCTTGTCCAGGGTCGGGGAAGCCTGCACTGTGATCTTGTGCTGGAAGTCTGAAGAAAAAAAAAAAACAACCAGATTTTCAGGGTCTTTCATTATTTTCCTCGCTCTCATAACAAACAGTGTCATAACCAGACAGCAACTCTAGGCATGTGGACGAATTCCTGAGTGCGTTTCTTAGCATGGTCCTGTGTCCCTTCTCAAAGACTCGGGTCAACAGGTATTATTCTGTTAGGCACAAGGAGGTGTGTTTATTTCTTTCCACTCTGGACCTTGGATGTCACTAGCTGTTCCACATTCCTGCCTTGAGTTCCCTGAGATGGATGACTGTCCACCTGCTGAAGTCAGTCTTACCCTCGCCCTTGTCAGGGTGACACTATTTCCTCTGTGCTATAGTTTCATTTTGGTTGGTGCCGTAGGCCTGGGGAACAGGACTAGAAAGAGGTAGAATAATTATCTAAGTTGGCTTGGTCTAGAACCCAGGGTATCAGTGTCTAAAAGATACAAAATTACATTACAGGATAAATTCTGCGTGGTGGTTTGAATGATAAAAGTTCCCCCCCAAAGCTCTGGGGAACTCAGTTGGTGGGGTTATTTGGGTAGGTTTGGGAGGTATGACCTTTCTGGAGGAAGTATGTCACTGGGGGAAAAGCTTTGAGAGTTTAAAAACTCATTTCTGCTCTCCTGTGTGTCCTTACTGTCACTCTTCCACATGAACAAACAGCTGGTCTTCATTGAGTTTAGGTTCCCTCTGATTTAGGTACAACTTAAAATGTGTCGCTTCAGAGCCATACCAACTGGTGAAGCCTGGAACTTTTTTACTTTGGCTTTATGTATGTTCAGGATAGAACATACATAAAAAGAGCCACAGGGCAGAGGGACTTCAGTCCATCACCATGTCAAAGCTCCCCCTCTCACCAGCCTTTCTCCCACAAATTCTGAAGAAAATACGAATGATACAATGTATACTTCCAAAGTGCAGGGAGGGAATTGGCAGAATACTGTAAAAGTCCAAGAAATTTGGTATGTTAACCCCCAGAAGGACAAGCTATAGCCCTCAGTGAGTCTCTCTGAAGCTCTGGCCATTCCAACAGCACTGGATTCAAGAACTCAAAGAACTTTCTGCCCGATGAAAACGCCAAGAACAAAATCTCTCCTGGGGAAAACAAGACAGAAATCACTGCTATTTCTTCATTACCAAAGCTGCCCCGTTCTAGGTACTTCACAGGTAAGAGTGTGTATGTGCACGTGGTTCTGTGTCTGCACACACAAGCGCACATACTAAGTGTGACAGCTCCAAACGCTAGCAGGGGGTCACAATCTTGGGCCAGAATTACAATGTGTGCCGCCATCTTGTGGTCAAAGAGGGCTACTGCATGCTAAATCCTCTCTGTGATTGAAGTCCTCAGAGCTGTAGATGACACTCCATGCTGAGAGACAGAATATTCACAGGCAACGACAGCACCCAACTTCCGCCTCCCCAGTTCTGAAGGCACACACCTGAAGGCAGGCTGATGCGATGGCCGTCTTTGAGCCTCAGCCGGCCTCTCCTGAACCTCCCCTTCCTCTTCTTCACATGAGGCGCCTCCTGGCTCAGCTGGAAGATGAGAACGTTCAGCTCGCGCTCCAGCACGTCGATCTCACGCTCTGCGAGTTGCTGCTCCCGGCGTCTGAGCTGCAATTCCTGGGATTTCTGTTGCAAGGCAGCTCGACTCAACTCTTCCTCTCGGGAACGCAGCTCCTGCAAAGCCAGGCCCAAAAGGAGATCAACACGGGCTTCCTGTACAGCTTCCAGAACCCTTCACCCAAGATGGCAAGAACTGCGGGTAACCTAGCCTATTATTAACCTAGGGGAAACCAATGTCAAGTCCCTTCTCCTCTGTTAGCTCCTGTCAAGAAAAGGCATCGCTCACGTTCACACCGGTTGGGGGAACCACAAGATTGAGAAACCCAGAGGGGACAGGAATTCCACAGGAAGACCAACAGAGTCAACTAACCTGGACCCTTGGGGGCTCCCAGAGACTGAACCACCAACCAAAGAGCACACAAGAGTTGTACCTAGAGCCCCTGCATATATGTAGCATATGTGTAGCTTGATCTTTATGTGGGTCCCCTAACCACAGAGAGAGGCTGTCCCTGAATCTGTTGTCAGACAGTCTGTGGATCCTGTTTTCCTAACTGGGCTGCCTTGTCTGGCCTTCGGTGGAGAGATTGTGCCTAGTCCTACAATGATTTGAGGAACCAGGATGGGTTGCTACCCAGGGGGACTTCCCCCTCCTCAGAGGTGAAGGGGAGGGGGAATAGGAAGGGGGCCGTGATCGGGATGTAAAGTGAATAAATCAATTAATGGGGAGAAAAGAGTTGATGCATTTAGGAAGATGCTGAGAGATGCCATTTAGGCTGCAGGCCACTGAACTAACATATAAATTATGCATTAATATTCATCAACAAAGAACATCTGTGAGTGACCTAATTTCTTTATTTATGCTTTGAGTCCTGGTCTAAGTAGCTCAGGCTGACCTCAAGCTCACCAAGTTTCCACAGATGACCTGGAACTTCTAATCCTCCTGCCTCTACCTCCTGAGTGCTAGGAATAGCAAGCTCATGTTATTCAGACACTCAGGCTTATGAGGTTCTGGGATAGAACCCAGGACATCACGTACCCCAGGCAAGCCCTCTACCAACCAAACTGCACCCCTAGCCTCGTGAATGACCCATTTCACAATACAACCCACAGTTACAACTCAATGAGTTAAAGGATAATACTCATAGTTACATGCTACGACTATAGTTCATAATCCCTTAGGGCAAAACTGAGACTCCTGCAAACTTCCAAACCATTTCTCCAATGTGTTCTCTTCTAAGTGAAAAAAAAAATAGTCTGGGTAGTTGTGTCAGCACACAGACATCAGAGCATTCAGCCGGACAGCCACTGCTCCACTTAGCAGAGCCTCGAGCCAAGCTCCAATAGGAATTGCAGAGGATTCTCAGGGAGGGCTGTGCACTTCCTCAGCCTTGAAAGATAGGTAGACACTCCTGGCTCTACATGACAGACAAGAGCTTAAACAGCAACCCCTCAAGAAACCTATTTACTAAGAAACACCAGGAGGAGCTACAGTCAACCAGAGACTTAACATCCAAGTCTGCTACACCTTTGGACTTTTTCTAGATGAACTCGGGGGTAATTTGAGCCAATCTAAAAAATAATATCTACAAATACAATCTTCATAAAGAAAAGAGGAACACAGTAAGGTACAGTCCCACCAACAGGACAAAACAGAGCTGGGGCAGAGAGTCCACACGATAGAGAAACGGATCCTTCAAATCAAAGGAGTCTCCGGTCTGTGGCAACTCCACCTAACTGTAACCCTAACCGTAACTCTAACTCTAACCCCAACCCTAACCCCAACCCCAACCCTAACCCTAACCCTAACCCCAACCCTAACCCTAACCCCTAACCTCTAACCCCTAAGCTCTAACCCTAACCCTCAGTTCTGAAGTCTCTGAGCTTGATTTGTTTCCCTAAATAACTCCTCTACACCCAGCTGGAGAAGTGGCTCGCTCTGACTCACAGACTTCTCAGCTGCTCTCCCTACTGCATGTCAGCCGGCTCTGATTTACAGACCGATCAGTATCTCCTTATCGGCACATGCCAGGAATAAACCACTGTTTATCACTGGGCAAAAAAAAAAAGTGCTATGTAATTTTTAAAAATCTGTATTTTTTTTTTTTTTTAAAAGATAAGGCCTTATGTAACCCAGGTTAGCCTCGAACTTGTTTCTCCTGCCTCTGCTTCCTGAGTGCTGGGGTCACAGCTGAGGGCAGCCCAGCCAGCTGTGAAGCAGATTTGAAGTGTACTGGAAGACACTGGGGTTTCTAACTCTAACTAACTGGAAGACAGAGGGTGGTTTCTAACTCTTCTTCAAGTACCCACCTGTGGTGACTTGGATATACTCAGCCCAGGGAGTGGCACTATTAGGAGGCGTGGCCTTGTTGGAGTGGGTGTGGCCTTGTTAGAGTGGGTGTGGCCTCAGTAGAGGAAGTGTATCATTGTGGGGCTAGGACTTTAAGACCCTCCTCCTCACTGCCTGGAAGCCAGTTTAGGGCAGCCTAGCAGCCTTCACATGAAGATGTAGAACTCTCAGCTCCTCCTGCACCATGCCTGCCTGGATGCTGCCATGTTCCCGCCTTGATGATAATGGACCAAATCTCTAACCTATAAGTCAGTCCGAATTAAATGTTGTCCTTATAAAAGTTGCCTTGGCCATGGTGTCTGTTCACACCATGTTCACAGCAGTAAAACCCTAAAGCACCACCCTTCTCCTGAGAACCATTTTCAGTGGGGCTGGCTTCTGGCCGTAGTTAATGCTAACTGGAGGACAGCAACCCCTCCAGCACTGGTCTTTATACAAACTGAATAAGTAAACACTTTCACTTCTAAGGCCCTGCCAACAAGTGTCCAGCCCCTATAAAGTCACCATCAGCAACAACAGGAAGACTTCAGACTGCACACCTTATTAAGTAGAATTTGAATCTGGAAGCTGGCCTGGGGCGATGGCTCAGTTGGTAAAGTGCTTGCCACCCAAGACAAGCACGAGGACCTGAGTTCAATCCCCAGGAAAACATGTATAAAACCAAAGCCACTTAACTACAGATAGGAGGATCCCTGGGGCTGCTGTCAGGTCAGCCTGATGGAACTAGAACTGGGTTCAGCCTGGTGGAACTGGGTTCAGCCTGATGGAACTGGGTTCAGCCTGATGGAACTGGGTTCAGCCTGATGGAGCTGGGTTAAAGGTTCTAGTGAGAGGTCTGGCCTCAAAGTAAGGTAGAAAGTGATTGAGGAAGACATCTGAGGTTGAGTTCTGGTCTATGCGCGCGCGCGCGCGCGCACACACACACACACACACGCACACAAGCGCTCACACTCACTAATGAATAATAAAATAAGCTTGAGAAGCATGTTGAAAAATGTAAGGGAGACTTCTGGAGTATTAGAACACGTGTGAACATGTATGAACACATGTGAAATCATGTGAACACATGTGAAATCATGAAGCCTTCCTTTTGTCTGCGTGTTTACTAGCAGGAGCATTTTCCGGAAGGCTTGGCTGAGGCTTTCTGGTAATGGCCAAACCATTTCCCTGCAGGAAAGGTTAATAGTTAATCAGGGCAAGCCCTCCCCAAGGGCTTGTGCTGGGTGCACACGGGGACCCAGAGACAGACAGTGATAAGAAGCCTGAGCTCAGGGAGGCTTCACTGTCTACAGCGTAACATGGATGAGAGTGGAGTACTGAGTATTTGCAGTGTGGGCCCTCCTCCCTCAGCCAGTGAGTGGGAAAGGGAGACAGAGCAAGATGAGATTGGAACCTTCCAGCACAAAGAGAAACACTGTCTCATACACTCTAGTCACAGATCCCAAGGCCGGAAGGGCCGCTTGGAAGAGCAATTAGCAACAGTCAACACATGACACACGGGGGGGGGGGGGGAGAAACCAAAAGAATAATAAGAAAAAGGCTGTGTGGGGGCGATAGGCCTGTAATCCTAGCACCTCTGAGGCTAAGGCAGGGGGATTGCTGTGAGTTCACAACCAACCTAAACCACAAAGTGAGAGTCAAGTAGCTTAGGACCCTAAGCAAAACCCTGCAGCAAAGACAGAGAGAAAAACAAGAACAATGTGAGAGTCAGAGTGAACCCGGAGCAGAGAGGCGGCTGTCCATCCCAGGAGCGCTGTTTTATTATTTTACTCTTTTTAAAAAAGATATATATATTGAGTACACTATAGCTGTCTTCAGACATACACCAGAAGAGAGGGCATCAAATCCTATTCAGATGGTTGTGAGCCACCATGTGGTTGCTGGGAATTGAACTCATGATCTCTGGAAGAGCAGTCGCTGCTCTTAACCACTGAGTCATCTCTCCAGTCCTTATTATTTTACTCTTAAACATGAGAATCCCTGCACTTACATCCTGTAGTTTCAAAACTAGCCATCACTAATTAAACAAAAGAATTATAAGAATTGTTATTCTGAAAAATGTCACTCTCAAACTTTAATCCTGCGACTTGAGGCCGTTTTCCCTCAAAATCATCTGCCATTCCCCAAAGCCAACTTTGGTTGTGGGTCTCATTTCAGAACTCTTAAAAATGAACTGGAATGGGGGCCGGAGAGATGGCTCAGCGGTTAAGAGCACTGAATGCTCTTCCTGAGTTCAAATCCCAGTAACCACATGGTGGCTCACAACCATCCATAACAAGATCTGACACCCTCTTCTGGAGTGTCTGAAGACAGCTACAGTGTGCTTACATATAATAAATAAATAAATCTTTAAAAAAAATGAATTGGAAAAATGGACCAAGAAATTTCTTATCCTTTTAAGCCAACCAAATGTGTGTTTCCAGAACTCTACAGAAGCCCTCGACAGAAGGCATTCCTCAGGAAGTGGCCTCCATGCCTTCTTCTTCCAGCTGGTTCCCAGACGCCAGGCGCAGTGAGAGGCTACACAAAGCCTGTTTTTTCCTGAGGCACACACACACTTACTAAGCAGGAGCTTGAGCTGGGGGCCATCCTCACAGTTCACACCCCTCACAGTTCACACTCCCTTCTGTGACACCCAGAGACAGCCAGTCTGACTGTCCCAGAGCTCCAGGCACTCAGCTGAATATCTACAGGCAGTCTTGGTCATTCTGTCCAAGCACCAGAGAAGGACACTAAACAGAGCAGCCAAGTCCTCTGGCAGGCAAAACGTCCCCGGACTTTCAGTTTGAGTGAACCAGTCCTTGGGGTGCTTGTAGGAATCCTACTTCAAAACCCTTCAGACAGTAGGACCCACAAAAAGCTAGACAGAGGTACTCCTAACTCTAATCCCAGCACTCCCACAGCAAGATGGGAGATGGAGACAGGAGAATCACCTGGAATCCCATGGACCAGCCAGTCTAGAGTACCTGCCTTAACAAGGCAGAAAGAAATAAGGAGTCTCCAAAGTTATCCTCTGACCTCTGCATGTGTGTCACAACACTTGCAAGCCTACACACACCATACACATACCACTCATATACATACACACACACCACATACACATACACCACACATATACACACTGCATACACACCACACACACACCATACACATACCACACTTACACACACACACGCCACATTTTTCAAGGAAGATATATGAAAGTAGTATGAGGTAAGGGTTTGATTTTAAAAACTCCAGTTTAGGAGCTGGAGAGATGGCTCAGCGGTTAAGAGCACTGACTACTCTTCTGAAGGTCCTGAGTTCAAATCCCAGCAACCACATGGTGGTTCACAACCATCCGTAACAAGATATGCCTCCCTCTTCTAGAGTGTCTGAAGACAGCTACAGTGTGAGTGGAGTGAAAAAACTCCAGTTTCAGGAAATAATGGGGAGAAGTATGTAAAGTGTTCAAATCCGGGCATTCGGCAAGACTAATTTATCTATGGGTATTTTATGTTTCTTATCTACTTTTCTTTTGGAAATTTCCCAATAAAAGGGTTTCTTTCCAATTGTATGTTTTCAGTATTCTTTATTTTTAACCTAAAGGAAAGCAAGTGTTAATAAACACTGAAACACGGCAGAATGCCAACAGAGAGCCCTGCTGGTGTCCCTGAGGCTAATATGTGTGCTATGTGGTGATCATGTGTGTACTGTGTGGTGATCAGGTGTGTGCTATGCAGTGATCATGTGTGTACTGTGCAGTGATCAGGTGTGTGCTTTGCAGTGATCAGGTGTGTACTGTGCAGTGATCATGTGTGTGCTATGCAGTGATCATGTGTGTGCTATGCAGTGATCAGGTGTGTACTGTGCGGTGATCATGTGTGTGCTATGCAGTGATCAGGTGTGTACTGTGCAGTGATCAGGTTGTGCTATGCAGTGATCATGTGTTTGCTGTGCAGTGATCATGTGTGTGCTATGCAGTGATCAGGTGTGTACCGTGCGGTGATCATGTGTGTGCTATGCAGTGATCAGGTGTGTACTGTGCGGTGATCAGGTGTGTGCTATGCAGTGATCAGGTGTGTACTGTGCAGTGATCATGTGTGTGCTATGCAGTGATCATGTGTGTGCTGTGCAGTGATCATGTGTGTGCTATGCAGTGATCAGGTGTGTACTGTGCAGTGATCATGTGTTTGCTGTGCAGTGATCATGTGTGTGCTATGCAGTGATCAGGTGTGTACTGTGCGGTGATCATGTGTGTGCTATGCAGTGATCAGGTGTGTACTGTGCAGTGATCAGGTGTGTGCTATGCAGTGATCAGGTGTGTACTGTGCGGTGATCATGTATGCACTATGTGGTGAGAACACTCTCTCACCTTCTCCTTGGTTCGCAGCTCACTGAACATTTGCTGAATCTCCAGTTTCCAGTCTTCCTGCATGGAATGGAAGGACTCCTGGGGCATGTCGGTCAGCACTGCCTCTTCCATCGCAGTCAGCTGTTGAAGAATTAAGGCAAACGAGGGGCGGATATGAGGGTCTTGTTCCCAGCACTCTGCGACAAATGAGAATCACATTACTTTCCTCTCTCGGTACGACTACAGTCATCTCCCAGACGGCAGAGTTCCCAGACTGACACCTGTCACTCCAAACCAGGAGTCCCTGTCTGTGGTCTCAGCTCCTGGAAATCCTAAGGGAGCCCTCTGGGTGCCCCTGTTCGAGCACCCGTGTCAGGGGTGAGCAGAGACACAGAGACAGGCCGCACATGCATGCTTGGTCTTGTTTCTGTTTGTGTCTTTGTGCTTGGGGCCGAGCTGCCAAAACAGAATTGGGCTGAAAAACACAAGCCCCCAAACCAAAGTCTGAAAACACTGTGATCAAAACCAAAGTTCTAAGAAATAACAACTCTGGACACGGCAGATCATGCCAGCACTTCCAACACCAGGGAGGTTGAGGCAGGACCCAAAGCCCAGCCTGGATTACATAGTTAATTTGCAGCCAGCCTGGGCTACAGGATGAGTTTGAAGACTCCATGAAATATATCATAACTTTTCATCTAGCATTGGATAGAGAGTGGATTCAAGGCCAGCCTGGTACACATAGCAAAACTGCATCTTAAAAAGAAATAAGAAAAATCACAAATCAAAACTGATCAGGGTAACTCGAAGTTCACAGAGCGAGGCAATAAGCTTTAATAACAAGAGTGGAGTCACTACACCCAAGTTTAGCCATGCTGCTGAGGCCTGAAAGACGTCTGTGATCACTGCCTGGATGACAAAGACGTCTGTGATCACTGCCTGGATGACAAAGACGTCTGTGATCACTGCCTGGATGACAGACGTCTGTGATCACTGCCTGGATGACAAAGACGTCTGTGATCGCTGTCTGGATGACAGACGTCTGTGATCGCTGCCTGGATGACAAAGACGTCTGTGATCACTGCCTGGATGACAAAGACGTCTGTGATCGCTGCCTGGATGACAAAGACGTCTGTGATCACTGCCTGGATGACAAAGACGTCTGTGATCACTGCCTGGATGACAAAGACGTCTGTGATCACTGCCTGGATGACAAAGACGTCTGTGATCGCTGCCTGGATGACAAAGACGTCTGTGATCGCTGCCTGGATGACAAAGACGTCTGTGATCGCTGCCTGGATGACAAAGACGTCTGTGATCACTGCCTGGATGACAGACGTCTGTGATCGCTGCCTGGATGACAGACGTCTGTGATCGCTGCCTGGATGACAGATGTCTGTGATCGCTGCCTGGATGACAGACGTCTGTGATCGCTGCCTGGATGACAGACGTCTGTGATCACTGCCTGGATGACAAAGACGTCTGTGATCACTGCCTGGATGACAGACGTCTGTGATCACTGCCTGGCTGCCTTGGAGCCAGCTGAGGGCTCTGCTGGGGAGACAGCAGGCCAGTTCACTGTGCCAAGTTCCACAGGGAAGACAAGGCACCCCTGATAAAGCTCGGGGGGTGGGGGTGGGGTGAAGGGGGAGCTTTGAGCTGCACTCAAAGCAATCCTCCTGTTTCAGATTCTTGTATGCTGGGATCACTGACATGAACTACGGCATGCCACTTAACATTTCCTTTGCTTTTTAAACTTTATACATTTATTGTTTGTTTGTTTGTTTATGAGTATGGGTTCAGGTGTGCTGCTGCATATAGTTAGAAGTCAGAGGAGCACTCACAGGAATCTGATCTCTTCTTCCACGTGGAAGCTAAACTCAGACTTGATGGCAAATGTCTTTATTTGCCGAGCCATCTCACCAGCACATATATTGCTTTTAAAAAAAAAAAAATAGAAGGAAAAAAAAAAGTATCTGTTCCTAAGCATGACTTTCCTTGACTAGACCCTCTTAGATCGGAGCTGAACATTACCTTTCATGAGTTTTGCAAACGGTTCAGGGCAGGTGGATGGAATGGGCAGTGTGAGCTTGTTCATAGCCACCCCATACGCCACAGCCAGTCCATCGATGCCACGGTATGGGACCTCACCCGTGAGCAGCTCCCACAAGAGAACTCCATAGCTGAAAAGCAAAGTCCCCGTTAGTGGTTTGGGCTCCTGGGTCTGCCCCGCACCCAGCTGATCCAAAGCCACTGCTCTTCCAGGGTAAGAACAATTGGGACATAGTGGTACACACCTGTACTGCCAGCACTCGGGATACTGAGGCAGGAGGATTATGAGTCCCGGGCTAGTCTGGGCTACACAGTACAACCCTATCTCAAAATCTCCCCCAGAGAAGATCTGGAGGGATAGCTCAGCAGCTAGAATAGCCCTGGCTGCTCTCCCAGAGGTCTCTGTCCTGTTCCCAGCACCAACATAACGGCCCATGACTGTCTCCAACTCCGGTCCTAGAGGATCTGATGCCATTTTCAGGCCTCCACAGGCACCATATGTGTGTGGCCCATAAAGCACAGTATCTCCTTCCAAAGATGGTTATAAGATAGTACGTTTCTCTTTTTTTTAAGATTTATTTATTTATTTTATGTATATGAGTACTCTGTAGCTGTACAGATGGTTGTGAGCCATCATGTGGTTGCTGGGAATTGATTCAGGACCTCTGCTCACTCTGACCCCAGCCCAAAGATTTATTTATTATTATATCTAAGTACACTATAGTTGTCTTCAGACACTCCAGAAGTGGGAGTCAGATTTCGTTACAGATGGTTGTGAGCCACCATGTGGTTGCTGGGATTTGAACTCAGGACCTTCAAAAGAGCAGTCAGTGCTCTTAACCGTTGAGCCATCTCTCCAGCCCAGATAGTACGTTTCTATATGGCGTTTTCATGCCCCCCCTCTTTGCATGTACCTTTCCATCCCATTCCTCTCCACTCTCCATTACCTAAAGTACGTTTCTATATGGCGTTTTCATGCCCCCCCCCCTGCATGTACCTTCCCACCCCATTCCTCTCCACTCTCCATTACCTAAGTTTTATCACCCCCTGCCTTGAAGGTATCCCTCTCCCAATATCTCCTTTCTCATTTCCTGGCTTTTACAAGCACTGCAAAAAGGTTCCAGGTTAGAAACTACATCCTACCAGGAGGGAGAACATACAGTATTTGTCTTTCTTACCTGGGTTACTTTACTCAATATAATTTTGTCCAATTCCATCAATTTACCTTCAAGGCCAACCTACTGAGCAAGAGGGGCCTACTCCATCATCCTTAGCGTGATGGCTATGGGGGTAGCTAACTGTCCTCTGGTTGGATTTAAGAAGAGACTCTGCCAAGGACTTGGTGTATAGAAGTGAGGGGATGACTTCTAGTAGACACAATGATTAAAATGTCGATTGTGACTTCGGGAGTTGGACATATCCAGGTTTGAAGAAAGGTTTTCTTGCTTATCCTATACATTAGCTTCCTTGCCATTGTGATAAAACCTAAAAGGAACCTATTACCAGGGCAACAATTTATCCTCACTCATAGTTTAAGAGAGTGCAGTCTACCATGATGGAGAAGACGTGGGGAAGCAGGCTCAGTCCAGACCCTGGTATGCACTACCACACCTGGCTTGATACATAAGAGACATCCACCCCCCACCCCCCTCTCGCTCACTCTCTCTACTTCCTGGCTGACATGATGTGAGCAGCTCTGTTCCTCTATAAATCTCCCTACTATAATGCTCTTCCTCACCATAGGCCCAAGAAACAACAAAGGCAAATGCTCATGGGAAGAAAGCTCAAACTTTGAGCCCAAACCAATCTTCCCTTCTCAAGGCTGGATCATCTCTGGAATTGTGTCACGGCCACAGGAAGCTGACTGGAACACAGAAAACACAAGGCATTGCTGTGGTGAAGACTGAGTGTGTGGTAGAGTTTGTAGAAGGAGCCTAGAGAGGCTGGAAGCCAAAATTAAAGGGCAGCTCTTGTGGGACATAAGACGAGGAGTCTGAAAGAAGCATGGTGGGTAACAGCTGTGGTCTCAGAACTCTGGCAGGGACAACTCCACAAACCGCTTGGGTTACATTTCCGCAATAGCTACATTTTGCCCTGATACTTTGGTTGAGGCTGAAATTTGAAGGAAGGGGACTATGTAATCTGAGAGGGAAGATTTCAATACAATCTAACATTTGGGTTATAGCATGGTTATCACAGGCTGCTTTTAGCAACGAGGATCAGGAGAAAAAACAAAACAACAACAACAACAAAAACAGTTGAAATATTCCAAACACATTAGCCAGAAAAGCAGAGTTTTCACATGGCAGACAGGCCTAGTTGTTAAAGAGATTATCAGCATTAAGAAGAAGACAATACTCTGCACAGGAACAGCTGGGGAAAGCCTGCTGTCTCTTAAGTCTGTGGAACAGCTTCCATCTGCCACAAGCTTCCAGTCATGATTTGGCTTCTTCAAGGACCAAAGTTCATGGATGCTTCACAGTCCAAGCATTGATGAACTGAGACCTCTGAAACCCTGAGCCAAGATAAAGCTTCCCCCCTTTAATGCAATCACCCCAGACACTTTTATCACGGGATAGAAATCTGAGCAGCAATTTCTCTTCCCGCTGGTCTGGATCAACACCACTCCCAAGCACTTAGCTACTCACACTACTCACTATTCACAGCAGAATCACAAAGCCCCACAGACTCAGAGACAACAATCGGAGGTTGCAGATGGACAAAGCCCAGGCGCGTTCTCACCTCCAGATGTCGCTGCCCTTGGAGAACAGGGAGGACCTGATGACCTCGGGAGCCATCCAAGCGTAGGTACCCGCTGCGCTCATCCTGGTGGTCCTGTGCCATTCCCTTGCCAGCCCGAAGTCCGTGATCTTCAGGGTCTTGTTGCAAATGTCATCATGTTCTATCTTCTCCAGCAGCAAAACTACAGGAAAGGGGGCAGAAAGGGCTTTGGCACGTGGTTCGACCACCAGCCCAAGTCTTCTAAGTCGTTTATCATTTTGCTTTGTATTTTTGTAATAGTTTGTATATGCTCTGCCCAGGGAGTGGCACTATTAGAAGGTGTGGCCCTGTTGGAGTGGGTGTGGCCTTGTTGGTGTAGGTGTGGTTTTGTTGGAGTGGGTGTGGCCTTGTTGGTGTGGATGTGTCACTGTGGGAGTGGCCTTTAAGACCCTCACCCTAGCTGCCTGGAAGCCAGTATTCTGCTAGCAGCCTTCACATGAAGATGTAGAACTCTCATTTCCTCTGCACCATGCCTGCCTGGATACTGCCATGCTCCCACCTTAAAGATAATGGACTGAACCTCTGAACCTGTAAGCCAGCCCCAATTAAATGTTGTTCTTTGGGCTGGAGAGATGGCTCAGAGGTTAAGAGCACTGACTGCTCTCCCAGAAGTCCTGAGTTCAATTCCCAGCAACCACATGATGGCTCACAACCATCTGTAATGGGATCCGATGCCCTCTTCTGGTATGTCTGAAGACAGCAACAGTGTACTCACATACATACATACAATAAAATAAATAAATCTTCAAAAGAAAAATTGTTCTTTATAAGAGTTACCTTGGTCATAGAGTCTGTTCACAGCAGTAAAACCCTAAGATAGTTTTCAATAGCAGAATTCTTTCCATTAAAAAAAAACATTTTGACCATAGAGACTTGTATAAAACACTCTTCTTCCTGCATGGGCTGTGATTCCTCCTCCCCTCTAGTCTCCTGATTGCTCCTCGAAAATATGATCCCAGCACCTCAGGGAGGAGGCCCTCCCACCCTGGCATGACGTCCATGGGACCCACTCCATGACATGAGGTCACTCTTGGGAGGCCATCTGTCCATGAGGCCCGGGCTGCCAATGTCAAGAACTCCCACTCACGCTACGATGATGCCCACTTAACCTGGCATGACCCAGACAGACAGATAAGAGTGGAGTGGGCTTTTTCTTTGTTCTGTATTATTTGTTCTAGTTCACTAGGAGAGCGCAGCGCTGAGCCTGTCAAGGAAACTCTGCCCCACCTTCCTAGCGAAAAGAACAATCTTGGATGGAGAAATATAATTTTAAAAATGAAGTTTTCATTGTAGTGTGAGATGTGAATATAAAAATGTCGGCTCTTTTAGATAATAAATAAATAAATACTAAATAAATAAATATTAAAGTAAATTACCACCTCGTGGCAGCTGCCAGAGTCCTGGAGAATGAATTTGTGTTTCTGCCACTTTATTTAACTTTCAGCGTGGCCAAGTAAACTTTTTTAAAGAAAATCTGCCAGCATGGTACAGCTCAGGCAGAAAGTAAATGATTCTGGGGAGCAAGAGCCTTTTACCAAGCCATCTCAAATAAGATCAGTTATTAAAGCCAACATGACAAGAAAAATAAATGTCTCACTCCTAGAAATTCCATCCTCATCAAAGCAGAGTCTTTCCCACTGAATGCAGAGGAGTCTGCACCAATGGGTGACATATTAACGTAGTTCGTTATCAAGCAATGGCTTCTGCAAAACCCTACAGACATCTGAACCCAAGGAGATGAACTGTGAGATACCATGACCTCATCAAACTGGAAACTCAGACAGCAAACCACCCAGGTCAGCCTACACCTGCTGATGCCTGCCCATCTCTCTTGCTTGTCTGTTACTTTTCCCTTTACCTAATACTTCTTTGCATATAAAACTTAACTCCAGAAACTATTTAATCATTCCCCTGGTGATTACAGCAACACTGTACCCTGTACACCTCAACATACGCTGGGCTAGCCTCCATCAAGGCTATCTCACCCCTTCGAAAGTCAATACTCGGTGCCGACAATCATACTTGTTGCCCCCAATGACCAGAGCTTTTTCTGGAGTCAGTCAGTCAGGGAAAAATTAAGATCTCCAATTTACAATCCAAAAACGTCACTGGAGATCCCAGGGCTATATGCAGAGATGCCTCTGTGTACTGGCTGGTTTTGTGTCAACTTGACAAAAGCTACAGTCATCAGAGAAGAAAGAGCCTCAGGTGAGGAAATGCCTCCATGAGATTCAGCGATAAGGCACTTTCTCAATTAGTGATCAATGGGGGAGGGCCCAGCCCACAGTGGGTGGTGCCATCCCTGGGCTGGTGGTCCTGGGTTCTATAAGAAAGCAGGCTAAGGACTGGAGAGATGGCTCAGCCGTTAAAGGCTAGGCTCACAACCAAAAATATAAGAAAGCAGGCTGAGCAAGCTATGGGAAGCAAGCCAGTAAGCAGCATCCCTCCATGACCTCTGCATCACTCCTACCTCCAGGTCTCTCCCCCATTTGAGTTCCTGTCCTGGCATTTTTTTGGAGATTTGGAAATATAAACTGAATAAACCCTCTGCTCCACAACTTGGCTTTTGGTCATGATGGGTTTTGTTTTGTTTCGTTATTTTGTTTTAATTGTTTGTAGCAGCAATAGAAACCCTAGTTAGCTAAGATACCCCACGTGGAGGACATTCTCCAGCCCTGCCATGTTGTCCCAAGGAGGCAAGGTGAGCAAAAATGCCTGCTGACTGGATGGGTCTAGGACAGTTCTTCCCTGTAAGCTAAAAGCCCATTTTGTCCTTGTGAATTTTAAGAGAAAAAAAGAAATCCATATTTAAAAAGAGATGTGCCCACAAATCCTTTAAGTGGGTACTCTTAACTACAGAAACAATACAAATGATTAGCTTCTTCCTGAGTCTTCTCTCTTCATCACCCTACTCTTGTGGAGGATGGGCAGGAGGGTGTGAGAACTGACCCCCCCCCACACACACACACACAGAACCGTGTGCTTTGATGCGTGCTTGGCCCCAAGTGGGAGCTATACCCTTCATCCCTTAAGAGTTTTATCTGGAATTTGTTCACAACAATGAGAGAAGTCACTAATGCAGAAGACTCAGCATCAGCACTGAACGTGAACCTCGAAATGTCCCTAGTCCCCAGATCCACATGTGGGAAGGTCATAGCCTGGGCTCCACTAAGGAGGAGAACAGCTAGGAGGGAGAACTCAGCTCTGACCAGCAACAAACCAGCTTCTTTCCTAAGCAGCAGGAGAGGAGCCCATGCAATTAGCCTCTGTCCTGCCACCATTTAGAAAACCCAGCTTCTCTTTTCCCAGGTCCAAAGTTCCCCTAGCAACTGGCACTGCGCACTCCAGATCAACACAAAACAAGTTAAAATAACACCTCAGTGCCAACTGTAAGCCAGGGCTCCATGAAAAGCCCATTGTGTGGGACTCTGTTTCCAACTGGCATGGCAGAATTCCTGAAATTCCTTATCTTTTGGGCAATGTGACTGAAACCACAACACGTCACCTCAACAGTTAAATTAGACCTGGGCCTCCCTCCAGGTCTCACCAGGTTTCAGGTGCACATAGGTTGGGCCTGCTTCCACTTCCGGTCCCTCAAAGTTTTCGCAAAGGCTATTAACAGGTCTGGCTCTGAGTCACACCAAGCAGGTGGGATTCCTGGGCACCTGCTAGTCCACCTTAGCAGTTGAGCCATGAGCCTTTGAGAACCCTCTCTGAGACTGCAGCGGAAACTCTCAGCCGTGGTCTGTGGGCTGCACTCTTCAGCCTTGCACTTGGCCACCCACCCAACTATCAGTCGGCGAGCCCCCCAACATCTCTAAAGTCTCCCGTTGTCCGTTGTGAATTTCTTGGCAAGCTGGTTTTTTTTTTTTAAGCGTTCACAGCATACCCACTCTGGTTTCTCCAACATTTATGGGGTCACTGAATCCAGACTCCATTCTGTGAGACAGATGGGTTTCAATTAATCGTTAACTAGGAATGTATTATTTAAAAAAAAAAAAATCAGCAAGTGGGAAGAAGGGGGAACAAAGTGGAATAGATTTACAAGCATCACTGCTCTGGTTAGGGTCACAAGGTCACCTTGTGAATGTATGTTCTGCACACAATAGGGGGCACTGGGTCTGGAACAGAGGGAGACTGTCTTCCTGCACCGTACTATTCTGGTATTAACTCATATCTCCTCATCCCTCTCCTCACCTCGCCCTCATCCCTGAGCCGTGGAACAAAGGCCTGAATCTCACTGGGCTTTCGAGTCTATTTGCCCTCTTTTTGACACGATCTTTCCAGCTCACTCTTGTATTTTCCACACAAACCCCACATTTCTAACAACTCTGGTATCTAAAGTCACTGCAAATTTAAAACAAAAATGAACATCACTGCATTGTCCCGGTCCCCAGCTCCCAGCACCTGCTCACTGAGTGAAAACCCTCTACCAGTAGTCAGGGGCCCTAAACCCCTCCACGGATCAGGAGTTATCATCATCTTTGGGGTCCCAACGAGATCCTGCTTCCGTACTGAAGAATCTATAAAGAACCCCTTCCTGCTGCTTTCCCTCAAGCTCGACTAGAAGATTCTAAAGATTTATTTTTATTTCTTATGTGTAAGCGCTTTACCCAGATGGGTATATGTGCACCATGTGCCTACGGTGCCCTCAGACACCTGAACAGGGAGTCAGATGCCCTGGAACGGGGGCCACCACCTTGTGGATGCTGGGAATATGGCAACTCGGCCTGGCATTTTTATGCTCCTTGTATCTTTGTTGGCTGAATGAGTAACCAGATAACCAATACTGTATGGGAGGAATGGGCCGGAAAATGAGAACTTATCATAAGTTCTTTGACCTTAAATCACCTGCTAGGTGTAAAACCATTCACCTCTGCCCTCCTGAGAGGGTCACACCCGTTCACAAAGAAAGAGGCTGTAAAAATAATCAGAGCCCTGCAGGTGTGTGAATCCAGGCCTCAGCACTCTCGGATGCCCTAGCCCCACCTCTGCTGTTTTCACATCAACCATGGCCCTCCGCATCTGGCCTCAAACTGTTGTTCGAGACATTCAAGGAACCAAAAACATACACGAGACAAGAGACTACACACAGCTGTGTTCAAGCCCTCAGCCCTCAGTCACAGCCAGAGCCCGTGGCTCTGTAGTGCAGACCCTGAGGTTGGTGTTCTTCTCTCTCATTTCTACTCCCTCCCTCTACAGCAGCTTCCTGCCAGGAACCTGACACGGCTCCCCTCACTTCCCACAAGAACAGGCTTCTTTCCACCCACTTCCTCAATCTCTGCATTTTCCTTTCTTTTGAAGGACAATCCATATTGCTGCTCATTCTAACAACAGCAACAACAACACAAAAGCTTTTTTTATTTTCCTTGAGACAGGGTCTCTCGCTTTATAGCCCAGGCTAGCTGTCCAGCCTGCACTAGCACGCCCAGCTTTCTTGCTGTTATTCGGTAATGAGAGAGGGTCTTTCTCTGTACAGCTCAGGCTGTTGTGGAATTCACTAGGTAGCTCAGGGTGGATTCAGACTCCCAGCAATCCTCCTCCCTCAGCGTCCCAAATGCTAATATTTCAAGCATGAGCTCACCACACCTGACTGTCATCTCCCTTCCAACCTGAGCATGAAGGCTACATATCCTTACAGATTTAATGCCTGTCTCATGCACTAGGGGGAAGAGCTTGGCTCCACTTTTTCCACTACAGAGAACCAAGAGTCTAGGATTCCTGACACCTAATACACAGGTTATTTATTTATCAATAAATAATGTGTGTGTGTGTGTGTGTGTGTGGTGTCTGTGTGTGGTGTGTGGTGTGGTGTGTGTGTGTGGTGTGTATGTGTGTGTGTGCATATGGTATGTGTGTATGGTGTGTGTGTGGTGTATGTGTGTGGTGTGTGTGTGGTGTGTGGTGTCTGTGTGTGGTGTGTGGTGTCTGTATGTGGTGTGTGGTGTGTGTGTGTGGTGTGTTTATGGTGTGTGTGTGGTGTGTGGTGTCTGTGTGTGGTGTGTGGTATGTGTGTGGTGTGGTCTGTGTTTGTGTGTGTGTTCTGAGCATCTCTTCATTAAGTGTAATGTGTGTGTATGTGTGTGTATATAGTCTGAACATCTCTCCATTTAGTGTGTGGGAAGATGGGTCAGGGTTAAGAACACTAGCTGCTCTTCCAGAACACTCAGGTTTGATTCCCAGAAACCATATGGCAACTCCACAACCATCTACAACAATAATATTACGAATCTGATAGCCTTTTCTGCCTTTAGTGGGCACCAGGCATGTGCCTGATGAACAGATAGACATGTAGACAAAATATTCATACATATAAAAGAGAAATAAAGGAAATTATTTAAAAATTCAGCTGGATAGTGAACCGAATTAATATAGTCCAAGTCTCCAGGGATTCAAAAGTCAGAGCATACGATGATTTGCTCATAATTTATCAACCACGTGCGTGAGGCTGACATCCGAGGGTCGCTTCGCTTTTACTGCTGCTATTAGACAATCTCTAGCCCTACCATCATAAAGCGGACAATGGTATCTTGCTCCTCAACTCCCTCTGCACACACACCCTTGCCTGGCACCAAAAGCTTGGTGCCGGGCTACACTGTAAGCGTTTCCTCCCACAAAACCATTCCAGCCTTTCCATCCAGCCACGCCCGTAACTGCTCACCGTTCCCTATAAATGCCAATTGCCTCCACAGCAATGTTTACCCAACTGCCTTTGAAGTGTTAAGAACCACGGAGCAGATTTACCCACAGGATTGAGTCGGTCTCCATGAGAGGAAACTCTGTACACAATGTCGCAAACCAGGGTGTTCCGTAATTTGACCATGGCTACACAGCCAAGGGAGACAGACACAGACGTGTATCCAAGTCCAGGACTGGGGGTGTGGCTCAGTGGTGAGTGCTTGCCTAGCAAGAGGGAGCTCTGGGTTCCATTTCACTCCTGCACCGCACAAAAGGGAGCGTGGGGAACTTGTGCTTGTAAATCTCAGCACTCGGGAAGTAGAGGCAGAAGGATCTGAAGGTCATTCAAGGTCATCCCTGTTTACCTGTAGAGGTGAGGCCAACCTGTTATACTTCAGACTCTGTCTCAAAATAGATAGATAAATAGGTAGACAGACAGAGAGACAGACAGAGAGACAGACAGAGAGACAGACAGAGAGACAGACAGATAATAAAGCCAGGTCTGAGTGACTTTAAGTTAATACCCTGGCCTTTCAGGGTTCTGGTAATGTTAGACATTCTCATGCTAGTGTGAGCTAGTTTGCAAGGACTAGACCAAGTGTCTCAGACCCCACCCCTAGACTCCTGAAAGCCATTTTCATGGGACAGCAATGACAACCTTCACTCACTTCACACCTGCCTTGTCCCCTTCTGCTCACCGACTACTAGTCATTAAAACATGAGTGATGAACTGAAATAATTATAAAAGGACAGCACTTTGAAGAACTTACTGGGAGAAGGTCAACAAGGAATTAAACTCTGGGAAAACTGTCTACAGAAATGTGTGTTGAGCGCCCTCAGCTCAATAACTCGCTGCTTATTTCCTCCTGTTTCTTTGTCGTCAAACCCAGACAGATGCTCACCCTACCTGCCCAGATGGGGCGTCTCTACAGGGGCTGAGTTCTTTGCATGTAACTGACTACATTCTCTATCCAGAACACCTCACATTGGATATTTCTTGTCAGGTAAATGCCACCCCAATGCAGGAGACTTCTGTATCTTCTAGAAGCTCTGAGGTTGCAGAGGAGAGGGAGTTTAGATTTGTAAACGGATAACTGCAGCTTGTTTCGAATGTTAAAGTTCAGGAGAGATTTTACAAAGAGGTGAAAACAGGTGGATCCTCTTCCTTCCTCCTCCTCCCCTCAACCCTTTTATCTTCCTCTCATTCATCTTTTTTCTTTCCTATTTATTTGTTTGTTTGTTTGTTTTTGAGAGAGACTCTTGTAATCTAGGCTAGCCCCAAACTCATTATATAGCACACACTTGCCTAGCCCTGTGTTCCATCCCTAGCAGTGAAAAAAGTATGTGTGCATGTGTGTGTGCATGTGTTAAAATACACACATATGCACACACATACATATAGTATACCATTTATAGTATATTATATATGATATATATTTATGTAACACAAGTCAGATCTGGGTACAAAATGCTCCCAGGCTCCCAGGCAGAGACATCGGAGTGCCATGAGCCCACAGGTCTGACCGTGTGTACCTGGCCTCAAGCTCTCTGCACAAGGCCGCTTCACCAGTTTCCTGTGGCCCCTGCTCTGAGATGGTTATCTCTCCTCCACCCCCTACCCCCGCCCCTCTCACCAGCTTGGTTACCTGGTAGACATGCTAACACTAACCCAGCATGACAGACTACCACTCCTTCCTCCTTGGACTCGGATGGCAGACACTGCCACTGTCCCTTGCCTTGCCACTGTGTTCCTGTGACCCAGAAAGGGCCAGAGGAGGTTTAAATGTGTCCTGAAGCACAAGGAGTTTCGTTTTGCTTTTTTCCCTCCTCTCTGAATGTATTCGTAAAGCCCGCTGGTCTGCCAGCTCAGACTAAATGCAGCTGCTCTGGAGGCTGAGGTTTGAAAGTTCAAGGCTGGCGTGGGCTACAGAGTTCTTTCAAGGCCAGCCTGTACTCTATGGCCAGACCATGTCTCAGAATAGAAACAGAAAGGGGTCTGAGGATGAAGCTCAGGGGGCGCTTGCCAATGTTCTAGTGAGACCCTGGGCTCCATCCTTAACAGTGGGCAGTTCCCAGAGCTCCTCCGCGCTCTTGTTCCTCCAGCAGGGCAGAAGGACAGACAGCTCGGCAGTGCTGTACTTCCTGGGGGTCTCAAGGGCCCAGCACGTCTTCCCCACTAGGAAGCACAAAGCCTGCAAGTTTGGGGTTGAAGGGGGGCAGTGGTTCAGTGGGTGAGGCGTCTGCTGTGCCTGAGGACCAGAGTCTGATCTCACAGAGCCCACATGAAAAAGCCAAGTGTGGCCGCAGGAAGCCAGTGCTGGGAAACAGGAGACAGCAGGACTCCTGGGGCTACACAGTCAGCAAGCCTAGTCAAACCAGCAAGACCCTGAGGAGTGACACTGGAGGCTGACCTCTGGCCTCTACACATACATACATACACTCACATACAACACACAGGGTCATACACATACACACAGAGCACGCACACACACACAGTACACACGTATACACACTCAGACACACACTCACTCACATACACACATGGTACACACACTCACATACTCACACGGCACACACGCACATACGGTACAACATACACACACTCAGACACACACGCTCACACTTGGCACACACATCCATGAGACATACATGGCATGCACACACTCATACACATATTCACACACATGGCACACACACACTGTACTCACATACACACAGACACACACACTTACACACATGGCACACACATACACACACTCACACATGGCACACACACATAGCAAACACATACATGCACAAACACTCAGCAAATACACACAAACATACACACTCAAACACACAGACATGCACAAACACACAAATATACACACACATGGCACACACTCACATACTCACACACGGCACACACTTGCACACCACTCACACTCAGTACAACATACATACACTCAGACACATTCACACACACTCACACATGGCACACACACATGAAACATACAAAGCACACATACTCATACAAATACTCACACACATGGCACACACACACACTGTTCAAACAAACATACACTCAGACACACACACACTTACACACATGGTACACACACACAAAACACACATATGTACAAACACTCAGCAAATACACAAACATAACACAGTGCACACATACACACAAACACATGAGACACGCACAAACACAAATACACACACACACACACACACACACAAAACCACACTATAAGTTTGGCTTGACTTTTAGTAGCTGTCTGTCAGAAAGGACAAAGTCATCTGAGTCATTGGTGCTTTATCACAGACAAGTCCCCAAGAAGTAGTAAGAGTTAAAAAACTAGAAAAGAAAATCTGTCAAAAAGGTGCAGAATCTTCCAACAAATTCAAGCATTTGTTTAAACAGCAATTCCCACTGACTTGGTGTAAGCCCTCCCCCGCTGCTCACTGTCGCATGGGTTGACTGCAGAGGGAATAAGCTCAATATTGACTCAAAGCCCTGTTTACAACCAGTAATTCACTACTGCCGTCAGCAAATAATACAGTCAAACACAACCTGCTGCAACCAGGTCGCTACGGTGCACAGTCAGAAAGAAGGTACAGCCACATCCTGCAGAGGGAATTCCAAAACCCCTTATTTGTTCACAAACAGACATGGAGCTCAGAGCCTTGTGCAGCCTGGCCCCTGACTCAAACATTGTAGACCTGCATATTCACTCGAATATCTCCTGCCATTCTAATTAACTAATTAAAATTGTGAAGACCTAACAAATCCTTGGCCGAGCTAGTATCTAGCCAACAAATTCATTTAGAATGCTGGTTTCTTTTTTCAGGGGTGTGTGTGTGTGTGTGTGTGTGTGTGTGTGTGTGTGTGTGTGTTTATGGGGTGCTGGAGATGAAGGGGGCCCCATGCTAAGAAAGCACTGTAGGAACTGGGTTTGTGATGGTAACATTTTTAAAATAAAGGAAACCTGTCCTGTCTTTAAAGAAATTAAAAATGCCCCAGGAAGTTTGGCTACTTGTCCTGAGGGATTTTCAAAAGCTAAGGTAGGAGGGAACTTCCTGCAAAAGACCAAGAATCTCCTAGATGGGCAGTGTTGATGGGATCAACTGAAAACCATTTTACTAGTCTTATTTTACAAACCATTTAAAGATAATAGGAGCTCTTTAAAAGTTCACCTTTTGCGTGTAAGTATAAGCAGGGATTCCCAAGCCCTCCTGTGCTCTACACACACTTAGCAAACGTGCACTGCTTGTGAACGTGTGATGTGGCCCTCTGGATGCACTGAGCAGGTATGAGGAAGATAGCTCCGACAGTAAAGCTCTCACTTGCAAGCATGTGTGCCCAGGAGAGAGTTCTAGAACCCACATGCAAAAGCCGGGAATGCTGGTGCGTGCTTGTAATCCCAGTGCTGAGAAAGAGACAGGTGAAATCCTGGGGCTTGCTAGCCAGTCAGCCTTGCCTAGTATAAGTTCTGTACTGAAGGATATTGATAGCCAAAGAGGATCTGTGCAAACATATAAAGAAAGTACCGCTTGTGGCCCGGGCTACTGGCTAGGGTCTTTCTGCTCTTAGAAGACACTGAGGTCCTTCCAGCTAGCTCCTGTCCTAGCAGGTTTTGGAGGACTGAGGGGCATGCAGCTGTGTCCGCTCAGCACCAGCTCTACCTGAATCCTTTCATCTTGCAAAAGATTCCATTTCACTCTGGGGAGGGTTAGGCTCTTCAGTAGTAAACAGCAACAGCAATTCCCTCCGGCTCTCTTTGAACCCACACGCTGATAGTTTGGGTTTAGATCGCATGTGAGCTCCCTGCTAACGCCTGGAAAGTCCACCCTGACTTCCAGATCAGGTGACTGACACCAACCTGTTATTTCCAGTACCGTACATGATCCATGCACTTGTGCTCCACCCAAATGGACACTTCCGATTTGCAGAAAAGATTCCTCCAAACAGTATGGTCTTGTTTCCGATACAGAGACTTCTGACCCGTAAGGCTTTGGGAAGGCCCAAGGGCAAGAAGCCATGTTCACAGTGAGATGGTTGGGGGGAGGGGGGAGGGCTCAGCGGCAGAATGCCTGCTTGGAATGCGTGAAGACCAGCGTTTGCCGAGTATACCCAAAGAAAGGAATTAGAAACTTTAATAAGACACTCGTAAAGTGGAAGGGAATGAGGGGGTGCTGGTGATGACCGCCACCAGGCTAAACATACTCTGTTTAAGGCCAGGGCTGGCAAAGTGCTGTGCAAACGTATTGGGAAACCTACACAGATTATATATGTAGGATCCGGTGGGTCCAGAGAGTAACAAGAATTTATCTACAAGCGCCTGTCCTTCCCTGTCTTTTAAAGGGGTGCTCACTGGGTAATAACGCCAGGGTAAGCACAAACCTCCCTAAAGCAAGTTAACCCGAACCTGTCTTTCCGCTCTGAATCGGAGCCAGATCCCTGTCTTGGTTCCTTGATTCCGCGCTCCCTTGGGGCTAACCTCACTTACTGTTGCTGGACTTGAGGTCACGGTGCAGGATGGGCACCACCGCCTCCTCGTGCAGGTACAGCATGCCGCGGGCGATCTGCACCGCCCAGTTGACTAGAACGTGCGGGGGGATGCGGCGCGCGCGGCGGGGTCCGGGGGCTCGGGGATCCGGTGCGGCGGCCGCCAGCGCGCGGTTGAGCGTCCCGCCGCGCGCGAACTCCAGCACCAGGCAGAGGTGCGGCTGCCGCAGGCACACACCCCGCAGCTGGATGATGTTGGGGTGTCGCAGCATAGCGAAGAGCCGCGCCTCGCGCCGTACACTCTCGGCCGCCGCCGCCGCGTCCTGCTCGGGGTCCCGGCGCGCCGCCTTCACCGCCACCTCCTGGCCCTGCCAGGTAGCGCGGTAAACCTGGCCGAAGCCGCCGGCGCCGATCAGCTCCTTGAGCTCCAGGCGCTCAAAGTCTACGTGCACAGGCGAGCAGGGTCGCGGCGGGGACGGCGCGGCAGGCGGCACCGGGCCACACGGCGCCACGTAGCTGGCCGGAAAGATGCCCAGGCGCCTCTGTACTTGGCCGGCCCACCAGCCCTCGTCTCCTGACACCGCGGCGTCCTGGGACAGGACCTCCACCAGCTGACCGCGTCTCAGGCTCAGCTCGTCCTCACCGCGCGCTTCGTAATCATAAAGCGCGGCCCACATCCCGGAGGAGGAGCTCCCCGAGTGGTCCTGGGCCGGGGACAGCGAAGGGTCAGCCGCGCCCTCGGCTACAGGTAGCGCCATAGGGGCGACTGAGAGGTCTCTAGTGGACCAAGTGCGACAGCCACAACCTCAGCTTCCCCGGCCTCCAGCGACGCGTACCATCGGTCCAAGCTAACAGGGAAGGGAACAGGACTGGAGCGGGACTACAGAGGTTACGACCACTGCCCGGGGGCTCTGGCCTCTGCTCTGCCTCCACTTTGGCTAGTTCTTCCCCGCAGCCGCTAGCTCAGACGACCAGTGGCTGGACCTGCTTGGACTTACGCGCGCTCCCCAGCAGTCGCCCCCACGCCCAGCCCCTCCTCCTTGGCCACTCCGCCCTCCAGGTCCTTTCCCCCTTGGCACTAGCCTTGGCCTCGCTGGGTTCCTTACCCCTGGGTTCCACCCTCCATTAGTCCCGCCCTAGTGCCGGTCCCACCCTCCAGGTTCTTTAACCCCTGGAACTCGCCTCTGAGTTTAACCTGAACCTGAGTCTCCTGTGCCCGACACGCCCCCAGCAAACCCATTCCGCCAGGTTGGCGTTTCTGACCCTGTAATTTTGCTTTCCCGAGATTCGGCCCTCCCCCCAAGTCTCCCCGATTCCACCCAAGGTGCCCGCCCTTCCTTTCCAAGTCCATTCTCCAAGTTCATTGGTGCCTTTGGATCCACCCAGGTCAATAGCCCCTCCTGGTGCCCGCCCTTCCCAGGCTTATTCTTCAAGTTCATTGGTGCTCCTGGATCCACACCTCTAGGTCCTTTTACTTCGCGCTGGGGGCAGTCTTCTTAGGCCCTCTCTTTCTCTGCTCTGATTTCATTAGGACCACCCTCTATTGATCTCCTGGATCTGCCCCGCCCGCTCCAAATCCATTGCTCAAGGTATGTTACTACGGATCCTCTAAACCGCCAAGTCCCTTCTACCGCCCTTCAGGGCCCGCCTCTGCTTTCTAGGTTCATTCTGACCCCGCCCCCAGACTGTCAACCTTTCACGTACACGTGTGACCTATTCTGAGACTGCCCTCCGGCTGCCCCACTACGCCCCAGGGACTACGACTGCCGTGCCCTCTTGGCCTTGAGGGCAGAACAAGCCTGGGACCTCTTAAAGTTTCCC
Organism: Tokudaia tokunoshimensis; assembly: GCA_036184795.1. Lineage (NCBI taxonomy): Eukaryota > Metazoa > Chordata > Mammalia > Rodentia > Muridae > Tokudaia > Tokudaia tokunoshimensis. The sequence goes on along the minus strand of BTHU01000020.1, from coordinate 53,056,208 downwards.
CGAAAGTTAGAGATCGTGGTGCATGGGGATGATTGGACTCTTCAGTGAAAAGAGGGAGGAGATGAAGAGAAGAGGACTTTTGAGCGCCAAATATAAAGTGACAGACCATCCTAGCAACAGATAGACATTCGTATCCCGGAGCGCGGTTCCAGACAGGGGCCTGGTATGCTGCATGTCACCGGGCTGCAGGCGTGGAAAGTCTCCAGGTTACAGTGCTGGGAGTCACAGTCGCATAACCCCGAAAGCTGGTGCGTCCCTGTGCCTGCAGCGCTCCAGTGTCGGGGATCTCCAGGTCCCGCCTAGCCCTGTGCACCCTCAGGCTCCGACGTAGACTCCCTTGGAGGCACCAGTGAGCTACAGGTTGCCATGGTGATGCAACTGATGAAGCTTAAAAAAATAGAGAATACGGTCGAATAAGGAGAAATCGTTCCAAGAACTCAGAACACAGCCTATACTAAGCCTGGTATATAAAAAGGACTGTTCAGCTCTCTCTCTCTCTCTCTCTCTCTCTCTCTCTCTCTCTCTCTCTCTCTCTCTCTCTCTCTGTCTCTCTCTCTCTCTCTCCTCTCCTCTCCCCTCTCACCTCACCATCTCCTATTTTCTCTCTACCCAGCATGTTCTCTACTGGCCTCTTCTTCTCTCCCCTCTCTTTCTGTCCTTCTCCTCTGTCCCCCTTTCTCTGCCTCTACCCCTTTTCCAGGTCCCCCTCTCTTCCTGCCCACAAACCTGCTAGGTCTGTCCTATGGCTTGATTGTTCAGGGAGACACCCTCACCTGCTCCCTCCTGACGAATTATGCCTGGGCTCATAAAACACAACAGTGGTGTGTGTGTGTGTGTGTGTGTGTGTGTGTGTGCGCACACACATGCATTTCTGGTTTGTGATTTTGAGGCAGGGTTTCCCCTTGTAGCCTGTGCTAGCCTAGAACTCATGATCCTCCTGCTCCCACCCCCCAAGTGCTGAGATTACAGCTGTGTGCCTCCAGGGCCAGTTCATCTCTTGTTTATTTGTTTTCCCCCATGACATCACCCCCTTCCACATTACAGAAGCATATTCTAATTTTTAAAAATCTTATTTTATGTGCATGCCTGTGTGCCCAAGTGTATGTGCACCTCACTGCACCCGGGGCCAGGTTGGCAGTCAGCAAGCCCCTGGAATGCTCTCCTCCATGGTACACTAGTGATACCGGTGGCATGTTTTTTTTATATGAATCTAAACCCAAATCTTCATTTACGACAAACACTCTTAATGCACTGAGCCATCTCTCCAGTTCTAACTTTCCCATTTTCTAATATTTACACTATGATTACCTCTTGCTTCTGACAAGCAATGAAGTCAAGACTCGCATGATGTGAGTTTAATGTGAATCAGCTTGAAAGAAAAAGCTTGTGAAAACTGTATTGGCACAATGATAAAAAAAAAAAAATCACCATGATAGAAGTCTGAGGGCGCAGGTTTCCGAGAAAAGACTCCGGGTGAGGGTATAAGCTGAGAAGTGACTTCGCCCTCCCCTGCAGCCAGCTTCCACTTCGGTTTCTTGTCTGATAGGAACTCCATGGGTCAACACAGCAAAGGGCTTCTCTGTCAAAGGGAGCCAGGGGCCCATAGAGGAAGAGGAGGGCATGCTGCCAGCAAAGGGGAGGGCTTAACGTCTAAAACCTCACTTCCGTGGGTTCTGGAAGATGGTTCAAGCTGCTAAGTCGGTTGCTGCTCTTCCAGAGGATGTGAGTTGGTTTCCCCCCCCCATATTCACTTGGTGGTCTTCAACTGCCTGTAACACCAGTTCTAAGGGATCTGATGCCCTCTAATGGCCTCTGTGGGTATTGCATGCACCTGGTGCACATAACACTTGGGCACACAGGAGTGTACATAAAATAATATTTTTAAAAATTAAAATATGCTTCTGTAATGTGGAAGGGGCAATATTATGGGAAAAACAAATAAATAAGAGATGAACTGGTCCTGGAGGCACACACCTGTAATCTCAGCACTTGGGAGGTGGGAGCAGGAGGATTATGAGTTCTAGGCTAGCATAGGATACAAGGGGAAACCCTGTCTCAAAAATCACAAACCAAGAACTGAAGGGTGAGGAAATGGAGAAAGTGGAAGTTAACCTAGACTCGCCCTTGACTTTGGAATCTGAGAGTGTCAACACTTATAGGCATGAGGAAATAACTCTAAAGATAAAGACAGGTCTTGAGGGTCATAGGAGATTATAAAGCAGCAGAAGTCTGGTTATGGTTGACAAGGGGTGTCACATGCACACTGATCTGCCCTGGGCTCCTAGTCACAGGACAAGCAGCACCGACATTCCAAGAGACTGACCACCCTCAAAACAAGAGTTTCTAAGCGAGCAGAGGTCACTTGAGTGGTACTTGTTGATATATAAAGCCTATACCAGCATCCCAGTCTCTGTCTCTAAGTAGAGCATGTGTGTATGTGTAGTGGATGAAGAATGGAAAGAGATAACAAACAGAGCAACATGGAATTGCTAGCTCTGATGCCACTCAATGTCAGGGACATAGGCTTGCCTGGAAAGAGCCGGGGAAGGAAGCTAGAGAGTATAGATGACTGCAAAACTGAGTCTCTATTGAATTCTGGGAGAGATCAGAAGCCAGAGAGAGCCAAGGAATACGAAAGGTATTTCCTCAAGAACTGGGGCAAGAGAGAATGTTTAAAATCTGAGGGGAGGGGAGGGGGGGGTAAATGGGCCAGTGAGATGGTTCAGCATAATAACCTGAGTTTAATCTACAGGGACCACACAGTAAAAAAAAAATGAGCCCTCAAGTTGTCCTCTGACCTCCACATGTATACTTGGTGCATGTGCTTATGTGCATTGGCATGTGCTCGAGGAGCAACTATGCAAACACACACACACACACAAATGTAATTTAACATTTTGATCTGAAAAAAAAATCCTAGGAATAGAAAAATATTACCCCTGATGTTTACTTATCTCCAACCCTCCTTCCCTTTCTTAATTCTGTTCAGAAACACCAACTTGGATCCTACCTGAGGGTCAAGGGTCAAGAGTGTGCATGTGCATGTGTGCATGTGCACATGTATATATGGTGTATATGTATGTGCATATATGTATGTATGTGTGTATGTGTATATGTGTGTGCATGTATTATCTATGTCTATATGTGTGTGCATGTGTGTATGTATGTATGTGCATGTGTGTATGTATGTGTGTGTGTGTGCTATATGAGAGGGGATGGAGTAAAAAAACTGTTGACATGACCTCTCCATTATTAGGAGGAAGTTGTGTGTGTGTGTGTGTGTGTGTGTGTGTGTGTGTGAATAAGGGAACAGAAATATACAGAAGCATCTAGAAGAGTTCAGAGCAGAGATAGTGAAGAGGTATCAAGAGATAGAGAACAAAGGTAGAGTGATGGTGAGAGGAGAGAAAGAAAGACAGAGAGACAGACAGACAGACAGACAGACAGACAGACAGACAGACAGAGACAGAGAAAGAGACAGAGACTGGGATGCTGGCATAGACTTTGATGTGTATAACAGGTACTTGTGATGCTAGGGAATGCAGAGGGCAGCCTGGGCTTTGATTTGCTGAGAGGCTTCACAGGTACCAGTCAGAGAGCCATATGCCCCTTCTGCCAGAGGTCAGGGAAATGATGCCTTTCTGGGGACAGAAAACCCGTTTCACAGGTTCTTGAGGAATGCTGGCTTTTATCTAACTGCCAGAAATAGCCTGTTAGGAATTGGTTCTAATGCTTTGGCTTAATTCGGCCCCCCAAAATCAGGAATCTGCATGTCCAAATGCTGAAGGTCCCTATCTCCAATTGGTTTCTGATTGATCAATCACAAACCAAGGCCAGTGTCTGGGCAGGGGAAAGAGGTGGCTCTAGGTTCTTGCAGGGGGTGGGAGAGAATGAGGGAGAGACAGAAAAGGCCACCAGGAAAAATGGTAGGATGGACCACAGGAAGGAGCAGAAGGGAGTAACAGCCAAAATGTAGGGACAAGAAGGAAAGCAGCTCTGGAAGGGCTGGCTGCCCAGAAGCATCTTGGGTAGCCAAGATAGGGGCCCCCCAGAAGGAGCCAGAGAATCAAAGGTAAAATATAGATTTTAAAAGATATTAACCCAGGAATACCAGAGAGGAGTGTTTCCTGGCTGCGGGGAGTTTTAGAAGTGTCCAGCCGTTGAGCTAGTCAAGGCATATTAAAATTAAGCTGGTACATGTGTGTTTTTCATTGGAGAATCCAGAGAGCTCTTGGGTGGATACACAAATGTGACTTGCCGGACAGGATCCAAAGCGGTTTAACTAATTCACCACTACATTAGTCCGAATTGAACTTATTTCTGGATATGTGAACAGCCTGAGACCTAACTCTGTGTGTGTATATTTGCATATGTGTGCATGTGTGTATGTACGAGTGTTGAGTGTGTGTGCATGAGCATTCGTGTGCATGTATGCGTATGCATGCATGTGTGTGCACAAGTGTGATTGTGCATGCGTGTGTGCTCCCTCCCCAGTGGTGTAACCCAGATACCTGCTGTTTCTCCTGGCCACATGATCCACCTCATGATCCATCTCCCCTCCTGACAGCTTCTTCTCTCCTCTCTCCTCTTCTTCCTCCTACCCCATCTCTCTGTCCCCCAACCAGGTCTCTCTAAACCCACCTACCTCTAATCCCTCCAGTAATTGGCAGTAACCAATTTTATTTAACCAATGGTTTTAAATCAAGGAACAAGGTTTGTACAGCAAAAGCTTGTAAACATGAGAAGTCACTCATAGGCCTAGACCTTCCGGTATAGAATTTAGGATTTCAATACATAGCAACAGACCAAACCCCAGCAGTTGAGAGGGACCAGGAGGGTGCTAGGGGTCTAACTCAGGTCCTCTGCCAGAGCAGCCAGTGGCCTTAACCACTGAGCCATCGCTCCAGCTCCACATGGTGCTTCTGTGAGGAAAGTTAATTCTACGACCTGCGACAAAGTGGACTTACGTCCACCTGGCACCAGCACGCTTTGTTCATTATGAACAATGCTACAATAAAAACCAAGTAAACACACTCACATCATTTGTAACAGAGAGGACAGACAGACAGGAAGGCATGACTGACTACCCAGCACATAGGATGGCAGGGACCCTCTGGGTGCTTGAGATATAAAAGGTGTCAAGATGAAGTGCTAGTCATCACAGAACTCATATTTTACCAGATTTCGATGGAAAACAAACAGGCCGAATGAATACAGTTGGACCATAATAAATTATAGCACATGGGTGAAACAACACACACACACACACACACCACAGAGTTAGGTCTCAGGCTGTCCACATCTCCAGAAATAAGTTCAATATGGAATATTTCTGGCAGTTAGATAAAGTCAGCATTCCTCAGGAAACCCCGAAATACATTTATTTTATTTAGTTATGCACAAGAATTTGCATAACTAATTCTTCACTCTAGACCAGCTCTTCACTGATACCCTATATTCATGGCCTCAAATTAAACCCAACATCCTCTTCTTCCCTCCCTTCTTCCTCTTCCTCTTCTCATCTCTTCCTCCTCTTTCTCTTTTCTTCCCTACCCCTTCCTTCCCTTTCCCCTTTTCTTTTCTTCTCTTCTCTTCTCCTCTCTCTCCCTCCCCCTCCCCTCCCCTTCTTCTTCCCCTCTGGCCTATGTTTCTCAGGCTTCTTAGGCTAACCACAAACTCACTATGCAGCCTAGACTGGCCTTGAACTCCTGATCCTCCTGTCTCCATTGTGCTGGGATTACAGCATTTGCCACCGTGCCTGGCTTAGAATTTAATAACTGCTATAAACATAAAAAAGACTTCAGGGAATGATGGGTCAAGAATAGTTAGAGGAGGTGACATGAACAGGAACCAGTGGAGATCTTCAAAAGGGTGGACAGAGAGGTCTTGTGCAGAAAGCCAGACTTGAGCTAAGACTTGGAGGGCAGAGGGATTGGAGTGGAAAGCAGCCAGCCTCACAATGGAGTGTTTGGAAGCAGCTGTTTGCTGGAGGTCTCAGTTCCTTAGTGAGAAGCCAGTCGTGAAGCAGCATGGTGCTTTTCCACTGCCTTGTGAGATTTAGCCTGGTACTCTCGCTCCTCCCTCTGTCTCCATCCTCACAAACCTTAAAATGTGGAGTTAAATGAATGAAATGAGCAAGAGCATCAAGAGTTACGGCAAACCTCTGAGCGTTGACTGTGTATAGGGTTTCTGTTTATTCTGGGTTTCAGCTGGCTCTGGGCCTGAGACAAAGTCATCCTGAGTTGTAAGATTTCTGTTACTTTAATCCCTGGGGGGCCAAGCTGCAGCCTTGCAGATAGAGCCTAGGAGTTACAGATTACAACAGGGCTGTGGAGAAGAACAATGGACCACTTCATGAAGCAGTGCAACGGTGTGAAAGGCTGAGGGCTTCCAGAAAGCCGAGGTCACCCTCCATCCTTGCTGATATTCCTGCCTACGCAGAACCACCCTGCTCATGACCTTGGGCTCCACTCTGGCACCAGCCTGTCCACCTGCCGCCTGCTCCTTCACTTTTTGTTGCATTTTATTCGTAATATCCTGGACTCTTTTTCAACCATAATGACTGATGATTGACAATGTGCTACAGGTATTAACCTGAAGTAACAGAGAAATGTGTATATGTACATTGAACAATGCTACATAAGAAAAAGTATATATTTATACATATATGTATATATACTTTTTATACATATATTTTATATATGTATATATGTATATATAATACACACACACACACACACACATATATATATATATATATATATATATATATATATATATAGAGAGAGAGAGAGAGAGAGAGAGAGAGAGACAGAGAGAACCTCTACAAAGATTGGCTTATATCAGCTGCTTTGTTTATTTTTTTTAAGTTCCAAAAACTGAACACTCCCCATTTATTTTGCTG